>JASVER010000016.1:5654665-6082612 GCA_030449065.1 Oceanodroma leucorhoa
TTTTTTTTTTTTTTTAATCCTTACATATTTTGTGACTTCTGAATTTGAGCAAAACTCTTCAGACAATGGAAAATAGTAAAAATTGGGAAGTGAGTTCTTTACTTAGCAAACAACTGAAGGGGAGTTTCTACTGTTGTAAAGCTTAACCTGTTTGGTAATCCCCGACAGCACTGTGATTTGGGTCCTTATAATCAGTTCCACGACCTATTTTTTCTTTTTTTTCTCCAGGAATTAGGATTTTGCACTGGGGCCTAAAGTCTGTATGCATTGTAGGACTCTCTGAGTCAGGAGAGTGAAGAATGTGCTCCTACCCTTGGTGATTTTTGAAGCAAAACTTCACAAGGCAGAAGATCACTAGGTAGGTTTGTGGTCTTGCCTTTAAGAATCCACTGAAAGCATTACTGTTTTATTTGTGCAATTGCATTTGTGCATTTTTGTCTTCTGGAAGCAGAGTTTATTCTARTGGGTTACTTCAGGACATGGTTTAGTGGGCATGGGTGCTGGGCTGACGGTTGGACTCAATGATCTTAAAGGTCTTTTCCAACCTTAATGATTCTATGATTATATAAATCTGTGGATGCAAATGGGTTTCAGAGGAAAAAAATAAGTGCTCGGCTTAGGTAACTAGCTTATGTCCTATACTCTATTTAACGTGAGCTAGCTAATACACAGCCCAGAAGTCCCGTGGGTCTAGACAGGACTTTCTGGCTCCTCACACGGGTCCCTAGTTTCTAGATAAACTTCTGAGACTGGAGAAGGCGGCTTGTCCTTAGTGTCAGTGCGCTGGACTGAGATGCAGCTGATGGGCGCATATGTATGATGTCTAGCTCAGGCTTGTTACCTTTGTAATTTCTTGTATTTTCCTGTGCCATTTTCTTTTGGGCAAAGTGCAGATAATTGCTTTCCTCATCATTAATAAGGCACTCCCATGGGCTACAACCTCTTTGGCTTTTGGGATTTTGGGTTGGGTTTTTTTGGGGGGGGAGGGGTACTTTTCTGGTGTTATAAATGAAGGCCTTTTACAGGACTCTGACATACCCGCTCCCTGACTTTAGGCCTATAGTTCATCCACCTTTCTTACYGCAAAAAACTACTTTGAATGACCTCGGCTTGTGTGCCACTTCTTTCCGCCTCTCTTTGGGAGTGTTAATAGCTTAAAGGGAGCCAACCTCCCCCCCTACTCAAGCCAAGGACTCTCTCAACTTTGGTTTTTCCTTACTGTACCCTATATTAAAAGCTTTACACTACATCTGCCTCTACCACCACATCACTCTTTGGTGTTTTTCCCAGCTTTTCTGTCCCTTGCTCCCAATTCTTCCTTCTTCAAAGCTTATTCAAGTATCTCATCTTGCTGCTGCTCTTTTCTTCCAACATTTACCAGCTTGATGCATCTTCCTCATTCACCTATTAATCCACTGTGTCCTGTACATGTATATATAGAAGGAAGTCCTCCTTCCTCTCCCCGCAAATCCACCCACAGAAAAAAGAGGCAAGTCGTTATATACATGTGCAAGTAAGTTTCACTAAGATCCCACATAAGTGCTTCAACTTGCCCAGGCCAGACAAGAACAGGTAAGTTTGAAATCTCCCCAGTTAAGAGACAAAACTGAGATTTTTTTGATCACTTTTAAGGGGTTTAAGTAATTCAACAATATCTAAAATTGTATCTGTGGTCACAACTAGCAATGTAGATTTAAAGGGGAAAAAAAGGGGAGGGGGGGGAAGATGCAGGGTAAAGGATGAAAGACTAAACAAAAGTGATGCAATTTCAGTTGTCAAATACTAATTTTTTATTACGTTGTATACAACTTTAGTGTCTTGGGATCTGCTAAGCAAAATTTGTTTCACTTAACCATTGGGTATCACAGGCAAAGTAACTGAAAATAGCAAAGTCAGTCTTTAAGGATCATAAACAATAACTTTAGAATAAACGAAATGTAGATGGTTTTATTGAATTTAATTACATATGAAATTGAATACCTTGAAAACAAAGCACAATAAAAACATGAACATATTTATTAGGGCAACGTTTTATGAAATTCGGATAAGCATATTATAAATATGAAAAACAGAGCCTAGACAGTAAAATACCATTGCACTTGAAGAGCTAAGAGTTAACATTGAAGAGTTGCTTCAATAAGTTTTTAAATGATAGCACAAAAGCATATTTTCAGATGTCATGTTCTGGTTCATGATGTGAAAGAATTTACTGTCCCACTTGTATGAGTTAGGGCCCTGTYTGCCACAGCTATGTGTGCATCAGAGAATAAAAAGGGGTAGAAGGAAGGTAGAGATGATTAAAGGTTGAAGAAATGACTCTTCTTGACAACATAGTATTAAAAAAATTAATATAACCATATTTCAGTTCTAGCATTTTAATGCAATAGTCTTTCATCTGTAAAAAGCATATTCCTTAAGTTACAGTTTTGAACTGAAAATAAATTCATATTCTAGTATATCTAGCTATAATCTCAGTATATTCTATGTATTTAATGTTAATAAATGTCCAGTTTCCTGTCAGTGTCATAAAATCTAACCCTCCTAATAAATGTACTGAAGTTAGCAAAATCATAGCAAAACCAGTTTCATTTAATTATTTGACTTGGAACTCAAATTAAATGATACCTAATTGCACCTTGTACCATACAAAAAAACCTACATATCATGTTTATTACTAGTGATGTTAAAGGAAACTTGTACAGGACTGAAGCTTTGCCATTTCTTCATTACTGAAAACACAAATCCAGCTAAGACTTTTTAGACAAGCTTTCATTTTTCAATTAACATGTTTTATTTCAAATTTATTCAGAGCTGAAACAAGAGTTAAATTTGCAGCTGAGGAAAGCAAAGATGAAACTTTGTTCTTTCTTTTGTGCTCAGCCATACAATTTATTTTTCTCCTGGCAACAGATTTTAAATCTCTCTGCCTTTTTTTTTTTTTTTTTTTTTTCATGGGAACTGTTTAGTAAGTGCCGACATTAGAGCTGACAACGCTTTGTGTGGTTTTTTTCCTTTTGCCTGGTTTCTGTGTCTGTGTGTGCAGGCATGCATTCATTAACGTAATTCCTCAACATTCAACAAGAGTGCATCATAAACCAGGGGAAAAAAGCCTCATAAATATTTAGATCCTCCGTCTRCCTTCCAAAACTAAAGTGAAAAAGAGTATTTAGTGAGGACTTGGTTTGAGTTAATCTGCATATGAAGTGGAAGGGGGTACAAAAGGATGAAAAGGTGGTGGAAACGAGCATACAAACCCCGTAGTCTCCAGGGGGCCATTCATCTTGTTCTCGTCAATACAATCTCAGTCTCACTGCTTGGCTGTTTTCTGCGCATGACCCAACAGACTAGCTTTGCAAAGACAATGTTGCAAGGGGTATGCATGCTTTCTTCCTAGTTTTGTTCTATCGTGCAATTTTTCAAGAGGAGAAGCAAAATACTTCACATTTCGGAAGCTGGAGAAATTTCTCTAAATGCTTCTCTACTCGTTTGTGGTCCGCACAGTGACATACGAACTTAAAACATTTGCATAAAAGGACAAGTAGGTTATATGAAAAGCAATTTTAGGTAATTTGACAATTAATGAGAGGTAATGAGATCACAACGTAGCTTAAAGCATATTATTATCTGCTGTACAGCTACAAATAACATACAAATTGGATCTAGTGCTATATAGATTTATATATAAAACCTCCACTATTTCTAACAAACAACACTGTCAAAAGTCCAAAATTACACATACAAAAAACCCACCACCAATAAAATTTGGTATTTAATGTATTTTCATAATTGAACAGTCACAGAATCATTTAGATTGGAAGGGGGGACCTCCTGAGATCATCTAGTCCAAACTCACACATGGAATTCTGCAATTTTTTTTTAATTATTTTTAAAAACGAGGGTATGTTGCAAGATATTCAATAATTATTTAATTTTTATTTCATGATCTGAGATCAAACTAATTTTGAAGGTTGACTTGTGATCTCCTGACTGCTGTGYTTAGGTATCTTTTTCAGCCAGAAGGGCACAAAGGCCACTAAAGTCTGTAATTAGACACAAATAATGATTTCACACATAACAATTCTTGATCATAAACAGCCGAAAGACAGAAGCTTTTTGGTGGTTGTGAGGACAAAGTTAGAATGAAATAATGTAACTCACTCAATTCATCAAGCTCCACATCAATCATATGAAGACACAACAGAATTACATCAATACTGTATTCAAAATGATCATTTTAGTCACCTAATATATTTGTAATAGTCACTTATCTTACTACATTGCTAATCTACTATTTTGTACTTGTGATAATAGAAAAGTCCAAGTATATTTTTTCAAATTAATCTCTATATTTCAGTCTCCTCCCTAAATGAACTCAGCTGTGGGTTTGTTTGTCTTTTGTTAGACCTCCCCAAAGCCCTATTACTGGAGCAAAACAGTGAACATATCAATGTACCATCAGGTACAAGCCTGAGCCTGCAAGCTGGGCACACACTGCTATGACTCCCCCACTAATCACCTGTTGTCAATCTAACACAACRGACTCCACCTACTCTGACAAACTTCTAATGAAGTACCAAGATATATCCATAGCCAGAGGGATAATTGATTTCACTACTAACCTGTAAGACAGGTGCATACAAACTTCAAAATGGGACAAAAGATCAATTATGCCTCTAGTAATGAAAATCAGATGAATAGCTATAAATAGACTACCTGGAAGGAAAATTAAGGTAGGGATGTATACTTTAATTGACTTACTAAGGGGAAGACCTTCTTCTGGCATGAAAATTGATTGTCTATGTCATGACTTTTTTAAAAGCAAGTAGAAAAATCCTAGAGATGGGGAAATGCTCTAAGTCCAGCAGTGCCTCCTCTCCACCTCTAACAGAGAAGTGGTTTGCCAGCTTCCCAAATAACAGGGACTTTCCAGACCTTTCTAGGGTGGGAAGAAGGAAGGCTGCCTAATTTGGATTACTTAATACCTATTTTCATGCTGTCTTTAATCAAAACAGAATTACAAAAATTCAAGGTAACTTCTTTTCCTGCCTTGCCTCAAGTAGTGTTTTCTTTTCAGTTCCTGCCACATTCTGTTGTTTTTTGAGCATATTGTCAGATCAAACTAAATATTCGTTAATACATAACAAAACAGTATTGTTATGCAAACTGGGTAGCAGAGTATACTCTCTGGGAAACTTATTTTTGCATTTCTCTGCTCCTGAAGCTGATTTGGGTGTGTGTGAGCTAAAACCAAAGACAACTGTCACACCTGTTCTGTAAAAGCAAAAACCTGTCATCAACATAAGTGTAACAACTTTTCTTTCTTAGTTTGACAAGTTATGTAAACACCTCAAAGGTGAAGAAAACTGCCCATGAAACTTTCAAATACGTATTTTTTTAAACAAACACAATACGGTAAGAGATGTTAACATTTCAGGGATCATCTTCATTTATGAATGATACAATAAATTCCATAATACAAAGCTGCCTATTATAGAAGTTTTTAAGGCCACTTTCTCTAAGTTATAAGAAAAGTTGTAATATGTACATGGAAACTTCGCATGTTCTAAATGAACAGGAATATCTAGACTTACGTGAACTGGATCTGTACAAAAGTAATTTGAATATACAGGAAATGTATTGTGTTTCCCTTCCCTATATTTCAGTCACAATTGGAGACCAAACATGAAACATCTCAAACTAAGAGTAACAAAAAGTTAAGAGAATTTGAGAGGTGGCCAGCAGGGTAAAGCGCAATTTCTAGACACTTCAAATTTAGCTGTTTTTTTTTGTTGTTGTTGTTTTGGGTGTTGTTTTTGTTTTGTTTTGGTTTTTTTTGTCAGACCACTATATCTAGATCTGGGTGGTTACTCCATTTTGCCTCTATACCATAGTGAACTTTTCAGCCTACCCCCTTGCCCCTCTACTCTGTGGTCTATCCAACATAAYGTCTTTATGAATATAAAGTACTAACACACTTCTGAAAGCCAAAGCTAAGGAATGACTGCACTACCTTTAACAAAGTAATTTAGTTGTTGCCAAAATCCTGAACCCAAGCTGTTGTTCAAACTATTCTGAGAGCAAACGTGGTTAGTAATATTTCTGCATGCTTACAGYGAGATTCAGCTGACCGTTCAGCTCACAGTGGCCACTCCAGACATCCAAAAGGTGTAAGACAGATCTGCACAGAGCTGGCAGATGTGATACAGGAACTATTAGAGAAAAGTGAGATTCTTCTGGAGATTCAAGTAGAATACCATAAGGCAAGTGAATCCCACCCTTTATTGTGCTTATAAACTTGTAACAATGAATTCTTGTGATCAAGCAATGAACTAATTTTCAATAATTTTCAGATACAGTATTAGCTAAGTAAGATCATATGATCTTGTATGAAGTGACTGTAGCTCAAAATGAGTCAGCTGTCCTAGATCAGCTAACAACCCAGAAATGCTCACCTCTTGGCTTTGAGCCCAACAGTGATGTTTTACTGATTGTTACGACTTGTCCTTTGAGCTCCAGTAACAGTCAAATAGGGACTTACGATGCACCAGCCTACAAATGCCAACAAAGATGGCATGAGATTTGGGATGCTTCCTGTTACTATGAGGAAATCCTGAATCGATCCAAGTGCTTAAGCAGTAATTCTCTCTACTTTTATAACAGCTTTCATCAAAGCAACTTGAAGTACTCTACTACAAAGTGTTTCATAGCTTCTGAAGAGTAGAAAACTGTGAAATGGGCTCTGGGGCGTATCACAGCTACAACGTATGTGGCTACTATATTCCAGGAAAGACCTCCCACACTCAACAGAAAGTCTGTGGGTAGGAGAAACAAATGGGAGACAGTAAGTCATCCACAAATAGAACAAAGYTTAGGCTTCCTAACATGAAAAATGAGCATAAAAATATTAAGAGATTGAACACTTCTGTTTCCTTTCAGAGAAAAGGTACAAATACCCATGAACAGATAAAGCAGAGAGGAAGTTTCTGAGCAAGCTATAGCACAGAAGCACAATAATGTTTGTGTGGGAAATCAACAACCACTGTAGCACTGCTCTCTGTCCTTTGCTTTGGATGCTCAGCACTGTTGAGCAATTCTGTCTCATCTCCAGAAGAGATGAGAATCTAAAAGAACCTTAAAAGATTCTTACTGCTTGGTCCCTTTCTTTCCTCACAGCTTCRTAACTCCAGATACTTCTCTTTACCATTAAATACATAAAAAAGGATTTGTCTTTAACAAAGACTTGGAATATATAAAGTATTTTCAGTGGGGGAAAAAAGATTTCTTGTCAAAAATAAGATTCTGGATTTTTCAGACTGATTAATTACATTTTACTAGAAAGTCCAGCCAATACAAGAAGGTTTTAAAAAATGCAAAGTCGTCTTATAATTCGTTTAGATGTTTTCTGCCCATTTAAAGATAAGCTCCTTGTGCAGGAACTGCTGCTCTTTGTGTACTGAACATTGTGTACTACAACACACCACTAGCAATCCCTTAGTGTAAGTCAATATACATATACATTCATATTTCAGATATGTTAAAAGGAAAAGTTAAATTACCGCATCAATTACACTCTAAGCTCTACTTGGTTTTAGCAGTAATTGAGAAGAACGATTAATTTAAATCTACTTAAAGTTAAGGCTGAAAGCGTTTCATTTATATTTAACAGTAACCGATATACTATGGTATTTTACCAAAAGACGGTGCACCTGAAAAACAGAACTTACCTGTTTCTTTAGCTGTGAGCTCTTTGCCACTGTGGTTGTCAAAATAAATTTGCAAATTTCCCTGACATGAACTTTGTTTCCTTTTTTTTTTTTTTAATCCTATAGTGAAGGGGAAAACACTTCTCACTATCGTGAAAAGTAAAAATACTTTTGATTACATATCTTACACAGAAATATGTCTTTCAACATTGTATTTTCAGTTACATGTAGCAAATAAAAAAAGCTGCTGAAGGCACTACTGTAGTCGAGATGACTGCATCAATTAAAATACAGAATGTTGTCCTGGATAGTTTTAAGGTTAGATATCTAGTGCAAATTAGACAGATGGTAAAAACCAAAACAGGTATGTCTGAAATAATGGCTAAGAGCTTTTAATATTCTTAATTTCCAGATATCCTAATATTATAGTCTTTTAAACTAGAATGTGTGTTAGCTGGACTCCAATGACAGATCTATTATATTGAGCAATGGTCAATTCAGTGCTTCCACAGAGTTAGGCAGCACTTATAGTAATACACGCTTGCTGCTGCTACTGCCACTTCTGCAGCGCATGGCACAGGCTGGCTCACACAGTGTTTCCGTACGTGAGTTCTCCACAAGGGACAGGCCAGAAGCCATTTGAAATTCTCCCCTATGCAAGCCCAGAGCTGTGTAGCTAAGATAGTAGTTTTGTGACTGTACAGATGGGAAGTGTAGTTAGCACACTAACTGAAGCTATAGGACTGTGCATGGGATTAGAAACACTGGAAATRTGCATGGTGTATTTCAAGAGATTATTTGGCTTCCTTTAGTGAGCTAGGAAGAATATTGATGATCCAACAGTAAAATGCACAAAAACAATGCCAGTGTTTATAAATTACAAGACGTAAGGAAGTTTATGAGTTTAGAGGTAAAACATACCTTCAAAATGCACAATTCAAATATGTTCTGTGAATAATTAGCTGTTTTCCCCCAGCTTTTAAATTTAAGTGCTGTTATGAACGAGATGATAAAGTAGATAGATTTTGTTTACAATGTAGTACCTCGATTTAGTTTTCTCTCCCTAATTAGTGGTAATTTTTTCTCTTCTATGCTTTCTCAGATTGCTCTTCTTTTCTTCATTCTCACAGTTTTCTTCCTTTCTCAGCAACATTATAATAAAACTGGCATACATGAGATTCATTTCGATCTCCTACTGAAGAGTGTGAAATGAAACCAATCTAAACTTTGTTTTTAAAGCACAGAGATTTCTCGGGAGCCTAGCAAAACTACCACCCTCTCTAGACAGACACACGTTTTCTCGTTGCTAGAATGCTATCTTTTCTGGAGAAAAGTCTACATAGTAGTACATAAAGAAACAGCATGTACATTCCACACCCATGGAAATTATCTACTTAAAGAAAAATATAATCTAATAGGTGATTAATCTATGGTAATCTTGAACATTGATGTAATACATTCTACTATATATTGATTTACATATTTTCCATGCATAACCACGGCTATTTGGTACTTAGATAAGGTGAAGCCCAACACAGAGATTCCCATGCCTTCCCTAACATGAGGGTGATGAAACACTGGGCCAGGTTGCCCAGAGAGGTGGTAGATGCCCCATCCCTGGAAACATTCAAGGTCAGGTTGGGCAGGGCTCTGAGCAACCTGATCTAGTTGAACATGTCCCTGCTCATTGCAGGGGGGTTGGACTAGATGGCCTTTAAAGGTCCCTTCCAACCTAAACTACTCTATGATTCTAACTACGGAGAGGTAAACAAAATGCTTAATATTTTATGAAGCAGAATTTAGGCCCCTCCATCTTATCTGTGTAAACAGTATCCTATCACAGTAACTTAAGGTATATGGAATACGTACCTTACCAAGAAAACTGTGAGGTACAAGATGTAAGTCAAAGGCGGAAAATACTTTTTTGTTTGACTTAGCATTTTCTTTTCTCCCCAACTTAATGACTGCATAATTAACACAGAACCACAGGAACAGTGAGAGCTCTTCCTACTCTTACGTAAGTGCATGAATCACAAARATAGCTCTTCTTCTGGCTCCTTTATTCCAACCTGAGGAACGGCCAGTTCTAACAGGAGCGATACTGTGGGTTACTACACCCTTCTTCACAGTTGTCGTACAGCTTGAAGTACCTTAAGCATAGGCGATACAAATCTGAATCCTTACAGACTAAGGTGTGCTTAAAACCTATATCTTCCACTTCTTCAGCAATCACTTAGCATCAGTAGTGGACAAATTTAGGCATTATCTCTTCCACGATTACACACAGCACTCAGAAATGTGTTATGATCTATGTGTTTTATTATCTGTATTAAATGGATGAAGCTCATCCATTAAACAGAAGTCAAGACACATTTTCAACTCTCTGCTGTGTCAGGAAACATTCAAGCTGGAATAAAGCATCCAATTCTACAGATAGGATAAACCTGGCATACAGAGTGGACAGGTAAGCGCTAGCATAAATAGTTAAAGAACCTGAGGTGGCCATTGGGCTTTTTTTTTGTTTTTAAACTCTTCACTTTTTAGACTATGAACACTACGCCTTCTGCTTATTACTTTGAATGATGCGCTACTATGGCTTCTGTTTGAAAAGTTACCTGTCAGTTTGGCTTAACGTCAAAGGAAATATGTTTTCGTTATCAGAACCACAGAATTTCAATATAATTTGTTCTTGAGATTTTTAGTCTGGCTCTAGACCTTATTCTGTTCATGTGTTAACCACTCTCCAGAGATGAATGAATTTCAGATGTCCATCTGGTAGTGGCCACGTCTGACTGCTGCATTACAGTTACCGCAGCTACAACCTTGTACACCATGAACGATTCAATACTGAATCACAAACGTAATATTTTTTTTTGTCGAGTGACTGTAATGGGTAAGTGAAAAATCGCTTCTTTCCCTAAAGAAGAGTAGTATAGCACATTGGTATCTCCCTGTTATAGACAGCATTGCAGAAGGCTGATGACGTCCAATTGTATATACCTATGATGTGGTCAACAGAGATGCTGAAAGTAACAGCCAACACTTTAACTAAAAGAGTATGTTTCCCAATAGTCATCAGCCTTCAGCTCTCCTATTTCCCAAGGTGCTATCAGCTATGAACATTACAGCAGTAATTGAATTTGCTTTTTATGATCATTGCAGGCCTTTACAGTAATATACAGAGGCTGCTGCTGGCATTATCATAATTTTTCCTACTTCAAGATTAGATTAACGCAATAAAACTTCACCTTAAAAGAGAAGCTGTTGGCGAACACTACAGGTTACGTGATACAAGAAGGGCTACCTAGATGAAAACACAAGAGTTAAAGATACAGACTTCTGCTTGTGTCCAGACAGAAGTTAAGATGTTGGATAGTTACCTGAAAAACTTTACATGACCACAGGAACCTGATTACCTTGAAACAAACCAACCAAAACAACACCCACCCCTCCACTCCCAACATCAATACCACACCACTCTCCCCCTTACCTGCAGGACCTGTTTACCCAGCACTGTGTTCCGCTCCTACCCCCCAACTTCTTCCCCCATGTGAAAGCTGCAAAGTTCAATACAGTGCGAGAGTATTTCTAGTGCCTCTGTAGATCAGGTTGTACACACAACAGTCTTGATGGGAGCTATACCTCCTCACAGCTCTTTAACCAGAACTAATTCAACTTTCACCTCCCAGGCGCTCTGAAAACACCCTTTCCTGGGACGTGGAAGTGTGGGAAGGTAAAGGCAAAGAGAAGAAACATAAGGTATGCCGAAAGGGGCTCTTGGGTAGCTTTTTTGGTTTTACTGTATACTTGATGAAGAAAGATATCATGCTGATTTGCTTATTTAAAACTAATGGTGAGTTATCTACATTTTGTTAAAGCACTCAGCTTTTCCAAGGGCATTTTTCCAATGAATTAGATTCAGAGTCTTGAAATATTTATGGAAAAATCAAGGATGAGAATTTTTAAGTCATTTATGCCTAATYACATGGGCAGCTTCAGCACATAGCTTGGCCTCAATTTCTGTACTGTTAATCTGAGAAAATAATTCAGATTAAGACAGAGCAAACGAGCTTGGATTTGGCATTGCACTGCATGAGTGATTCCTCAGTAACTGCTAGTGTGCACCATCTTATTCTCCAGTAAATAAGTGCAAAATAGCTTAGAATAACCTATATTGTTCCTATTAGCAGGGAAGACAACTGATATTTACTGCACAACAACTTGTGCCGGTATTTCTTACCTTATATTGTGTGCTTGTTTTGTCTGCTCATATTCAAGCACTGGAAGCACTTTATGTGCAGGAAGCACATATGAAGTGGTATGGGAACAGCTGCACCAAATCTGCTGAAAAAGTCTCCACATGCTATTTTTCCTGTGAGAATCAGCAATCCAGGACAATTATTCTAACATTATCTAAGTTCATCTAATTTTAAGATGAAAGCCTGCTGTCTGACGGATGCCCCTAATCAAATTGAAGGATTTGATACCAAGTTTTCTCAGGGTTAAAAAGAGCCTTCACTCACTGGTTAAAAATTGGCAAATAAAGGGCTACAAAAATGCTTCATCTTTCAGACTGATCTATGATAAATAAACGGATGGCAATTTTGTTAAGCATGTAAGGTTGTGTTTTAGGTTGTCACAATTTTAAAAGAAGGTTGAAAAAGAGCAAACAATCTTGTTACTAAACAGAAATGGTATTGTTTCATCATGCATAGCCATACTGCAGTGTGCTTTGGGCATGCTATTGATGGACTAAGAATCTGTATTAAAAAAAATGGTTTGTAACATTGTCACTCTGTCTTTGATAACAAAGATAATATTTTCTTGCTGAATACACATTTTTAAAATGATGGAAGCAATAAATCTGACTTATCTTACATAAGCCATTAATTTTTACTTAATGTAAACAAAACCCTGAAATGAAATAGAAATTCTCATGTCCAAATAATGAGTTCTACATGTTTTGGAGGAGAAAAATCCAATAAACGCTAGAAGGAATGCAATAATCCAAGGCATTTTTACTATTATGAGAACTACACTTTCTCTACATTTTTACCAATTCAGGAAAAGTAGGATAATACTGCTTGACGATACCCAATGAAATTGTACACCYGTCAAGACAACAATGCGTCTGTGCTTCTTTTTAGTTTTGGAAGCATTGTTCATTGTAATTAACCTAATATATAAGGTTTCTTTAAATACTGTGCAGTATGTATTAAAATACATTTCAATTTTTACAAACTTCAAAAATAGCTAGACTTTATACCTAGTCCTACTAAAAATGACTGTTTTCAGCGAACTAAATGAAGCATGAAACGATCTTTATCCAGCTTTATAACATAAGCTCTATCAAGCTACTGAAAATTGCATCAAAGCTTTCTGACGAYATCCTAAGTAATAAAAATCAAGTAAGATCACCAAGTAGCTGCGTGGGGAAGGAGGAATACGTACAAGCAACCGCGTCGCGCTGTTTTGCCTCTGCGGCTACAGCGGATGGAGCACGTTAATTTTGGTTCTGGCTGCCGGATACTGCTGCTCCCATCACGTCTCCCATCAAACCCGTCAAACAAGCCGCGGCTGATGCCAAAACACGGCGCTGCCCTGTAAGCAAAAAAGGGCGTCTAACTGCCTGCCGGCGAGGCTTGGGCAGGAAGGCAGCGCCACGACCGGGACCCGGAGGCCGGCCCAGGCTGCCGCGGGGCGCCGACGCGGTCGGGCGGTCCGCCCGGCTGGGGCACGGCACGGCGCTGCGCAGCGCCAGCCGCAGGCGGAGGCCGCCGTCGTTGTTCCGGGGTCGGGCGTGCGGGGGAAGAAGCCTACGTAAGGCTGGGCCGCCACCGCCTGCGCGTTTCCTCCGGCAGCACCGGCAAGCCCCCGGCCCGCTCCGCGCCCCTCCGAGACCGAAGGCGGCCCTTAAACCGCTCCTGCAGCAGCAGGGCTCGCGCCGCCTGGCCGACAGACGGGGAGAGGGAGGAGCAGCCCCCGCCACCCGCGCTTCTCCTCGCCCTTCCGCGGCGCCGGTTACGGCTCGCTGCCGGGGAGTGGCCTTGGCGCCTCAGCCCCGCGCCGCGCTCTCCTCCTGCCCGCGCGGCCGCTTTACCGGTTAGAAATCGCTCCTCGCGCCGCTCCGCCGCCCGCACCGCCCACCGCCCGCGGGCGCATGCGCCGCGCCAGCAACCACCGCCCCCTCACACTCAGTTCTCCCCCCTCTGCCGCGCGACTGCGTGGCCGCGCGAAGCCCCAGCGCCGTTGTGCAGGGCCGGGCGCGCGCGCGCCTCGGTGGGGCTCTCCCCGCCCCCGAGAGCGCACGTGACCCTGCTCTCCTCCCCCACCCGYCCGCCGCCACGCGCGGAACGGGTGAAGTAACACGACTTTGTTTAGAACAGTTCCGTGCGCGCGCGTTTCAGCGGGGCGGGGGGAAGGCGCGCGGGAGCCGCACGCGACGCTGCGCGCCTGCGCCGCCTGTCCACGCGCAGACGCTCGGAGCGGGCGCGGTCGGGGGGAAGAAAACCCCCTTCGGCCCGGCGGCGCTTCCGCCCCGCCCCCCCGGACCCCCGAAGCGGAAAGGGAGCGACAGCTGGCTCCGCCAAGCGGCGCTGCCGCCGCCGGCCGCCGACTAACGGCCGCCCCGCCCCTGGGCCCGCCCCCCGGTATGTCCCCACCCCCGCGGGCCCTGCCCCCGCCCCTCCTCCTGCCGCCGCTGCTGCTGCTGCTGCCAGCGCAGCCTGAACTGAAGCGAACTCCGGAGCGAACTGAGGAGAAGTGAGGAGGCGGCGGCGGGGCTGAGACTCACCAGCCACAGGCGGCGGCAGCGGCGGCGGGAGGGCGGGCGGGCGGGCGAGAGGCGGAGAGGAGGACGCGCCAGGCGCAGCGCGGCGGCAGCAACAGCGGCGGCGGCGGCAACAGCGGAGAGACACCGGCGGCGGCCTCGGAAGCGGCAGCCGCGCCAGCAGCGCCCGCCCGCCCGCCCCGCTCGTCCCGTCCCTCCCCCGCCGCGGAGACAGGGGGCAGCGCCGAGAGGAGAAGCCGGGCTCAGCGTGTGTGTGCGCGGGAGGAGGAGGAGGAGGAGGAGGAGGAGGAGGAGGGGGGACACGCCGAGGACTGCGCCGGCCGAGGGCGCACGGAGCACGGAAGCGGCGGCGGCACCGAGAGGCGGCGGCGGGTCCTTGTGCCCGGGGAGCAGGGCGCAGCCCGCAGAGGGGTTTCTACCGAGTTTCCTCTTTCTGTCCGTCCCTCGGACTCGGCGGCGGGTCCGCGTTTGTCTCCGGATTTGAATCCTCCTCCTTCTCCTCCTTCCTCGGGGAAGCTCCCCTCCCCGCCCCCTCCCCTCCCCCACCGCTCCCTGCCTGCCCGGATCCAGCCGGGCGCCCCGTGCCGCGGTCGCGTTGC
Source organism: Oceanodroma leucorhoa (assembly GCA_030449065.1). Classification (NCBI taxonomy): domain Eukaryota; kingdom Metazoa; phylum Chordata; class Aves; order Procellariiformes; genus Oceanodroma; species Oceanodroma leucorhoa. The sequence goes on from JASVER010000016.1 coordinate 5,669,758, forward strand.
TCGGCGGAGCTGCTGCGGGCGCTCGCCGTCTCTGCGCGGGCTTGGAATATGGTTGGGGAAATGGAAACCAAGGAGAAGCCGAAGCCGAGCCCCGATTACCTGATGCAGCTGATGAACGACAAGAAGCTGATGAGCAGCCTCCCCAACTTCTGCGGGATCTTCAACCACCTCGAGAGGCTGCTGGACGAAGGTAAAAGCGCTCGTCTGGCCGTCCCCTCCCCCGCTCCGCCGCCCTGCCTTGCCTCCCCCCTTCCCCGGGCCTCCGCGCCGCTCCCGGGATCCCGCTCGGCCCCCCGCCCCAGCCCCGGCCGGGCGGCGGGGGGAGCCCGGGGCCTGTTTCGCTCTCCCCGCTGTTCTCCGCACGCTCTCGCTCCCCGGCTGGAGAGCCGAAAACAAAGGGGAAGTGCGGGCTCTCCCCGCCCTGGCCGCCGCCGTGTGGTGCCGGGGGACTCGGAGAGCGGGTGGGAGGGGGAAGAGGCAGCCCTGGCCGCGCAGGTCCCCGCGCTCCCCTGAGGCTTTTTTTCCCTCCGTATTTTCTCTTTTTCCCTTCCCCGCACCGTCTCCTAAAACCGGGGGAAGGGTAACTGCCGTACGGAGGGGAGGGAGCGGGGAGAGGAGCTCAGGAATGCGCTCTGGGGAAAGGCAGGGAGGAGGGGGAAGGCAGGCAGGCTGGCGGCGCGGCGCTCCCCTCCCGCGGCGGCGGGGAGAGGGGTCCTGTGCGTCGGCCTTGGGGGAGCGCTGCGCGGCCGGCCGGAGGCCCGGGGGCGCGGGGGGGCAGGGCCGGGAGGGTGTTTGGTTTCGAGATTTGGCTGTTCTGGAAGCTGCTTGAACTTGAATGACTAAGGCGGAGGGGGCTGAGCTCTTTCTTCAGCTCCAGCTCTACCCCACCCCAAACTGGCCACAAACTAATTATAATTTTCCTATATTGCAAGGGAAGCGAACAAATTCTTCTTTCAGCTATCCTTACCTTTTAAAGAAACTAACTTGAAAGGCTCCTACGTGTGACTTTAGTGAAGGAAAAAAAAAAAAATTACGAAATTGCCTCGTCAACTCCTGCCAAATGTCCACGGCTGCCCTCAGCCCCGCACCCCGCTCCTGCCTTGGAGGGGCGACGGGCTGTTCCTGTGGATTGACACCCCCCCCCCCTTTTTTTTTCCTAAACAGCTCCCTTTAAGGTTGCGTTTTTACAAATAAATAATCGCATTTCAGAAAGAAATGGTTTTCTTGTTAAAAGCATTTCCTTTCTTACCACCTTAAGCCTAGGCTTTCTGGAGAGTTAGAGAGACCTGTTTGCTTAATCGTATTTGGTAGCTTTATAGAATATGATAAAACCATAAATTATTTATACAGTTTCAACTTGTTGGGATTCTTAGCATGACATACTGAATTTCGAGATTTCGAGTTAGGATTCTTGTTTGCRGACGTATTCCCTCTCACTAAAAGAAGTTTGGGAAGTTGTTGACCTCGGAAGATGAAAGAGCTGGTTATATTTGGTAGGACAACTCCCCGCCCTCTCCCAAGACTGTAAAAACGAGATAGTGACTGTAGTACAACAAAAAATAGCGTATCGAGAAAATGCTACCTTTTTAAATAAATTATGGAGGAGTAAAAAAAACCCAGTGAAGAATACTGAAAGATGGACTGTGGGAAGCGATATAATGGGAAATTCTATTTTTATTTTCAAGACTCCTGGGGAAGTTTGAATTTATATTGGAGCAAATACGGATGTGAAAAGTAAAACTCTTTAAAACTTATGTTCTTGCTCACCACAGCAAACCACCTCTTCAGAATAGTTAGATTTACAATAAACAGCAAGAAGAAACGTGACTGTGAAGACTCCTTTTTAGCACAAATGAGCCTTCTAGAGGCTTGATGTCGTCTTTTTAAATTCCTGAATTTCTTGAACTTAATGTATTTGGCCAGAGAAGGCCCGAAACTTTTTTTTTTTTTTTTTGTCAGAGAACAAAAGAAAGAAAAACATTTCCCCATATGAAAAGGACACTGAAAAAGGAATGTCTGAGATCTTTACATCTTTTGATATATTTTAAATATCGAAAGCTCTGGAAATTTGTTTTGTGAAGCATTGGAGTTCCAAAATGAGGGCTGTGGAGACTCTTGCTGAAAAAGTTTAAGGGTTGTGTTGGAGCTATTCTTCACACTCTCCTTTAAAAGAAAAATAAGTAAAATACTATGTGTGTTTCTAAATAGTCTCAGGAAGAAGTTTGCTATTCCTTTAAGCTTTTCTGCTTTTCCTGTTTACGTTGACAATTGGGTGAAAGTATTGTGGAGGCAGAAAACTTTTTGGAATGTTGAAAAAAATGTTTCATGCAAATCTAGTAAATTGCTTCGAGACTTCAAAATTTGAACACTAAGGGGCGCCAGTTATTTTTTTTCTGAGGCGTGAGACTGGCCTCTGAACACCATTTCTGACTCGAGTAGTGAAATTAACAAATCTATTAGAAGATACCAAAGAATGATAAAATACTTGTGGATTTGTGCAGGTGGACTTGCGTGGACTTACGTGTATTGTATGCTTAGGCACAGTATTACATAGGTGGAATAATCAATAGCAAGGAATGGTTGAGAAGCTGGAACAACTGTTGTTGTGTGAAACACCTATCCTGGTTACCAAAGGGGCACCGTGTTAAATAACTTGAACTATATGCTACACTGACGTCCTTCAGAAGGGTTTAGCAATAGCAAACTATAGGTTTGCTAGAAAGGTCTGCAAGATTTAGAACGCTTACTTAAAATTATAATATTTAGTAGTTTCATCAGTTGTTTTATGGCACCTTTGTGAATACCAAATATTAGGGGCAGGTGTCTGTATATTTGGATTTTTATATATAATCGAAAAATAAAGTTAGTGTTCATGTTCCCTCTTTGCCCTCTCCCCCCCACAATTTGGTTTGCTTCCTCTAGTTTATTGTTTTGTGCTTTAGGTAGGTGGTTTGGTTTTTTTAGTTACTATACAACCATTTTCCTGAAGGTTTTGTTTATGCTTCAGAAGAATAATATTACGATCAGCCTTTCTCTTTTATTTTGTGCTGGTCAGACTGAAGAAATAAAGTCATAACCCTAAGAATTCAAACGAATAAAACATGGRATTGCTTTCTCTACTGGAATGCTAGGGGGTTTTTTTACTTTTTGGGTTTTTTTTACATGCCAGTATTTAAAAACAAAACTCAGATGGGCTTGTGTTGTGATTACTTCTTGTAACTGTATGCAACAAGAGATAGAAATGGACCTGTCAGTTTAGATGAAGAACAGTACATCTAATCTGGTTAGGTTTCAGAATGTACATCTACTTTTTTTTGTCCTGTTTCTGTGCTGTGTGGGTTATCCAAAACACATTTTTCTTTTCTGAACTCTATCCTAGTGTTTGATCTTTGAAAATTTTAGTGCTTAACTTAGTAGATGGTCTCTGCTTTACGGTATTTGGTTTTGAAGATCAGCTTAAATGTGAGAGGTATATGGAGGAAACTTTTTTTTTTAAAAGAACTACTTTGTGATAAAATATGAAAGTCACAGTTTTGTTTAGGTAACAGATATTTTTGCATATGTGTGCTTTCAACTTCTTATGTGTAAATAAGGCTTTTGTGGATTAACAAGGATGTTTAAAGTGCACATCATAATAACTAGGAAGCTGGATTGTTTTTATCAGACTAGTGCAAACCTGTGGGAAGAGAGGGCYCTTCCTGAATGTGGAATAGGCTGTATTTCCTGTAATTGTTTGCACCATCAAATGTGACCTGATTTTTTTTTTTTTTTTTTGCACTTCAGTTTCTCAGATAGTAACTTTTATGATTCTAACCTAGATTGTTTTTTCTGACAACTTGTGTATTTTAATGGTTCCCTTTGTGGAAAATGAATAAAGTTGTACCTTTTTTCTTGCACTATTTTTTTTTAATAAATCGGACATTTCAAACTCTGCAGTTGCACTCTGACCTAATGAAATTAACGAGGCACTTTGGTTTTATTCTTTCAGCAGATTGTGAACAAATATGCCTAAACTATTAACTGAGATCTGAGCAGTGTAATTTTTATATTTGCATTTTGTTTTCTTGAACCTGGAAGTGGTCAGAATGTTGTACCTGATTGGAATGTACACAGATCAAACCTGCAGTCTGAACTTTTTTTAAAAAGGTGTTGACGTGGACTTTATCAGGAATTCATTTTTCCTCTGTAAACTATACCTCAAAAACTTCTGCCTTCCTGTCAAACTTGTGTTGAAGGTGACTTAAAACTGTGTCTCCCTTTAAATGTAAATTAAGCCATGCATCTAGCTTTTGGAGATAAATCTAATTTTGTGTCAAATAGGCTGCATCTTTCTGACTAGCAGTTGTAACAAAGCTAGCTGTAAAAACATCTAGGTAGGGATTGAGGAGGATAAATTTTTCTTGGATGTTGCTCTCTTCATTTATTGTGCTCACTGAGAGAAGTGCATGTGAACTTGCAGAGCCCAGTGCCCAAAACTGCATTTTTTGTCAGTCTCATTGTCTTAACCAAAATGTCCGCATGAGTCAGGACTGAAGAACTGTCTTCTGATGGTGTAAATAAGTTGTCCCTGAGAAGTTATCTGGTTACTTTTGTACTTGGCCTTATTGTTTGTGATTATGTAAATGTAGCCTGTGCTTAGCTGGGGTTTTGCTGACTTATCAAATTTAGTGAAGGGGTACTGACCACATTAGCATGTCTGTTTCTCAGTTGTATCAGATCTTGCAATAAAACCCCATTATTTCATTACAAACCATACCTCTTAATGCAAAGTTAAGAGATGAATACTTAGGATAAAGGCCTTATGATAGGTGTTTGCCCAGGGAGTCTCAGACTAACTTTTAAACTTTGAATTGTAATGTTAAAATTGCACAAAACAGCATGTGACAAGAGCATTGAGTATTGTTTGTGTGCTGTTTATCAGTAGTGCTCTTTTGAATCTGGTTCTTTAATACTCTCTAAATCTTAAGACAAGATCTGAGGCATTTTTCTGATTTATGATTGTCTCATAATAACGAGGTTGTAAAGCTTCTAGAACTTGTGTGTTCAAAAACTTCATAAGAGTTGTTCTGAAGTGTGAATTTTTTTTTTTTTTTTTTTTTTGGTAATTCCTTGGCAGCCTCTTATAACATTAAAACTAAAGCTCCCCTGTACTTAAGAAAAAGTTTATATATTTTTAGCTTGGGGAAAAATATTCAAAACCTTTCCCCCCCTGCTCCGCAACAGTTCAGTTCTTTTTAAAATAAGTTATTTTTGGGGCTGTATTGGCAACATTTATAGGATTGCAGTCACCTGCTGTGTAACTTAAAAAGATGGGTGTTGTTTTGACTGATAGAAATTTTAAGCTAGTAAAGCAGTTCTTTTAAGACTATGTTTTGAAAGCAGTTTATTCACTGTTACTTACAAATAATTGATTTTTAAAATGTCTGTCATCAGAGGGTTTTTTAAGTAAGAGTATCCATAGCAGACTTAGTTCTGTACAAGAGCTGCTGATTTATTTGTCTTTAAATTGGGAGAGACCTGTTTGAATTCTTTTAGATCATTTTTGTTCCTTAATGTTGGAGTTGAGTTGCATTTTCCTCATCTGAAATTGTATACAACGGTTTCCAAAGTAACTAGTGTCATATAAAAATCTCTTGCTATGGTTAGAAACAACTGACCAAGCGCCGGTTAGATTACGGAGTGGCACACGATGTTTTCATAGTGCACAAAGCAAAAACTGAAGGTGTGTTGGTTAATATTATAGTAAAGTGAAAAAAACCACCAAAACAACAACCAACGACTGAGAAACACTTCCGAGATTTTGAGAGAGCACTTAGGATATCTTAATTATGAAAATGAAGTTTACATGCATCAAAAGAGAAGAGGTCAAGTCAGAAAAAAGTTGCTGGTGTTCAATGAACGCTGTGCATGTGAAGAGAAGGCGGGAGATGAAATGAATGGTTACTTTTGTAGTTCAGTAACTTCTTTTGACCAGCTTATCTGTTTCAATCCTTCTTAAATTAAAACTTTCTTCCTCTGAGTACACTAAAGAATGCCAAATCAGGAGTGGGATACTTACAATGATTTGAACTATTATTTTTATTTCGGTAGAAAAGGAAGTACGTTTGCATTGTCTTTAATTACTGCCTGTAACCTTAAAATTCTCTCCTTTTTGGAGAATGCGTACTGATGCAGATAYCTTATTAATTAGATGTATTATTAGATGCTGATCTGGTATATATTCTATGGCTGACAGGGTAGACCTGTGTAAACGTTAATTATCAGACCATCCTGACAGCTCAGGCTGATTGAAGTACAGCGGGAGTCTGTCATGGAGACCGATGGTTTATATTTGACTGCTTATATGGAATGTTGGGGGGCGGGAGAGGGGTAGACAGGAGAAATGCCTTGCCTGGAAAGCTGTGAAGTAATGAAATGCCCTCGCTCACTGACCCTTGTCTTTATTGAAACATAACTCACAACTTCTCATTTGGGCTGTGTGGGTTTTTCTGTATTGATTTTAATCAAAATGCATATTATGAAAATCTTCTGTTGGTTTTGACATTTTATTGAAATTTAATAAGCCAGTGCTAAGAAAACTAGTAGGAACAGTAAAACTGCCGGTGTTTTTAATCTCATTATGCTTAATGCAATTGGTTAGGTCAGTAGAAGTACCATGTTAAGATATATCTGTGGCTTTGTAGCAGGAGGGTCTAGGTCTGCGAAGGACATTGAAGCTGTTGTTTGACTCCTGAAACAGATGATAGGTGTAATGTTTATAATCTGAATTAAATCCCTTTGCTCTGGTGAGACAAAGAGTTGGGTTGCTGAAAGTTAAGTAACATTACATTTCTACTTTTGACTTGAGAAAATATCCCATGTTACCTTGTGCAGTGCAGTTAAAGTAATTTCTGGGCTTGGATTTCTTTTGGTTGTTTTTCTTGGAAATGTTTAATAGAAGCCGAGTTAGCTTTTTAATAGCAGAGCTTAGATTTCTGAGACAATTTATGCTTGAATGAGCAAAGCAACCATGACAACTTTAAAGAGAAATAATATCCAGCTTCGTTAAGCAGAGCTGCCCCTCCACGGTGTTAGTCTTGTTTCCATTAGGAAGGTGTCTATTGCAGGCTAGCTGGGTGTCTGAGAATAATAACAAGATGGTGCAAGTTGAAGTGCTTCTATTCGGGCAGTTGTGTTACTAAATCTCTTTTGTCTGGGTCCCGTACTAGAAGTTGCAGCTCTTTTGGTACTCTGCAGTTATTTTAGCAGGTGTTGGTGCTTGGAATGAGTGTGGTAATGCTAACAGGTTTTTAAATTTTATTCTCATGGTTTAAAATACTGAGCAAAAATTGAAAAGATATTTTCAATTACTTTTCATCTGAGAATTGATTTTTATACTTGGTGTCAAAATAGTAAATTTTGCTTCTGAGTTCATTGCAAAAAATCATTCTCTTGAAGGGAAATGGCAATAGGTAGCTATTAACAGGTTTTCTTTTAGCATTTTTGGTGGTGTATAGTTGATTGAATAGCACAGTGGAAGTCAATTTTTTCATTTGTTTTTTAAAATATTTTTGACTGGTTTGCAGCTGCACCTGAATACTTGTGGTTCACTCCATCGTGTCGTGGGTTAGAGAAGATTTTCTGTGTTTCCAGTGCAGGGTGTACCAGAGCAGTGTTTCGATACTTTGTAACTTCATTGCAATGCTGCAGGAAGTGGGTGGGCAGGACAGCCCTCAGGACACCCGTTTTCGGAGGGGATAAACTGTGAAGCAATTTGTGTGATAACTGACTGGCATCTGAGCATATTAATAGCCGGGCAGTTAACACTTTTGATGGTATATACCCTTATAAATGTTTACTCTTCTTTAAGAGTTAATGTGAAAAGGAAAAAAAAAATCACAGCATGACAAACAATTAAAATCATGTTACTTTGCTGGGAAGTTACGTCAACGTAGTTCTGAGGTGTAATGCATCAGAACAGCTGCTGATGTCAGAGCAAAGGCAGGGGAAGATAATACAGTATTTTATACCCTTATCTGGTGAATCAGTTTCTGACTTAAAAGGTCAGCTGATATTCTGGACTGGTCAGGGTTTTTTTTCAGTTTGTTTTTGTGTGGTGTTTGCTTTCTTTTCAGACAGATCAGAGCTGTGATCGAACTCTCCATATGTGATCTCAGAGTAGTTGTGTTGGCACAACGGCTGAAGTGGCTCAATATTGAAGATGTAGAGCAGAGCCTTGGGGAGAGAAGTACATTTGCTTAAACATTTACTTTAAGGTCTGAAACTCCTAATTGATGTCAGCTGATTGTGCATCTGGTCCATTCAAAATTTTAAGGACGTGACCRTTTTCAGACTAGCTTACACTAGATGAAAGCCAGACTTTGCTGAATTCTTTAAATCCTTCGACTGTTGAAATAATGAACCTTATTGTTTTGTCTAATTCAGATTAAAGAACTGTTTTAGAAATCTCTGTAACCATTACTTGGTCGAAACGTCCTGTCCTAACTGCAGTGTACTTTCTTCATTAGTGTCTAGGAGATGGAATACACCTGAAACATTAAAAAATAAGAAACAGAGCCATCTAGCACAAGTATTAATAAAAATTTAATGTTCTGGTTCATATATTTAAATGGCAACTCAACTAAAACATTCAGCTGATGTTGCGTAATGCTTCTATTTATTTATCAGACTTCGAAGCAATAGCAAATCAGTTAATATTCTTCTTAATGTGGCTTAATCTGATAACCTGCAAACAATTATATCAACAGTTAATGCACAATTTTCAGTTTTTAGATGCAGAGCAAGCCAAATCCACTTCTGTTTGCTGTGGAGTATCCTTGGWTTGTTTGCAGGAATGGGGAGGAGGAGAACACAAGGAAAAATTCTTTGACCTGGTGCTGTTTGCTTTTGAGCAGTGTTGCTCATCTGTGTGTACTGCTGTTAGTTAGTTTGTTTGTCCCATTTTGAAGGCCATGAGCTGCACTCCTACATCAGAAATTAACATGGACATTTTTTCAAAAAGTTGTCAAAATGTCTTTCCCTGCTCCCCCCAGACTAACTTTGTCTAAATGCTGCATGTATAATCTATTGACAGGAGTGTTGTCTAACAGTTGGTTTGTGTGTTAAAGTTGAAGTTTAAAATGCTGTAATAGGCCCAGCTCTCTTGTTTAAAGTATGTTTTTGCTGTGAAGAGATTGTCTGTGCAGTGAGAAAATGGTGCATGTTAGATGATGATAGAGACAAGTTGTCGGTAGTTCTTTAATTGCTTAAGTATCGTATCATCTATAAAGATAAGTGTAGTCAGAGAGGCTCATATGCAGTCAGTTTACGAGGGAATTACTACTTCTTTAAATCACTCGAGGCTTTTATGGAAATCTGATACTGCCTCTGAATCAACCTGAAGCAAGACTCCTTGTATGGTTTCTCTTGTTCCCACTTTTCACATAGTTTGGTCAACTTTGTGCTCAACTAGTAAGTAGACTTGAACAGATGATATGGTAGGGATCAGGAATGAATTCTAACCAAGCTTCTATCAGGAAGACTGATTATATGTGTATTAAAACATCTTGAGAGGAAGAATGATACTGTAGTATCTCTCGGGTATAAAATTAGTGACTGCAATTGCTTTTGGAAGGAAAATGTATTTAGCTGTTGTAATAATATGTTTACAGAGATTTGAGTCTCATTTTGAATTTTTTTGCAGTGTTTCTGTGTTCTTTGTYTGTGGATAAATTTTCTTTTTGTGACAAGACTAACATAATCCTTTGGGAAAAAATCTGGAGAAAACATTATCTAAAGATCCACCTTGGAAGAAACTGGTTTTCTTGAGAAAAGCTTATTAAGCTTACAGACGTTAAAGAACTTTTTTTTTGAGAGACCTGTGGCATTTAAGAAATATACTGATATTTTGAGGAGCAGGAGCGGAAAAACCTCCCTATATTAGCTTAATACAGGGTTAATTGAGGTACAGTTCTATATGGATCAAAGTACTTCCAATTTCTAAGAATGCAGGTATAGCTGCCAGGGAAGCAAGGAATTGTGCAGAAGCTCCGTCTATAGGTAATGGGGTACATAAGCCTAGTGTCTATTGATTTAGTAACTGTATTTTATTCATAACTATTCATGAGGAATCTTGTTGGTTCCAAATGGGAGGTTTAATGCACACTGAGGGCACTTGGTAGTGCCGAGTTTTAATACTGTTAAGTGTCTTCGGAAAGGTATTCTTGCGTCAGCCTCAGATTAACATAGGATAAATAACAGAGCAATTCATCAACTAGGCAGCTCTGAAGAGTGTCAGCAAGAAAGCTGACGATGATGAATTGGAGAGAAATGGGTGCTGTGGTGGATAGCCACTACAGCTAACGCTAGAGTGTTGAGGGATGGCAGTTGGTATTTAGGTGTATGCTGGGTAATTAAGTGAGGAGGGACAGCACTCCTTTGCTTGGCTGAGTAGAAAAGAAACACGTTCCTTCCTCAATTCAAGCAGGTTACTGAATTCAACAGCTTAAAACGACAGATGGACAACTGATTTGTACTTTATTGAAAAAGATTTGCATCAGTCTTTAGGACTGATAAGTGTGAGTTATGTTTTGAAGACAGACTCCCAAACTTCCCTTGATGTTTGCAATCTCAACAACCTTATTTGGCAATAAAAATTCGAATAAGTTAACTTTGAGGCAGATTTAGTTTATTCTGAATTTAGTTTTGCTTCAAGTTTTGCACTAACCTTTCTTAGATCTCACAGCTTTCAGTTGCTTCAGTTACTGGCTACTTTCAGTTTTAAATTTCTNCCCCCCCCCCCCCCAATAAAAAAAATAGTTGTGAATAAAATTGCCTTTGTTTTTTTGCTTTTATCAACATAATAGCATAACGAAGTCATTTTTGTCATGTGCACAGGTCTTTCTAATCCCATTTAATATGGTTTGTGCTAGAATTGTTCTTGACTGCTCGTTGTTACATCAAATTGTTGAACACTTGATACGTGGAGAACAGTTTAAAGTAATAATGTTCAAGTTCTTTACTTTGTGGGGGCTGTTTGTATGGATTTTTTTTCTGGCTGTGTAGTTACTGTAGGTGACTAAACCTACATGTGCAGGCTAAAAAGTATACATACAGGCTTTCTCAGCCCTGAGCAGAATTCAAGACTGAAATCAGTATAGAAGACAAGCATTTCAGTATGTCATATAGTAGTCATAACTACTATATAGTATAGTATAATGGTATGTTATAGTATAAATTGCTACACAGATCAAACTACATTTTTAGTACATTTTTCTTTTCTGGATTAAGCAACTTGGCTGCTGAAAGTTTTGAGGGATTGTTAATAACTAAAATGCGTTCCTGAATAATCAGGAAGGATATTGTGTTCTCTCTTTTTTCAAACTTTTATTGTGTGCTCTTAGTGTTAAATTTCAAACACAAAGGCAAGATACTACTAAAGCCCTAACATTTAAGGAGCTTTTTTTTAGTCTAGTTATGGATTAGTAGTTTCTCGTAGTGTGTAATATATATAGTTGAAACACAGTTTATGCTGCTATAAACACTTTTTTGTTTTTTTTTTTTGCTTGGAAGGCAGAGGAGTGAATATTGCTAGTAATGAAACCTGGATAATTTCCATGCTGTTAAGCTAATTAATGAAACTTAATGCACAAATATGGATGCAAATAGTATGCACGTATCGGTATTGGTATCATGAAAAAATTAACACAAAGGACATAGTACATTTTAAGAACATATCACTATATAAGTAACTACAAAAATTGTATTATATGTTGATCTTGAAACTGTTAAATTAATCATGATTATATGAAAGGAGCAGAAAAATCAGAATACGTTTTCTTGAAGTATTTGCATTTTCAACTGAAATGTCTTTCTGCTCAGAACATGCTTCCAATTTACAAAAATAATAKAACAGTTTAAGTTAGCCTTCAAACATTTTGAGATTATAGACTACACTTGGTTTAGGAAAGGAGAATAATGCCGAGATATAAAGGTGTCAGTAACTATTGTAGTGTGAGATCTGAAGTAGCTTGTCATCCGGTTCGGATCATCTGTTTAGCAGAACATTTTCTTAGGATAAGAGAGATGGGGATACTTTATATTGAACTTAATGTTTGTACAATCTAATCAAGATTTCCTCTGCATGTATTGTCTTTTTCCAACTTAATCTCTACTGTTATTCCTCGTGCTTGTCACACAGATCTACTCTAGCCACTCCTTGTCCTTACCTTTTCTGACATAGCAAGGAATTATAAAGCAGGCATATTTCATGTTGCAGCACCATCAGTGAAACTGCAGTCACATGCACAAAAAGTAACATCAAAGAGGGTTTTTTTTCCTAAATCTAACTCTTAAGATTTTCTATTTTGCTATTGCACGAAAACAAAATAGTGTTTGATATGAGACCTCTGAGACCACGTTCCCTCTGAAGTAGACAGCATCTTTTTTTGTTTGAAAAGTTAATGGAGCTAAGTGAAAAGCAGTATGAGTTACCAGAATGATGTTTTTCAATCTATGGTTTGCAGACCCACTGCATGTGAAGAGCTGCTGAAGATAACAAAGAAAAAGGAAGTCTGTTGTTGGGAGATTTAAATAGGCTACACTGAGCCTTCACCTCTTCTGGGAACTTTTTGTTAGTCTGTAAGTCAAAAAGGTTGAAGACCACTGATTTAAAGGCATTTTCATTATAGCAATTGTTCCTGTCCATGGGCTGAAGTAAAATTTTGAAACAAGAAACTTCAAGGAGATCATGAAAGCAAATTGTGTTCACCGTTATGTAAATTGAAACTTGTTTCACCTATCTGCATTTATTCTTTTCTTAGGACTTCCTGCTATTACATATTTACTGAACTAGTGAGTATGATGTAGTTTTCCCCAAATGAGATGTAGAGAATCTAATTGTATTTATCGGTAGAGTCCAGTTTGCAGCACTGGAACTCCAAAATATTAAGTTGTTAATTGGCAAGAGTTAGGTATAAGAGATGTAACCTACTAAATTCTGTTTGGTATGCTATTATTATAGAATAGTTTCAGTAGTAAATTGTCTTTAAGGGCATCTGTACCTTTCAATTTTAATTCCATTAAAATAGACACACTGTTGTCGTTCATGAACAAGGATATTAAAGCACGTTCCAGATGCTCAAGTGCCGTTAGCTGTTAATATTTCAGGAAATTTTTTTTTTTTTTTTTCCCCCCCCAACTTTTCCCCTGATGGACAGCTCTGTGAGCTGATAGGACCTGTTGTTTGGTGTTAGTGACAAGTGAAATTGAAAATAAAAAAAAAGAATGTGACTTATAACATTGTGTAATGCATAGTAGTCCAGGTGTAGATCCTGCCTATGTAGTAAATCCATTCTTTAAATCAATTCTGAATATAAAGTCTTAATTTATAAGGTCCTTTCTGGTGGATTTAACAGATAGATGGAACTAGTGTAATTCAAATCTATATTTTATTAGCAGCTTATAAAATTGTGTTAAAAAAATTACTTGTGATTTATAGTTAGCAGTCAGTTTAAATATTGGATGTTTAATTTGCATGTTGGGTTGCACTTTTTCTACTTGTTAGTTTGTTCCTAAAAGAAGCTGTTCTTAAACTCACTGGAATTTGTCAGCTAAAGAGAAAACTGATAATGCTGTAGTTACGCCGTAAAAACTTATATTATCTTCAACATTTTAATTCTGTGGGTAGCAGAGATCTTGGCTACCAGACAGGTAAAGAAAAAAATATTAGTTTTGTGTTAATATTCTCTGTCTGTTTCTGCCATGCATGTATAAAGACACGGATGTACTCTTTCTCCCCCCCTCTCTCCCTTCCCCTTTCTTTCTCTTGTAGTAGTGGTACTAGTTAATACCTCTCCCTTACAATAATAGAAAGAGGTTACCCTATTACGAATGTTGTCTCTATGGACAAGATTTAACGTGATTAGAAATCGTGTTTTTTCTGATGTAATTAAAAGTTATACATAAGATTGCTATAGTTGTAACACCAAAGGGGAGGGGCGGAAAGTCTACTTTAGATTTCACATATCTGACAGTTTTTAATGAACTTTGATTAACTGAAATGTTCCCTTTATGAATGAAGGATATTTTCATGTAGCTTAGAAATATCAGGATTATAAACTTTTAAGTATTTTCATTAAAAATAAAACTTTCTGGTTTTAATACTAAATGTAATATAAATATACTTTGAATTTTGACAGCAAAAATGAAATTAGTATTTTATTTTAAAAATCTATTATTCGTACAATACAGTATTGAAATTTATTTATGGAACATGGTGGATATCATCATGCAAATGTGCATACGGAATTTTTTTTAGGCTGATTGTTGCCTGTCTTCTGATATCTATTGGTGTCACGCAGAGCACTTTCCTTTATAATAAACCACATTTTGGTTAGTTCTACAGGTTTTAACAAAACAGTAATCCTTCTCTCATTGTGGTTTCAGTTAGAAAAGCTTTGATGTCAGCTTTTGCTGTAATGGCAAGAGGTAAACACTGATGCTGCATTATCTTATCTAGTTGATAATTTCATTTAATAGTCCCGGAACTTGATGTGCCAGTTGTTAAACGCAGTGGGCTGTGAAATAATGGGAACTTCAGCTTGCAAATACCAAGCTATTGTTTTCAATAAAGTTGAGTTAAAATCAGCTTTGTATTCTGCATTGCAGTGGAAACCAATTAATTACAGTGTGACAAGATGCCATTTTTTATTGCCAAAAGAAAATTTCTAATATTATTCTGCAATATGAACAAATGTTTGGCAGTTTCTGTTGAAATTTAAGTTAATTTTATAGACAAATAGGCTAAAGAGCCTTTGGTTGTTTAACTTTGATTATTAGAGTTCATGTTTATGAAATGGCTTCTCAGATGATTTCTCTAATTTACACTGCTGCTAATGCCATGCAGTATGTCCTTTTTATTAGTCACTGAAGTCTAGATGGCACTTCTGTTTTATTTCATGTGACCTATCTGATACGGTGCAAAACGTCTCAGTTCTGCAAGATCTAGCAATTTCTGATACGTGTCCATGACTTAATTTTTTAACTTGTACCAGTTAAATATCAGAGATTTATGGTTTAACAGGTTTTTCTTATGTTGTAAAAAGGCATGTAAGAATTGACCAGAACATTACTACTGTTTCCAATCTTATTGTCTTCACTTACGTGGCCACATGAAGTGAAATGAGTTAAGAAGATATCACAGGGTAGTTTGACTGTTGAGATACATCAGCTTTGTACGAGATACTCTTTGCTTATCTGATAACAAAGTATTTTTAAAAAACGGCAGAAGAGAAACGCACCTTTTGAAATGCAGCATTAGTTAATACAACTGAATAATACTTAAATAAGCTAACACGTGAAATTAAGTCATACTGTGCATATAGATTGGTTACCTCTAATACAATTTGATTAGCTTTCAGTGTGACTAATACAGCTATTTCACATGCTAAAATGACTTTCTTTTTCAATTTTTAAAATGACATTCTTTTTTATTAGAATGCTAAGGGCTTAATATTTTTAATTGCTGATTGCATATTATCTTTCATTGTTTTATTGTAATTTAAAGTCTTTTTTTCAATGAAGCACAAACCAATACGAATTTAACTCTCATAAAGATTTTGCATATGGCTTTTTAGTTARCTCTTATTCCTGTTGGTAGCTGTCAGTTTGCTGCTCTGTGCTTCCAGTAGTACATTTTTAGTTTTAAGTACAAATTTTATATTACATCCTACTTATGTCAGGTAGCATTTATAAAAAGAAGCAAAATTAAGGTAGGGAATTTCTTTTGATTCTTAGGAGAGGAGGACATTAAAACATGTAGCATAGTTTGCTTGAATTGTGTTCGCTCCTATGACTTCCATATCAAGAGATAGTGAATATTCGGTATTTTTTTTCTGAGTACTTTTCAGGCTTGCCCAAAAACTTTTAAGGAAAAGTAGGTCATGTTGAGGTGGGAAAAATCAGTGGAAATTTAAAAACGAAGTTTGCGGGAAAGAAAGGGACACTTAATTTGGAGGGAAAATGTATGTAAAAAAAATTCCTGTAGAGTGGTTACTGAAAAATACAAATGTTTCAAGACAATCTCATATATTTTAGTAAGGAGTGCAAGGTGTATGTGAAGGCGTAGTCAATATGAGGACTGATTTTATTCTCAAAAATGTTTTGATTAATGCAAGTAGACAAGTTTAATGTCAATATATTTGTTTTTAAACCATTGACTTCTGAAAGGACTTAATATAAGAGGTAATGGTGGCTTTTACTGAAGAAGTTGAACTAAAGGTACCACCTGTGAAGAACTTCCTCCGAGGTGTACCTGCTGTTAGGGATTTTTCACGTGAGTGATAGGTCCTTGCATTACATTGGAGACGCTAATGTCTGAATGGATGCGATGGCTGCCTCCGAATGATGCTGCTGTTAGCAGTGAAAAATGTCTTCCTTACGATTCTTGTGCAGCAGCCTGTGGAGTGCAGCACATTTTTATAATAAAGGTGATGAATTTAATCGCAAACTGGCAGCCAAATGGAAATTGCAGACCTTGATACTGGGAGAAAATTGCCTATAAAGCAACTCCTGAGAGAGCAGGCTTTAAATTTATCCACCCATTTCGACATTGAGGAGAACATAGGAATTGCAGGGTATTTTGCTTGGCCTGTTTAGTTCAGATGGATGACACATCAGTCTTCCTTTATTTAAGAACTAGATACAGTGTTGTGTTGCTTTTTTTTTTTTAATAAAAAAACCTGACCTTGCTGCTTAAACTTTACATGGTAAGGCTTTTTGAAAACTCTATTCCTTTATTAGCTTCAAATTTGCTCCTGTTTTAAAGTAGGACCTAATATGTGTAATTAATTGAAACTTACCAACTGCTTCACAGATCTCCCCTTATGTCAGATTTAACTCTAATGTGATGTAAGCTTTAAAAAAAGCATATGCCCGTATTTGAAGGCTTTTTGCAATGTTACACTGATGTGAGAAGCAATGCCATAAATGATTTAACTGGTCTTGAAATCTCACTGGAAGTAGGATACTTTCTCTAATAGTATGTAACGTAATTCCTGATAGAGGTACCGCATTTTTCAAAATTGTTGGTACTGATACATTTCAGCAAATCATCCTCTTAATCTCTTACTTTTAGTAGTGCCAAATGCTGATGTTCTTCCTATATGATAACTAGGAACTGAATTTACAAATATGATTCCCATATATAGTAAGCACTATTTTAAAAAAAGAAGACAAAACATTCTTTAGGAAGCTTACCAAAAGATGATATGCTTATCATCTGTTTGTAGAAATAATTGCAAGTAAATTCATTTAGAAATATATACTTTTATTGGACACTTAACTGAATGTCCTCACTGCAACACTTTTGGACTGCTCTTTTGGGTGCTTTGAGAGTTGATCATCATTCAGGCAGAATTAAGAATGAATAGCATTGAATTTTGTCACTGTCTTTAAGGTGAAGAGAACAGGAACACTTAATGGCAAAACATTAAGTGTGGCATTTAGAACAATCTGGTAAGGATATTCTTTCATATATTTCATTGGTCCAGTTTCTCCTCTTAAATGAAATCAGAAGTATGGTCAGTACTAGAATGATTCTCTTGGTTATATGATCCCTAAGGTAACATTCCCAAAGGTAAAATATGGCCTGATTTCTGGGCCAACATAAGAAACAGGAGCTGCTCATTTTTTTGCTTTTGATTTAACTTTATTCTGCCCTTTAGAAAATCAAACCTGTTACCAATCCTGATAGTGTTGTGTTTTTTTTTTTTTTTTTTTTATTTTTTTTTTTTTTTTTTTTTTTGGTTGTTTATAAATGGAAACAAGATCTCAAATTGTTATGCTATTGCTCAGCATCTAGGTGACTTGTTTTTTTTTAAATCTTATTTATTTATTTTTTATTTTAGTAAAGTAAAGCTTTCTAAGAGGTAGTACCCTTTATTACCAGAAGACATAAGGATTATTAAGTAGTTGTGTGGTGAAAACAGTTGAGCCTCATTCTGGCAGTTGTTGGAAGTCTACCRCACACCATTTCTGTAGTTAATGAGTAGCTCATTCATATTCCTTTACTTAAAGTATAGATTTGTAGCAAAATATAATGAATGGTTGATAAGTTCTCGAACGTGTTTTGCCATTTTGGATTATTTCTATATTTTCTGTAGAAAATATAAAATAGAATTTCTAGAGAATGTTTTCTATATAGATTTCTGTATTATTTTCTCCTCACAGGAAAACCATGGCCTAACTTGCTTGCGAAATGTGCAGTAGCATTTATAATCTTGTTTTATGTTATGTTACTTTTCTGAGACTGTAGTAGATTCAAATGAACACATTAACTGGACAACGCTTTGTTGTAAGAGGGACCAACTTATCCTGAGAATTCTTATTTTACCGCAGGTAGACAAGTTGGAATGTATACAGACAATCCAGAGTTAGCTGGTATAACTTTCAGTTCTGTTCCTACGTTTTTTTTATTGCCTTCTGACTGCAAGCATTCAGAGGCACCCTTCAATTAGGAAAGAACAAGTACAGGTCTTGGGTAGAGTTGGAAGTGGAATGTGTATGCTGAGTTAACAGAAAAAGAGATTATGTCTAACCTGTTTACTGCAAAATAACTGTAGGACCTTTTTTGTTTTGGTTGGTTGGTTTTTGTTTGTTTGGGTTTTTGTTTGTTTGTTTTTTGGGGGGTTATTTTTATCTTTTTTAAGTACTGGAAAACCTTGGAGAGAAATTATGGAAGATGGTTTTGAATTAATTTAGTAGCTTGATGATGCAAAAAAAGATTCTTGTTTGGGAAGGTGTCCCTGTTACTTCCTTTCTGCTAATTCTGGCATTCAGTGGATTCTTCAGTGATCTGTTTCAGCTCAGTAACCTGGAAGAAAGCTAATTAAGCAAAAAAGAGAAAACATATGAATTGTCTTTTGCTCGATTAGTGAGTTGAATTGGCTTACTAAGGCAGAGCTGGTGTGAGAGATGTTAAGGAACTATGCAGCTGGGAGTGAGAAGACAGATAGTGATGACTTCATTTTTCAGCAGCAGTGTGCTGTTAAGGTTAGTAACTCTTCCTACCCTTCAAAGGAAGGAGAAGTGGTATAACAGTCTTGACTTTTTGGAGTAATGCTCTTCTGATAGTCCAGATTTATGATTTCTTCTGGACTTTTGTGTATAGTTCGGGATATGTATAGAATCATAGAATCATTAAGGTTGGAAAAGACCTCTAAGATCATCGTGTCCAACCATCAACCCAGTACCCATGCCCACTAAACCATGTCCCGAAGCGCCACATCCACACGTTTTTTGAACACCTCCAGGTCTCCTTCCTTTAGAGTAGTGAACTTTCTTGTAGTGTCATAATTTTTTCTCTGTTTTTTTTACAGATCTTTCTCAAGATATGTAATTCTCTTCTGGGATGAGTGGTGTGCTGCTTTTTTAACTATGCAATTTTTTGCTTATGTAAAGGAGAGCAGGAATAATTTTATACGGCTCACTGTGATAGTTCTTTGGATCTTCCATTTGGTTAGGATTAGCCTTATTTTCACTGTTCTTTCTTCCTGTTGATTAAATGTCTGTGTAGACTTAAGCTTCTGTGTTGCCATTCATCTCTCCTAAGTTTCATATTAAAAACAAACAAACATAAAAGCTAAAAACGAAAAAGAATGTGATAGCCTCTTAAAAATGACTCGCAACTCATGTTACAACTAGTGGTAAGATGTAACAAAATTGCCAGTACTAACATTTTATCTCAGTACAATGTATTATTAATGTACCATTTTCTTCGAACGCTCTGGTGTAGATCGATTTTCAAGTTAATTTTTTCCTACTGGCTTTTGTTTGTATTGCATATATCAACACAGAGCAAACGCCCATCAAAGAAAGAGGGGAGGGTATTCTAACTTCTTGTCACTATTTCAGTGTGTGTGTGGGGTGCACTTATGAGCTCTTATGGTCTATTTCTAATGACAGTGGTTACACTGGCATTTATCCCCTGTAGTTGCATAAAGTCATGTTCACGGTTTGGCAGTATTGTCTGTATTATATCAAAATGGGTTTCCTTTTGCTGCCTTTGTTTCATCCACCATAGTCTTCACCTTGCATTTCGACAAGGGAAAATATACTTTCTTTATGACATTCATCCTATCTCATCTTATTTATCTTTTGTCTAAACTGTTTTTTCTTTTAGGTCTCACCTTGTAACCAGATATACTGTGCTGACTACTTTCACCTCATTTTTCTACTTCCTCATGCTGCTACCTACATTTTAAGCTTTCAGAAAGAGATTTTTCTTGAGATAAAGCGAGAGACACTCTGTACAGTGCCCAGTACAAAAGGTCTTGATGCTGTTATAACATAAACTACAATGAAGACACTCTGTGTCTTTTGAATTTCTTATTTATTTAAACTTTGATATGCGTTCTGTGCTGCGCACTTATTGTGAAATGGTAACCATTGTTTTATTTTCAGCATGCTCTGTTTGTTATTTTCCATTATGTTTCTTTAGGGGTCCTAAAATTCATTATTTTTTAAATGTCTTTGTTATGCTACTCAGARTGGTGTGGACTTTTTTCTGAATTATTACTGTTGAACCTTAGTATAATATATGAGAGCACATAATTTTTTTCATGCAATTTACTTTGCATGTAGCTTTGGATTTAATCTGCTACATTTTATATTCCAGTCCTCCTGAAGAGTCTCAATCTATTCTAACATTTCATAACTTTCATAAGTATTGTCTACTGCAGCCTTGCCATTCATAGTTTAGCTTCTGTTTTGCTTTGTTGACTGAATTTGTAAAGCTCTATTTTCTGTTTGTCTCTAGTCAATATAGGCATTTGTCATTAAGAAAGGCTTCTAAATGGGGCATCTAGTCATTCCTAAGTTTAGGAATTGATCTGTGCAATCAATTGTGGGCCAAAATCTGTTAAATTGAGAATTAATGTTTTTTGAGAAGTCTTTATGAAAAACTTGGAAGTCCAATTTTTGTTGTTGCTCTTAGTATTTCATGAAGATGTTTTTAAAAACAAAACCACCTTCCCCTCCCCCCAACCCTCAGTAAACTCTTTATCTTTCATGTTCTTAACCAGATGTGAAAGTTGTGTTAGGAGCAGATTATTTCAGAAAGAGGAGATTGTTTATTTAGTGCTGTTTGCGTAAGTATGGGAAAGAACTAAAACATTGAGGTGGGGGTGTGAATCTGTGAAATTAGTCTTGCCTTTTGGTTACTTTTCTTGCAAGAATGGAAAATGAAGGGAAGGAGATAGGAAACTGAGTTTACTTCCCAGTTTTACTGATCGCTGCTACTTCTCCAAGTGGGCAAAACTCAGTTTGCTAAAATCCCGAAACAAATTTTAATAAGTTTATCCAATGCAAACTATGTGATTCACAGTCTTGAAATAATTTGGCAAAGTCTTCGTAAATATGAGAAATAGGTTGCTTAAATACACCGGTCTCTTTTAATCTCACTGCAGAATGTGTTTCTATATTGATGCCAACTGAAAACTTTAAGTTAGGATCTCCTCCCAGTATTGGAAGTTCTGAAGAGGTGTCCAGGTATCTAAATTTGCTTTTCCTCCTTCATCATACAATCAGCAATATCTCCGTGCTTCGCTTTAATTTCATTACTGACCTAAAGGGGGAATGTTGCAGATGACAGAGATTATTCCCAAAAATATTATGTGGAGGTTTTTTTGTGTTTTTTTTTTTTTTAATTTTTTTTTTTTTTTTTAATTTGCTCCTTGAGGAGTTGGGGCATCATGGCAGCCACTTATCTAAATGGAGTGCAAAGCCCCCAACATTTATGTCCCCATTTGAAGTGCATGGCTACAATTTGCAGTTCACTGATAATTTTTTTTTTTTTTTTTAATTTTGAGAGGAAGCATGACAGTTGATACCAATAATGCTGCTGCCTGTCAAAGCTGAAAAAATATACGAACCAAGATCTTTTTGTTCAATACGCGTCACATTAATGAGGGAAACTAATAGAATTTACTCACGTAAGCTTTTCCTGGCAAGCTGCAATGTATTCAGCATCATCCAGGCTGTTTTGAATAATAATTATAACTAGTGTTACTGGTTGTATTTCTAGTTCCTTGCTACACTGTATGGAGCTGTATAAATTTTACAAGAGTGCTTGTTGGTACTTTCAAGAACACTTCATGGTGTGATAATCTGGTTGCATTTTCTGTAAGAAAATCATGTTGAAAGGAGTTTTTAAAGTGTCAGTGATGGATAGAGGACACAAAAAATCTCTTCTATGCTCTTCTGTTCTGTGGGGTTTTTCTGTTTGTTTAGTGGTGGTTTTTTGTGTTTTTTTTTTCCCACAGTACAATGTAATTGAGAGCAATCAAGCTCTTATCAGATGCTCTGTAGCTCTAGTGGCAGGAGGGGATTGACTATTTGCCTATTCTTTTTTCTTTATCCTTCAAAGATGATTTCAAAAGAAAATTGTTTCCCCTTGCAGCCAGTATGTGGGAACAGGGGGGTGAAAGAGAAGAGTTAGAGGAAAGAGGCAGAGACTAGCAGAAAATGTAAGCCTGAAAGACTATTTCAGGTTTTGGCTGTTTTTGTCCTCAAAGCTTATAAAAACAAGTCTTGAGTGTTAAATGAAGGAAGAAAATGAAACTTTCCTACTCCCATTTGATCTGGTAGGTGTTAAATTTTTATTTCCGTTCTGGTAATGTAGCCTCAGCTATATGCCATTAGTAGTTGTGCATGGCTGTGATTTAATGAACAATGGTTCATCTGCTCGCGCAGGTTATAATTCTGGGCAATTGATGTTGGAAGCAGTAGCAGTACTAGCTGGTGCGTAGTTGAGGCCTCATCTTGGTTCCATTTTGATACCCTATATTTAAACTTGAAATACATCTTAGCATAGTGGGGGTGGTGGTTTTTTGGGGAGGAGGGTGGAGAGGGTTGTTTGTGTGTGTGTGTTGTGTGTTTTTTTTTTTTTTTTTTGTGGGGTGGTTCTCCTTAAGAAGCATAAGATAAGCCATGAAACAAAATTCAGATAGCAACTTTATTGGCAGGCTAGCAAATGTGATGTTATCTTTCATTGTAGTATCTGGTACTGAACACTATCATACTGAAAAGTAGTATATGTTAATATGGTACCAGTAGTCCTAGTATTTTTAGTGCATAAATAGAAATCCTATTTCAGTCATCCAGAATATGGGTGTGTTTCTGAAGAAGTGTATGAATTATGTAATGTAAAGYTGCAGATATGACCTCTGAAATGTGCTGTGCTATCATATATCTTTTAAGTAGCTCTGATACAACTTATGATTAAGATTGCATTATATATTCTGCTAAATGACCTTATGTTGTATGTAACTTTGCAGAATTACCTAAAACTTCTCATGCCAAGTGTGTGGTTTAGGCTGAACTATACTGGAAGGTTCAATTAAAACAGTGAAAAAGTTTTCCAGAATGAACATAGGGGAAAAAGTCTTAGTATTTAAAAACAAAAAATACACTTCAAAAATTTGCTCAGAGAGGTTGCTAAAGTGAGTGTTTTTATCGCTTTGTCTAGCAGTCTGCCTAGATTTAAATGAGACAGATTGCATGTTTGCATTTGAGCACTTAATTGTCCAAAAAAACTATCCTGCTGAGTATGTGCTGCACCTCCATCCAGCTTCTCTTACTGAGCTCTCGTATCATGGATAGGCATGCTTTACTCCAACCTGAGAAGACCATGTAATTGCAGCTGTCAGTTTCTGTGGATCTGGGGAATGGACTTGAGAAAACGGATTCCATTTCCTCTGTTGTGAGCAATTGCTTTGCTTTCTTCTGAAATTCCAGCTTTTAAGAAGGAAATTGTTTTGGTTTTTAAAAAGAGTCAGGACTGTTTTGGACACCATGCTGTGTTTGGACAAAAAAAATCTGGTGATGTAGCCATCCTTCATGGTTTGCGGACTGTTTGGAGGTATAAGGGAATGTTGGGTGGTAAATAGAACTGACTGAAGAACTGAAGAATCATATCTTCCATAGGTAAGAAATGGGACTTGAGTATGGAGAAAAGATAGTTTGGGAGTAGGAGAAGGTTTGGGATGAGGAAGATGGGCAAAAGCATATGTCTGCTAGAGGAAACTGCTCTCCAGAGCCTGCAGTAAACCCAAAGTTTTGGAGTCTTGCCACGTCTTTGCTGTCAGAAAAAATCTGTGAAACCCAGAGGCAAATTGTCTCATTCCTCCTCTGCTGCTGGACACTATCTTCTTCYGCTGTCAGTTAGTACCTTATTTCATGTGGCAGAGGTCTTTAAATGTAAAAATGCCAGCTTAGCTGACTGGTTGAATTTAGCAAGTTGCCAGATATGAGTACAATTGTTTTGTGGCAGTAAAACTGATCTATAAGATGCACACAGATGAAGACTTTCAGGCACGCCTTTTTTTTTTCTCACAGGAAGAGTGATACTTGGAGATCTCAGGCAGCAGTTCTCTGAACCTTTTTTTTAGTTGGCAAAGGAGTAAGGACCAGACCTGTCTCTGAAGGGTGCAGTGTCCTACCATCTTGCTACCAGATTTGAGTGACTATTACAGGTGACTTATAGAATAATGATGAGCTTATTAAGGAAATAAGGGATAAATAAGGAAGAGGAAAAAAATGATTATACTTTTGCTTCATGAATAATAGCCACAATTACCTGAAAACTTGTCAATTATCTTAAATACATTGCTTAACACAACTGTGATTTTGTTACACTGTGTATGCATATTGTGCTGGATTTTGCTGTCTTAAAGTAAACTTTTCTTGTAAAAGCAAAGAAAAATTCACCAAACAAAAAAAAAATCATTTATATAGGAAAACTTATTTCCTAAAGGGTCTGAATGCTTATTAGACAGACTCTTGTGCCCTCAGGTGCATCGTAAAGTCATGTTTCCTTTTTTGGTAAAGTACACCAAAGCATGCTATAAGTATATTCAGTTTTCAGCTTAAAAGTTAAATATATGCAGTGAATGTTTTAACAAATACTCAAGCTTGGGATATGGATTCTAGAATCAATTGTCTCGAGTATCTCAGGGAAAAAAAAGCCACATGTGCAAGCACTGTCTTTGATTTCTTTATGGTGTTTCATGAGATTGTTCATAAAGGTCTATTTCCCAGAAAAGTGTGAGTCCTTTAGATTTTCTAGAAAATACCTCTTGGTGTTGAATAAGAGAGTATTAGCTTAAAGACGTAAAAGATATAGACCAAGACACTGTAGATTTATTTACATGTAAAGAAGCGTTGTGCTTATTCTTCAAGGTGATATCTTACTGATGTATTGTCTCAAGGCGGGGCCTAAGTATCTGATAATAGTAATAATTATTATTACTGATTAGTAATAATAACTGTGGATTAGAAATCTGAAGAATAATTTCAATTAATAATGGCATTTTTGCTATGTATTTTGGAATCAAGGGTATATGAGAATATTGTCATAGTTCCCAGGATAGTTACATTGTGCAACTCTAAAAAAGTTAGTAGTAATTTATTAAGAAATACTAACTTCTTCACGCTCCTGAAGAGAATGCAATTGACGTCTTTTGAGGAAA
The DNA here is from genome assembly GCA_030449065.1 of Oceanodroma leucorhoa. Classification (NCBI taxonomy): domain Eukaryota; kingdom Metazoa; phylum Chordata; class Aves; order Procellariiformes; genus Oceanodroma; species Oceanodroma leucorhoa. Next base: position 5,695,263 of record JASVER010000016.1, read on the forward strand.
GGCTGTAGTTTTGTTTTACTAGGTTTTAGTTGATTGCTGTTGTGACAGCCTACATAACCATGCTACTTGGAATCTTGTGGCAAAGTGCATGTTACCTTTGATGTACCTGTAAAGTGATATACCTTTACGAAGAGATCTTCAAGGTAGTTTTGGCTTGTACTGACCAAAATACTCTGAGGGCAGTTTTGACTATGGCTACCTCACCTGTCAAGGCAACTCTGCCTAATGAGGGCCTGATGTTACATGCAAATCAAGTATTGTGTGTAAAATGGAAAAGAAGGGTGATGGGAAGGCCCAGCCTAGTCTATTTTATTCTGATTATGTATAGAATTAAGAGTAGTATCGCTAACCAAATATTTACTGCTGTTCACAGAGTAGGCCGGTGACCTACAATCTCATTATTCTTAGTGAAAGCTCCATTATGGTTGAAGGGAGGGAGTGTGGTTCTGTGTTTATCGAAATAAGAATCCACCTATTAGAGCAGATAACACTGTAGTTTTTGGAAAGTGAGTATCTGTTTGTCATGTGAAGGAGTAAAAAGATTGTGAATCTACCTATACCTCTCATAGTCAATGGGATTTTGTCATAGTATAAAAATACTCCTAATGGAGGGCTTTTGTAGTTGAAGAGCTTTACTTTTTCTTGAAGGAAATGAAACTTTGAAAGATGGACTAAGTACATTTTAACATACCCAACTGCAAATTAGTTTGAACACTCTATTGTGGAATAACAATAAATAAAATCAAATAACAGCTAGTACCTTTCATTGCAGTAAAAGAAACCTAAGTAGCAGTGTTGTTTCTCACTTTATCAGAGGTTGATGCTTTAGTGGTAGTTGATTCTCTTCATTAAAGTTTGCTGGCTGTCCATGTTTAGAAAAAGTTGCCTTGCTGATTTCCTGCCTGCTGGTAATGTGTTGAGTCAGATGGCTGAACTAATGCGTGGTACAAAAGGATGGATAACAGTAAGACTAATATGTCTCTTCAGTTTAACTTATATTCAAGTCTGGGAAAATACTCAGGTTTAGTAAAAATGACAATTATGAACAACCTATTTTTTTAACCTTGAAGTTAGGCCTCAGTCCTGTAAGATTTAGTTTGATTGTTGCCAGGTTTCAATTCCCTGGAGAACCGTGTTTACATAGGTATATTTATCTTTTAGAAGATTATTCAGGTGTATGTATTTGCAGTGAATTCAAGCAAACTTTTTTTTTCCTCTGGGTTGATGAAAAATGAGCAGCTTTACAAAGCTGACTGGTTATCTTAATCACTTCAATGTGAAACTGAAGTTGTATAACAGTTGTAATAGAGGAACTCAGTGACAGTTTTTAAGTAGTGCTATTTTCTGTATGTACTACCTAGCATAAATACAAGCATTTTTTTTATCCTTTCAACACCTTGATAAAGTATTTAATGATGTTACTAAGATTTTTTACTTGTTGTATTTCTCATATACAAATTTCTGTCACTGATTTTGCTTGTATAATAAATTACAATTTGCAGTAAGGTAAAACTATACTTATTAGCATATGTAGCATTCCTAATGGATTCTTTTTAAGACTGGTGCTTGAAATAAAGAACTTAATCTTATTGTACATATGATAAGTGTGCGTCATATAGCAGTTTGATAAACCATCTGCATACAGAATTATTTTCTTCTTGGTGTGTGACCTGTCTAATTTGTTGTAATTTGAAGGCTGTCTCGGTAAGGAATTCCTGTCCCAAGCTATGTATCGTATATGTTATCTGAAAACAGATCATGTTTTGATTTAACAGTTCTATTTTCCCACCAAAATAATAATTTGCTGTGGTGGGTTCTTCCAAAATCATATGTCTCAAATTCAGAATTTTTTTTTTTTTTTACTGTTACACTTACTGTGGCCCCTTAAAATCTGGTTAATTTTACAGCACATGTTGCCCTTTTAACTCCTATTCTGGTGGCAGTTGTCAGTGTTATTTGGTTGGTTGGGGGGGGGTGTGTGTGTTTTGCTTTCTTCCCACCYCCCCCCCCCCCCCCCCAAGCCAACCTCTTTATTTTTTCCTGTGAGTGGCTGTCTGTTTTTATGTGATCCAAATATCCTTTCATATATCTTCAGTATTTTTTTCTGAATGAGGATGACCAAAATTGCATATAGCATTTTAACAGAGTTCTTCATGCAATTCTTCCATTCTTTATTGAAAATACCATACAGAGCTACATCAATTAAGGTATTTGCTCTTCCACTGCTGTCACTGCTTGGTCTTTCCTGGTCAGTTGATAACAGGTTTTGCACCCTCTCAGTGTCAAACAGCACATTCTTCATTGGTGGGTGGTRGAAACCTCCTAGTTTTGCAGCATTAACAATTCAGAATGAGATTCCACTTCCACTAATTCATTTTTAGAGATTATTCAGTTCACCCTCTATGAGGTTTTCCATCACCTTTGGTCAACCTCCTTTTAATTAGTTCTACTTTTAGCACAGCTATTGTCACTTTATTTTAGCTTATACCTTGAAGACCTTTTCTAAGAATCACCATTTCTTTAGTTGAATTCCATGAACAGTGTTGCATGGGAAACTCATTAGTTGAATTCCATGAAGAGTGTTGCATGGGAAACTCAACTTGGCACTGCTCTATTTTCTTAAGCACTCTGAGTTATTATGTTAGGCTAGCACAGTCTAACTTTGGTAAACTTGTAGTATGCTTTACAGAATTCCATGCCGGTATTTTAAGTTCTTCAACTTTTCTGAAATCTGGCATGGTAATTGTGCTGGTTTTGGCTGGGGTAGAGTTAATTTTCTTCATAGTAGCTAGTATGGGGCTATGTTTTGGATTTGTGCTGAACACAGTGTTGATAACACAGGGATGTTTTAGTTACTGCTGAGCAGTGCTTACACAGAGCCAAGACCTTTTCTGCCTTTCACTCCACCCCACCAGCGAGTAGGCTGGGGATGCGCAAGAAGTTGGGAGGGGACACAGCCGGGACAGCTGACCCCAGCTGACCAAAGGGATATTCCATGCCATATGGCGTCATGCTCAACATATAAAGCTGGGGGAAGAAGAAGGAAGGGGGGGACATTTGGAATGATGGCGTTTGTCTTCCCAAGACAGGTAGGTATGTTAGGTATGATGGAGCCCTGCTTTCCTGGGGATGGCTGAACACCTGCTTGCCAATGGGAAGTAGTGAAGGAATTCCTTGTTTTGCTTTGCTTGTGTGCGGGGCTTTTACTTTGCCTTTGTGGGTTTATCTCAACCCACAAGTTTTCTCACTTTTACCCTTCGGATTCTTTCCCCCATCCCATTGTGGGGGGAGTGAGTGAGCGGCTGTGTCGTGCTAGGTTGCCAGCTGGGGCTAAACCATAACAGTAATACAAATGGACTAATGCGTGTGGCTGGAATATTTATTCTTGAACTAAATTTTGGAGCATTTTCCTGCATGAATATGTTTGGTTATTGTACTTCGAATTCAGAGTTTCCAATTTCTCTCTTTCCAACATTCATCTTTGATCTCTTCTGTTCAGGTGATTTTGCTAACAAGTTGCATTACTTCATCGAAGTCACCTGTTTTGAAATCTAGGCTTAAATAAAATTTGTTGTTGTTCTGTTTGTTCAAGGTTTATAACTTGATTTGATGGCCATCTCCTTTGAAGTTTTCTCGGCTTAGTAAAGCCAAATCTAAAACAACTTTGTATGTTGGTTCATCAACAATATAATTGATAAATCTATCAGTTTATCACATGCAGGAATATTTAACTACTGCTATATTAAGAATTGATGTCTGTGCTAATTAAGCTTTGTAACTTAATAAATATAAGCTAAAAATATGTTGGACGTATAATCTTTTAACACGTGAGTAATACTTAATTTAGGGCTGTAGTTTGGTCAGCTGTRTTATCAAATTTCTTAAGCTACGGTGTTGCTTATGTATTTGGTTAAGTAGAGATTGTGATTAAGTAGAGATTTTGTTTATGTACTGACTAACTCTAGGAAGTCTTGCAATACTTAAAAGTTAGCTTGAAGTTGCATAGTGCATCTTGATAATGTATTTAATGTCAGAGCAGTGCAATAGTTAATGTAGTTAATGTGGTAAATGACTAACTTGTCAATGTCAGTGTTGGTACTTGTCAACCAAAAATTGTTACTTTCTTACAGTCTTGTGAATAAAATGTTGACAGAGCCAGGGTAGGGCAGAGTGTAAAACAATACGTTGTGATAGGGAGCGRTGTGTTTAAAAGTGGGATTGTGTTACTGTTGTACATGATCAGTGAAAAAAAGTAAATTGGGAATGAGAGGAACTAGTCAGTCTTATTCTAATGGATTAGATTCCAGTTGAAGTGTTGAAAGGCATCAGGTCAGACTCTTATGAAATAGTACTTTTTATATGTAGAGACATTGCTTTTACAAACACTGGAATAGTTTTGTTTTGATCTACTAGCAGGTTAGAATTAGAGATATTCACTTTATAACGAAGTCATTTGCTTATGATTAAATGTTTGCTTTTCTCAGTTTTTGGTGTTTCATATCTTGCGATATTAGGTAAATTCCTCGGCTGATAACCAATGATCACAGGTTTTTTAGATGTCACAGGTATAAAAACTTAGTGCCAAAATCCGGGTTTTTTATAAGTGTCTTCATTAGCATCTCTGTAGCAGTATAGTTGTTTTTTTTTTTTTTTTTTAATAAAGAATGCATAATGTTAATTCTTCATGACTAATCAGCTAATGCTGACTAATTTTTTTTCCCTTTAACTTACTGACTTAGTATGTATGTACGGTCCAGATATGTAGCTTTTTTTAATGTATCAAGTGATCACTGTGTGCATATACTGTAGAGGATTCAGTTTTATGACAAGGAAAAGCTGATAAAAAGCTATGTGAAAAATTGACAGAGGACATATGCATCTTCACTTTCCAACAATTCCTGAAATACTTTATATTAGCTACAAAGTTTTGTGTTCCCTCAGATTGCCTTTGTATGTGGAAGATGTGGGAAATTTACTTTGGCCTTAAAACCATTAGTAAATTAGGGAGAAGACTCCCATGACATTACTGTGTTAGTAAATAGTTAATTATTTTTGGGTGATCCTAGAAGTAAAAAAAATGCCCTCACTCCCTTCATACAAAAGACAAAGAGTGCATTAACCAATGGAATGTTTTCTTGTAATTGCGAACTCTGTGGAGGATGGTTGTGGATGGTTTCCAGAAGATTGAGAAAATAACCTGCATGTGCTTTACATTATTCTTTGTAACTGGTGAGTGTTAAGGTGCGTCCTTGGAAAGCAGGAAAGAGTCTAGTGGTGCTGCTGTTTAGTTCTTTCAGGTAAGTTTTTTCAGTAGTTTTCACTATTTGATTTCCTCTCAGTTCCAAGAATAAACAAAACTGAAATTTAGATAACTCTATCAGAATTGTAATTCTCCACTAAACTTCAAAACTGATTATTTTGGAGGGTCTCAACCAGGAATTTGTTTACATTAGTTTGTTTTGTTTTAAAGGTTGTAAAATAGCATCTTGCCTTTTACTTTTAGGCACTCCTTGCACATACTGGCAGGATAGCATAGGGTGTGGGATTTCTCTGCTGATACCGAGGGGATTCTGATGTGAATTAGGCTATTGTTTTCTGACGTGCTCAGTATACTTCTTGAGAGAATGTCCTTCTGGCTTTAACTGGAGAGCTTCGCATTACGTGACTTCACAGCTGTTCTACATAAATACAATTTATTTCATATGCTGAAGATACCTGTAGAAATTGGATAGCAATTGACTCTGTTGTGAATGGATGGATTTAAACATAGGGAATATGGAATAGTGTCTGGGTAGAGAAGATCCATTGCAGGCCAGTCAATCTGCATTGTTCGCAAAGAGCAATTTCAAAACAGACAGTAAACTAAGGTAAAAGATTTTTGTTTAAAAAATACACACCTGAGGAACTAAAACCATGGAAGTTCTGTTTGAGCCGATATTGTTCAGCTGATGTTTTTAAATAGCAACAAGTAAGTTGTTGTTTAATCTCATAGAACGGATGGCTCCTTTCTTTCATCTTTCTCATCATGATTAGTAGTTCATACAGGATTGTATTACTGCTGATTCTCCCACATCAAAGTCATTTATTATTATCGTTAGCTGCCACACATTTGATTAACACTACCGGGTATGGAAAAAAAACACAAACAAAAACGTCAAATAGATTTAGCAGCTTGATGTATGCCTAACTGTGCTACTTGTAACTAAGTATTTGGGGGCAACTTGCTTCTGAAGGGAGCTAGAGTAGAAGTGTTTTGAAAGTGAAATAATTAAGTGACATGAATGCGAGCCACCAAATCTGCTTCAGCAGTCGTGCGGTGCTGGTGGACTTTACTAGTGGAAAACGTTTTGAAGAGTTTGACGCTGTTAATCTAACCTATGTTGTAAGGAAATTTTGTAACAAGCAGAACAGTATAGGTCCATTTACTTTAACTGAGTTACTGTGTAAACTTGGTCTAATGCTGAGACTTAACAGAGGAATGAATATTCTGGATTAATTTTCCTGATTTTTAATGTTGATTTTTAAAACGCTTAATTTTCCTTAACTCTTAAAAGTTTAGTTTAGTTGTACTATTTTCTGTCTGTTGGGTAATTACGCGCCTCAAGAAGCTTTCAGTTTTGCAAAGATACTAATTTGGATGTGGATGGATAGTGTATGTCTGTTGCTAGATGATGTTAGTTGAAGATACCAAGTAGACTGCTGAAAGGCTCATTCAGCTATCCTCTTAGTAACTTCTAAACTGATTCTTATGCTAAGGATTTTTAGGTTTTTTGGAGTGTGGTGCTGCGATATGAGGGGACACAGGACTTCATCTCAAATGTACAGCTTTTTGAGTTTACCAAGAAAATGAGGAGACTGTATTTAATCTTTATATTATTTTCTTAAGTGAATGCAGGTTGTGACTGTCAGATGTAATGCAGGGTTGATGGACTTTTGATCAGACCTGTTCTGGCTGTTCTGACATACCATGGTATTAAATAACATAAATGCAAGTTTTAGTAAGTGGAAACAAATGCATGACTGTTTTAAATTTGCCAGTTAATTATGTCAGAGTTCAATGTCATGCTCTAAACCAAAACTGCTGATGTATGAAAATTTGTCAGAAGTGGACTGTCTGTTTTATCAGCTTTGATGCTTGATCACGTTTCTCTAAATCTTTATTTTTTTACTCTCTGTTGGTTTCTGAAGAAAAGATGATAGGAGTCTTGTTTGCCTGATGCTCAGGCATTTCACTGATTAATAGCAGGGGGTGGGTAGAGTAAAGTGCTTGCCAACATTTTAGTCTGTACACTGATGATGCATGCGGGGCACAGGTCCATGTGGCACAATATTAAAAATGACTTGTTTTTTTGCTAGCGTTGCTATTTCTGCTGCATCAGCAATAGTAGCAAACAGCACTGGTGTTAACAGTGAAGACTGTTAAAATTGTGATGAATAAAAACAACTATTTCTTTGCCACGTAAGCATACTAAAGCTGCTAGATTAGAAAACACATGAGTTGCAATGTTCCACCAATAATAAAGCACTTAAAAGCTTTCTGTTGACATTTATACAAAGAGAACAGATGAGTGTGCTCTATTTGGTTTTTAAGTCAGTTTGATGCAAACCTTACAACTGCCCACAACAGAAGGAGTTTTGCAGGCTCTTCTTGCAAAAAGAAATGACTGAATTTTGATACCGASAGTGCTGACAATTTGCTGAAAGTGCTGCCAACTTATCATTGGACTGACAGTTTAATCATCARAAGTGTACTGCTAGATTGGGCTCAGAGGAACAAAGGAGAAGAAACTAGAGTTTTTCCAAGGCATTAAAAGATGGATTGAATTTTGAGATGCAAACACTTTTTTTTCTTTTTGGGTGATACTGCTGCATGACTTGTACGGCATATTCTCAGTGGTGGTGTCCAGAACTTACAGATTCTTTTTCATTTCTTCTGAGAGAAAGTGCTGATCAATTTAGTGCATAAATGGGGCAATGTCATGTTGTTTTGGTTCTTGTTTTAATTTTTTATAATAAAGGTTGTATTTAAATTTGGTGCGTGCTGTGTCARCAAGGTTCTTTTTGGGCAAGGGGTGAACGTCAGCATACGGCTCATCTTGTAGTTTGACCACATGTGCTGTATTAGCCTTCAGAACACTTTCAAGAGAGGTTATAATCCACCTGTCTTTAGAGATTTCTCAATAAAAGCAGAATATAATAGCTATATACTTTTTCTGCTTTTTTCTCTCCATTCTTAGTTACATTTTTCAGATGCTTTGTTTACAATATTATTGGATGGTGTTTGAAGAAAACACTGTGTATTATATAAAACTAACTGGTATCTAGTTGCAGTTGTCTAATTGATGGGTAATGCTTTAATGGAACATGGAATAGATTGTCTGCCTGGATAAACCCTGGATCCATATTCAGTGGATTTGGATCCTTGAAAGTGGTAATTGTATGTCTGTATGTTAGAATGTTTGGAACCTTTGTTTACTAGTTTGGTGACCTATCTGATTGCAAAAGAATTGGAAAATATGTATTTTGTTGCTTAAAAGTACCTCTTAAATTCCTAAATTGATGATCCAGCAGCAGTTGTGTGCAGTAAAAACATTTTATAAAAATATTAACTTTTTGCATGCATTTTGTTGCATTTCACGTTAAAAAAACCCGCAAACATTAAACTACTTAGTGGTAAAGAATGAGAAGGGACTTGAATCAGTCTTTTTCCCCGCCTGCACCCTCAGCTCAGTGCTTGCTGATCTCATGAATTTGAGTGGAATTACTAAAGTTGTCTCATTTGGTGTCATTGATATTTTGGGTATAACTTGATTTCTGTGAGAAAGTAGAAATCTGAAACTGAGTGTTCTATGCATCACTGAGATCCAAGTACTGTGTGGATTTTTAGCTATATGAACATAACTTTTTCTCACCATACCTCTTAAATTTTTAACTTTAATAAATTTGCTCATAACTTTTTTTTTTCATATGGAAACTAGCTTGTGATTGAGAATCTTTAAGTGTGGTGCTTTGTTTCCTTAAGGAAGCATGCTGACTGGTGTTACAAGATGGTTAGTGTTTTGATTCATTCTCAATCTCTTGCTGATTGTGGCTATTGGTTTGTTCCACCCCCATTTGCTGTGTATTGTAAAAATCAAGAATGATAGATAAACACTTCTTATTTTCTTCAGTTTAAAGAATTAAATTCTGTATGCATAGATGACTTAGGAAAGCAATGCAGGCTGAGAGTGGCATCAGATTAGCTCTGTTTAAATGGCTGTAGCTAAATTGGAGCAAATTGTTAATGTCAAAAGATTTCAGTTCTTCAAATTCTTAGTTCTAGTTTAAACTGTAATGAGGAATGCATTGGTTCAAAAACAGTGTCCAAGTCTGCTCTTATTTCAAAAGACAAAGCTTAGAATTTTGAAGAAGCCTTCATGGAAGAAGCTGTGGGCACTGTGAAGGAGGGTGGTTTGCAACTCTGAAAGTGATGGGAGAGGAAGAATTTTAACCTTTTCAGTGATTTCCTACTTTGAATATGCTTGCTGAGTGGTTTATGTAAACCCACTTCACATTGCAATCCAACAGTCTTAAACACATGTGCAGAGTCTTACTTTCTCTAAGGGAATGATAATTGACAGCTGAAAAGCAGTAACTTCTTGGTGGTTTTTAATGTCATGACAAACATTCATCTGAACACAGTCCTTCACGTGCTCAAGAAGGAAGAATACTTGATTATTAAGTGTCATGAAGAAGTCAAAGAAGTACATCTCTGTAGGCAAATGTAGTCAGTATAAATAGTATGTCCTACTTCAGATCATACCTTAGAAAGATGTTAGAGAGATTGAAAAATACTATCTCTAGATGAAGGAAAAAAAAGCTTACATTACTTGAATAGTTTTCAGTGACAGAGGAAGAAAAATGTTCTCCTCGACCAGAATGCGTGTCATTGCCACCATAGGTGAGTATGTCATGCCATATTAAGGTGGAATAAGATAATTATATTGAAACCAGTTTGGCTTTTTTTGAGTCTATTCCTCCACTACCTTGCTGTGAGCAAGACAAATTTGTCATTTACTGCTAAACTTGTTACTTAAAATGGTCAGACCAGAGTATTGTTAAAGGTGAATAATGAGGATTTTTAAATTCTTCATATGAGTTTCTGCTTCTACCTACAGTACAGATGGGTACTAAGATCTTTTAAAAGGGAGGCCAGTTACTGCATTTGCAGAGCTCACARGTTTTAGAGGTATGGTGAAGCTGCTGTATGCTTTTTTTTAGCCATATCTACTATTATAATTAAGTATCTCTTCTTACTAACTCTTTTTTAAATCCCTAGAGTGTTATACAACGTAATTACTGCTGCGGTGTTGAGAGGTAAAGTAGTTAGAACTGTACTTAGAGAGACTGTACTTATGAGAGACATGCCAAAGAAGCTTTTGGGGAGGCAAGAGAGACATCTGCTTGGTAGTGTGGAAGAAGTGATGTGAAATAAATCTAAATAAAAGGCTGTTTACTTGAGTTCCTCTAATTTTTAATGGTATGTGGATTCAATGGTAAAAAATAAAAAGGTGTGCTTTGAGGATGTGACTTTCCTACTTTTGTACTACTCCTGTCCTCAGATTTTTAAGTATTTTTGAGTATTTCAGAACAGAATAAAATGGATACTTGCTAGAAATGAAAGGAGAGTAGAGCTTTTAGCTTTTCTAATGTGCTGCTGGTGAGGCTTTCTGGAATCTTACTGCACTTCTAATAAACTTTTGAGGGAGGTGCTGGAAATACAGGAGCAGATAGTTCTATAGAGATGTGTAACTGCTTAAAGTGAGTGGCAAAGTTGCAAGATAAGAGACTAGAAGCTTGAATTTGGTTTAATGGAGATGGTAAAAGGAAAGATTAAAATTCAATACATTTGTATGGACTTTTGTTGAGACACAAGAGATGTGATTAAATAAGAAGCAGGTATCTGAGGAAACTGTTGTTAGTCATAAAATAAAATAAAAAAATCTTGAAGATGTGTAAAAAGGTTCAGCAGAATCTGGAAAAACCCAGGACGCATATTAAGCAGATAAATAACTTAGAGTTGTGTATTTGGGAGAGTGCTTGTGGTCAGCTGGGCTAACAAGTTGGGAAGGAAGGTAGGTTGTGTTCTATCCATAGTTAGAAGTGAGAGCGAATGGGTGAACTGGAGATTTTGATCTAATTATTTTGTAATTTAAGCAGTGGTCCTTCAGTTCTGCCGTATATAAGACAGGTGAAAAGGGAGGCTCCTAGATAGTGTATTATACAGAAAGGGAGTTTGGAGACCTCATAAGCATGTATTCCCAGTTTTAATTTAACTGCTGGTTGTTTCACCTATTGCTTCTGAATGTTTCTTCTGAGGTTTTAGGGAAAGTATCTAAGGCAAGAGAGAGGATAAAATGCCAAGAAGCAGAAGAAACAGTAGCACTTGAGGAGCTGATGATAATGCTGAGTTGATGTAGCTGACTATCCCTGTCCTGATGTTTGTCAGTGTTACCAGTGTCTTGAATGTAGAGAGAGAAGATAAAAATCTGCATATGCAAAGAAAACTAAATTTCAGGTGTCTGGTCCTGTAGTGGAGTAGAAGATCCTGAGTTGGTAGGTGTCTTCATTCTGTGTAACGTTTGAGGTGTGATAGATGGCTTAGGTTTCACACAAGCCAGAATTCAGTGGTAGTCCTCAAGTCAGCTTATCGTACTATCTATGCGTGTTCTGAATGTTTGGCTCTRCAGTGTCACAAATGTGATGTACGAGTATTTGCAAGGGAAAGATTAAAATAAGTGTTCTTTTTCTCCTGTGAAAACTAGGATATCTAATGTTAGTGATTATATTCTACATGAAAGATACAATTTAAAATGAAATTTTCAGTGCAACTACTCTGTAGCTGCCAAATATAAATAAAAATGACCGTGTTGCTACTTATGCTTCAGTACTTCAGCAGATTGCCTAGCTTGTTTCAGTGTAGTGTAAGTTAATGGAAAATCTGAAGAGAATGAAAAGGAAACAAAGTCTGCCAAAAGATAATAATATTTGTTCAAAGAGATGTGCTAAAGAATTTCTTTATATACTGAAGCCAGTATAAATACTGCTTGTAGTTCTGAGGATTTTGTGCCTGTTGCCAATAATTGTCAGTGTAGAAGCAGCTGTGGATTTTTTCCTTGAGCTACGATTATATGATGACAAAATTTGTGTTCTCCATTCTAAACAGGTGTTAACCACCAAATCATTATATAGTATACACGATTGAGTATGTCAGTTTCCAGTGGAGAAACAACTTGTTCTTGAGTATGCAGCRTAAGTTTGTTAGAATTAATTCAGACTAACTCAGTTGAAAATTAGGTCTGCTGCATTTCAGACATTCGTCATTTTTGACACTCTCCCTCCCCCCGCTAGCTTTTCAAGTGGAGAAATCTCAGGTATAAATCATTTGCCAGAGAAGAAATTGATTATGAAACAGAGGTGATATTAATCTCTTGTCTGCTGCTAGTGTTTCAAGTGACTTCTCATTTCTGTGGCTTCCTGTGGTCAGATGAAAACATAAAATTTCTGGTTTAAGTTTCATTTTAATTCTGAAGATTTTGAAAGCAGTTTTAAGAATTCTAAGTAAAAGACTGGAATTACTGATACCTGTTTTTGCTTTACAGCCCACACTATCATAAGTTAACGCTTTTGGAACAATGCCTGTTTAAATGTTAGTTTTCAGTTTGGAACTTGGTTAATACATTCATTTTAGGTAATTCTTTAGTGATATTGGAACAAACTCATTGAGAAAATTTTATACCAGTTGGGATTCCGTAAGTTATGAAATGTGGGGGTTTTTATTCTTATAGCAGCAATTTAAATACCAGTTTAACAGTTCTAGAAATGAAATATAAGCTTTTGTTACGTATGTTTTTTGGTTAAATAAGAGAAGGCTTTGTGTCCATTCTCAGATTGTTACAGTTTAGTGAAACTAACCTGGATGTGAATCAAATTATCCATTTTTAACTACCTTGTTTATAACTACTCAACTGCATCTTGCAAGTAAATGCCTCAAGGTGTGGGTAATACAGGTGTAATTGGTAGAAATGGTACTTATAAGTCCACTGGTGACATTCCCTGGTGTTGTTGAGGAGTTTTTTATTACTTTACAATGAAGTAGTAAGACTTTTGGGTGTCTATAGAGGTTGCCCAGGTCTCTAATACCATACTTGTCTTCATTTTTTCATTATCTCACTGGGGGTAGTCAGTAGAACAATATTTTCTAGTTCATTGTTACACCATGTGCTCAGTAACTGCACCCTTGAGTTGTCAGATTTCTCATTGCTGAAAGATGCACCATTTCATTTCCAAATGCTATAGTTAATCTCATAACTAGCAAATAGTACTGTATAGATGCATTTTTGTATTTTACATGTTAGGTACAGATTCTATTTTTTTTGCTTTCTAGATGCTTTATTGTAAAAAAATATGTAAAAGAACTGTTTTTATACACCTTTTAAATTATGTGAACAATCTTGTAAGTTCACATAATTGTAAGGAGCTTGTAAGGAGCTGCACATAATTTTTACTTCAATAGCTGAATTCCATAAACGGGATGAGTAAGCAGCAAATTTACAGACATCAAGAAAAGATGGGTGCTGCAAAAAAACCAACCAAACAAAAAAAAACCCCATGTACACAAAAAACTAAACAAAATCAGAGTAGATTTTTTTTTTCAAGTTACCATGATGCTCATGAAGAGAGGAAGAAAATGGCGTTAAGATTTGGGAAAGATTAGAARGAGAAGACTGTCATGCTAGACTATAATCTGTTGCTGTATTTAATACCTAATATACGTTTTTCCCCCCACAGAAATTAGCAGAGTACGGAAAGACATGTATAACGACACATTAAATGGTAGTACGGAGAAGAGAAGTGCAGAATTACCAGATGCTGTGGGACCTATTGTACAGTTACAAGAGAAACTATATGTGCCTGTAAAAGAATATCCAGATGTAAGTATATCTTTTTAGTCCCTAAATTATTTTTTGATCCTTGTGGTCGTCTTTAAATGTAAATTTCATGTGATGCTACCCTTGGATCACAGTGAATTGCTTTTGACAAGATACTTCTTAGGGAGCAGTGTATGTTCCACTTGGTGGCTTGATTTGTAGTGAGTGTGAGTGGAAGAAGGTTGTGTTAAATGCCAAATTAGTATGGGTTATAAAGCCGTAGATCTAAGATCTGAATTATCTTGTTCATTCAGTGCTGTCAGTCCTGAGACACTGTGTAGTGAGTTTTATGAGGGAAGTAGTTCTTGGGACAGTGTTTTTTCCTCTTAGTATGTCTCTAAAAGTCAGTTGGAGAATCCTTAGAGACCCTTTAGAGACCTTTTGGAGACTGTACTTAATCTCAATTGCTGTTTGTCCCATACCGGTGTAACCAGTTCTGTTGCGTATAGAAGTGTCTTTATCTTGGGGTTGTAGTTCCCCCCTGCCCCCACCCCCCCCCGCACCCCCCCAAGCAAAGCTCCTTGCTTGCATGCCAATGTTATGTTCTCCATTGGGTGTTCTGTTCTACTGTTCTATTGTACACCTACCTTTTTGAGGGAGAATGGTTTCATTTAACTAGAAGAACTATTTAGAACTCCTGAATGGTTTCTTAAAACAACTCGGGAAAAACAGTCCTGTCAAAGTCTACCCCAACCATTTTCATTGATCGCTGACAAAATAAGAAACTGTGGTGTTTGTCCCTAACAGAATTTAGAGGTCCTGTGGCAGTGGAGGAGTGCAGGGTCCAAGTGAGGCATTTGCACATTGAAGTGGTATAAAGTGGAAGAAGGTACAGAACAGCAAAAAAAAATATGGAAATAACACTTGTGTATTTCTGTGGCTTTTCTTTGTATCATTAATTAGATTAAGCTCTCCAAATTGAGTTTTATTATTTTAATACTGCTTAGAGCGTACAGGCCTCTAAATCAAACCTCATTGTGCCATACTCCATTAAGAAAATTAAGTGCAAGTTGTTATTCAGAACAGAATATTTAGACAAATGTCTCTTATCCCTTTTCAGTTTTCACAAAGTTGTTCTGTTGCTTTTGGGTTAAAATACCTGTACAGGGAAAGATGTTCAAAGAATTTGCATTGGCAGTAAGGACATCTCTCTCCCCTTCCCTTCTGTTTTTCTTCCAAATTAAATATATGCATATGCATATCTATATACATATATGTACACATATGTACATGCATACATATCCTCACACCAAAAGGAGTAATTCTTTTGAAACTCCTTGGAATTACAGATTTTTGGGAGGAACTGTGCAATGCAGTTGTTCCATAAAGCGGTGTAAGTAGCTCTGTACTTAGATATTTGTATATATCTTAGAGTTACATTGCTTATTGCTTTTTAAAACATACTTAGTTGTTGAAATGTTGGGTTTATAACTTGACAATGCATCATTTGTGAAGAGTTGCCTTAGCTGTCGGTTGTAGTTTTTACAGAACTTGATGCTTGCTGTACCAGGGTCATGGTACAGAAGGAAGAAAATGGGGTTGGATTTCCTACAATTATTATTAAGCTTTTCTTCTAGAAATCAAGGGTGTAGTAGCTTAGCTCTTCACTGCCAGTTAATTACCAAATATCGTGTAAATAAGCAGGAGAGAGTTTGTCTCTAGTCACTGTCAAAGCACTTGTGTAACTTCGGGTGTACGATTTCTGTAGCTACTGCTAGCTCTTTGTGTGCCTTCAGAAGAATGCCCTTGAAGTGGTGACTAATTTATTTTAATAAATTCTTAGAAATTCAGAAGTTGGAGGAGAGACTTGTGATTTGTATACATGTGACCTGGAATAGAAAGGTCTTGGTTCTTGTAAGATGATGTGAAATGTTTGCTAGAAAATGTACAGCTTCTACCACTGTGGTGGTACTTGGCAGCTCAGGCTTCATAGGGGAGCCAAACCCAGTGTTCTCTATGTGCTCCTGCCTGTCTGTGTTGTCTGTATTTGTTCCTAGCTACCCAGAATGGGATCTGCACAGCCTCAATAATTGGTTAAGCAGCTACAATATACCACTACGTACAAAAAAAGCTGTGTTTTTTTTATGTAGGTCCTTTCTAAGATCTTTCTGCAAGTTAGAATTAAATAACCTGCTTTGCATTCAGGATAGTACGGTGTTCAGAAGGTCTGGAGTACAGTGATTCCACCTTGTCTTAAAAAACCTGTAAAATTCACTTGTAAAGATTAATTTCACCTGTAAAGATAATTTCATTGTAATCATACAGTATTACGTGAAACTTCTTCCTCATATCCAGCAATTGATTTAATTGTTATCAGATACAGGGAAGACATGCTGTGCAGACTTATCAGAGTGGGTTTGTCAGATAAATCCAGTTAATTCTTTCTATTGCCATCATTCTCTTCCAACTGACAATCTTGTATACCTTGCAAAGACAAAGATGGATAAACTTGAAAATTGTTCAGAGGAGAGTGACCAGAAACTGTTTTCTGATGTAGATTTAGTAATATTTTTAATAACAGAAATAAAAAAAAAAATCCACACACTTTTATGATGTTCTAATAAACTTTTATTCTGGTAAATATTTCTGACTTAAAATTTTAAGCATATAGATTAGTTGACTGTAGTGAATAATGAATAGTACTATAGTGCCATTTGTGCACAGAATCCTTAATTGTGAGACATTAAAATAATGGTCTGCCATAATTTTAAACAAACTTATGTTTTATAATATCTATAGATATACATATATGTATATATGTATGTTTAAAAGATGAAATATTAAATTTTCATAGCCTACATCACTTTGATATTACTGTTTGACTGTCCTTTGAGTCCCTACACAGAGGAAAGAATACATAAAATTGAATTACAAAGCTAAAATAAATATATAAAATCCCCTATAGTCTCTTAATAGTTTAGTTTTTTATATGAGTGCATATTGAGTATTTTTATTCTAAGACCATAGTTGATGCGAGGTTCAACTTTCCAAAAAGTCTATTGCCTGAAACAGCCTGTAGTTTTTAAATGCTGACTGTGTAGATTCTGCATTTCTACTTCTGTACTAGTAAGTAGAAGATATTGTCCTGATATGCAAAAATCTTGCTAAAGAATAACTAATTTTCTTTTGTATGTCATATTAATAAGGAGCATTTTTCCATGATGTAATCACAGTCTGATAAATTGCGTACTATTGGGGTGGYCTGCTTTTTGGCTCATTGTGTTTCCATTGCAAGCTGAAGTAATGCAATTGTGTATATTTGTATATATTATTTTCTTCTAGCCCCCTTGGAAGGTGTTAGATCTTCATAGAAATTTTAGTCTTAAAACTGAGATTTGAGCTACTTAGCTTTTCTGAACCATGTATGTGCTCCTGAAACTTGAGAGAGAGATTGTGCAGATAGGCACCCAGAAGATTAAATTCCATTAGTTGTCCATAATTTGCCCCTCGGTTAAAAATGTGTTCTCTCTACAGTTACATCTTTGTATACTCATATAAGTGTTTGGTGTTACAGTTTGAAGCATTTCCAATTCATGGAGAATATCCTTCATCAGTGTTTAAAAAAATAAGAAGAAAAGATGTCAGGAAAATTATTGAGCTCTTAGGAAGCAGAAGAATGGAGGATATGCTATTGTTTGTGGGTGAATAGTTAATAGTCTTTAGCATTTTTTATGCTTCAGATAAATGATTAATTTTCTTGAATTTCCCTAAAGAGCTGAGACTAAACTTTCTGTCTGATATCAATTTAAAGGGTTTTTGGAATTAGTACCTACAAATGTTGGACTGAATAAATGTTTTTCTATTGTAATCATGCCTTTATTATTAATAAGTACCCTGTTAGCTCTGATTAATGTGAAATTCTCTGTTGGAACTCTTCTGTGCTTCTTCAGTAAAAATGTAAGAAGTCAGTAATTATCGCATCTAAAGTAGCATGTCCTTTGAGTATACTGAAGCTCAAAGGCCAGCAGTGATAAACAGCTTGTGCGTACTTTCTGACCATTTTAGTTAAAACTGTTTAATTAGTACAACAGAACGATGAACACAGGGATTCATTTTACTGTGGGGAGCGTGCTGACAAAACGTTTAAATCCTTTTTCAATTTGGTAATATCAGAGTTTAATAGCATCCCTAATATGGATTAGAAAAATGATAACATCCTCTTTATTTATTGTTCCTGATTCTTTTACTTAAGCTCTTCATTCCCTAGTGGTAAACAGGGAAGGAGGCTAAAAGAGCTGTCCTTGTTTACCCTTGCAATAGGAAGGAAAGAAGGAATATAACCAGTCTCTGTAAATAAACTTGGGTTGCAGAGTACCAGCAGGGCTGGTGGAAAATTTGGCAAAAGGTCAACTACTGATACAAGTACAAATGTATATGAAAACTGAAATAGTTTGATTACTGATTTCCAGTCTGTGTGAGATATTTGGAAAAACATTCTAGTAGAAGTAGTGGGAGCAAAAAAGTTAATTTTGAGTTTGAACTTTATATATAATTTATGAGAGGCTTTACGCGCTCTGGTTGCAAATGGTAAGGGAATGGATGCATTGAGAAAGGTCCCCTTTGTTTAGTTGCTAATAAAACGGAGACGTGCCTTAATATTTGTATGAAGCTTTTTTACCCTTTCTGTCTAATATTTTATTGGATATCCTTCCGATACTGACCATCTGATTCACCTTTTGAAAGATAAGTTTCTTTTGAGCTCTGGTTCACACTCAGTAGCTTACTTTTTTTGGTAGCACCTTGCTGAAAGATGACATACATTGTCATAACTTTATTCAGAAATAAGCCTATCAAATCTCCAGAGCGTTTTTGTCCTCGGAGGCCAAAGGATGGAAGACAGTCTAGAATACATTGGAGATAAAAACCCTGTCCTCTAGTCTCCGATGGTAGTCTTGCAGGCTCAGCATCAGTTCAGCAGTACTGATGAACTTAGTCTATATCTCATCCTTCTGAGAGTTATTTCTTCCCCATTTAACTCTTCAAGCATTGAGTACAATTCAGTTAGACTGTTAATATTCTTATTCCCATTTCATTCTTACTTTCAAATTTTGCTCTGTAACTATTTGCAGATATTGTGTGGTGTGTGTGTGTGTAAATAAAGAAGAAGGAAGGCAGGGTGGAGGTAAGACAAGTAACGACTAAGTAAATAGCACTTGCTTTGGCTAGGGACAATGTTTCCCTTAATATTTTTCAAAGTAAATTCGGAAATCTGGTAGAAGAAATGAGTTGCATCTGGTACTGATACACAAGTTGAACATATTTGTTAGGATACCAGTTTGTTATGGTGATGCTTGTATTAGTAACTTCTTCAAATTAACAGCATAGGATTAAATGTCTAGTGATGTCTAGCATGTATATGACACTTCTAGTAGAAGGTAGTGGATTATTTTTTCTTGTTTAGTCACTATACAGGTCCAACTCATAAGGGTAGGAGTCCTCTAGTCTGACATTAACAACTAATGCTAGACATTTGGACGCCTTCTGTACACCGTGGATGAAGAGGAGTGTGTGTGTGGGGAAGCCAAGTGCTGAAAGGGAATGGTAGGCTAGAAAATTAGTCTAAACAGTTTATAGATGCCTGTTGTTTTTCTGTGAATGAAATATCTAAAATTTTACATAGAATAAATTAATCTTACTAAAAATGGTTAACTTTGGGAATTAAAAAGTTTGAGGTTGCAAAGGATATGTCCAACTGAACTTTTTGAACAGCAAGCTAAGACCTCGTAGTCAACATCTATCATGCTTGGTTTTGCTCGCATGGTGCCTTTCATTATGGCTTGTCTCTCAACTGTAATTGTCCCTGCAGAGTTAGGCTTTCAATGGGCAATCTATTTGATCAGAACTGTCTTCTTAATACCCTCTTTTGGTTTAGAATTCTGCACTTCATGTGCATAAATTTCTTTTATGGACTACAAAAATATTTGRGTGCATGGTTTCAGTTGATCATGTACTACAACTCTGTTCTGTCAGTTTGTCTATGCTTGCTTTTGCTGAACTGTTTTGCCTCAGAAGTTCTACTTGCTTTGTGTAGTAGCTCTTGCAAGACTAAGCACCAAAGAGTTGTGTGCAAATACAAATAATAAAAGGTGAACTGTGGGGCGGAGAGATTTGTGGAATATTGATTTTGTTTTTCATTGGTTTTTTGTTCAATCTGTTCTTTCAAATGTTTATCGTAGTAAAGAAGAGTTTTCTACAGAGCGGAGGAAGTGCTTCAACATGACATTTTTGCTTGCTGTTGTGAATAGGTCAGATACACTTGAGTACACCTGCTGAACTTGTTGGTAGTTTTTTGTGAATTAACATTCTGTGTACTTTAAATAGGATTGGGGACTGCAGTAAACATGGAAATACGTCAGTAAGGGCTAAACCCATACTTCATAGAGCAAGGTAGAGCTGTGTTTAAAATACATATGTGGATTTACAAATTACTGTTTAGGCATCAAAATCCCTAGCAGATGCACTCAGTTATTCGAAGTCAAGAACAGATCTTCCCTTTTCTTCAGAGAGCTGAAGTTGACTCATGAAGGATGGGGTTTGTAGTTGAGAAGTACAATGTTTTAAGGAGGTAGGAAATACAGAGAGAAAACCCCTTTCTTGAGAGTGAAGAGGTTTTTAAACTTTTTCTCCTCTGGTTAGTTGACAGAGGAGACCTATAACACTGCGCTCCTGTACTTTATCTAGAAACTTAACCTGGCAATTATAATACTATGCTATCTTACTTTCTTTTTTTCTTCTTCCCCCCCCCCCCCCATCTGGTGGTCAGTAAACTTTTGACAGGCATATTAGATGTTTCTTCCATTTTAGTAGCTCTGTAGTTTAGGTATTAGTGTTTGTATGCTCAGATTTTTATGGAGTTGCCCTTGCAAAAGTAATTCAATACTTTCTTGTCAGAGGACAACATGAGTT
This sequence comes from Oceanodroma leucorhoa, assembly GCA_030449065.1. Classification (NCBI taxonomy): domain Eukaryota; kingdom Metazoa; phylum Chordata; class Aves; order Procellariiformes; genus Oceanodroma; species Oceanodroma leucorhoa. Next base: position 5,716,139 of record JASVER010000016.1, read on the forward strand.
CTGTAACTTCATATAGGTATATCAGTGAAATGCAGGTCTTTTACTAGCTATGCTTGCTCTGGGTTTCGCTGGGATAAGAAGGCACCGAGCCCCATCCTGAATTGCTATTAGAAGTAGTTTTGAGTACCAGTCAAAATATCAGCCTGATATTTTCCTTGTATCTCTCCTAAGTCACACACTCAGGTAAAAATCAGCTTACATGTCCTCAATACTGAAAGGTCTGTTGCTTATTACTAGAATAAGTCTGTCCACAAGCCTTGGGGGTGCATATTAATTTAAAAAAAAGTTGCCTTTTAAGCAAGAACATGGACTAGTTTTTTAAAGAGGTATGCTGTTTTTAGGTTCTGCTGTTTATGAAGTTTTTAACTCAATATATTTTAAAGTGTATATCACTTGTCAAAGAAAAGTCTTCAGTGTAATGTTACATTTATAGCATTCATTTCTGATTTGAATTTGATCCATAATTCAAAAGAACAGGATTGTTGTTCTCTGCATTTGCATCTCATCGATGTTGGTCACTTGGTCTTTTTCCATGATTCTTGTTGAGAGGAAGATTGTACACAAATACCAGCTTACAGAGTAAACTTCCTGTTTAGATATTTCCTTTCTTCTTCCATGTTTTGTTTCATAGCTTATGAACTGTTGTTCACCTGCGTTAGTTTTGAACATTGGATTTAGAATAAAACACAAATGCTRCCTCAATAGATATCTCTGCATAGGAGATTCCAGAGTTGTATAGCTAATAGGTGTTCATCCATTGTTGTGTGGAACTACTCGATTTATTCAATTAGTCTCTGCTATTTTTAAAGCCAGTAAGAACAGTAGTTGGACACAGTTGTTTCATTTCAGTTACTTTGGCATAATATTAATTCACAATTCAAAGCTTTTATATGTTTCTTTTCTTTTTCTTATTAACAGCAGTGTAAAATAGTTGAATTTGGTGAAGGCACTGATTCCTTTTGAAATTTGCTACACTTTTTTGAAACTGTGTGCATTGTTTTTCTTTCATATAGACTCAGTATTTTAAGAAAAATAATGCTGGCTGATGAGCAGCCAGTTCCTTTTTACACCTTACTTGCACTCATTTTAGTTGTCTCTTACTATATAGTGTCGTACCCCCCTGTCTTCCAGGAAGGCTTATGCACCTGTCCTAATGGTGTACATTCATCCACCCAACACTTAATTTTAAGTTGCCTAGTTTGATTAATGCTTTTTCAGAAGCTTCTGTTTCTTTAGAGTACTGACATAAGCTTGATCAATATCTTTCAGCTATGTGGTTTATAAACAATCAGAACATACCGACCTAAAAATTCAAGTTCATTCGAGTTACAAACATCATGATCTGTAGTGTCAAAGGACACTAAGGGCTTTGCCCTGTCGTCAGTGATACAGGGACTGCTTGCTCTGGGAAGATTGTCAACTGAATTATGATTTAAAGTTGTCTTAAATATACAGCAGTTTCTCAGATTATTTTTTTCCAGCCAAGTACAGGTGGTCTAAAAATGTGAATGCTGCATGAAATAGGTATCTCTGTATTGCTGTTCCAAATTCATTATTCGTGATTGGTGGAAATGACCAATTGATGACAATGAATATATTAAATTAACATGTTAAACTTCTGGGTCATACTGTTTAATTGTTTGAATTTTATAGTTTGAGCTGATTTGACTGTATTTGATTACTGTTGTTTTGAAAGTGAATGTCACATTAAAAGTAAAGAAAAGTTGCTGTCACTCAAAACAAATACTAAAATAGTGTTTCTTAGGCTTTGATCTCTTTAGTTTTTTTCCAAGTTAGTCTGGCCAAAATAGTATTTTGCATCTTTTTTTCTTCCACAAGTGCAAATGATGTCCTTGAGACCAGGAAAGTTGTAAACAAGGGCTTGTGAGTCTTTCTGAAGGATTTCAGTTTCTTCAGGGAGTCAGTGGATGGGCAAGCTGAACAAGAGAGAGACCTGGAACTCTGGCTTTGTAGCATAAATAGGGCTGGAAGATAACTTACTATATAGAGTTATATGTTACTAGAGACAGGTAGATGGGCATGTTAACCTGAAGTACATAGCAAAGCTTTATGATAACTCTTTCTTGTGCCTTTTTTCCTGTGGTAAATATGAGGTAGTTCCTCTTTTGTTGCAATGACTGTGGTGGTGGCGGCGGTCATCACAGAACTGTTGAATGTGGTAATGATGTCTGTCTGTCTGCCTCCTTACTTTAAAAGCCGCTGGGTAAAAGGCAAAAGCTAGTTAGAAATGAAGCCTGAATGTAGTAATTGTTGATATGCTGCTATTTTAGTAGTGTTGTAATTGTAAATGTTTAGGATAATAGATTCAATATGATTTGATACGCAAAGGTGTTATTATTACTGTAATACTGCTGCTCTGTACTGTTTGATGCTGGCTGAAGCACATAACTCTATAGTGCATATGTCATGAGACTTTTACCGTTAAATGCTCCTGACCAGTTGGGCTTTTTAAGGTGTTTCAGGTGCTTTTCAGTTTTGCCTCATTTGTCTTTTTATGTATTATCTTCTTACAGATAGAGCAGAGAGTTAAGGTTGGGTAATATAACAGCTTTTAGCAGAAGTCATTTAAAGCAAACAAGGTGGATTAGACCTTAAAGCAGTCAAGGAAATATTAGAGGGCTATAATTTGAGATATATTCTKCATTTCTGACCTATTCTGCAGTTCTAGGCTTGAATTTTGCAAACTTACTGATTCYGGCAGCTGTACATATTTATTGAACACTTTCGTAACAGCCTTTTCAGAAGGTGAATGGAATTGTTCAGTTTTTCACTTTAAATATGGTCAACATTGAGAAACCTATTTATGATTTTTTTTTTTTTTAGAAGAAATAATAGGACAACAGCAAGTAGACATTGAAAGCTACTAGTCTTTTCTTTTACACTTAGTTGAAGCATGTCACTTGAAGTCTGTAGTAGAATGACAAACACTACCAATTGTATAACCCTACTGTTTCTTGTTCTAACCTTTTGGGAGGGGGATTGCTTTTATTGTGATGAAACAATTTAAAATTACTTTGTGACGTGTTTCAGTATTTTCATGGCATGAAATTCTAGTCCTAGTTTGCTAAATCAACTCCTAATGAATCTAATGCAGTGCAAACTATGTACATGGAAATTGATCGTGATGTACAAAGCTCCTATGGCTAAGCATTATCTCTTTTTAAATTGTGAGTTTTTGTAGTTCTGATTGTTGAAATACTTGTAGTCTTTGCAATATATTTAAAGATAGAAATAGGTATTTCAAAAGTTGATTTATCTCAAACTAGGTAAGAGTTCTGATTTTCCTCCCTGTGAATTCATATAAATCAGAGTGTTTCTACTATAGAGCTTTAATTCTGTGAATCAGATTGCAGTTGTGTTACTGATACTCAAATGTGTATAAAAGTAAAGGAGCAAAGCAAAAATCATCTAATACTGGTTGTGATTATAAATTACAATTTAGTCAGCTAAATTAGATAATTAAAATCAGTCACATGAATGGAAAGAATGTTTATGTTTAGGAAGGTTAAATATCTTAATTTGTCACTCACTGCAGAAATTTCATAAAATACATTTTTTCCCCAAATATCTTGGTTGAATATGGAAACTTTCATCACAGCTGTCATTGGTAATGCCTACTTTTATCCACAAAACAGTACTTTGGTTCTTTATCATGGGTTTAGTTGCTCTGTTGCTTGGTGTGGTGCGCTACCTCCTTTTTTTTTTTTTTTTTTTTTTTTTAAACTTCGCTTGTCAAAGAGAGTGCTATTGTGGAGGAAGAAAATAGTAATTACTATTTACATAATACAGCTTTAAGGTCTTCTGATTTGGGAGTGTGCAATTTCTGTGTTTCCTCCCACCTTTCAAGGTGACTAATAAATTTATTTTTGGAACTTAGACTTATAAAACACTGAATAATTCAGCATAAAATCTATTGCCTGAAAAGGATGCAGAACTTTTTGTCTAAAGTTCCAGTGACTAATAAGATGAAGTGAAGTGGTTACTGAGCACCTCTCCTTTGCATAAATTTAAGTATAACCTCAGAGCCTGTTTCTGCTCGGTCAGCTCTTCCTTTTTGGGGGAGGAAGAGTGACTACATTTCTCTGATAATTTTAAAAAAAGGGAATGGTGTCCCATAAGTGTAAGAATTTCCATTTCTGCAAAGTATTTGTAACAACAGTATCACCATCTGCAGTGGTGCTCCAATTTAAACATGTCTTTCTCACTTCTAATTACTGAGAATTGGAAGTAGTCTACAGCAAAATTGCCAACTTTAAGTGCCTTGGGTAATGTCACATGTAGTCACATCTAATTAAAAGGTATTATTATGGAAATTAGTTGTCGGACTGTATATCCTGAGGAGCCTTTGTTATTGGAATATGAGTTTAATGATGTAAACTGTGAGGCTTAGAGGGCACTGCTGGATCCTACAATTAGGTTTTGGAGACCGATTTACACACAGCACAACTTGTTAATTCTCTAGATAAATGTGTCACGATTCCCAAGTAGAGCATGGAATTGAACGATTTTTACTCATCTCCTTGTCTTATTGAAACTGATGTCTTGTCACTGTTCTGAAAACCTCATCTTAGTGAATAGGATGAAACAGATTATTCACTATCTCACTTAAGCATGCCTACTATTAGATTGTTCATGGGATCTGATTTCCTCAAAGAGTTTCTGTTAAGAATCTTTCAATTACTGTTTAAAGGTTTTTATGACCACTTAAAGGAGGGAACTACCAAACTGTACTGTGGGCCTTTAAATCATTGCAAATGGGCCTCTAACGATAACAGAGATTCCTATTTTAAAACCATGAAATTGTTAATTTGTCTGTCTTTACAGCTTTCTCACTTATGTTGATAATTCTAAGCAATTTAAAACCAAATTATTTCCAAAATATGACAGTAATTAAATTAGTGTTTTTACATGAACAGAACATGTGGCATAAAATTCATTTTGAGGGATATTATTTTGTAGTTACTTGAAATGGAACTGAAACTACCCTATTAAGATTTTCTTTAAACTTGTGGCATGAGGAAAAGGGTTAATGTTTAAAATAAATGGAAAGCAAATGTGACTTTAATGCACAGTTTATATTAGTGTGTATGAAAAGCATTGAGAAAGCAGAAGTGAAGCAAACAGTGCAAATTATTATAGTACAAACAGGAGGATTTCTGTCCTATTGGGTGAAGATAGAATAATGCTAATTAAACATGCTAGAAGACCGAATTGCTGTTTCACTAAAGTTCTAAAGTTGTTATTTATATAAACAATGACACAATTTATAAACAGTGAAAATGAGATCAGAAACTGGGGGGGTGAGAGGGGAACAAACTCTAAATGTTTTTCACCTTGAGTACGTTTGACAAGGCATGGCTTTTGTCTCTGATAACTGATAAGGTCTCTGCTTTGTTGTTGTGTGTTCTTTCACCTCCTGGCTGCTGATCCAGCCCGCAGTGGTATCAGCTCAGTGAGGAATGTCAGTAGACTGGAGCAAAAGGGACATTAAATGGTTGACACTGAGGGATGGCAATAAATGAGATGGGAGCTAAATATATAGGTTTGTGACATTCTAGCAGCTGGCTTAAGTCCTGCTGTTTGTTGCTTGGGTATACTAGCCTTAAAAAGGAAGAGAATGCATTGTAGCACGAGGAAGAAAAAAACAGCTGGTGGCTTATCAGTCAGCCCTAATGACAGAGAAGGTTAAAGAGTTTGGAAGGACAAACTTGGAAAGAATGCTTTTATTAATAGCACAAAATTCTTAATTTTATATAAATAATTTTATAAAACTAGTATAAAACTTTGCAGTTTTCCATGGCTCGTTCTGTGCAAAAAGAAATGAATACTTCATTTTGTGTCCAAAGAAAGTTATTTTAAAAATTAACTTATTTACTTTTGAGTCAAGCAGTTTGTTAGGTGATTTTTACAGTAACGTTCTTTTGATGTTTTCTCACTCCTTCATGGGACTCTTTGGAAACGTTTTGGTACTTGATTAAGTATCTTGCAATTTAATACTTAATTAAAAAAAAAGTTAATTTTTGTAGTATATAAAAGCATGAATGCTCTCGAATGGTATCAACTTTATATACCTTAATCCTCCCCTTTATTAGAGATGTAGAAAAGTGTCATGTGTTTTACATGTGATTTTATATTTGATGCATTTTCAAAATGAAAGTTTATGTTTGGAAAAATCAGGGTTTAATTGCTTAGAAACCTGATATCTGATATGTAACTTGTAACTACATCTAGTTCTTTTACATGCAGTTAAGGCTGTCAGATTGTAAGCTTGAAATGAGTCCAGCACCTTAGTTGGAAGATTAATCCTGCTTTATATCGTTTGCTGCTTCTTGTTGATTGAGGTTTCTACTGTTTCTTCTCAAGAACTTTTTTAGTTCTTGAACCCAAACTTGATTGTTTCTCCTGGATTACAGCTGTCAGTTGACCCAAAGAGAAGTGAAGAGCAAAGCCTCATTTATGGCTCTTCAACAGATAAACTAATAATGAACAAGCCTTTCTGTCCTTTCTGTATGTGATTATCTTTTTTACAGGGAGTACTGAAATAGGTATGCGAAAGTTCAGGTGGACTGTACGTAGCATGATGATGCACCAGATATGGTTTTAAGGCCTTGAGTAAAAGATATTAGAGAGATTTGAGCTTCTTTGCTCAGGGAATTTGATGTTTAGTCAGATTTACTCAGGGTGTTTAGTCAGATTTACTTTTTTTATATACCTCTATAGAGAGATTTATGGCTGTGGAGCTATATAGTAATTTGAAAATCTTCTTTTGCATTTAGTATATGATACCATTTATGAAGTGCCAGTTACCTTTTGATTTAGCACAGCAGCCTTTTGTGGATCTCCATTTTGAATTCTGTAAGTTTTTTAGGTCAATGTGAATATTACCTGTGTGATACATTATACAAAAATATCAGAATAAATATCAGCAAAAATGTACCTAATTTAATAAACTTGTCTTTATTCCTTCTACCTATCTAATGCAAGTGCTGATTGTTTATAGTATTAGCCTTTCTCCAAGTGGTTATTTAATTCTGTACAGTAAAAACTGGAAGCACACAGCTTTTATGGTTTTGTGTTAGAGGTCAGTAATTTAAGAGTTATTCTTAAATTAATTCTCTCAAACTTTGTAGTCCATTTATCTGACTTTCGCTGCTTCTWTTTAAAGCAAATTAAGCAGTGCAACTTCTGCAATGTTTTAAAGTTTCTTGACTTTTTGGCAATATAGAATCACAGAATAGAATCATAGAATCATTAAGGTTGGAAAAGACCTTTAAGATCATCAAGTCCAACCATCAACCCAACAGCACCATGCCCACTAAACCATGTCCCGAAGCGCCACATCCACACGTTTTTTGAACACCTCCAGGGATGGTTACTCCACCACTTCCCTGTTCCAACGCTTGACTACCCTTTCAGTGAAAAAATTTTTCCTAATATCCAATCTAAACCTCCCCTGGCGCAACTTGAGGCCATTTCCTCTCGTCCTATCACTTGTTACTTGGGAGAAGAGACCAGCACCCGCCTCTCTACAGCCTCCTTTCAGGTAGTTGTAGAGAGCGATAAGGTCTCCCYTCAGCCTCCTCTTCTCCAGGCTAAACAACCCCAGCTCCCTCAGCCGCTCCTCATAAGACCTGTTCTCCAGMCCCTTCACCAGCCTCGTTGCCCTTCTCTGGATGTGCTCCAGCACCTCAATATATAATGTAAGGTCTTTATGGCAGCAGTATATCATTCATTTTCACAAAAATATGGATCACCCTTTTGGCTTGTTTGGAAGCTTTCTAGCTTCCATCTGAAGGTTGTATTATCTAATGCCAAAAACTATATGATGGAGGTGTAATTTTGCTACAGTAAAATGAAGAAGAAAAAAATAATTCCTTACACAATCCTAGGATAGTAAAACTCCTTAGTAATCACTTAATTTTAAACTAAATGGTAAATGTCTTGGCATAAATGTTTACGTTTTGGGTTARTTTTTAGAAAACTGAATTGAATATCGGTTAGATGTGGTAATTTTTCAAATCTAGCAGGTTAGGATATTTAATTTTTTGGTATGCTGTTAGATAGAATGACCTTCAAATTAGCCAAAGAATTTATGAACAAATGATGTTAGCTCTTCAGCAGCTAATCTGGCAAAACAGTGTCCTTGAAATTAAAGATACTATCTTTAACATATAAAAACATTTTTTTCATCTTTCCTGCCTTTGATAACACATGCACACGTTATGTTTAAAAAATCAGGTGGAATCTTCTGCCCAGAGGAGCTGAAAATAGATTTTCTGGGAAGACTATGTTATATTTTGTGGTTGAATGTGTGGATGAAAATTATGTTGGTATACTAGATAACAAGAGAAATATATTTTGAAGATTTTGATTTGATGGATGTACAGAAATTACTACATCCTGAATTCTTATGGCTGCATTTTGATAATGAGTTCTGACAGATACGTAGTTCAAACAGATAACAAAGGAAACTGTATGTTGGCTTCTCTGACTAGTTGTAATGCACTCAGTTAACTAGGTTTAGCTACTGCTGAGGTTCTTCTGTCATGTGCATTAGAATTTCTGTGCTAAAAATTGTTATTTAGATAAATTTCTAGCTATCGTGATAACATTTTATTAAAAAATTTGAACATCTGAATGAAACACCAAGCATTTAATCTGAATACTTGATATTTTTTTTAATCTGTGCTCTGAGATTTCTTTTTTCTTTAATAAAGAAAGTTCTATTGCCATTATTAAAATGGCCTGGAAAGCTAGCCTGATTTTTTTTTTTTTATCCTTCCTTTTTTATAGATCTGATCCATTGTATTTACATGGGGCTTGTAAAGCTGTTTGTCAGTTAAACAAGCTCTCAAAGCCTTCAGCACAGGGGTTATTAGAGGTGAATGATGTGGATTTAAAGGATTTAGTAATTCATTCTAAATCCCAGCTATACTTTTCAATGCATTTTTATTTTTTTGTTGTTTTTTAAAGGAGCGTTTTAAGCATTAGGATGCAGTCCACTGAGTAAAAACTATATTTTATTGACATCACATGGATAATCTGGTTTGTCTAGTTTACAGTTGCAGTGATCAGAAAAAGATTCTGAACTTTTTGAATGATCACCAGTGGGTGATATTCTGCTCAGTCAGAAACGAATGTAAATAATTGGCAAGTCAACTCTAGCAATAAAAATAACCTTGCAGAATTGTGGCGTCTTTAAATGGAATAAGTTGATACTTCTATTTTGAGATGGTTATGTTCTTTAATGTTGCTGTGATGTCTTGGGGCTTTAACTGTACAGTACTGCTTCATAAAAACAATTTTGTTTTCATTGTAGCAAGCAATGTATTTATTAAAATGTATCACCCAATTAAAACAACCTCAGTTTTCTATCTAAAATTACATGGTGTGCTGTTTATTTTGACATATTCCAGAACACCATTTGAAGCAGTTTTTAATTTCTTAAATAATGTTATGTTGCCGGAATATAAGTACTAGCAAAGAGAACTTTATAGTTGAGTGGGGCTCAGGGTTACCCTTTGGAGAATGTAATACTTGTGATTCTTGTAACTAGTAGAATTACTTTTTTTAAATGAAAAAGAAAAACCTAAATAAAATAAATCCTGATTTTTAGTATTGAAAATTCCTAGAAGTTCTTATTTATTGTACCACCTGTTTTAATGTTACTTAGAGAACTTCACTAGTAAGAAGCCGTAATAAACGAACAGGCCTTCAGGTAGACCAAACTGTTTATTATGATAATCCATCCTTGAAATCATGAAAGCATGTATTGCTGATGTCCAAGAGGGAAGGCTGCAATTCTTAATCTCACAGGGAGAACAAGGTGTTACTGTTCATCACAGATTCTTTACTGTCTTCTTATTAAAGCTTTACTGGAAAACATAGATAAATATTTATCAACATTTCTTATTAAAAGACTGTGTGCAGTCTCGATATAGGCAAGGTCTGTTTACTAACTGGCCAACAAATGCTAAACATTATGCTCAGTTTTGGTCAGCCAACTGGCTTGCAGCATGTGCGTGTTCATTCAAGAGATTTTAATTCTGAACAGAATGTTAACTATTCAGTGTCTGAATTGTACTGGTGCCATTTTACTAGCTTTCTAGATAAGGTGAGTTAGAGGTTAAACAGCACGGAGGAGGACTGACTCATGCATACCATGCAACATCAACACCCCAGTACATAGAACTGAGATTTAAGGTGTTCTCCCCTGCCCCAAATAGTGCTCACTAGTGAGCTTGAAAAACTTTCTGGAGATCTTTCTCCTTTCTGGAGATCTCATGGAATCTATACTGTTGCAATTGACTTAAAAAGTCGTGCTTAAAAAAAAAATAAAAAAATAATCTAATTTAACAGAACTTAAAATATTACCAAAGTTACTGCTACAATAACTGTGCTATGTAATACCTAGGTTAAATGTGATAGATGTAGGTATTTGTATGGAGAGAACTCATTTCTCTCTGTTACTAGCTGAGTTTTTCATTGTAACCTCTGAGACGTGTAATATGCAAAACCTCTGCACTAATGTGTTATTTCCATATTCCTGTGGATGCTGATATTTTTGTATAATATATCACAGACTTCAAACCACTGGATGTTAACTTTGTTCTCCTGCTGCAAAAATACTGTATGTTTTAGTAATATATTACAATTATGTTCATATCCTTTATTTTTGCATTAATAAATATTTTATTTACAGAAGTTTTTGAACTAGACTAAGCTTGTCTTACTCCCGCAATAATTATCAGTTCTTGCCCATAACAAGATGAGTTACTCTCTGACTTTGATGTTGAAAAGTGGTTATGGTAACTGAATTAGGAACCAAAAAAATATCCCCATAATCTGTGTTAAAAATAGTATACAATGAGCTAAATAAAGATGGAACCAGTCTCAGTGAATTACATATGCACTGAAAATGGTGCTTGGCCATTTACTAAAATAAGAAAAAAACAAAATCTTTTCATTATCTCTTTTTTTTTTTTTACCAGGGATAAAGATTTTGCTTTTTTCTTTGTGACAACTTGAATTTTAGAGAATTTTAACTACTTTAAGTAGTAATGACCCTTTTATGAAATATCTGGGATTAAATCTTTCACACTTGAAGTAATCCTGAAGGTATTTCAAGTGGTTGAAATGGTGCTAGAGGTTTTGGTTTTGTTTATCCAGCACAAAAGTACCTAATTGCAACTATGACAGATCCTAACTTCTGAGGGTTGATATTCTGTATTTTGTTCTCCAGCACCTTAATGGTTTTATTTTTGTGTTTAATTGATGAGGAGATTATTTMATGATAATTTATATACTTAAGTTTCTTACAGCACAGCATTTCTAATTTACTACTTCATCACTTAAATGCTTCAATAGTTCTCATTTAGCTTTGATTATAGTATTAGAATGGCGTATGTCAGATACACCCAGCAAATATAAGTGGATATATTTGACATAAGCAGATTATACATGTCATGCTGGTATTCACTACAGATGTACTTTGGCATTTACTTGGTTATTTCGCTTAGAATACATGCTGTATTAAGGGATGGAGGGAATGTTTGTCATGCATTGCTGTCTGCAGCCTCTGTTTTATTACCAGTAGGTGTTTTTGGAAGAGACTTCAGGAAACAACTTCATTGTTGTCACTAACAGTCTTAACAACTACCTAAAGTTCGTTTGTATGTAAAAATTAACTTCTATATGTGGTTACTATTGTCTGTGTTCACTGTATTGACAATGATAATACCATCTGCTTTGTCAGCCTCTTCTCCCTGTAAAATCTCATCAGATAGTCTGTTTTTCTTAACTGTGGTTTTTCTTAACTGTGTTGCCAAATTCCACTGGAGCATATGTAATCCTCAAAATACATGCTAATGCAGTTAATGAAAGATTTTGCAATTTCAAAATTACTTTATTCCTGAAACATTATGCTTTTCCCACTTGATTTCTTAAATGTGTACAAGTGGCTGTATGTGTAAACTTTTCATTCTTTGTTTTCGGTTAATCTCTGGTGTGGTCACCAAGTAAGCTGTGTATATGATGCACTTGTTTTTATTTGGTAGTAGTTCTTATTGCTGCTTTTCTTCAACAAAAGCTGTGTAGCTGTTTTCTGTTGTGATGAGCATGGTGTTCAATCACTGGAAATACTTAATAAGGCATGAAATATATCTGAGGTTTTCTATTCATGGAAAAAGAGTAATTGCCACCTATCAAAAATCTAGTGGTATCTTCTGTACTGGATGAGATAGTGGCAATAGTTTGAAGTATTTCAAGAAAATATTTTGACTGAAAAAATGGAGGGGGCTGTAAATGTGAACTGAAAGGCTATGTCTTTAATCAATTCCTACTGTTATCTTACTGTTGGTGGCAAATTTATTCATGGTCATTTTAGGTAAAGAAAAAAAAATTTAGGTGTACATGTTAGTTCTCCTAAAAGTATGTCTATGTGTATGTTTGTGTATATAACTATACATCACTACAGCTGGTCTTGTAAAAAAAAAAAAAAAAAAAAAAAAAAAAAGGCAAAGCCAACTTTGTGACAAAGTTGTCATAGTGAAAATGGGTATTTGGTCATGATACATTAATTGAATATATTACTGCTAGAAAGCATATTCAGTGTAAGGTAGGGTAAATTGCCCATTTAAGTTATTTCTATTCTCCTATAAAATGTTTCAGATTAAATTTCTGAGAAAGTAATCTCAAAGCTACCTATCTATAATGTTATGCTACAAGTTTTGTTTTCTTTATTAAACACTAATCTACCTAACTGAAAGTATACAGTCTTGCCTTCTTAAGGTTTAATATGCTATATTTTGTTTTCCAGTACCTCAAGTGGTTTTGTTCTTGTTTCAAGTTACAGGCTTTCAAAAAATCTAATTGGCCATATAGCTGATGTTTTTTATGATTATCTAAAACTCAGGTTAAAGCAATTCAAGCTRTTTCTAATAAATGCAGAAATATTTTATGGAAAAATAACTGTATTACCAGTATGATAAACCAATGTTCCTTTAAAAAGAAAATGATAAAAAAACAACCCCGAATTTGCTAATTTTGGTGGGTCACTGAAAGCTTTTGTTGGGTTTAGAGCTTCGTCTTCTGAGTATTTATGACATGTTTTGTCAGCACAGTGCTTTTTTTTAATCTTCTACGGTAGTATTTTCCATTTAAGTTTGCATATAAATATGTTTCAATTAAATGCATTAACTGCTTTTCTTCATCAAAGCCATGCCTGAAAATAAGTACTTGAATTTAATTGTAACTTTAAGAGATTTAATAATACTTAGGAGTACTGTTAGTCTTGCTCACAAAGAGTACTCACATTTAACAAACAACATCATGAGTGTCATACACATTCATCATGCTTTCTTTTGAATGCCTTTCTCTTCTTGCTGCCATTCCTTTGTGTCTCTTCATTACTTCATTTCCACAGTTAGCCCTTTAGCCTGTAACTGTCAGATTAAGTTATCTCCCAAATGGTCTTGATATGAGACTATTATGATCTGAAGACATAGAAGGTTCCCTCCAAAATGGCTAAACTAACTGTCAGCATTGCTGCTTAAGATAAAATTACCAGATGTTCTCCATTATAACATCCAGTTTTCAGTTGCTTCTTAACCTTGACGTATTTTAACCACTGAACCATGCAGAGTCTTGGTCTTCAGCTGCTTTTTATTTGGTGGGGAAAAGTATATGAAAATGAAGTGAGCAGGAAATGCTGCTCTCCATGTCTTTGAAATGCAAACTAAAACACCAGGACATTTTGAACCACATTTTTGGCATGCTTTAGTTTGTTTAGTGTATTAGTTTACAATCTGAAAGCTGATTTGGGTATGGGAAGGGTGAATATAAGGTACAGTTTTCTGACTTCATGAAAATCCACTTACAGCTTGCCAGAGTTATGTCTAACACTTAACTGAGCTGTAAAATAAAATACTGTAATTGGAAGAAAATATGAATAAGGGAAGGGCTAAGCTGCTTTCTACCTGATGTAGAAGAAGTCTGAAGTTTTTGTGTCCTGTTATGGTTAAAAAAAAAAAAAAAAGAATTAATGATATGTAAAGGTGGTCTCAAAATGGAGAACATGTTTTCATGCATGGCCTAACTATACTGGAGCTGATTTCTACAGGCAGTTAAGAATTAAATAACATCATCAAGAGTGGACATTTATGGTTATAAGAACTGAGTGGTAGTAATGACAGTGTGGGGGTTTTTAAGGAATTCACAGGATTTACGTGATTTTTCTAAGTTGGAGATCAGAATGTGAGACCAAATGCCAGATTACTAGAAATGCAGACATACTGCAAAGCATTTGTTATAGATCATTGGTWAAGAAAGGGCTCTTTTTTATGTGTTTAGAATTTTTGCTGAATTTAAATGTTTATTATTATGTCTTAAAGTATTCTTTGTTAAAGTCAACATGAAGCATAGAGCATCTTTTGGTTTTGGTATAATGAGGAACTGCTGAGGTTTTCCTGAGATTGTCCTTAAAATAATGTTTAAGCTGTGTATAAAACATTTGTACTCAAATATGCATTGTATCTGAGGAACATACACGCTTTCTAAGACTTTTCTTGATTTCCTTAAGTCGAAATAGACTTTAAGAATAGCTTGTTTTGGCTTTTTTCCAGGCTTTTTCAGCTCTGCAAATTCAATGTATAGGAAATCATTGGAACATATGCTAATAAGATGATAGAATAAATTAGTTTTTAATTGAGTAAAATAATTTTTTAACCAAATGCATGTGCTTATATTCTTTCTTGCTAGATTTGGATATTTTAATCAAATCAGATCTTTTTCAAATTCTTCTCCAGTAATGAAAGAAAGAACTTTTTCATCAGATAAATTAGATCTTGTCATATCTTACTTTCAGGTTTCAAAGGAAAACACAAAACAAAAGGAACAATAATAGAATGGAATTTAGTACTACTGGACTCCCGCAAGTTCCTCAGATTTTAACTGGCCTGGAAAATTTCTTAAGCGCTGCATTTCCCATACACTGTAAAAATCAGACACACTTCTTTGCAACCTCTTATTAATCAGCAGCTTTGAGTCTTTAGCATAGTTCGTTCTTATTTTCCTTTACTGCTTTTGTTCTGGGTGTGGGGACTGGTGAGGCATAGAAGGACTGTAAAAGCACCTGGTCTGCTTGGGAAATAGTTGTTCTACGCATAGGGAATACAAGCTGTTTTTGTCAGGGAATTTCTGATGCAGTGGACTTGTTAAGTAGGACACCAGATAGAAATTTTGTCAGCTCTTGGGAGTGTCAGTTGCTGCAGAGTAATCATTAATATCYCAACGTAGATGTGAACATTAGGATTTAGAGCAATTTTTTTCCGAATACATTTGTTTCTGCTTAAACACCTTCAGTAACAAAGATCCTCATGTACAGAGTCTCCCAACATATGCTGTCTGTCTCTTTTCTTAAGAGGTGTATTTTGGGCGTCTTAAAGAAAGGCAACAAATGTCTTACTACAGGAGCTTGCTGGTGTGTATTTTGTATGGCTGGAAACTTGAAGCTTGTAAGGTTAGCAAATAAGGGAATGGGAGTGATGATGCAGAGAAAGAGGCAGAGGGGGAGAGCAACATGATGTAACTGGTTGGAACTTCAGCAAAAAAAAAATTCAGCGCCTGAGCTCCACTAGATACCCTAATTCTTGTTTTTTTTTTAAATGAATATTGTTAGTATTGTATACTTCCTGGTTCCCTCCATTATTCCTAAAATGTAAAGGGTTCTAGGTGGTGCATAGAATGCTTTTGTGTTTATGCATGTCACAAACATGTTCTTCTGGAGGTTGTTTCTTGAGTTCTAATTTTGAGTTTGTATAGGAAGACTTGAGAATACAAAAATAAAACTTAGTTCAGCTCTTCTAAAAAAAACCAAATAATTGTGAAATACCACAAGTGAAAATGTTAGACATAAAAAAATATATTGAGTATAGAGATACATTAATTGTTGGGGAAGGAGARACTAACTTGGCGAAGGAAAACAAAGTGTTTGATTGCTTTTTCTGTATTGTTGATGTAGAAGTAATTAATCTTAGCATGAGTCACTTCTGCTTAATTTTTAACATATTCTCTAATTCCAGCATGTGTGAGGTTGGATACGTTCAAAGTAATGCAGTCTTAAATTGGTCAAACTGATTTGTGAACCACTACTAATTATTTTCTAGCAATTCACTGGGGGTAAGGTGAATCCTAGAGGGTTAGATGAGTGCAGAGTGGTTAAAAGCTGTAGGAAATTACAGGGAAATATTTCTAGCTTTGGCTCTGTACAAATGTTAGAACAAACAGTATTCCTGAGCACAGGTGTGTTATTTGTAGGGAAACACAAAGCGATGAAAAAGAGTGCGACTGGATGAGAGTAGGGGACAAAGAGCATGAGAAATCTTGACTTAAATGTGATAAAGATGGTCTTTTGAATTTGTCAGATGTATCTGGTTCCAGTAATTCTGTTTGATAATCTAGCTGGCCTGGCAGGTTACAGAAGCAGTAGCTGCTGATACAACTGGATTCTGATAAAACTTTTGACACTGTCCAACTAGAAGGCTTAGTCTACACTGTGTTCCTGCATAGTGCTCTGTTGGTCACTACTCTCTCTACCCAGTCCCTTCACAAGAGAGTCAGAATGGTTTTTTCCTGTGGAGTTCTCCACTACGACTTTGAGAGGGTAGTCCGAGGAACTGAATACTGACAGTGATCCATCAGTACAAAAGCTTGGGAATCATTTGTTAAAGCAATAATTGGCTTAAACTATGATAATTGTTTACTGATGATTCCATTAAGACTGCACCTCAGGTGGAGTCCTGCAGAGTTCTCCTTCAGCTTGGATATTTAACACATTTAAGAATAACTTGGTTGGTGGGATAAAAAATACGCTTAAAAAACAATTAAGTCATACCAAATCCTTTTAAAGATAGAATTAAAATTCAAAACTCTTGAAATTAAGTGTGGCTGAAGTCAACAATGTGGAATTCATTACACAGATGTAGAGCAATCTGTTGTTGTAGGGAGCATAAAAGTTGCATATGAATACAAAACTAGGGAAAACTGACAAGGCAGAGGTAATGGAGAAGAGTATCTGGGGTCAACGAATGTTGAACCAAACAAGAACTGAATTTTTGGGGAGGGAAAGAAGAAGCTGGGATGTGTTAATAGGAATGCAGTTTGTAAGATATAATTATTCTGAGTAACTTAACCTTGTTGAGGTCTCAGTTGAAGTATTGCCTTGTCCAGGCATCCGGCTTTAAGAAATGAACAAATTGGAGGGCCCAAGAAGAGGCGACAAGAATGGTCAGAGTTTTAGAAAGAATACCTGTCCAAAAAGGTTCAGGGTGCTAATGCGTACAGTTTGGAAAGAAAAGACAGGGGGTTGAGCTGGCTTAAACTGCAACACATTATGTTAAATGTTAAGTCAGCAATTTCTCAACTAGAAGCCACAGTTCTAAATAGTTCAGGCAACGTGAATAAAGTTGCAAGCTTGAGGCTAATACAAATTCCTGCTTTTTGTTCTTAGTATCATAAATGGTTCTATTTAATTTTTTAATCCAAATTATCTTATCCTAGAATTTAATCGTGATCCAAGTTAATAAAATGTTAGAGGCTGCTGTTTTTCTTGGGAGATAGAGAATGTAATGATAGTCACCTTGTGTGTTGGTTAGAAGAGTGGTTTAAAGTCAGATTTGCAATATTATTTTAGCTTTACCAGTGGAATGGGGTAGATATCTAAAGATTTAGTGTGCAGGAAGCATGGGCAATTAAGATGCTGTTTATGTAAGATAGTGGTATGATTTTTGGTATTAAGCATGAAATGTGTAACAAATGCAGGATTTTGTTAATATTTCAAGGCTGAACTTTGTCACTTGTAGCTGGTTCATTGCTTTATCCAGTCTTAGTGAATCTTCCTTAGTTTCCTATGATCCACAGTTTGTGTATGCATTCACAAGTGTCTTCAATCTTTATTTTTTTTCCCCTGACAATTGATGCAGACTTCTTAATATGTCTTTGCTTTTTGAGTTTGGAATGCTAAATAAYTTGGGAGTGTATCTTCCCTGTGAAGGGAAGTTTAGCCATTGTGAAACACCATTATTTTTGTTGAAGAACTTCAATTTACTTGTGTTCATAATTTCTGCTCACTCCTAAATCATTTCTGGTCTTTGCAGTCTTATAAGGATTTCAAATATGTTGAGTTGTAGTACTCAAAAGCTGAGGAAATGAAAGCCAACAACTTATTCATAATTCCATTTGAATAGCTTTGCTTACCAGGATCTAAAATATCCAGACTACTGTCCTGTCTGCAGAGTTTCTGTTCTCTTAATATTGTCTTTGAATTTAATCTTCAGTCTGAAATTTCTAGGTTTATGTATCCTTTGAGCCTGGTGCTTCATCTTTGCACTGCAGTTGTCACAGAGTACTGCTATATGTTCTTAATGCTACCTTCACTTAATGCTTTTTTTATTTATGTCATAATTTCCAGAATGTGTGATTGAAAATAATGACAGGGAAAAACCCCTGAATAATAACTAGGAAATAATGCTATTTATGGCTAAATGGCAGTATTACTGTGTTAAGCATAGGCAGGGGGTTGTCTGCTGATATTGAAGTTAGCCAATTAAACATGAAATACTTGCTCTATTTGTATGCACCACTGAATAAAGGATACAACTTATAAAAAATGACGTGCTTTTGTCATGTGTCTGTATATATACATATATATACACAACACGATTTATATATATATATGGCGAATACAATGTTTTTCCAGAAATGTTGCCCATGAAACCTAAAGTGAATACATAACAAGCCTCAGGTTTTTTTCTGTAGGAAATGCTATGGCATGGGTATATAAAGAAGAGTTTCTGTATATGTGGGTGGCCAGCCAGGAGCTTGCTGTCCAGATCGAGCCCACCAGAACAGCACAGAAGGGTAAAAAAGAATGTTTTCTGCAGACTCCTTAGCTGCAGGCAGGGAGCAAATGAATAGTGGGCCTAGGGGCCTTTCCTGAAGGCCCTGTGCCGTTATGGGACTGGACCTACACTTGGTACCCAATCAGTCCCACCACATGGAAGTTGTGTGCATGTCTGGTCATGCAACCAGAACCTGTGTGTTTCCGTGATGTGATGCAGATTGTTGGCCTACTAATGAGCAGGTCTGGTCATGTTAGTGGTGAGGGAGAGTGGTTTGTAGTTTCTGTAAGAGCTCGTACGACTTTATGAGGAGGAAATTAGGACTACTACTGCCCTAGACTACTGGATGTTAAACTTAAAAACCTATTTTCACCTGAAACCTGTATCCCCCAAAGTAGGGGTCACATAGGTATCTAATGTATGAAAATAGTACTTATCTCATTCTTTAACTACAGGTATTTAGTGTGGTGTTCTAAACAGATAAACACTTGACGATATTTGAGAGGCAGAACTAAATCTTGTTAAATTTTGAATTAATTTTGTTTACTTGCTTTTATAGAAATAATCTTTTCTTTCCCCCTCCAGTTTAACTTTGTTGGAAGAATCCTTGGGCCCAGAGGACTAACAGCTAAACAGCTTGAGGCAGAAACAGGATGCAAGATAATGGTCCGAGGGAAGGGCTCAATGAGGGACAAAAAGAAGGTAAGCTCTTGAAAGGTAGCGTAGTTTCAGATGCACAGTTTTATTTCCTAACAGAGGGTAAGTTCATGTCTCTTATTCTTACTGGTTGTGGTTTTACTATATGCTTTTTCATTATCTAGGTTTTTTTACAGACTTAGTAAATAACACAACCTACCCTAAAAAAGTTAAATGTGCATGCTCCATAATGATGCACCGGGAGTCTAACTAGCAATTAGTTATTACTGAAGAATACTTTGTAACTTCTAATTGTGCCGTGTTTCACAAGGTAAAGGTAAAAATTGAACTTAAATGTATTTTTCTAAGGAAGACCTAGCTGTTAACCTTAAAGGTGTTCGTAATAACTTTCTTGTATTGAAATACCAAAGTAGTGATTTGTGGAAATAGTGTGGATTGGAAAAAATGTTTAATGTATTTCTGGCAGTGAATTCTGTCTGAGTGAACCAAGAAGCACTGTGTTTCTAGATTTGTTTTGTGTTCAGGTGGAGTTKCAATGTAATTAGCCGTTCCTCGCCCTGTCCTGTAATATACATGCTCTGCCCATGTAACTAGGGAAACTACACTTTTTCAGGATAGAGCCACCCTGAATGTCAAGCTTATCTGGTGGAAACTCGTGGAAGTAATTTATTTTTGCGGGTTTATTTTCTAGCTATTTCCCTCCATCTCTGGTTACTACTGCTGAAGTTGCACCAGCATCTCCACTGCAGTTTTGAAATATGCACTTAACAGTACTCTTTTCCTCTTTGTTCCCATAAGTATTATTTCTTTTGGTTCTTTCTTTAGAAAACCCCCTTTTTCCGTTATCTGATCAGCCACATAATACATTCTATTGACACATATGTAGCAAATAACAATTAAAAGAGAAAGCTAATGTCTACCCAGTTAAAAATCTCAGACTTCCCGGAGTTTATGGCTGTGTCACTTTCAAACTTCATTTGATGCCTCTTGTTTTCATAATCTGCTGTAATACTGTCACCACCCTTTTTCTTATTCTCCTTATAGCTATTTTGGATGTTTAGATTGCCAGCTTTTGGGCAAAGATCTATTCTAACCTATGAGAGTTTTTGGTTGTTAAGGTTCTGTAGAAGTAAGGGCGTGATAATGTCTTAAATGCTTGATTTATGAAGGTTTATTTTTTAAAAACATTATAGTTTGCCCTGAATTCCTTCTACCTCTTGGCTGGGGGGACATTTAGCATATAAATAAGTCCTACTGTTGTGGAGTTTTAAACTGTAAGTGGGTAAATAGAACTTGTAGAGTTRATATTTTTGTACAGGATTTTGAAATACAGATTTCCTGTAACTGGAGGGTGGTAGGAGACATAAAAATTTCTAAGTATTAAAATTTCAGCATGCTTCACCCTACATACCAAATTGTCTGGGTGTAAATGCTATGTTGTGAAGCAAAGTGTATGGTTACCAATATGTGAACAATCTTAATTACATAGCTTTGTTTGTGACTATTAATAGTAGTCAAATTTTTACATATTCTTCTGTATTGTTAAAAAAAAAAAAGACAGATACCCTGGGGCAGGAGATTTAGTGAAAATATTGCCTCCCTTTAAGAGTTTGCAAACTTCACCTAGTTTTCATAAGAGAAGACTTCTGCTCTTTAAAGCCACCACTTTTTGGCTGGTAGATTAATTAGACATTAAGACTTCTGATTCCATGTGTAACGAAGTAAATCTTCACTATGTGGAATATACTAAAATTTAGTTTGCAACAAATTAATTCTCAAACTATCAATTCCGAAGGCAAGTACTGATATCTTTAAAAAAAGATACTACTTAAAAGTTCATTCAGCTTTTTTCCTGTTTAAACATAGTTTTTAAAAGACGTTGTATTTTTACCAATAATACAACTCTTACCTTCATTTATGGGCAGAATTTAAGATTATTGCTGCTCCCTCTTTGTTTTAGGAATGGTAATTCTAGGTCAGGGTAGTTCATCAGGAGTTAGGTTATGTAACTTTTTTCTGAATAAAAATGTTAGTTCTGGTTCATTTATGTTCATAGATATCATAAGCTAAAACATTTAGGCATCTATTCTTCAGAAACTTTGTAAGTATAGATCGAGGCCCCAGGCTTAATGGTCCAGAAATAACGTCTCACTGTTAGTAGTGAACGTATGTCTATTTARGATAATGATTAAAAATGATGCTCTGATACATCCTTAAAAGTTTTGCAGATTGGCTTTGCTGTGTGGAAAAGCACACTTAGTTGTGTTAGCAATAGCTATACTTGCAAACAGCTACAGCAGTGTAAAAAGAAAGAAAAAAACCTGCATCTGAGGCCTCACTTTTTCTTCTGAAGAGACCCATTCCCCTGTAAATGTTTCATTTGCGGACCCTTTCGTAGAAAGCACTTAAAAGAGTAGATTACTTCAAATTTCTGGAAATCGTTATGTGTTCCTTGGCCCACATGTCATAATCACCCCCACCCCCGACTCTATCTCTTCCCTGTCCTTCTTGTTCATACTAGCCTGAACAGAAACCAAAGTGGCCCAATGAATTCTACATCAGGTATGGTAGCCATTTTCCAGAGTGTGACTACAGTGAATTTTTTGTTAGATCTGTACAGCCTGTTGTTAGATCTGTACAGATCTGTACAGATCTGTTAGATCTGTACATCATTTTTTGAATGCTTTTTATATTAGGTCCTACTGAAGATATGTCCAGCTAGATAGCTTGGGCAGGTTTACTGTCTGGGGAAGTGGTATTTTTGGACTGATTTCCCCCACTCTCCCCACTGTTTCTTTTTTTTTTTTTTTGTAGCTGTTCAAAGGAGAATAGGCAGTGTGAGTTACTGGAGTTTTGTCTTTGAGAAAAAGCTTAGAGGAGCTGAGACCTCCTGAGTATGAGTGACCTGTTTTTTTGAAGTTTAGTGAAAAAAGGAAAGGTGTCTTCAACAAGGACAAGTTCTGTATGGCAGATCAGCTAGAACTTCATACACATTAAAAGCCACAAACTGATCCAGTCAGTGCTTTAGTGCCCATTACCTCTTCTAAGTTGTCTGTTGTCTGATATTTTTGGAGCACAGAGTACTTGACCATTGATGATTTCATGAGATAATACTGCAGTTAGTGTTGAATATCAAATAGTTTAATATATTTGAATGATATAATAGTATAATATATTTGAATACCAAATAGTATAATACTGGTTGTAAACCAGTGTAAACCTGTTTTCATGCCATCCATTCCTAATCTTTCTATAGCTCTTTTACTCTCCTGAGGTGATTGGTATTAGTCAATAGTTTATCTCAGACTGGACTTTTTGTTGCTATGACATTGTTGCTTCATAGAAGAATTTCATAATCATTGATTATGATGCAGTTTGTGATGCATCCCAATAAGATGTTTCTTCTAAAAATAAAGATTTGGAAGCTGGATTCAATACATGATGATCACAAACAGATTAAAGTAAGAACGAGTGACATCATTTTGGGGAGTAAGTACACTTCTTGCTATTTGTTCTTGCCTCTTTTCCTGATGAATTATACTTACAGATGAACTCCTTAGTCTTGCAGTGCAAGATGACCAACTTCCTTGGCAGTCAGTGCCTTTTAATGACAACCACCTTTGCTTTTATTTTCTCAAGGGGCTTCTCTCTTTGCAGGTTCTACTTCAAAATGCTAATGCACTTCAAAGTGTAAAATACAGAAGTAATAGTATTCTCTCGTGGAAGGTTCATTTAYGCTTGTTTTTTAAAACCCTTGAATCTAGGGTCAATGTTATTTAGGAAAGTGGGTATTCAAGATTTTTCCAGTTTTTGACTGAATTGCTTTGAAATTTGGAGGAGGTAAGAAATGCAGGTTAATTTGTATGTGTATTTTGTAAGTATATTTCATATCTGTAAACCTGATTGCCCAGTGCTAGTTATAAAAGAAACCTTATTGGATGTGGGAAGGAATTAATTACTAAACCAGTGTCAGCTTGTAATGTGACAGTTACATGGTGCTAAATACCATCTCCTAGAGTAAACTGTCCATCTACTTGTCTCTTCCTACGTTGCTAGTGGTTGCAGAATCTAAGAGAAAATACGAAGACTGACATGCCGGAAAATAAACCATCCGGATTTGCTCTGTAGAGAATTTTACACTCCTGTGTGAGTCTATAAAGAGAATTAATGAATTAGTAATCTTTGTCACATGGTCGAATCACTTGAAGTAGCATCAAATCTTGAAACTTGCTGACAGATTTCCCCCAGAAAGCAAGGGAAATCCTCAAATCATTTGTATCTGAGGCTCAGCTGGTAATCAGAACATCTCTCTAGGCAGCTTTAGACAAATTTAAAATCAAAATCTTAATTACTGAGAGTATTGTGATTAGAGCCTGGAGGTACTTGAAGGATATTACTGGGGAGAGGAGAGGGGTTGCAGGCATTCATCAAAAGCTAATAAATGTGTAACTTTATTAAGACCAAGGCATTTTTTGCTTAGTCTGAATGCACCTATCATTAGCTAGTGAGGAAAACTAGCAATTTTCACACCAATCAAAGAATACTGCTTAATAAAAGGGAAGACTGTCCAATGATGGATAAGCAAAACATTGTTTTTTATCATCTCCCTTGTCTTACATGAATTCCATAAAACAGACATTGACACATCCATAGGGAGTCAGCTCTGTGCTCTTGAACACATTCACTGCCATCACCTCACTTAGAGGGGTATGCAGCCTTACGGCATCAGGCTGCTGGCTTCTGGCTGTCTTGGTCGACTACATTGTTTTTTCCCATTTCTTCCTACTTTTAGTCAAGAATCTCCTCTAGAACAGTATGTGAGGAGAGGGCATCATTTGTTTTTACTTCATGAGGAAGCATCTCATTGTGATAGACAGAATTTTGTCTTACAGTTGGTTATTTCAAAGAGAAAGGCAGGCAACTGTGCAGTTCTAAAGTTGAAGAACTATATGCCTTCATCCACTGCAACAGCTTCAAATCTGTTGCACTTTGCTCCATATTAGATTGTTTGAACTGATCTGTGGATCCTGACCTACAGCTTACTTGTTCCTACATCACTGTTCACCTTGCAAGCAGAAATTAAGTAAGGTTCCACGAAAGACAAGCTCTTGGTTAGTACCAATCTTGACCTTTGACTGGTGCAGAGTTGTCACAGTAAAATAGATAATTCCATTTCTTTGGACTCTCTAGTTTTGGGTATTTTTTTTTATAGTAAGGCTAAAAAGGAATTAAAAAATTATCCTTGGTATCTACGCAAAGCTTGAGGAAAAGATTAGAGTGGAAAAATTTAACTGTCTTGTGATCAGGATATTTTACTATGTTTACATACTGCATAGAMTATATAAATAACTTTTAGACTCTGAAATACCATCAGATACACTTTGATTTCCAATGAAAAGTCTTAACAAACATTCAGTTTAGCTTATAAAGTGAAGTTACTGACATTAAATAATATGTACTTTGTAGTGTGTCCCGTTAAACAAGCTCTATTATTGCTACCCTAATTATAGGACTTATATGCTCAACTTTTCCATGAAAAGTACTGTTGTGAACAAATAATAAAGCTGTGGTGCTGACACATATGTTGAAACGGAATATAGTTAGCATATGGTAGCAAATGGTAAAGTTGTTACGTGTTTCAGAATGAAAAATTGACCAGCCATCATTATTCTTGTCTTCTGGGAATAAATTGCATGGCTCAGGCGTGTTGCCTCTAAAATCTGCCTCTGCACATAAGCATGGTGCTGCTGTTTGACAGTTTCATATATCCTTGTTGAGAAATGGCCACGGTCTGGAATGGCAATGTAAAAAAATTCTGTAACTAGTTGCAAAGGTGGGGTTTTGAGTATTTGTCAGTACTGTTAGGAATAACAGGGGAAAAAAAAAGTGATTTGGGACATTGGCATATGAAAGTGAAAAGCAAGTCCATATACATAATACGTGACTAGAGTGACTGTCCTTTTATTTAAAAAAAAAAAAAAAAAATCCCTTTCTGATAATGCCAGTGGGGTTTCTGGAGGTCAGATGCTTACTTTTACATTTAGAACTGTAACTATCAGAATCCCTTGTCAATATCCACCATTAAGGGTACTATTTGTTAAAATTAATTGACTTCTGCTTACTGGAAGCTCTCTGGCTGAGGCAGTGTGGAGTAGCAGTTCAGCATGTTGGATATCATGGATCGTGCTTTATTAACTTCTGACATGAAAGCTGCAACTTGTCTATGTAAGAGATTGCCAAACTGATGGTTACATTCACTTGTAATTGTTATCAACTTATGTGACTATACATTAAAAGTCATTGTATGAGCAGGTAAGGTTGAGATATTACCTATAAAGCATGTTCCTGAATCTACTGCATTCAGGTTATAAACTTTTAACAGAAAATTACTATAAGGCATTCAGAATGCAGTATTTAAGATATTACCCTGGGAAAAATTAACTTTAGCGTCTAGCGTCTTCTACAGTGACATTTCCCTCTAAACACACTTTCTCATAACTATGAGTGTCTGCATTAAGTTTGATTTCTCAAACTGATTCATCAAACTTGAGAGGCTTTCTTCATACTTAATTTTTGACCACTGTAGTAATGGGCCTTCTATTCGTAAACTAATTTTAAACAAAAAAGTTGTATTCCTGTAAAGGTACTACTGAACTTACATATTCAATATATCACAACTGCCATTTTAATATACAGTGAAGAATGCACCATATTAAGCTGTATGAGAATTTGTACATAGCTGTGTAGTGAAGAAAAATCCTCTAGCTTAGAATCCAGGCCTGTTTATTCGATGCCACTTTGCCTTCCTAGAGGTTCATTGTAAAACATAAGATGTTTTACAACAAAACAAGGCTGTGGATGTGGTTTACCTGGACTTCAGCAAAGTCTTTGACACTGTCTCCCACAGCATTCTCCTAGAGAAGCTGGCGGCTCATGGCTTGGACGGGTGTACTCTTCGCTGGGTAAAAAACTGGCTGGACGGCCGAGCCCAGAGAGTTGTGGTGAATGGAGTCAAATCCGGTTGGCAGCCGATCACAAGCGGTGTTCCCCAGGGCTCAGTTTTGGGGCCAGTTCTGTTTAATATCTTTATCAATGATCTGGACGAGGGGATCAAGTGCACCCTCAGTAAGTTTGCTGATGACACCAAGTTGGGTGGGAGTGTTGATCTGCCTGAGGGTAGGAAGGCTCTGCAGAGAGATCTGGACAGGCTGGATCAATGGGCCGAGGCCAACTGCATGAGGTTCAACAAGGCCAAGTGCCGGGTCCTGCACTTGGGTCACAACAACCCCAGGCAAGGCTACAGGCTTGGGGAAGAGTGGCTGGAAAGCTGCCCGGCAGAAAAGGACCTGGGGGTGCTGGTTGACAGCCGGCTGAACATGAGCCGGCAGTGTGCCCAGGTGGCCAAGAAGGCCAAACAGCATCCTGGCCTGTATCAGAAACAGTGTGGCCAGCAGGAGTAGGGAGATGATCGTGCCCCTGTAGTGGGCACTGGTGAGGCCGCACCTCGAATCCTGTGTTCAGTTTTGGGCCCCTCACTACAAGAAGGACATTGAGGTGCTGGAGCGTGTCCAGAGAAGGGCGACGAGGCTGGTGAAGGGTCTGGAGCACAGGTCTTATGAGGAGCGGCTGAGGGAGCTTGTTCTGGAGAAGAGGAGGCTGAGGGGAGACCTTATCGCTCTCTACAACTACCTGAAAGGAGGCTGTAGAGAGGCAGGTGTTGGCCTCTTCTCCCAAGTAACAAGTGATAGGACGAGAGGAAATGGCCTCAAGTTGCGCCAGGAGAGGTTTAGATTGGATATTAGGAAAAATTTCTTCACCAAAAGGGTCGTCAGGCATTGGAACAGGCTGCCCAGGGAAGTGGTGGAGTCACCATCCCTGGAGGTGTTCAAAAAATGCGTGGATGTGGCGCTTCGGGACATGGTTTAGTGGGCATGGGTACTGGGTTGATGGTTGGACACGATGATCTTAGAGGTCTTTTCCAACCTTAATGATTCTATGATTCTATGTAATGAAAATAATTTTGGTTGCTTGTAAGCTAGTATTTTTTTTCAGTAGTGGGTACTTCAGAAAATAGGCTTTTCTATTCCAATTTTAAAACCTTTGTTGCATTTGTAATCACTTATTTTGAATGTAGGAGGAGTTGTAAAGCTGGATTTTATTATTATTTTTTATTAAAGAATTGCTGAAGCATGGCCTTTTTCTCTTTTCACCCACAAAACAGAAGTCTCTTGAGTTATATCCCTGGTAGTCTGGGAGTGGTGACCCTCTGAAGAGATAAGAGTTTACACTATTTACCTAATAGTATAAAAAAGAAAAAAAAAGTCATCAATCATAGAAAAAAAAGAAAATTCCTCTTAGCAAGTTACTGATTTAATTACATAATTAAATGCTAGAGGCTGGCTAGTAGAAACTATACTTCAGGAAAAGGCAGCGATGTTGAAGGTAACAGACATTATTTTTTTAATTACCTCTGACCGACCGAAGGCTGACTTCTTTTAAGCCTGTTTATGGGAGTTTTGTAGTCCAGAGTCTCTAGAGCATCATCTTTGAAATCTTACCTGCATACATCTTTTCTTTAAGTAAAAAATGTTCAGTTCACATTGACAGTAGTGAAGAATATGGTGTAGGCACAATTAGCTTAGTTGTGTATGGGAATGTGAATTTTACAAGAAGATAATGTTTTCCTTAAGTTTTATATAAGATTTGACAAACACTTCTTCCTTGAAGTAATTTATTGCAAAAGTCTTTTCACTTGACAATCTGAGGAACGCTCTTACTTTCAAGAGCAGAATGATTTTATTTTGAAGTACAGAAAAATTTAGGTGCTTGAGGGCCTTAAGAATTATTGGAAAGCAATATTAGTCTATCAGAAAATATTACTGATATGTATCTGATGCAATGCATCTTTTAGCTAGGTTTATTTCATACATACCTTTGTGTTTTATTGGCTACGTACTGAATATAGCCGATATATATTGGGTATGTTTCTGCATGTGCTCAATACAAAGTTGCAGCTTTGAGCAGATTTTAACACTATTAAGACACATGTTTTCCTATGTAATGTGAAAAGTAGCTGAAGCCTTTGATTATGATTAACTTTGATATCAAACCTTGATTATACATCATTTTGTTCTGAGAGCAGTTAAAATGGTAAATAGTTAACTGGTTATTGAGCTAATTAGATACGGAGACAACTGACTTAATGGCATTAAAGAAGTATTTTGTTAAAGACACTGGAAGCTATAGAGTGGAAGAGTGTAATCAAAGCCATACTAGTAGAAACCAACTTGTATTATACTTTCCTTTTATTTGTTTTTCTGTCAGTTCCCTGGGAGCAAAAAAAACCTTATAATCAAGAGGCAAGAGAGAGAATCTAGATTATTTTGAAATTGGAGAGAAGTAGCACGAAGTGTAGTGGGAAAAAGTATATATCAAGGGAATCTTGAATCATTGCCTGAACACCTCTGTATAAAGAAGTCTCTATTTTATAAATTAAAATTCTGTGTCTATTGAACGATAATTGATTCATCTTAATCTGTACCGTGGTAGAAACTGTCTTTCTGCAAAATTACTCCTAAGCTTTTGTTAGGTGGGAAGCACAGAGAGTGTTAATTGTGTTATAAAAAGTTGACTAGGCTACAGCTCACAGCTGTTTGTATCTGGCGTTTGAATAGAAGTTTTGAAAGGCTTGGGGGACAATTCATACTGAATTGTTTTGAGGTATTGACAAAATTGTCTGCAAACATCTATCTATGTGTTACTTTGTCTAGCAAAGTAGTGAAAGAAGTGAATGGTTTAAATAATGAAAATCTACTGTAACCTGAAAGTTTGTCCACAGTTACTCAGCAGAAGAAGATGAGACACAAGTTACTGAACTAGGCAAGACTTTGTTTTAGCAGAGTACGGGCGTTCTTATGTATAGTCATACGATTTCTTAAAACTTTAATCTTCTCTTGCAGGGGTAATAGTGTTGAGCATTATCTAATAATACTAAACCGAGGGAGCTGATTCTTGTGAGATTCCACAAATGATAGATTCAGTGTTATTTCCCTATCTTCATGATGCGCTGTGAAGGACAAGGAGTGGTTTTGCAGACTTTACCACTGTTCTCATTTATCAACACCACTAAACTCTTTCTGGATTCTAGATTTCTCTAGGCTATAGCCTTGACCTACTGGGCTGCCCTTCAGTGGATGATTTCATGTTTGGTATATGTCTGGCTTTTCTTGAACTTTCTTAAGAATTAATGTTGTGATATTATAAGCTTGCTTACCAGAAATAATTAGTATTCAGGGTTATGTTTTGAGCATGTTTGCTGAGTATTGTGAACTGTGCTTGGATTTCTGTGTGGGAAAGACTGTACTTAGTTTGAGACTCATGGGAATTTCCCTGTCCCGTGTGCATATTGAGTCTACTTAAATACAGGAATGGAGGCAGAACCTGTTGATTCAAGGAGGATATCCCCAGTAGGTATCAGTTCTTGGCAGCTCTTGGTTCTCCATATTTTTGGGGGGGCTGCTGGCAGGCAGAATACAGGTTGTTTTTTACCATCCTGGGTATGGCTCCTTAGGGTCGAATTTAGCAATTTTATTGAGACTGACAGGAAGGCTCTTTTGCATGGAACAAAAGAGTAAGCACAAAATAAGATACCACTGTTGCTGAAACTAAATAGTTAAATTACTAATTGAACATTAGAAGATAGAGATATTTGACTTTCTGCTACTTTATTGTTTTCCAGATAGAGACAAGTAATGTGACTTGTTTCATTGCAGCAAGGTATTGGATTTCTTTTCAACTTGAAAAAGTCAACTGTATGACCACAGTCACAAATTGTAATTCCTAAAATGTCTGAATGGTTTGCCATTTAAACTTGTTTTTAGATGGTGACAGTTTTCCACTTTTCTCAGATCTGTTGGCTCTGTGTTAGCCTTTGTCTTGCCTAGACTTGGATTAAAACGGATGTTATTAATCACAGCTTACCCTTTTGCTAGGTATGGCCTACAGTACAGCATGTTAAGGATATGAATGAAATTCAAATAGCTGTGTAGATGTTAATGGGTATGCAGTGGAACAGTATCCTTACTTTATAGTTTATCCAGCTATAGTTGCAAGATTTTATTATTGGTCTTTACACTTTTCAGATATAGAGTGGGATTTATTGACAGACAGTTGCACATTTTTATTAGCCTTTTCTGAGAATAATTAGCAGCTTCTGTCTGCTAATTATTCACATTTTTCACATCTTTTTGGGCAGTAAATGGGGAATGTTTTGGTGAATGTACTCACTGAAGTGCATGCATATGGTGAATATATCTTTAAAAAATGTGTTTAAAACTCATAACTCAGTTTAAAGTATGTGTTGATTATCTGCATGAAAGGATGAAAACTTAATCAAATGTTTGTTAAGGCCAGGAACACAAATCTGTTTTTCTGTTAAAGAAAACTTGTTACTTTTACAGTAGTAGAACATTTAACTTAGCAATGGCCAGTACTGAACTTGCTTGGAGACTGTTTAACTTAATAGAATCTGACATTCTGTGTAAATTATCTGATTTGATTGTTAAGTGCCACAAACTTGCTATGGAACACACAACACAGTATTCATATGAATGAATGAATATGATGAATTTGTTAATGTGAGTAATTCTTGAATGTAATTTGGATGATAAATCACTTCAGTACTATATTCCTACAAGACAACCAACATCTTGTCCTCTAACCTTAATAGCCTGAAATGAAGAAAACTGGTTGTGGTTATGTTGAAAGTAAAATCTGCGAAACAGTGACTTTATTCAGGCAATAGCTTGTGTATGCCTGACAGAATGGAATAACTGGCAGCTGAAGTAACAGGAGGACTCTGGCTGTAAGAAAACAATGGGAATATCAAATTCTTGGTTGGCTTCATTAGAAGATGTTACAGAATCACGTAGGAAACTTGATGAGAATGGGTGGAATCAGTGCAGGGAGGAGGTGTCTAGTTGGTACAAAAAGGTCGTGAATTTGCCACAGAGTTGCTGGGAAGCACCAGGATATTTTCGTGTGTGAGGAACTAATATTTCTGGGGAATGAACATACACACAGTAGTGCAGAGAGCAATCCGAAAGAATTTACGGAGCGGTTATATTTTCATAGCAAGAGCTACGGGAGATTTTTTTTCTCCTTCAGTCTTTGTAGGATCGTGAATCTCTCTTTCTCTTAATGTTTCTGTTCCTTTTGTTTTGAACTAGGTCAACATTTTTTTTTGTTCCTATTTCACAAAATTCTCCCTTGTTTCATAAGTTACATTCATTCTCCTTGCTTTGACATATGGTTCCTCTTAGTTCTCTAGGRAGATCTTCTCTGGCTCTCTTTTTCCATCTTGGTCCTTGCTGACCTCCTTCTGAATAGTCATGTGCTATATAAATCACTATAAATAAGAGGGGTTAATTTCCATGGTGCTTCATTTATCCTCTGAAAATACAATGAGATGCCGTGAAAGTGCACTAAACTGAGTTTTGGTTGGTTGATATATTTGCATGAAGGTAGTGAATTATATAAACACTGGAGTTAAAATAATGTTGCAACTGGGGGACTTGAGTAATTCAAGCACGGAAGATAACATGAGGCATAAGAAAATCAATGACAGACTTCTCATGCTACTAATTAATTAACAGTTAAAATCATTTAACATGCAGAAGACCATTTGAAAGGGAAGAAAAAATCCAACAGCAGAAATAGAATAAAAAATACTTCCTAAGGATCAGTGTGATTGGCAAATTTGCACTATTTACTTGCCTTGAAGTTACTGGGACATGAACTCTGAACGTAGTAGCTTTTGAAGAGATGTGGAGGGTAGATACCAATGTTGTCTTCAGAGTTGGCTGGAGGTTTCTATAGGTAATTTGTAGATGTGGCATGAGGAATGAGTAAAAATTAAAGGTTAAGATTAATAGGTATCTCAACTAGAATTCTTGAAATCCCTTTTGATTCCTGACAGAAGTAAAACAGGCAATGTAATTATGAACCAAACTGTCCTGGCTTTTTTGCATCATTTTGCAAGTATGCTAGTGGTGTTTTTCCATGCACAAATGGAAGGATTTTTTCTTCAAAAGCAAAGAACAGCCTGTTAATTGAATGCCTTGGTCTGGCATGCGGCCAGTGAGTGCATATAATCTATATGTTTGGATATAATATGTAAATTATGATAATAAATTTTTCTGTGGTTAGTAAGTCTGGTGCAGGTGTTACTTGTTTTTCCCCAATCTTTCTCTACTGTTCTGACCATGTGTCATGGCACAAGGTTGGTATGACTGTTTCTAGTGTGGATAACATTTCATGGAGGCAAAAAGGTCTTGGATGTTCTGGTGTGAGGTTATTTAATTATTTGGAGAGTTTTCTTGAAATTACTTTCTTTGAGTGTTGGTATTGTGGTGGTGTCACGACCCGGCCTGATCGGACCAGGGGGTCATAAAGGTTTCGAAATTCCCTCGGGCTAAATTAAGGTGAAACGACACCAAACGATCGGTTTAAGTATTTTTATCTAAGGCAGAAGCAAGCTGAACTGGGAAAGCGTTACAATAAAAACCCAAACTTCAAAAGCGTAGTGATAGGCAATGTGGGTTCCATAAAAGCGTTTAGAAGAAGAAAAGGAAAGAAAGGGAAAGAGAGAGAGAGAGAGAGAGAGATCACCACCCTTGGATCCTGCGATGACGACGACGACGGGTGCAGCAATCCTCCGGTGGCGGGTGCGCGCCGGCTCCTTGGGCTGGTGTCCTTTTATAGTTGTCCCCTACCCCTCGGTTGCATCAGCCACGCAGTTTCTAGAATTTTATCGCGCAGGCGCTGTTGTAGTGAGGGGTGGTTGCAAGGGGTCTCTCGGTGGTCTTCAGGTGGTCRTGAGCCCCTTCCTCAGATAAACTCTGTATGAGTTTTTGCTGTATAATGGTGACATGTCCAGTTTGGACAGAACAGGGAGCTGCGCACCCTTCGGCATGCCCTGCCTGTCCTGTTATCCGCCCTGCCTGTCCTGTTAACCTGCTCTGCCTCTCCTGCTATCCGGCTCCTCATTTGCACCTTATCACTGCTATGCAGGACCCATTTACAGCAATGTTTGAGGCATCAACTTCACGTTAACTCTTTCAGTCTCTCACAGGTGGTTTTCTTTGGATTTTTTTTTTCACACTGTTGATAGCAATTTATCTTAAGAAAACTTCCAGCTCAATAGCCAGCAAAATCAGACCCCAGTGTTACGAATGAAAAGCTGAAAACTGGTCTTTCTGTTCTCCTGTCCTTGCTTGATATAGTTTGAGTGTTGTACATATATCRTCTCTTGCAGTCTGGAGCTCTAGGAACAGTTCCCAAAATCCTGTCCAAAGCATGGACATGGTCTCCTAGTTCTCAGTATTTTTTCTCCTCCAGCTCCAATGTTTCTCCATGTCAAAATGCCGGTTCCTTTTCTATCCATAGGATCTTTAAACTCTGGACGACAGATCCTGATGTTTGGGCCTAGATAAACTTTTTTTTTCTTTTTTTTTCATAGTAAGTGTGATCATGTACCTTAATTTATTGGCCCTTAGTGTTTCTGCTGTGGTGGTACTTGGAAGTGTAAGGAAAGAAATGCTGACAGCACCTGGTCCATTCTGTGGGAAAGCTGCTGTTAACTTCAGCAATTGCATGTTTGTCTTGAACAAGGAAGAAGCAGTTTTTTGAAAGATGGCACATCTTTCAAAATTAATGAAATTAATTTTTCATTAGCACATTAATACCAACTCAGTCACTGCTTGTGTACAGTTCAGAGTATTTTTATAAATGGTTATCTGGAATGTTTAGTGCTGCAGCTGTACAGAAACGATTAATGCTTGCCTGGCTATCAGATGTTGCTAAAGGATTGGAGTGGCAAACCACATTTAGCCGACTGTCTGAATCTACCTGAAGTGCCTGACTGATTTAATTGATCCACTTGACGGAATTATTTGGGAGCCACTTAAGATGCAATACTATTGATTTCAAATGCCCCACATATTTACAACCATATGTATTCAAGGGAATTTAATTTTTAGGTTGCTGGGGTCCAGGGGGTTATTTTATTTTAACTAACTTGCTGAACTGACAAAACATACTGTAATATAYAATTTGAAGAATTAAAAGCTAGTAGTTGACAAAGAAATTTAATATTTAGAATTAATTTTTATAGAGGAAAGTATAGGTTGTTTTGTGTTGATAATATATGTTGTATTCACTCTCCATCTGGTAAGTGAGCTTCAAATGACCAAGCAGTCTTTGAGGTGGCTTTGAAACAATTATTTATGTTTCAAGTTGACAACACTAGAGTTGAATGTTCACTTAAATTTTGACTGACAAAAAGACCTAGAACTTAAATCTGTTAACTCACACTGTCTCATAACAGCATTAATCAGAAAAGGTCTTAAGATAAGCTGTGTTACAAGCCAAAATAAGTGATAAATTTTATAGTTATTAATGCAGATTGAATGCTGAAGCTAATCTGGAAATTAATCAATATGTGGTGAGGAGACCAGGGTATTGCAAATGCCAAAACTGGTTTTTGCAGCCTGACTAGAGGAATTTTTCAGTATCCAGCTTTTTAAATGATAAGTTCAATTTAGCTTGAAATGTACCTTTTTGGAATAGTTAATTTGGTAGTAAAATTAACCTTCCTTTGAAAAAAAACCCCACTTCTCCATTTCTAAGAAAAATCAGATACTTTGAATTTGCCTTGTCTTCTATATACACCTGAAGAAACAAATGTTTTTGAAGAGAAAGACACATTTCTTATTGATTATGTGTTTCAGTTCTCTTAAGGAAGTCTGATTTTATTTGGTTACTGCAGACTTTCAGACCTATTATCTGCAGTCTAATTGAATACGTGTTTCATGACTTATAGTAGAAGAATCTACCAGGTAGAATAAAGTGTAACGGTTTAAAATGCCTCATATTTGGCCTATTACTTGTGTTACTATTAAACCCACTTTCAATTAGCTGTTTTTGCAAGTTGGAGTATTAAGTATAGTAAATTTGACTAGATAATCCACCAATCTTGYCAGATGCAGAAACTGGCAATAATCTGGCATTTTGAGTATGCTTTTTGTATCCTGGCCTTTCACAGTAGTAGATACAGGATTTTTCCAGTGTCTTCCTTGGAGAACCACATAATAGATGGGGGAGTGTTTGCAGGGGCACCAYTGGGAGGGAATATTCACGTTTCCCTGTCAGCGGTATCATTCTTTACATCAGGCTGTAGTGGGTAGGAGTTCAAATACGCAGGTTACATTTGCTGCTCGAACAGTTGTTTATAGTGACCTTTAGGGAAGAAGCAACAGAAGGGATATAAACATTCCATGGGTAACAACAGCAAGCTGACAGGGAATGAGTTTTGCCTTACTGGCTGGTTTAATAAGGCTCCTTTATTGCAAGAGGAGGGAAAGATAAAATCAAGTTGAACGTTTAAAGGAAAAAATGAAGCAAATTTGAAGACCCTCAAAATGTCAAATAATTTGTCACACACATTCATCTGTTAGCTCATAAATGTCAGTTCTTGTAAAAAGCCTTTCCAGCTTTTCCTTGGATCTGACTTCCCAGAACATTTCAGGGCCTACAGCTGGGCTTCAGAGTAAACTGATTTTTTTTTTTTTCAGGTTTTTAAACAGACCTCTAAATCAGGCATCTCTTGTAATTTTTGCTGCTCTCCTGACCTTGAAAAAGAATCTGTTCTCCTGCAAGAGACATCTTGAAGGGTGGTTGGCAATCATGGAATCAACTAGGAGAGCATTTTATTTACTTMGGTTACCTGACTTGAAAGCTAAGCCTTCAGAAAGAACTGTTTTAGCTTCCTTTGTTAGTGTACATTTCCTCACAGCTGAGTCACTGGAAACAAAGGCTTGCTTTTAAGGATCTTTTTTCTCCCCTCCTGTTAGCTTGGAGGTGATTTTGTGATCATTTAGAGGAACAACCGACCAACCCCTGCTGCCCCCATCCCATTTTGTTCTTGCTTTTTTAGAGTTTTGCAAGACCAAGCTTTCAAACTGTTAATGGCAGACCATAGTTGTGGGTAACAATATTTTATAGACTATAGTCCATCTAATATTGCAGTAGTTCTGCTTTTCTGGACTCTTCAGAGCTGCTGCCAAACATCCTCTCCCACCGTTTTAACCTGTGATCAGTGGATCTCTGAAACTGTGGGCTGCTTTTAGAGGCCCTGTGAAATGTGTCACAAAGAACCAAGCTCATATATGTGATGTAGGTGCATGACATTGTAAGTCTGCACTTCTAGTAGAACATATCTGTGGGCCCTCAAAAAAAAAAAGGGGGGTCAAAATGCCTATTCTTGCCAAAATTATACTGACCATGTGGTTTCATAGTGACTTTCTTTATTTTCAATATATATTGAAAAAAGTACTGGTATTCAATAATTCTGCATTTTTAGCTGTGAAATTTATTACCAACACAGTATCATTAAATATACAAATTAATGAGTTTTTGTTAATTTGAAGATAACAGTGAGCTTAGATATTGATAATAACAGTAGTGGGAAAAGTGCCCAAAGGATATGGTCTTTAGTTSCAACTTAGTTACCCACTGTCATGTATATATTAAATTAATTGTAAGATCGTTTTCATTCCCTGATGAGTTGTATTCTTGGTAACGTGCACTCCCATATTTGCTTCTAAAACCCTGATAAATGCAATCTGTTGGAATGTTTTTAAGACAATAGCTATTTAATGAATAGCTTGTGTGTACAGGAGGAAAGAATAAGCTTGATTGCTTACAATCTGACATTTGAAAAAGCATTTTTTTAGATCTCTTGTATTTGCATATCTAATTGCTATGTAATCAAAACTAAGTGAACTGTAGCTACTTGAAACCAAGAAATGAAAGGCAATCATCTTTACAGGGGGAAATATCCCACTCATATGCAAGCCTGTCTGAATATTAGAATTATATTCTTCTTCTGTTTAATTATAGGTGTCTGACTGAGCAGTAAATTTATGCCTGTGTATTAAAGGAGTGAATGTGACCCTGAAACATCAGCTTTCCTTTGTTGAAGCAAAGCATTGGCATTGAGAGAACTTAAGTGTTGTGTATTTTGGTGATAAGGGATAGTGCCAGAATAGCTGTTAATTACCTGCTTTGTTTGATATGGAAAGTAGTGGTTCCACACTTTTCTTCCCACCAGTGACAGTACTCAATTAAAACTTGTATTAAACAGTGATAATGCCCTCGTTTATCTGGCGGGGAAGACGTGAGGTGAAGAAAATTAACAGGATTTTTTCAGCTGTTTGGAGGTGGCTTTGTTTTTTTCCATGAACCTAGTGACAGTAAAGAAAAACGAGTTTTGTCTTTTTGGTGTGGTGGGTTTTGGTGTTTTTTTGTTTTGTTTTGTTTTGTTTTGTTTTGTTTTGTTTTTTTTAATTCTTTATGACTTTTAAATCTTGTACTTTACTAGTAGTGGCTACAGTAGAAGTTAAAAAAAAATCCTTAACTGTAATGCAGAAGTTATAAGCTTGGAAGACGCTTGCCTTATCCTGTTCCATGTCATTCCTCTGTGTGCAGCGTCTGTTGCCATGGGTCCTTACTTCACTGTGTTTTGAAATTTTATTGCATTGCTTACATGTCAGAAAAAGAGTGTTTTTAAAAATTAAGTTTATTGCCTGAGCTTTTCTATTCCAAGTATTTGAAGCATGTTTTCTWATGTAGCTGGTTTTCTCAGCTTCTGTTAATATTTGTTATTTTATAAAGAAATGTCCTCAGGTCTGATTTTGCAAGACTTTGTAATCAGCTTAATATTTTCCTCTTAGATTTCTTAAGTATGTGAGAAAACTGAATGCAGTATTTTGGGTGGGAACCCTTCAGTCTGAGATAGRATTCTCTAAGTAGCAGCTATTTTTTGCATATCTAAACAGAAATAACAAGGAGGAGTAAGGCAGGGAAGTTAATGTAGAAGAAATACTTGGTAATCTGTGTGGATCTTTGTTTCCTTCAGGTAGCAATGCTGAAGAATATTCTAAAATTGAAAATGTACAAAATACATCAGTAGACAATAGGAAAGGGTATAGAATTGTTACAGTAACACTTAAATGCTTTTTATTTCATTGATGCAAAGAAATTAAGGAATGGCTTGGTTGCTTTACTTACGAAGTTTGGAAGGTCTGTGTTCAACAAGCTTGAACAGCTTTATTCTGGAGTGAACGCTGAATGTTTGATGCTAGAGTAATTTGACCAAAAATGTGAAACAGTAAGTGAAAAGGAGTAATTACTTTAACAGCTTTAAAGCACATACATGAAATTCTTTTGAAGATCTCAGTGGATATGGCAATGCATGGTAATTCAACTAGAGCTTCAGAGCTTCAGCTGTTAGGTGAATAGAGGTCACATGCAGAAAGCAAGAATGGTTGCCTGCAGTAATTAGTAAAGTTTGTTCAGAAGACATATTGTACATACTGAATGGTTAGCAGTAATAACTAGTCTTAGATATAACCTTAGAATTAAACAAAAAAAAAAAATCATTGCAGATAAAGCAATACCTTAAAAGGCTTTGTAAAGTGTGGAAAACTTGAAAAATTTTCTTGTTTTGTTGAAAACCTAAACAGAGTGTCATTGTTAAAGAGCAGAAAGCTAGCTTTTATTTGGTAGTGGAACTTTGTAATTTCACAGGACGCGAGCAAACTGCAGTGAAAAGTCAGGTGTGAAAAAAAAAGTTTTAATTGTGTGAATTTATCATTGTTTACAGACAGAAAACTGTAGAAAGCCTTGCTTCGATGAGATCTCATAGATGGCATGTTTTTTAAGTAGTCTGCTTTTCTTTTGAAGTAAATTTTTTTCTTGGCATATTAAGTCATAAATTTCATTAAATTATTTAATTGCATATAATTAGCAATAAATTTTCACATGACTTGATTAAATTTTCTTTAGATAATTCATAAAGTCAATAAATGTAAATTTGTCCTACTCACCACACAGTTGCCCTTTCGTACAAAGTAAACAGTGATAAGCATTAAAAAAGAATTTGATAAGGTGTTTTATGATCTGGCATTTTGAAGTGGAATGGTCTCTGTCCATTTCTTTAACTGTTTTTCCAATTTTCTTTCTTCTGCACTGGGGAAAAAAAAAAGTGGAATGTGACTTTGAGATATGCATTTAGATTAGTCGATTTATTTCATGGCGTAACGGTGCTGCAATACAGTATTAGTATAACTAATTAGGTTCTACAGTGACTAGATGGCTTCCTATGATCAGACATGCTCATTGAATAGGCACTTCACTTTATAGGTGAGTGTTGCAACCCACACTGTCCAGTCACGGATAGTTTTTCTAATATGGAAGCTAGTTTATTGAGGCTTCCTTAAACTTTTATGTATTTGGTATAAAATCCYAACTTCAGATAAAGTTGAAGACTATGTTCTTCCAGAACAAATAGTCTTAAATGGACATTTTGTACTTTTTGTTCTCTGTAAAGCAAAGTTGATGAGCCTATCAGATTTTTCTGTTTAAATTGTTCTGATTACATTTCATTGACTGATCACTGGAAAATCATTTACTGACATTTTTTGAGCATTTTCTTTATTACGCATTTCAGTTAGATTTTTGAGGAACTATTTCATGTGTTTTCTTTTACAGAAATTTCCTATTTCCATATACAAAACTTAAAAATAATGTTGTGATACTCAGTTTTGAATATGTATTAATCTGCTGTATTGTCACATAATCTCTACATGCAGATCTTTTTGCAGAGAGGAGAATTCCTATGTTGAAATTATTTGCAGTGTTAAAATGTGGAAAAGTAAAGCAACTTCCCCTCCTTTAGCAATTGCCTTTCGTAGATCCTTTTTGTATGAGCAGGCTTTCCCTTTATGTTCTTTACTATTCTTCTAGGACTTGCAGTCACTTTTGGGGGGAATTTCAGTATATCTGATTGTGTCTTAAAGTGAGGTTCCTAAGTCTAAGACTGAATGGAAATTCTGTTTTCCAGTCTTAACTTTTTTTTTTTCCATTTGAAAAATGCCAGCTGGAATGAAAACTCGGCTAATTTCCTGCACTCACCCCACTGACATTTTTTCCTGAATTTCATTTTTAAGTTGGACAAAAATGTTGTTTTAAGTCGTAGACTTGTTCAAGTAGCAAAAGCTCACTATCTCGGTAACCTTTGGAAAAAACCCTCAAATTTCTTCTACCAAGAAGCTTTAGGACGTGAAAAATCTACAGGCTGAGAGTTGACTTTCAGCTCTCCAAGCAGTCCTCCAGAAGAATACTGTTTGTTAAGCATCCTAGTGACAGGGTTTACATACCACGTGAGGAAAATTCAGACCCCTTATCTCCCCTCATAATCTGAGTTGATGGTACTTGTCATTTGAAATATATATACACCTGCTAAACATGCTTTTTTTATCTCTGATGAAAACAATACTGCTGAAAGCATGTCATAAAGCTTGTTTTTATTGCAGATGTACAGAATGAATCATAATTTCCATCAGACTCAGATCCTGCCTATGTAGGATCAGCAACTAAAACACTGAARATGTGAACAATATTTTATTTATGTTTGGGACCTAGAGAGCATGTCTCACATTTGTACTTCTACCTTTTAGCTGCATAACAATGTACTTGCACGCATCTGGTATTTGAAGTATTCTCTCTACTGAGGTCATTCTGAGCACAACTACATAAGATTTTAAAGCAAATAATGGTGATATTGATGTTCTTTATCCCCTCTCTCCCTTTTCTTAGCCATTTGGACAGCTGAGAGGAGAATATGATTCTCTAAGGGGTAAAAATTCAAAATTTATTGYGAAAGAAAGTAAGGAGAATTTACCATTTAGCCCTTGGAACGTCTGTGCCGCAAAGCTAAGAATTTTTTTAAATCAGATTTTGAGTGACTCAGAATTCTTTTCAAGAAAATGTGGAGAATCCATCTAGAAACAAACTTTAATTCCATGTATTAGCAGAGTCAAGTTATGATGACCTTGGATACGCTCTAAACCAATTTGTAATGATTACTGTCAGAGCAGTTCTTCTGTTGAAAAGTAATGGCCTATGATATATTGGAGGCCAGATTAGATTATACTGATGATTCCTTCTGGTCAAAGTCTCTGAAATTGGAAAAAAATGACTTGGAGTTAAGCTTAGGTATAAAAAGAGAGATAACAGTAAGATGTACTGAATAAAATTTCAATATAGTATAATGAAACTTTTAGTTTATCAAAGTTTTCTATAAATAAAAAAAATTCTCATTGTGCCTATATATATTGTGTGTGTATACTACTGAAGTATGTAACAATTCTACAATCAGATTGAATTTAAGGATTTTTTTTCCCCATATCTGGCTTTGYGCATCACGGACTTCATACATATATTCCTATATGCTAAAATGAAGATAGTTTATTGGTGAGGATCAAGCTAAAATTTTGGGGCTCCAGTATGGTTTGGCTACATGTAATCTCAGAGAACTCAAATTTTAATTGTGTAGATTTTTTGTGTGTATTAAGTTCTATTGCTTTGGTCATGC
This sequence comes from Oceanodroma leucorhoa, assembly GCA_030449065.1. NCBI lineage: Eukaryota > Metazoa > Chordata > Aves > Procellariiformes > Oceanodroma > Oceanodroma leucorhoa. The sequence continues at coordinate 5,758,208 of JASVER010000016.1, forward strand.
TGTGAATAGGGCACTTTTATAGTAGCCAGTGCCTCATTAATCCTGAATTCAAGAAGAGTATTCAGCAACAAGTTTTAATGATTAGAGTACTGGGCTTTTGTTGTGTGTCTTTTTACTGGCCTTAACTTAGTTTAGAAAAACTTCTTAGTTTAAACAGGCTTAGCAGGGTTTTTGGAGATTTTTTTGTTTGTTTTAAGAAAAGAAGTGTAAAGTATGTTCACTTGTGTGACAAATTTGAGACTGTTTTCAAGGATTTTTAAAGAGAAAAAAGGAAGTGAGGCATAATCACACTAATAGGCAACAAGAAATGAAATTCTGCAGCAAGTTTGAGGAGATGAACAAGATCAGGAGGAAACTGAGAACAAGGTGTTAAGTCTCCACAAAATAGTGACAACAGTAGCAGAAAGCATTTTTTTTTCCTAAATGTATTCATAAATGCTGATTTATCTGTGATTTTTTACAAATACATTTTCTATGATGATAAAGTTTCTTGCTTTCTGCAACTGAGAAGAATAATTTTCATCTGTATAAAACTAGATATTTTACCACTACTTTGAATTCCAATCTGTTCACTCTGTCTTCATACCAGCAGTTACAGTGCTAAGAGAAGAGCTACGTAATTATTTGGAGGTGGGAGTGAATATTAGGACATACAGAACTTGCAGAATGCATGGAKTTCAGTATCCTGGGATGACTTAGCTAACAGGACTGTGTATGGTTGTCTACATACCACAAAAAAAAACATGCTTATGCCCTTAAGGAAGGGAAACATTTGAAATGCACAAATGAAAAGCTCAGTATGGAGCTGTGTACTAGCTATTTCTGTGCCTGGAGTTTCAGATGTTATGTGCTTATTTAGAGTTAATTCGACTGCTCTTYGGACTCTCGGTGAATATATACAGTGCAAACTTTATTTCTTAGTTTAATTGTGTATTTTCTTAGTGCCTATAATTATGTATGTATATTGTGAGAAACTGTTTACATGCCTGTGGTTTTGAGTCTTTGTGTGGTATTTTTATGTACTATTTGATTATCAGATTTAAGAGTTTAATCGTTGGTATCTTCAGAGTAAAGAATTGGAATAACACCTCCTCCCTAAGATGGGGCAATGTTTTAAAACTCTAATAGGTAAGTTATCCTACATGTTGTATTATGTTAGAGAAAGCCGTTAAGACAATTTATATATATTTAAGTGTCCAAATAAAAACATTTCACATCTCGCTTTGAGACACCTCATATTTTGAAGATGACAGCTTTTCTTTTTTTTTTTAAGTGCTTTGTTCATCCATTGATTTGTCTGTGTATTTTATCCTATTGATCTGGTTTAACGTCTTCATAGAAGACGAGCTATGCCTACTTTTTACTTTGCATACACTGCAACTGCGGTGTATCCCTTTCTTGCCTTGTGGAGCTTGAGTGCTGGTGTGTTAGAGAGTTGTATATTGTCTGCTAAGTCTAGTTGCTAAAATTTTATCGCAGTTGGTTTCAGACTTTATTATCCCCATTATGAGAATGTGACTTTCTATTTACAAAAGTGGGATACATCTTATTAACCTTGCCCGCAGGGTAAGGGTTGGGGGTGGAACAGGGAGGATATGGAGGTTATACTGTGTATGCTTGGCCGAGCATGACTTGCATTGAAAACTTTGGTTTTACTTTTGTTGAGTATTACTGTAGTTTGTTTAATAGAGGAAAAAAAATCCTGTCAGCAACTTTTTCTGATAATTTTTTCTCATTTTTCTGAGCACTTTTTAGTGAAGGTACCTTTTCCTGTGAGACCATATGGTKTTGCAGCAAGAACTTTGAGTATATGGTTTAGGCATTGTTTGTAAATTACAGCAGAAGATAAATTTCTTGCAGATTACTGTGTTACTGTGGAGAATAGCATTGTAACTGGCGGTTGGGATACTATGATTTAATACTCAGTTCTTTTCACAAGTCTTTTAGTCACTTCTTGTGTTCCATAACATTTAAATGGGATTTAAGGCTTTGTACGAAATAGTTACAGAGGTAGGAGGGGTATCAAGATAAACAGGTAATTCAAAGGGTCTTTACTTATGTTTTCTTTAAATTATGCAGGATTGAAGAGGCTCCCACACTCTTAAGCAAAGTTATGCCTGAGCTCTGTAAGTTAATCATATAAGTAGTCCTCAAAGGACAAAATTTTCTTGCTATCACAAATTATTGAAGGTTTTCTGTGAGTGGTATGGCACTATGTTTGGATTGATCTAATGGTCAGTTCCCATTAAAAGCCTTAGGAATCTGTTCCTGCTGTTACACGTGCATCCTCAGGAGTAAACTGAGTTTGTAAGTTTCTTAAATTGGCCCCTGCACAGTTGTCTAAGCAGCAGGGGCAGCTCAGGGGAAGTAGCAGAGTCAGGACCACTATTTTCAGTGATAGCTGGTTGTTAAATAAACTTAACTTGCAGAGTTAAACCTCACCTTCACATTCCGTAATATGAGATACATGAGTGTCTGCATTAAAATGTTTTTATTTTAACTCCTAGTTTGCTATTTCACCATTAATTTCACCCAGTAAAATAAAATAAGAAGTTTTTGATGAAAAGGATTCTTGTTCAACAGAGACGAGAAAACAGTGTAATTTTGTGATTTTGTGATTTTTTTCTTCATAGATTTGAAACAAGAATCTTGTGTATGAACCTAGAATCTTACGCTTTGTAGACCTCTAAGTTACTTTTCTGAACTAAACTTGATTTTTGTAATTTTGACTTATTTTCTAATACTTTACTTTCAGTCTTCTAAAGAAAGATGAAATTTTTCCTTTTTTTTTTTTTTTTTTTTTTTTTAAATTCCATTCTCTGCTTATACTTTATCTGTGGAAAGAAAAAAACCCCTCCAACTGCCCCCCCTTCCCCCCCCCCCCCCCCCAAAAAAAAAAAAAAAAAAAAAAAACCCCAAACCAAAACAACCCACCTTTGAATTACGCCACTGGAGCATTTAATTCAGTGCCAGTAATGTTTGAATCGGTGCCTGCTGCTTGTTGCAACTGGACAAATAACATTATAATTGTTGGTAATACACAGAGAGCTAAGTTGAGGAATAGACCTAGGGTAAAGATGCCCAGGTCTTTGGCCTACTCTTGTGCAGAATTCACATTATCTGAGTAAGTTGCTTAAGCCAGTGCTGTCCCTGAAAGAAATACTTATTAGGCTGTACCTTGTGTCACCAGGTGTTCCTATCTGAGTATATCAAAATAAAATACTCTTTTGTCAGAGAAGGGTGTTGAGGCTGTCTAATGCTGGTTTAGCATTTCAGCAAGATCATGTACGTAATGATGAGGAACTTCAGCCAGTTCACTGATTTGACTTAACTTAAAACAGTGACTACAACCCTGTACTGTTTGAGCGTAGTTTATCTGTGATATATAATTTAAGGACAACATAACTTCTCATAATAGTGTTTAAGTATGTACTTTTATGTACTTTGGGTTTATTTTTCTTATTTTTAAGCATCCTGCTTTTGTTTTTCTTCATCATTGCATGTTTTTCGTAAGCAACATTTTTAACTTCCCTAGTTGCCAAAAAAACCTGGAGTTTCCTCTCTCATATAGTAATTACATAGTTGAAGTGTGGGTTGAAGGAATAGATAAGGGGCTTTAAGCCATTTTTTGAATGGATTACATGGTACCATCCCATCTCTCGTTAAATTAATGAGCTATTATGGTTGCCCCAAGAGTAATGGGTATTAGTTAAAATAAACTATCCTCTTTGCTCATAAGCTATCCTCTTTGCTCATTTGCATCTGGTATGAATTTGACTTTTGATTTTTTTTTTTAATTAGCCTCACGCTATCAGATGAAATGCATTATTTTTTAGAAAAACCATTGCAGCAGCTTTTATGTTATGATAACTGCATCACTATAGCATACATGCAATCTTACAAGCATGTTAGTAGTGGAAGAGAAAGTCATGTTTKTCTCCCTCTTATAGCTAGCCAGCTTATGGTTTTTTCACTTTTTCCCATTTGCAAAGAACTTATAAAAATTGTTTTTCTACTTATTTTGCTATCTTGAAACATGAAGAGGCCCTGAAAAGGACTTGAGCTTTTTTTCCGATTGTTTTTTATCTTAAAATTCTAAAATACAACCTCAATCAAATTTCTAACTTTTTTTTTTTTTTTTTTTTAAGCATCTATAATGTTAATTCATAAAACTGTGTGCAAATCAACAGTAGTGATAGTGCAGGAATACTTAACTCTGGAAAGGCATTTTATGTTATTCGTCACTGAAATGAAAGAGAACTTGGAGGTGAGGGTGAGGGGAAGAAAACTGAAGTCCTTTCTTCTGTGACTTAGCTTCTGTTGAATCTTGCATTGTTTTCCCTTAACTAGGTTGTCTTATATTATGGCTTCTTGGGATTTCAATCTCAAGTGTAAACAAGAAGGAATAAATTGTGTTCATCACAGAATAAAATAAAAACCCTAATTCCAACTCTTCATGCCTCTCTTAAACATCTTAAAGAAGCAAAATAGGGCACAAGCCCAATTTTTTTTTGCTTTTCAGGTCTCCTTTAAGAACAGAGACAACCATGATCCAGCAGTTTTGGAGGTAGAGGCAAGTAAATGTTTTACTTCTTGTAAACATTCCAATAAGTTTTTGCAAATCACCTATAATTTGAGGAGACCCTGGTTGAAAAAGAATCTCAACCTCCCCCTTCCCTAAATGGTGAATTTGCTTTGTATGCTTGCTGTGAGGAAAAACATATYTAAGCTTTTATTGATCATTGACAGGCTTCACAACAGCTACATGCTGTTGCAATACCTAATTGGTGTAAAAATATACAAGTTTACTATCAGTAAGGTTTTTGTGATAATAGTTATTGAAGTTTTTTCTTTTGAACCTATCTTTAAAATGTAAATTGTGTTGGGTGGTTCATCATAGTGATTTTCTTTTTTTTTTTAAAAAAAGTGGCTAATATTTGCTACCTCCAACTGCTGGTGTTCAAATCAGCTCTTCACCATTCTCGCTAAGGCAATTCAACAACATCTTAGGTATTGGGTCTAAACCTGTAATTATTCCTATGCTGGGGACCRTTTCTGAGAGCTCATGTTGAGCTTCTCCTGAGGGTATCACTTGTGTTCTTAAATTAGTATTTTTGCTCTTTTCTGAAGGCTGTACTGGAGGTACAGGAAGGAACTATCCATCTGTATTGCTGAAGTCTTAAAAACCGGTCAGCTTCTGAGTGCTACTGCTCATCAGGCAATTTGAGTCCTTCAGGTATCTCAGGCTGCAGTTCCAGGACTGCTCTTAGGACAATTTAAGTCAACACTTGCTGTTCAGTACCACTCGCTCAGCCCTGGCTAGGCATACTTTCTCCCTTCCTTGTGACAGTTACTGGTGATTTAAATGACTGTGATGACCTGCTTCACTGCTAAGCCAGCTGAAAACTAAAGCTGGAAACTTCCTATTGCTTTTGAGAACCATGAACTGGATTGCAAGCACTTTAGTACGTCAGTGTGGGACTAGCAGTGCCGACTTAGAATAAATAGCTTAAACTGTTGTGGGACTACAAGCTTTAGGCAAAGTGCAATAATAGTTCTTGAATTAGTTGAGCTGGATGACCGTGGGTTCTTGGTATGCTGTGGAGATGATACTTTTTACATCTTCAGATGATAAACGCAGGGTCCCCAGCTTGTTTTTTAGACACAAACTATGGAACATACAGGCTTGAAACACCGGTTCTCTTTGCCACTAATGCACTTTTTGCTGTATTTAATTTTCCTATTTAAAGATTGAGACATTTGAAACAGAGCAGAATTTTTTGACCATGAATGATACTAGAGGGGTGCTAACTGAGAACTGGGAAGCACAGGTGTGAAACTGTACACTTGGGTTTTAGTTCTTTGAAATATCAGAGTTGTTTTTTGGAAAGGGCTGGAATTTTTCAGTGGTTTTGGCATCTTTTTCCTGTTTGAAAGTAGTAAAGTTTATTTGTGACACATCTGGATGAATTCTTAAGTCATAATGCAGTGCAAAGATTAAAATGTAATAGCAAATACTTAGAGATGTTTTCATTTTGTTGGCAGCCTACAATTGTAACATGGAGGATATTAATGACAAGTAGTGTGCTGACGCTGTTAATTCTTACCACATATCTTTGAATGCTTTGTAAAGAACCTTCTTCAAACCTGTTCAGTTAGGAAGCTTTTTTTTTTTTTTTTTTTTTGACCTTCCTCTTCCTTATCATCAATAAAAAGAGACAATTTGCATCGTTTCGTAACAATACAGGATTACATGTGTTTGGACAGTTTTGCTCAACTTCTCTTTGAGGAGGGTGGGTGGGAGAATGTGCTGTTCCATGTTAGAGGGTTACAATGGGGACAGGAAAGAAGCTAGATTTTGATCAGCTAGTTGAGAGAATAGTTCAGTGGGATAAAAAATTTGCTAGTTAATAAGCTGTATTGACCCAAATTAATACCTGTGCCAGTTTGAGAAGGGAGAGGAAGGGAAAAAGAAAGCGGCCAGGTCAGGAGGTGGGAGGTCAGCACCTGTCAGTTGGCAGTAAATCTTTGTCATCTGTTGGAAATGCATTTTGAACAAAGGGATTATACTTGTGCTTTCCTGAAGAGTAGGAAACRTTTAGAATGAAGGAAGCCACCTTTCTTCTAGCTGTCCCTCTAGGATGTGAGCAGAGTGTGTAATTATTTTTGTCCTCCGTTCATGCACAATGCTGTCTTCTTTTCTAAGATGGATGAAATCATTGTAGAATGTAAGAAAGGCATGCACATAATGACCTTTTCTCCCCAGCCTTACCGTCTTACTTTGGCTTTTGTTATTCAGAAATATATTAATTTAAACTGTAAAACTTTGGTTTGATTTTTGTGTGGGCAGATAAGCATGCAATCTAAAACCATAAATAATGGACATTTTAACAAAACAAGTTTGGAACTCATCTTCTGAAGAGTAGAAGCAGTTAATTTTTTTAATAACTTTTTTGCATGTTTCTGATAATGTACTGGAATCTATTAAAAATCATTCACTTTAAATGTCTTCAGACTTGGTTAACCCATCAAGGATTTACTTTGCTTCTGCGGCTTCATACTGTAATTACATTCTGTTTGGTTCTTGTAATCTGTCCAGTATTTATTCATGATGTTTCTCTCTTCATCAATATCTTTGTTTAGTTGAGGGAAATGGCTCGATCTACCCGTGCTTCTGTTTGGGCACTGTGTTGAAAAAGCAGAACTTGAAATTTTGCATAATTAAGTAAGTCTTAAGTTGTCACATTATGATGMCTTGCAGTGGAGCTGTGATAATTTGATTAATCATAGATTTATTCAGTTTGCACACTCAGTTTTACTCAAAGTTTTGCAAATGAAAATGTCAGCAGATTCACTATTTAATGAGTGGGGGGTTTTTGTGGTGGGTTTTGTTTTTTTTTTATTACATTCCTTTTGTGAATGTTTTTGTACATTTCACCAAAATTTTGTGGGATTCAAAAAGTTCATGTGAAACTGGATGCCTTTTTGGAAGGATGGTGTTGCCTCCTAAACAGCAGTTGTARGACTACTAATTGAATGTGATCTTGAAGGATGCATATCTAGACATTCTCTCCTAAGACCAGTATACATGTATGCTATGTAAATATTGTGATATTTGACTTTGAATTAAAATTATGAATAGCTTTCACTGTCTTTTGTGTTTATGTAATGAGAAGGGGTTTTATTAGACTTTATTAACTGGCTGGACGGCCGAGCCCAGAGAGTTGTGGTGAATGGAGTCAAATCCAGTTGGCGGCTGGTCACGAGCAGTGTTCCCCAGGGCTCAGTTTTGGGGCCCGTCTTGTTTAACGTCTTTATCAATGATCTGGATGAGGGGATCGAGTGCACCCTCAGGAAGTTCGCAGACGACACCAAGTTGGGTGGGAGTGTTGATCTGCCTGAGGGTAGGAAGGCTCTGCAGAGGGATCTGGACAGGCTGGATCAATGGGCTGAGGCCAACTGCATGAGGTTCAACAAGGCCAAGTGCCGGGTCCTGCACTTGGGTCACGACAACCCCAGGCACCGCTACAGGCTTGGGGAAGAGTGGCTGGAAAGCTGCCCGGCAGAAAAGGACCTGGGGGTGCTGGTTGACGGCCGGCTGAACATGAGCCGGCAGTGTGCCCAGGTGGCCAAGAAGGCCAAACGGCATCCTGGCCTGTATCAGGAATAGTGTGGCCAGCAGGAGTAGGGAGGTGATCGTGCCCCTGTACTGGGCACTGGTGAGGCCGCACCTCGAATCCTGTGTTCAGTTTTGGGCCCCTCACTACAAGAAGGACATTGAGGTGCTGGAGCRTGTCCAGAGAAGGGCRACGAGGCTGGTGAAGGGTCTGGAGMACAGGTCTTATGAGGAGCGGCTGAGGGAACTGGGATTGTTTAGCCTGGAGAAGAGGAGGCTGAGGGGAGACCTTATCGCTCTCTACAACTAYCTGAAAGGAGGCTGTAGAGAGRTGGGTGYTGGTCTCTTCTCCCAWGTAACAAGTGATAGGACGAGAGGAAATGGCCTCAAGTTGCGCCAGGGGAGGTTTAGATTGGATATTAGGAAAAATTTCTTCACCGAAAGGGTCGTCAGGCATTGGAACAGGCTGCCCAGGGAAGTGGTGGAGCCACCATCCCTGGAGGTGTTCAAAAAACGTGTRKATGTGGCGCTTCGGGACGTGGTTTAGTGGGCATGGGTACTGGGTTGATGGTTGGACTTGATGATCTTAGAGGTCTTTTCCAACCTTAATGATTCTATGATTCTATTTTCAAGGTTAAAAAGTGGTCAGAAATATTTTTTCATAATTACTCCTTTACAGAAATGTTATTTCAATAATTTCACTTCAAATTACTTTTTCCTATTAAATATTTTCACAAGGTTTTTATTTTAAATGTGTTGCACACATAGTGTATATAAAGAACTGATGGTAGTATATAGTATTTTAAATGAAGTGAAAAATTTGAGGTTTTCAGCTCATTAAGTGTAGAAAGCAAATAAAGGATTCCAAACCCCAACCTTAAGGACAGGTTCACTGAAGGACCAGAGAGCTCTCTGTGGAAGCCACCAGAGTACTGATAGGTTGCAATGTTCTAATCCCTATGAATCATTGAAGTAGTACTGCTGAAGGGAACTACCTGCTGGCTTACTGATGTATTTTATTATCTCTGGATTCATGTCACCTGAGAGGTAAAGGGGGATACCAATCCTGAAGATCCATTATTTCTGTACTGTAGGAAAGGCTTCCCTAATACATTATCAGCGGTATTCTTAAGAGCCATTTTATATCAGTTCCAGGCTGGCGCTCAGCTATACAGTCYTTAACTGGCATGACCATTACTACATTTTAATCTAGCCTTGAGAACACATGCCACATGCTGGATACTCCTCATTCTGCAGTCATTATAATCAATAGAGTTGTTGCATGAAATCGGTCATGAAGAAGGTTTGGAACAGTGGTCACACTTTGAGTTACCTAGGTGGTAACGTGCGTGTGTCAAATGCCATATAGTTGTAGCAAGGATTTGAGGCAACTGCTGCAATAAAACAATATAATTACAGACTGTGTGCAAGGTTTCAGTCATAAATACATGGAAAGTTTGTGTGCTGAGATCATTTGAGGCAGTAGTTCTGAATTCTTTCAAGGACTCAACTTTAGTTCATTAGCTAATATTTATTGTTAATTCTGTACTCAGTGACAAATTTGGGGAGTTTTCTGTATTCGTTGTAACAAAATTTTGTTTTATTTTTAAAGTAGAAGTTAGTTTTATTTAATTTGCTTTAGTATCTTGCTTGTTACTTTCTGTTTTTCTTGAACTGTTGTCCGGGTTATTTTTTTACAAATAAATTTGTTTTGTAATTGTTGCAACTGAGTAAATATGGAAAGAATGGAACTATTTCAGGAGGGAGTAAAATGATTAMAAACCAAAGATACATAAGTATATGTTTCTGTAATCACCATAAGATTAAATTACTATAGTTTTAGAGTAAACTTGCTGTTTTAATAGCTTAGCAAAAAAATAAGAGAATGGAAATAAAATATAAGGCTAGACTGTCGTTATTAAATGTGTTAAAATCTAGAAGTCTTAGCAGTAATTCTATATAAAATGCTATAGAAATGCTGTATTCTTTGTTCCGCTCAGTACTGTACTACTGATTGTGGGTCACCGTTAAAGAAAAAGTTGAGTAAATAGTGGACAACACACTATACACTATTATTTATGCACTGCTTAGAAGTATTACCATAGTGTGAATCCAAAGCAGACAACACAAAGCTCACATAGCCCATTCCTAAAAAGAAAAAAAAAAAAAAAAGGGAAAAACGAAAACCAAAACCTCAGAAAACCTATATGAATAGAGGCTCAACATGAATAAAAACTCAATTAACTGGTGAGTTTTCTGGCTATGGAGCAAATCAGTTAGTATAGGGATCAGAGTGACCCTGAAATTTAGCTTTTCAGTTGTTCCCAACTGGTAAAGAACCTCTTACCCTGTCTGGACAACACAATGTATTTGGTAATGTGCTGTGAACTTATGCCACCTGTAGCATAATGTCTGTTTAACTACAGTATTCTGTGGAAAATGAGTTTGTTTACATTAGTCAATGAATTTGACTGTTTATCTTCTCCAGAAGACCCATGGGCTGTAGAGGGTGCCACTATTTAGAGCAGAGCAAGCCACCACCTAAGCAGTGGGGTAAGAACCATGGGCAGTCATCTGCTTAACAGTACCTGGTCACTAAGATAAAGCCCTTTTGTAATAGATAGAGTTTCACGAGGCCTGCTGACTGCAGAATTAATTTTGAACATCATTTCCAGTCTCACTCCTCTCTAATCCAAAATGCAAGGCATCCTTCTAATGCTTCTTCAAATCTGAAAATTCCAGAACTTAGTACTGTGGGAGAAATCACTGTGTAAAGAAATTAGAGCGAATAACTGAGTGACATATTAATTATATAATTCGCTAGTGGAAAGTACGCCTAAGCATAAGATTACAAAAGGCTTTTTTTTTTTTTTTTTTTTAAGAAAAGCTTTCCTTATGTAATAGAGCAGTATTAGTGCTGCTGTATGATGAACAGGGAAACAGGGCCACTGAAACCCAGCTGATGTCTCCCATGAAATTACACATTTTTAAGAAGAGTGTTGAGATTGAAAATTCAAATTAGAAGATGCTAGAATTAAGGTCGCTAGTTACTACCTTTTTGTATCAMTGAACTTTTCCTTGGAGTTAATCATTATGCTGTGAGTGACTAGTTGTGTGKTTTTTTTTTTTCTTTGCCACACCCTTATTTAAATAAATGGGACATAGTATGTTCATTTCTCAGGTAAGCAACTGAGATGTAACATTTGAAGTGGAAAATGTTGATTGCTTTGCATGCCTAACTTGAGGTGAGTGGAAACTGAGTTTTCACAATACTTAACTTTTAAATAGCAATTTATGTATTATAGTAAAATTACATTTGACATTAAGCAGCACTGATAAGTGGCCAACTTGTCTACAGAGTTGCAAATCGGGCAGTCAGAGCATGGGGCTCCCTCATCCTCATCCAAACCTCAGTGGTTTGGTGTGGCAGGGGAGCGACTGGGCTGGTTGTGCACTCTGCTGAAGGTGTGACTGACAGCTGGCGGCTTTCTACAAAGGGATACGCCTGTGCCCTCCTTTGTGCTCAGTCTGCTGCTTGTGGGATGTGTCACTGAGCCAGTTCAGCTTGCTAAACAGGCAAAACCTCATCTGACAGCAGAAGTTTGCTGCTGTGTTAAACTGGCTCTAGAAGGGCCCAGTGAGAGCTGTTGCTGGTGCAAGGAAGAGGGGAAGGACTCTGCAAGCAGCSGAGAGGAAGGAGAAGGGGATGGAGCCACTTGTTTTGGTGGGAGTGAGCAGTTACCATTTCAGCTCTGTTGTTGAAGTCTACGGAAGAAACCCTTCTATACAACAAAACTCAGAATAGTTCTGACTCGTGATTTGGGAGAATTTCTTTCTCTGAGATGACTATCTAAGATCAGTGTTCTAATTATAAGCACAGACATTGTGTCTAAAGCTGGCAATATTCATTTAAGCAACCACTTATGAAAAAGTTTGGTTTATGTTTAGCGCTGTGGGTTTTTTTGTTGGCATAAGAGGTGATTGGAATCTAATTATTCAGGATAGCATTTAGCTGCTTAGGCACTTGAATCTTCTTGCCATCCCTGCATACAGGAAGCAGGATTGATTCAGACACCTGCTCTTCATTATGCATCTTTGAGGAAATCTTCAAGGCAGATTGATTCCAAGGATTGAAATAAGAAAGGGGAAATAATAGGTATAATCTTATCAATGCTGATACCCTGTTTTTCATTAAGGTCAGGATTCCACAAAGCACTTCAGCTTATGCATGAGATCTGTTGTAACATCGATTACTCCCCCCACCTCTGTTTTTTGGAGTCTGATTGTGCGTGTTCTTGTCAAAACTCACAGTTATCGTTACCTTACATATTTTTCCAGAACAGAAAGAGCTATTCCCAAGCAGTGTAAGATACAGATTTTGAGCTAAAGCTCCGGCGTTGCAACCATGTCAGCCTGGCCCTGGCAGTAAAAACAGCTTTGCTTTTTTTACGGCCTCTTTCCTGCATTTTGCTGTGTTCTTGTAGCCCAGCAGTAAAGTAGTATTGGCAAAGTATCAGTGGTTAAAGTATTAAAGTTACTCCCCTTCCTCTACCCTTTCCCTTCCCCAACCTGCCCCTGAACCAATCTRAAAAAGCAGAAGTATTGAATGTTTGTTTTATCTCTCTTAATTTTTTAAACTTCACTGAGCAAGAACAGTTTCTTTATGGCTCAGGAAGTTATTTGAAGCTTAACTACTACCTAGGTATGTTTGATTTGAGTCATGAGTCTCTTAATTTTGTAGCTTTGACAAATAGCAAAACCTAAAGATCAGAGTGTCCTAAAATAAAGCTAACAACATATTTCTATAAAAATAATTTTATCTTACATTACAAGTAATCTGATTTTAAAGAAACAGTGGTAACTGTTCATATTCTTAAACAGAGGTCACTTAACTTTTTTGTGCATATGAAGAGTAAAAACTATGAACCTGTTCTTTTCTACTTCAGTTGTTTTTTGGGGGGGAAATAGGGAAGAGTTTTCCTTTCGATTTTCTCAAATTTAGCTGGCAGTTCTGTGCAGAGTTTTATAACTGTATCTGAAACTTGTCTATTAATTGAGGATTAAGAGGTGGTACTTTTCAATTTTCTTGGCACACTGAGGTTATGTTAACATATACATAACCTCAATCTGAGCTTCTGTAGTGATCTTCGTATACTTTTGTGCAGAGATTTGGAGTGAGCGAAACTTCACTTTTCTTAAGTGTGAAGCAGTTTCTGAAAAGATGTTAAGGAGGTTAGTAATCACGTATTATTGCAGATGTTAACAGCATGACAAAATGGGGAGTAGTTCTCTCTTAAAAGCTTACAATTATTTTGTAACTAAAAAAATGTGAAGGGTTGGCACGACTATATTGCCATTTTACAAAGTTGTCTTTACAATATGCTCCCTTAAGACCTTCACCAAGATTTACGCAGAGGAATCCCTATTGATGTATCTTTTATTTTTCWTATATATAGGAGGCATATATGCGCCTCATCCTTGAGGAGACACTAAAAGCAAAATGGTTGGATTTTCAAGCAGAGGCTGCGTCACTGGACTTTAGAAGTCATAGGCAAATTGAGATTAGGAAAGTAGAAGTGTGGATATGTTGGCATTAAAATGCAGGGTGTAGGCAGCTCCATTTATTCTGATAGCTCCAAAAGGTCACTTAGCTATTACTTTTTTTTCTCTTTGTATTTCTTTCTCCTCCTTTTCCTTAACAGTGCTGTAAATTCAGTCTGAAATAAAAAAAAAAAAAAAAAAAAAAAAAAAAAGAAAAAAAAAGTAATTTATTCCTGATTATTAAAATAAATGAAATTTAACAAACTATGTATGAATTAATGTAGCTTTGTCTGTTTCTTAGACTTGTAACATAAATGAGTGAAAATTGCTGGAATTCATGCTTAGATTAAGCAGGAATAGCACCTGAAGAACAGTGCGGTTTTATTTTATTATTTCTTGATCCTCATGGTTTGTTCAACATCACTTATATGTGGAGCTGTCATAGAGGAGTTGGAGCACAGGTGTTTGAGGATGAGTTTAACTGAGAAATGGATCAATTTAACACTGAGCTCAAATTATTGAGGAGGGGAGTGTTCATGTGTTGACCAGGTTTGCTATGCAAAGCAGCAATCAAATCTAAGCAAGGCAAAGAGGAAATAAAACATAGATTAGAGAAATAAAAATGGTTAAAATTCAGTAAAGACAGATGCCACAATTATCTAGGGCAGTTACAGCTGATGAAAGTTACATGATAGTACTTCAAAAGAGGAAGGAAAATGTTTCAAAAAGTGTAAAATTATACTACCAGCCTACAAGCTGATCATGTTCTCCATTGAATAAAAAAAATATCATTTGTTTTCTGTTTTTTACTTTTACAAGTGCTAGTGACCAATAATACATTGATTGCAGTATTCAAAATTTAGTATGCTGTAAACGGTAGTCCAAACTGAAGTCAAGAACAGTGTTTTGGTTGGGTTTTTTTTGTTTGGTTTCTTTTTTTTTTTTTAAAAAACTATTAAAAAAATCTCTAAAGAAATATTTGGGAGTGCTATACTGTGTAGACTTAGAAAGCTGAGAAACCAATGAATGGACACTTTTTTCTCTTAAATACAGCTGAGGAGTAGTGATACCACTTTTCTTTAAACACTAGAGTAAGTATTCAGAAATGTGAAATCACAGCTTAGATATTTCCCTTAAGTTCCCAAATCATTAAACCACAGGCTCTGATGATGCTTTCCATCTTTTATGTTCATTGCACAGATGAAAGTAAAAGTTTTGTATGATTGGAAAAAGGAAAAACTAAGGTGCTCACCTTGAATTTGGAAATAAAGGTTCTCCTCAAAGTGCTATTTATATGTTTTACCCAATCATTCACAACTGCAAAAAGCCTCCAGTCCTAAGTAAATAGAACAGAAACCCACCTCCGGCACTTTGTGCATATTTTTTTTTCCTCCCCTCCTGGGCAGTTACCTGCCTTATGAAAGGGCGGAGTGGAAAGTGCCTTGTTCTGACTTTCTTTGGCCTGATGTTAGGGCACAACTGGAACATCAGCATGGTGATGTTGCATTTTTGGCTGAGGTGGTACTAGGATCTTCATTGTCATTTCCTGGACCAAGGTACCAGCTGCTGGACTGTTACACTGCATTTTCCTGGACTTGCAACTTCTTTCTTAAGGCAACTTTCCTGAAGTTGCCATGCCTTGAGTTAGTTTTGGAAAGTGTATTAGATTAGGTCCTTTTGGATGTCAACACTTTCAGCTCTCCTAGTTTGAGAATCCCAGATGAAAAACAGGCATCAGACTTTCCATTTAATTAAGACTATTTTGCTTTTCAGCATGTACTTTAGCAGAGTTTTAGACACCGTGCTAAGTTTTCGAGTGGAATACAGAGGCATGTGTTAGCAAGGCTAGTACCTTGGTGTACTAGTCTTCCTCCTGGGTAGAGATATAATGGTAAATTAAAATACACAACTAGAATAACGCTTCAGTAAAAACTGAGATATACAGAAGAATCCTTATGTACATAGAAGAGTAAATTTAATAGTATTATATAGTAAAATACAATGTTACTGACATGTTGATCCTACTTTAAGAAATACCTTTTTAGGTCGGGGGGGAATAACTAGTTCATAAAAATTGGTCTATTCTGGATATATTTTCTGTTTTGTTTTTAACATCCTGTTAATGATCAGTAAAATAAAACTTCTAAAGTACGTTAAGACTCTGTAAACTGAGTAATTTAATTTCTGTGTGTATACCTATATGGTATGTAGGTGCTGCTTGATACTAAGGTAGATGAAAGAATACTTATTTTTGTCGGCCTTTCTCCATCTAAAGCTGAATAGCAGAATCAGCTTTATACTGATTAATAATGCTCATAAACTTAGAGGCAGGTAGGTTTATGCAGAAGTGATGTTAGAACAGTTGCAGGTTATTTTGTCTGAAGATAACCCTGAATCAAGAAGACTCTTGCATTCAGGTTTTAYTGGTGCCTCATTTTCTTTTGAGGGAATTTGATACTCGTTTGTGGATATTATTGCATTAACAGTGGTCAACATGTGAAAACAATCACAGTATTGTGAAATGCCTTGTACTGCTTATTCCCCTTTCTGTAGGGGAATAAAATCATACGGAGACAGAGTTACACTGATACCCAAGTATAAAGTTTACTACTTTTGGAATGCTAGTAAAGTTAAAAAAATTAAAACTCTTACCTGTAGTCCAAAGTCAGAGAAATGAACAGCCTCACTCCTCTGACTAGGTGAAGTTTGACACTTCATAATAATTTTAAGTATCAGTATTCACAATTGCATTCATCTCTAACAAATATATCCAGGTATTGTGTTTAAGCTGTGCATTTCATGTGCTAAATTCTCATTTATTCCCTGAGGATACCGATGCATACAAAACTTCTTTACTTGCATCCCAAAACAGTGAAATATTCAGTCTTGACAGGCTCCTGGATTTTGATAGCACTCAACGATACAGCTTGTTCCACAAATGATTGCTCTTATTTTCCACACTGGCACAACTTGAGACAAATATGCAAGAAGAAAACCCTGAAGAGATGCAATCCTGTTGCCTGTTTCACAGAAACTTACCCTTTGTGATGGGGATTTTCTGCTGGCTCCGCTCTCTGGAGCAGCAGCTCCCTGTCCAGCTATAACCGTGCAGCRCAGCGGGGTGTTAGTGCGCTGGCTTGGCAGTGACAGGGCCTTCCTCTTTTGTCAGCAGACCGTGGTTATCGGATCAGCTCAGTTGTGCCGTGAAGCCACAGCTTTAGAAAGATCCAGTGTGGTGTTTGTGCACGTAGGAACCATTTTGGCTGCAGGGCAGATCTGAACTTGGGACGGTGTTTGGTTTGAAGTTTCCTGAGCGCACAGTCTGTGTTGAGGCTCTGAGACAGAGAACAGAATCCTCTTCTGTGCATTTAAACATTAGGTTGTTTCATGCCATCAGATTTTTTCAGAATAGTTCTTAAAAGATTTTTTAGATAATGCCCTTGGACCATGCTCGACAGCTACTGGCTAGTTTACTGTGAGCTGGAAGATACCCACTTCTTAATCCAGAATTGTCTTGAAGGGGGCTTAGTATACAATAATAATGGATAATTAAGACATACTAAATCATACTGACTTGTCTGACATTCAGAACAGTATGTATGTGACTGTTAATTTAAGTAGTTGGTCTGTTGCTTCTATAGGAGAAAACTTCCATCAGAAATTCTAAATGTGAAGTAAGCTACAGGGTTCTCCCTGACCAGGTGCTACTCCTTCGGCTTTTCTTTTGTTACATTATTTTTTCACCAGCTTTCTGCTTGTGAACTGCTAGCACTAGAAGCTCAGTAGGAGCAAAAGTCTATGTTAATTTGCCTGACTGTAACTGCACAATTAAAGCAGTTTATCAGCAGGGGTTAGGACAATCAGTGTGTTCCTATGCTTCATGTTATAAAATTACTTCTGTTGTTCAAACAGATACTGTAATTAGTGCATCATTTTAAACTGGTTTTCTGCAGGGCTGGCTTGGAGTTTCATCTGATAAAAACCTCTATTTTTTGTTACTTACCTAAGCACTTACTTTTTTTGCAGGCTACTTCTAAAGTAACAACTTTTATTGAAATGTTAATGTCGGGAGTATATCATGTGAATACACTTGTCAATACAGGTTGGGGGTGGGTGGGTTGTTTTTTAGGTTTTGTTTTCATCGATCAGTCCTGTCAAGACTTAGATTCACTGGCAAAAATGGAAGGAGCAAACTCCGTGTTTGTATTTACAATTATTACTACATRCTAGCATTTAATACCTAGTTCTTACATAGATGAACAAGTTGCTTCATGTCAGATAATAAAGATAACTGTGTGTTTTGTCCTTGGCACATGCATAATTAGATTTCACTTAGGATAGTTCCATGAAACATGGTGAGCCAGTCTTTAAGTAGCAGTTATGTGTTAAAATATGGTCCCTCATCTTCTCCCTTTCCCAATTATAGCACTGACCTTGTGTTGGCACTCAGTAGCCCCTTATCTTATTCAGCCCACTTGTCCAGCATAAAATGGGGGGAAAGGGGCTGTGTTTTTGCCGCATCAGCACGTTGGCCTGGCTCTCTGAAAGGCTGATGTGGTGCTGGGGCCAGTCCCAGTGGAGGAATAAGGATTGCCTGGTAAGGGGAGTGAACCTTTTGAAATTGTTAGATTGGTCACAAAAGGGTACAATAAGACAACAGTAAGAAATGATTCAAGTGACTTTTGTTTTATTAGGGCTAGAGCACTCATGAATTATGTATCAGCTGGTATGGAGTTATTTGTATATGTGAGACTTCTAAGTAGTTTATTCCTTGCACAATATGTTACAGAAATCCTCTGTCTTCCAAATGTGTGTTTTCAACGATCTGTGCAGCAGAGATGCCAAAACCTTAAAAATAAAATTCTGTAGCTCAGGTTGGCAGAAGAACAGTTATGAGAACAAAAGTTATGTTGAACAACACAAGATGGACAACTCATGTGGCCCATGAAAGGTTGGGAGTAATGACTTAGTTTAGGGAAAAGAGCATTCTTAGATTCCTCTGACTTGGTTTTACCTGTTCAACTGTGTCCACAAAAGGTTGTTAAGTAAGGTGTAATCCATATTGAATGGTTGAGTCATGTTTCTCTCAGACTCATTAACTCAGACCTGACATTGTTGCATAGCTACAATACATATCAACTCTTATTTAAAAATACTTAAACTAGAGCAGGACTAGAATTGCTTACAATGACCTTTCTAATTTATCACTTTTATTTTTTAGATTTTGTTTTAAAATTGCTTTAAATCAACATGTTAACTTTTTTTTTTAATTCACAGAGCTTTTTTTAAACTGCTTTTCCAATTATTTTTAAAACTCTGATATATATGTGTATATGTTTTCATTATGGAAAAGAAACATTCACCTAGAACTACTGTCAGTTGTAATGTACCTATAGTACAATTTATTAGACAAAATATATTGTGGTAATTTTACTAAATAGCTGAATTTCTTCTCTCCACATCTTACCTCCTCCATTTGACTGTGAGAAGTGACTATGAGTGATTATACTGTTTCTTATATCGTAGGATAATTTTAATTAAAGTTCTTAGAATGTACTTGAATTAAACCTTTGTGCAGTTTAAAGGACTAAAGCTGTTCTGATGCCTTTTAATTTTAGCATTCAATTTGACATTATATGAAAACATACTTCCCTTTTACTCTAGCTTTTCTGTGTTTTTTGTCATTCAGTAGGGAGAGCAGCTTGTTGTAATAGTCTGGTGAAAACAGAATTTAATAACCTATCACTTCAAGATGGGTGAGGATACTTAGGTTCATTCTCAACATTTCCTTGAACCAGCGGCTTTATTTCTTTAAAAGGCCACTGCTGTTGGTACTGAGCTGTGTTTGTATTTTCTAGTGGCCAACATTACTGGAAATTGTATGCGTTAGAGTGGAAAAAGTGCATAGGATGGGAGTTGCACTTTTTTTAATACTACGGGCCATAGCTTTCTGAAAAAAATGCCATGCGGAAAACTTCTTTCCACTCTTACCACATTGCATTCATTCTTTCTTTATTGTCTAACTAATATATCCCTGCCTGCATATAAACAGATGCTAGGAAAGTATTTCTTCTCAATGTTTATTTCATTTTCCTTTAATGGCATTCTGACAGCTGGAAATGGCTGGATTCTACTTCACCAGTTTTTAATTCGTCAACTTATTTTTAGTCAGTCGGCCATACTGTGAAGGTCTTTAGGCCTTTGTGATGAGAAATAAAGTTTGAGATATTTTTAAAAGTTCTTGATAAAATATTTTGTGATGGCTTGCTTTCTGAAAATATTTTCCCCTTTCACTGTTTGAATCTTCTGAACAGTTTCAGTCAAGCTTGACAGGCACTTCTTTCCTTTGGGTTTAAAGTTTTCTGAAAATTATTGGCTAGATGGAGGAGAGGCCTAACTTAATACCTCTAGTCAAGGGAAGAGATGTACTGAGTTTATAGTCATCTGCTCTGCGTAGCTTACAGAAAGCTAGTAAGCTGCTGTCTCTTTCTTGTTAAGTCAATAGTTGCGGTATTAAGAAGGAAGCTTTGGGATCGGATATGAAGATGTAAGATGTAAGAAATGGCCTTAAAGGACTGGGATGCAGGAGGTGTAAGACCACAACTTAGAATTACTGTGGTGGGGTGAGATGTATGGAAAACACAGGACACAAATCAACAGGGAGCTGGACTTTGGTATTTCTCCTCATGGAACAACTTTTCTAATATTAAAGCTTGGCTGTATAGATGCAAGTCAATTGCATGCTCTGCCTGCTTTTTGGTTCCCCCTTAAATCCTCCCCAAGAAAATAAAAAATAATTAGAAAAAGAAACCCACAAAAAAATCTGTAATTATGTTACTTTTTCTTTTATTTTTGTGCAACTAAATTTTGACGAATTGCAGCAAGATTATTTTTTTAAACTACCTGATCCATTGACCTTAATAGCAAGATAAATATTGAGCCGTTTCTTCTAGTCCATTATTGTGTATAGGTACCCTGAGCATAATGAGTGTATATGCACAAGCAACAGAATGAAAGCAAAATCTGTTTACAGAATTAGGCTGTATTTAAGGATACTGAAATTTCTGCCAAACAAGGAGCACAGTGAAATTTCATCTGCCAGTTATGTTGCTCTTAATGTTCTTTAATTTAGCAGACAAGATAGTTTGGTTGTAATTAAGCTTTTCTAATATTGTTGTTCCCCAAGGTTGTGGCATAAATCATTTTACTCCATAGTTTCCTGCATCCTCACTGCCTCCATTTTTCCTGTATAATTCTTCCATAAACAGTCTCTGGGATGCAGGAAGATGTCATACTGTAAATTACTTCTTGTGTATGTTACATAATTTTGAATATATGCAATTGAATTTCTTTTTCCTGAGTCTAATATTCAGGTTTTCTGGTTTTCTTGGTGCTGTTTCTTTCTTCTATGCACATACCCTTCCTGCTGTGGTAACAAATGTTTTTTGCCCAAAATAACTCTCATGGCAATTTCTGTTACACCTCGCTGCTTTTTTCTGTAGGTAGACCTGGCAATCAGGCTGAATTGCTCAACAGTTGCTACTGAAGGACAAGAGACAATGGGCACACTGAAATAAAAGAAATTACATTTAAACATAAGAAAAAGCTTTTTTTATTGTGACTGAACACTGATTGAACACCGAACAGGTCGCCTGGAGAGGTGGTGGGGTCTCCATCCTTGGAGATATTTAAAACCTGGCCCTCAGCAATCCTGCCCTGAGCAGGGGGATTGGACTGGGTGATGTCCAGGGTCCCTTCCCACCTCAGCCATTCTCTGATTCTCTGATGTAATCTGGTTTATCTTAGCTGCAAGTCACTTCAAGACAGCCACAGTTTGTAGTTCTTTCTACAAAGTTATGCAGCAGGGCAAGTTGTAGTCATTCTCTCCTGCCCTTCTTTTCACCATTTTCCCCCCAAACAATTTCAAAAGAAAACCCTAACCAACCCTTAAAGTCTTGGACCATATTTCATGAAAGATTAAGAAAGACACCTTCTACCTTGAATTCCAGATATATTCAATTTACCCGTTCAGCCTTTTCTATAATAAAGCAGGGCTGGGAAAAGTTGTTTTCAAGACTTGTTGCACAGAGGACTAGTTTAATTTAAGTAAAGATTTTACTTGGGGGAAAATATGTTTTCCCAGACCATCCTTTCAGTATTTAAAAG
The DNA here is from genome assembly GCA_030449065.1 of Oceanodroma leucorhoa. Taxonomy (NCBI): domain Eukaryota; kingdom Metazoa; phylum Chordata; class Aves; order Procellariiformes; genus Oceanodroma; species Oceanodroma leucorhoa. Next base: position 5,780,031 of record JASVER010000016.1, read on the forward strand.
GAGAATGAGGTAGCATAAAAAAATTGCAGCTCTTAACTGCAAGGGGTTGCAGGTCATCTCTCCTCCCATGAGCCTGTCATACATTTTGCATCTGACTTTCTGTTTGAGTGAATGACCTAGTGTAGATCTGAATTTCCTGCTTTTGGTAAAAACAAACAAACAAATAATTGAACATACCTATTGGTATAACTTTCCACTACCATTTTCAATAAACCAAAAGACATTTCTTGGAAAGCTATTAACCCACTAAGAAAGCAACCTCGTGGGACAGAATGGAAGCAGTGGAGGAATTCTAAGCCCTGGTCTGTTGAGGTAGAAGAAATTGGAAGCCCGTTCCAAACTCTATTCTCTTATTTTTTTGACTAATTGTTTTTTCAAAACATACTGTGTGGACTTTTATTCTTCTTAAGCTTTCTTTAAGTCTTACTATTTGACTAAGAAATAGTACTTTCCACAAGAACAGGACTTCTAGTAATTTACTAGAACACTTCATGATCATAGATGAGCATATATAGAACTAGTCATACACTAGTTCACTTAACATATTGATAAGTATTTGTGTGATTGATTGTGCTGTGAGGTCTGACCTTAAAAGTTCGTGTGATTATTGACCTTACACACAACATGTTCCACCTAAAAGTAAATTAGGGGATGTATAACTTTTCATAAAATCTACAGTGTCATCTATTCATTGCCCTATGTGCAGCTTTTTATTTAAAAAGAACTGAACAAAAAAATCCTCATACTGCAACAGAATAATTTGAAGTACAGCACCAATAGTTGAGATTACGTTAATCTGAAATATTTAAATACTGAATAACAGAGAGGCAGGCTACCTTGTTTTATATAATAAAGAAATTGTTTTTCTGTATTTTGAAAGTTACAATCAGGCATACATCCACTAGAACAATGTGCGTTTTGCGTTGCTGACAGGTGGTAACTCCTCCAAATCTTCCAAGTTTTTGAGACTTTGCAGCATATTAGTTTCATTATGAAAGAAATCGATGCAGCACAGAAAGGCCCCTTTATGTTTGTGCCCACACTACGTATAAGCATGCCATTTAATCGCATGGTAGCTAAAACTGCATTTAGGCATTCCTTCTCTTTTAGGAACAGAACTAGACGTTTTACCTGGGGACACCTTTCCTTGTCATTTATCGCTCTTGCTTTTTTTCTTCTGTGGTATTATAGTTGCGCAGGTTATAACGCATCTCGTGTGTTAGTAACCTGTATCTTTCCCATTCCAGCATTGTGTCAGCTCACCACCAGTCAGTGCAACAAGGGGTAGCAGCATGTTCCTTGCTCTGCCCTCTGCTGGTTTAGGAACTTTCTCTCATTCATCATACCTGTAACGTAATACTTTGTACTACCTCATATTAATATAGCTTGTCACCTTCTTAAAAGAAAACAATGCACTCCTGCTTTGGATTAAAAAATAATAATAAATTGAATTGTTAAAATAGTAATAGTGGAGTTTTGATCATGATTGAGTGAAATAAGCTGCAAATATGTTGTCRTAGATAGTTCTTTCAAAGATTAAATTACGGCAGAGAACATGTTATAACTCGGCTGCACTTTGTGTCACATTCTGTTTTATAAATGGGGGTTATTTTTCTCTCTTTCTTTCTTCAGCTCTGAAATTCACAGAGATATTTTCACAGCCACCGTTGTTTAGAAAGTTGGCTAAGATAACATTTAAAAAGWAAATCACGGTAGCTATAGTATGGAGTAGTGTGTATGTGCACGTTACATGAAGAATAGTGAAAAGAAGTTTCCTTCAAAGTACTGATTCTTTTACATAAATTTTCCATACATCTCTCATGATTGTATTTTTTCCCCCATTTTTATCCTTGTCTATTCCACAAAACATTTCAGACTTAAAGCAGCTGAATTAAAGATAGAACATTCTAAGGAACAGTACTCCCTCAGGTATATATGAATATAAAGTACTGCAAGTATTTGTTGGTATTAAATCTTCAAACATTTCCTCTGTGTCTGATTTCCTGTAAGAATTTAATGAAATTTGGGGAAAAAGACACATTTACAATTAACTTTGCTTGCCTTTAATTTTTTTTTAAAGATGAATTGTGGTTAAGCCACAAATGTTTGTCTTACAAATAGGAGGCTCTTTTATTATGGACCGGGATTTTAAGTTTTAAATAAGTGTTTTTGTTTATGCGGGCCTTTATTTAGATTCAAAAGTTATAGTAAACTTTTCTCATTTACTAAAGTTTTGATTTCCCCCCCTTTTTTTTTTTTTACTTGTTTTATTACATTTTAAATATTGTCAAGTTTAAATTATGTTTCTGGGAAATTTAGCTGGCTTTATTCACTGTTTAATAAAAACAGAGTTGGAAAGTTTCTTCTGTGTTGTGTTCATTATCTTATTTTTTGAAAGACTGGATACTTGAATGTGTTACTTAAATTTACTGATATCTGTTGTTTAAAAATGTTTACATTAAAAAAATGGGTTTTTTTAGCATGTCCTCTCTTTCTGAAAACATTATTAAGATTTATCTTTGGGATTGTTAATGCCATCGATGTAACAGAGTACCTGTGTAGTGGTGACCATCTTGTTACATGCTCTTCTGTGACTTCAGTATTAAAGTCTTGTCATCTCCTCCTCGCTGCCCTTCATCCAGTACGTGTAACTCTGCTTTGAAAATTGCAACTTCTATTGCTTTTGAAATGTTTGAGTCTTGAACCTTTCCTAAAACCTATTTAAAAGCGATTTTTAACACTGAAGAATTGCTCTCTTTTCTTGTCCTTTGGAGTGATTCAGATGGAGTTTTTATGTATGGTGCCTGTTTCACTTTTCTTGAAAATATTAGTTTGCTTACCACCAGTATGTTTTATCTGTCTAACCCTTGAAAGGCTCCAAGGAATATCAAAAGCAATACCGTGTTTGTAGTACTTGATCTTGTTGCTTTGTTCGGTTGGGAAAGGTACTCTAGGAAATCACATTTGTTTTGTAGTCTTAAAAAAAAAAAAAAAAAAAAAAGAGGTTCCAAAACACAAACAAAATCCCCAGAAAGATATTTTGAAGCCTAAGTTCTTGTTAAGTAACCACATAGAACAGTTTCCACAGTATGAAGTCTTTTCCCATCTTGCTGAAAATACAGCTTGTACTATTCACAGAATTGAGTTTGTCTACTGTTTATGTAATTGTTTTAAACAGAATGTAACAATGCTTCATAGCTTCCATGTTTTAATTTTTTTTAGGAAGAACAGAACCGAGGCAAGCCCAACTGGGAACACCTGAATGAAGATTTACATGTACTTATCACTGTGGAGGATGCTCAGAATAGAGCAGAAATAAAACTGAAGAGGGCTGTTGAAGAAGTAAAAAAGTTACTGATACCTGCAGTAAGTATTTGTATGCAAGTCTTCAATTTCCATTTCCAGAAGTTAGTTCTGAAATACAATTAATACTGCAGCAGTAAGAGTAAGCCTGTAGAGCAGCATCCTAAAATGAAGTTTAGATATTATTTTATAATACTCTAGTGATCTTTAAAATGTCTCATCCCGGATCAAATTACTCCTCAGAACAGAATAATATTTTTAAGAGGCGTTAATTTTTTTGCCTGTTTTAGATATAGATGCAGGAAATTCTTGCCACCTGTAAAAGGCAGTGCTGAACTGTAAAAACACTAGCTTTCTCACCTTCTTTCAGTATAAGGATGCTTCACTTAAGGCTGGGGAAATACGACATACTTTTATGTTTCTCTTTGAGATGATTGTGATACATTAAGAAAAGAAGGCATGTTTTCTCAGATCATCGTATTAAACACATTCCAAAAAGAACAAAACCCTTCAGGAACACAGTATCAAAAAACTTTGCTGTCAGTATACTGGGAAAAAATAAACATAGTGAAACTGGAAAATGGGTTGTCTTTCTCATTTCCTGGTAATACAAACTGCCTTCTGCCCAGACAGATGGCTTCAAGCCTTTTGCAGGGACTAGAATTACCCTGTGAGAGCCCTTCTCTTAGATCTGCTCTGTATTCTCACTCAAAGCAAGGTGACTCAGCGTGGCTGTATAGTGCATTCCATGCCATTAACTTGCATCTTGTGCTGATTTTTACCACCACTTTTGTGCCATTATAAAATGATAAAAATAAATTACATCTTTTTCAGTAGAGGAAAAATTTTCTATAGTACAAGGAAAAATTGAGATTATCTTGTGAAATAAAGTAGTAGGTGGTACTAAAATGACCGAGTGATTTTGGGTGCTTAGTGAATGCTAATAAGATGCTGGCTGTGAGGAAACTTGTGGTGACACATGCTGTATAAGCAAATTTATTCAGAACACATTTTTAAAAGTTATCAAAGCTCTGGAGAGAGACTTAATTTTTGAATGAACAAAATATGGTAGAATATTAAGCAAGAAATGTGAAAAAAATGTAATTTAGACCTCTTCACATTGCACATTGTCAATCTCTGAAAGCAGAAGACAGAGAAAAGTAGATCTTCAGAATTTATTAATTTACTAAAGAGATCTTGAGCACATTAGGATTGAGTTTATAGTCAGGATTAGAAATGGTAATAAGAAAAAGATTTTTTTATATGGGCAAAACTTGAAACTGTTGTGTTCATTCTCTAACTACTATGCAGCAAATAGTTTAAGAAACACACAACTTAAACTTCCGTGTGATACAGAATTAATTTTGTCAAATGTCTGTTGATTCTTCTACCTCCCTCTTACTGCTGACTAATGTGACTGAAGGGTCATGTTCAAGATGACCTCATAGGTCACAAAACCCCAATATGTCTGAAGCACTAAYGTGTATACTCTGTGTATGTTTGTGTTATGCTTGGTTTCTGGAGCTGGTGTATGGGTGTGTTTTGAGCCTCAAAACAAAAACCCAATACATTAGTAGTTCTTCATTGTGATAGTGTCAGCCAGCTCTTTGTCTTGAAAATATTCTGCCTCATTTAGTAATTTAATCAGCTGGGGGAGCTCTATAATCCTGATTACAGATTTTTTTTTTTTTTCCCCTTTAGAAAAAAACACCACAGGGCTAAGTATTGTCCAAATATAGCATCAGTTGAAAAACACTTTGTCAGTTCATTTCATTAACAACTTTATGTATTATCTGTAGGCATAAGAGAGTTGGGAGGTGCTTATTACATGCACAAGAGTTAAAGGTCTGTTGGCTCTCATTTCTGAAAATTATGCCTTGTTGAAACAGGCATGTGTAGTACATACAAATGAATTAGTATATAGGTGAACTTGTTTTTTGCACTACCTATTGCATCTGTTCAATTAGTATAAAAAATGACTGTTTAATCAAATTACGGTTTTAGGCAGTTGAGAGTTGAAAAATTCTGTTTCAGGATAAAAAGATATGAATTGAAAACTTCTATGAAGGAAGCCATAAACTTCTTAAATAATCAGAGTAAGCATGAGGAAAAAAAGAAATCCTAGCTAATTATAATAAAATGAGGGAAATTGTAGATGTTTGAAGATTCCAAAGATGCTCTAAAATGTATGAATAGAAAATTGGAAATTCCCTTTCACGTGGTAGAATACCTGCAACTATTACTGTTTTCCAAATCAATATCAGAGAATTAAAATTGATAAAAAGATATTAATGTATTTGTGGTTTATCTCCATCCAACTTGAATAAAATTTGATATTATGTAGGCTGGAAGATTCAGTCTCATTCTTGCCATGTAGTGGCAATGCTTTGGTTTTCTGAGATATGTAAAGTGTGTTTCTTCTCATCTTCATGAATCTGGATCACTAGTGATTTTTTTTTCTTGTGKATGTGAATTATTAATTTCCCTTTCCACTTGCTCTTGGATTTTTACCAAAATGGTGGTATAGTCAAACAGTTTATCTTTAGAAATAAAAAGGACAACTTGAGGCAGACTGGCTGAACAAGACATTTTTTTCTCCCTAAGGAGAAAGGCCAAAACAATTTTTTTTTTTTTTAATTATCCTTATATTTAATTTACATTTATTTGGTATGAAACTTTTTTTTTATTTTGTCTGTACTTCAAGTTCTATAGGACTAATTCTTTTCCTCTTTCCATAGTTCAGTGAGATACTGGTCATTATCTGGACCTGCAAGATCATATGGTACTGCTTCTTTCATGTTTTTCTCTGAAGAAAAACAGGAAGAATAAAGCAGTCTTCAGGCGTTTGGGATCACATTGAGCTGTACTGTCCTTATGCCTCCTTCTAAAGTGAATCCTACAGGTTATTGATCTCTCCTCTGTTCACTGTGAGAGCTTTGACAGTTTATTTGTTATTCACAAGAGTTCAGTAAGGATGGGTGGTTCTCGTGCAAAGGAAAGACAAAAGATGCTCTGGATGTGCACTGCAGAACATAAGAAAAAATGCAGAGCCTGTGTAAGGGGACCTACATAATAATTAAGTATAGCATACTGAGTTACAGTGTCATTAAGGGTTTGGAATTATTCTCTGAGGTCCTGGGCAGTAGGGCTAAATTCCTCTGCTAGAAATATGTAAGGCTTCTACGTGTTCTGTGAAGTGTTGAATAAACTCTTCTAGCTGGATGTGTTTTCTGGATACTCCTTTTGTTATACAGATGTCTAGGTCTCTCTAATTACTAATTCGCCTTTATATTAACTGTCTTTATGTAGGATGAGGCACATACAACAGAATTCAAATTTCAGGCAAATACTTTTTACCTGTTTTTCCTTTGACTCCACATTCTTCCTTTCTGAGGAAAAGATCTTATTTCTGGCTTCTACTTAACTATTCTAATTTGGTCTGCAATCAGTGTTTTTCAGATTCTTTGTATTGCTCTTCCTGTGTCGGGGCAGCTGTAGTTTTACTTGGTTGCTGCCTCCATCTTGTCTGAAGACAACTGCAACATAGTGTTAGTAGTGGTGCTCCCTGTCCAACTGTGTATCATTTGCCACTACGATAATGGAATTTTAAGATTGTGATGGGTAGGAAATAACATTTCAGTAGAAGATTGTTTAATTTTGTTAGTACCTTTGGTTCTTGCCTATAATAGTGATTTTAGGCTTTTCAGTCTTGAATATCTTTATATTTAGCTGTATGGTATGGAGGAAAGTATCATTATTTAAACAAAAAAATCATTGAGCTTAATTGAAATAAATACTATAGCACTATTGATTTAATAATGTCAAAATCCTTAGAGTAGATGAATGTCAATGGCAATGATTTTTTTTAAAGGTAATTCAAACACAAATAAAACCATGCTATATAAGAGATAAGATTATTATTCTTTAATACGGAAAAACATTAATTATGACTTAAAGTAGATGGGAGTCAAAAAACAACCAATTTTATAATGGTCATTTTTGTGTCTTTTGTAGCACCTTTATGCATTAGACAACAATTAACCGTCAGTCTTCGATAGCGTTCCCAAGCATTTCATCCTGTTTAGTAATAGAATTTTCAGTGTTCTAGTTGAGGAATTTAAAAATGGAGTAAGGAAAGGATGCAAAATAAAGATCTTACTGGAACACAGTTTCCACACCAAGATGATCTATAACATAAATTCCTAGAGAGTCCAAATTACCAATATCTAATAAGCCATTTAATAATAGAGGAAAGTTCGGATAATTCTTGCTGTATGGAGAAGCTGAAGTTGCAAATTAATTTTGCCAATCTTCAGGTCAATTTAAAACAAACAAACAAAAACCCCAAACAAACCACAAACCAAACCAAAACAAAACCAACTTTGCAGAGCTACAAAGCCTCAAATGTTAAAGCAGAAATACCAAACTGGCCTGAAGAGTGCTGGATTAACTGATGTTACTGTCTTTTAACCATGTCGTAGTTGCTGCTATGACTGTAGTCTGTTTCCAGCAAGCTGTTCGGAAGGCTGAATAAGTCTGAATTAGTGAAACTGTGAAATAAAGGAAGTAAAGCATATACTCTCGCCTGTAAACATTTTCGTAAGCAACAGAGAGAAAATAGCTATGCTTAACAAATAACAGAGTAGTGAAAATCAGAATGAGAACAACTGTGTAAATACCTGAAAATTGCCCAAGAGGCTGAAGCAGTTGCTGCAAGTGATTGATTGAATCTTCTTGAGTTAAGGTTTTACTATTGGGTGAATTTACTTTGACCTGAGGGGCTGGTAAGGTTAAGTGCAAGGCAGTAGTAGAAAAGTAAAAGTAGGAGCAGCAGAGTGCTTAGAAGATGTGTTAACCAGGGCAGTACAATAAAAAATACTGGCTATTTTCAGAGGAAAATAAGCAACTTAACACTGTAAGATCTTGTATTTTGCTTTACTTGTAGTGCAATTAAAACAGCCTCACCAAGTTGCAACTGAATTCTAGATTATGGAGAAAATGGGGGAAAACTGTGCTGATGATGGCTGCCTTCAGTATCAGCTGTGACAAAGGATGGGACTGGGAAAAACCTCAGTAATTATTTTTTTTTTATGTCAAAAGATTAAAACAAATAACATACACTGTTTATAAAACAGAGGTTTATTATATTCTGTATCAGAGAAGGCAGAGGAATTAAGAATAAAGTAAATAGTGGAAGGAAATCTGGGGAAGTAGGATTTGATTTTCACCTTGAAGATGTTAGGCATCTTTTTGCTATGAAGAAAAAAATCATTGAATAAAAGAATTAAATAACAAACTATTCACTGTAAGCATCATGGAGCATGATACTCCTCTTTTATGTTCAGTGTCTTGAAACATAGTATGCCAACAAAAATATCAGCAAACCTTTGTATGAAGATATAATGCAAACAGCTACAACAAAAGTATGTGACCCAATGGTTAAACAAAAATATCTGTGTTAAATGGGATACAGTCTCTTCTTGGGTATCTGTTGCTTTAAATTGTGAAGAGATGTTAGAAAAACACAGTACAAGTATTTTGTGGTTACACTGAATGGCTTGCCTTGCTAAAAAAGTGAGTCTTTTCCACGATAGTCCAGCTAAYGTGCAAGGATTTAATACACAGACGTTCTTCTTCCAAATGTTTGCTGTACTCCTTATCAAAACAGCATCAGAAAATGACATTCTAGTGTTTCATCCAGTTTAATGTGCTGTATACTTCATGATTTTTACAAATTTAAATGTTCTTTATAGTGATGCTTGATATGTAAGTAATCACTAACTGTCCTCCTTCTGTTTACTCCCTGTTACTAGGGCTGCTATTTTGATGGTATTTCTATTTTTAGTCACTCCTATGTACAACACATTTTCTTTATATGACAGGAGAGAATATAATGAAGGGGCAATAGTATTGGCAGAAGGTTTTATTTTTCAGTTGGTTAAGTTAAAAGCATTTCTTTCCCAAAGACTTGCTTTAGCAAGTGTGATGAGATGGGTCGTCTTTATTAACCAAAGTAAATTTCTAATACCTTCCTTATAAGTGTAGTTGTAAATTTCCATTGTGGTTTATTTTCAGCTTCTTACAGTAAACTGAAGGATGTCTTCATTTTTACCCTGAGAACTTTGTGTGGTGTGAATTCCATAGCAAAAACCTGATACAGTAGAAAGAACTTTAATTTAAGAATTTTTAATGGTACTTTAGCTTTAGTAAAAAAAAAAAAGTGGATATTGTAGTAATGCTGTATGTAATTTGTTGCCCTGTAGCTAAGACTAGCAAAAGCTTGACATTTGAAAGATATTAGGAGAAGATTTTGTTTGTTTTAGACATCTAAAAAGCCACAATAAATTCTGCATGCGAGTTTGACTTCCCTGAATAGCTCGCTCTAACTCATTCCTGCATGGTATGCTGGTTTTATATTTTTGCTTTCACAAGTGAGAAAATAGCGCYGCCTTCTATAGTCTCCCTGTTGAAATGTTGGTCATGCTGTGCAATCCATTGTTTGCTGCTTGTTCAATTAAAGTTATGAAATGAATAAGTGATATGGTARCAGAAAAAGGACACTCCTGTCCTTAAAAGCTTTTTAGGAAATTCCTGCATTACATCTGTTTCGTCACTTCAGATGCAAGTCTCTCACGGTGCACGTCATGTAAATGATCAGAAAGGATGCTCTGTAGGTAGGGTAATGAGGCAGCCAAACTTCTTGGAAGTGACTGCTAGATAACACATGGTAAACTTTTTGATGTGGAGGAGAGGTGATAGTGTATTATTTTTAGTAGTGTGAAGCAGACTTAATGTTTCCATGACAGTATGAACCAAGGGCTGCTGCAGTCCTGCCATTCCTTCATGATTTGCTGTTCCTGCTTCCTGTTTTGCATCAGAAAGTACTGGCCTTCGTCTGACCGTGTAGCGAGTCCCTTTGGTGGAGAGCTTAACCTTGGATTAGCTGACTTGCTATGGAGTCAGTTTTGTTTTAACGCTGACAGAAGTGACAGAATGAGAACATGCAGCCAGAGGAGAATGGGATTGCAGCAGACCACCCTTAAATAAACTTAACCTTCTGTAGAACTGCGAATGAGTATGTTCACCTGCAGCTAGGATGAGAACAAAATAATCAGAAAACCAGTGTAGCAGAATATAACAGTGGGAAACAAAGGAGGAAAGCCTACTAGTATGTACGTTTTCCTCTTCTGTTTTCCACTGTCCAGTATATCTAGTACTGGTAACTTCAGTAGCTTATTCACAAGTTGAATAAAGAATTAGTTATGTTGAACAGTCCTTAAGTAAATTCTGGTATGCATTTTAACGGTCTTCACTGAAAGTTTTTACTGTACTGCAAGCCTGAGTTTTAAAAATGAGGACAAGAATCTCTTAAAACCAGTTCACATAGGAAGTGTTTACATATTGTACTTGATATGTTACTGCAGTGTTAAATTTTTTATCTTACACTAGTATTGACTATTAAGAAAATTATTTCAGACCAGCTGCAAGTGTGGAGCAGCTCTCTCCATCACTGTGTACTGTGGTGGAAACTCTGTAGACCAGTTGTTCATTACCACCAAAATAAAGTCTGTTGATGGAAATTATTTTTGAGACCATATTTACTAGAAGATATCGAGGTGATTTGTAACTTAATTGAATTAAACCTTGTTTAAACTCTGTTAAATTCCTCAACTCTCCTGAACCAATCTTTGGTAGTACTAAGGAGAAAACTAATACTATTCATTAGAATAATACATCAGAATGTTGTTCATGAGAATAATTTTGAAAGGGGGTATAAAATCTGCTCTTTTATATTATGATTATAAATTTGTTTTCAACTTTCCATTTTCAAAAAGTTGGCAAATAATGAAAAGATAAATATAAATTTGTGATGATCTGTGCCCTCACATATTTCAGTTGATTGTTTTACAAATTTGGACATGTAGTCATAATCAGGTATACTTACGTAAATATGTCTAGTTTTATTAGCTTAGAACTTAGGTAGCAGTTCATACTGATTCTTGTTCTCCCTAGGCTTTCCTTATGCTAATGGGAGAAAGAAGCTCCTCCAACGATTATTTCTAAGCACCTTAATCCAGCTGTTACTCTGAATCTTCTTCCGGACATCTTTGATGGCTTCTAGAAGCCAGGGAAATTGGTTGATTGTGCCTATGTACAGTTACTGTTGAATACCCTATCTCTTTCCCCTTGTCCTTCTTTTCCAAAATATTTATTGGAGATGTATATCACCCTTTTCTGTATTCATTTATTTAAGGTGTTACAAATGTATAACTTGAGAAATGGTAGATGGTAATTTCTGAAAAGGACCTTGGGAAACTGACAAAATAGTCTCTTCTCAAAGAGAAACAATGAAGCTCTGTTGCCTGAAACTCAGTAGGCACATGCCTTTCCAAAGCAGGATTATGCATTGGTTAGGAGCTCTAATTAGGTTCTACATGGGTTTTGTTTGTCTTTCAGAAATCTGCTTAATCTATTTGGGTAGACATAGTTGTGGAAGAAAAAATGACATTGACCTATTCTGGTAATTCATTCTGTGTTATCTGTAACTTTTTTTTCATTCTTCATCCCATTTTTTAAACTTGTTTCCTCTATTCTTGGCTATTTTGCCTGTGCTTCCTGTAGTCTTTTTTTTTTTTCTTCTTCTTCTTCCCNCCCCCCCCCCCCCCAATCTTTGTTCTTTTTCTGTTGATGGCCCTGGAGCACAACTTGTAAACTGGGATCTTTATATAAAATCCTGTTAAAGTATCTCTCCCCTTATGCAAGAAGTTCATGATGAAGCTATGATTTTCCTTGTCTGTCTATCTCGATAAAGATGACGAGAAAACTGCAACAAATCACCCATGCATTATTTTCCGTATCCTTCATTTCTAGTTACAGTTGGTCTTTTAGATTCCTGTTTTACTTCATATTTTTGACCTCAGAATAACTGTATTTGTCAGTGAATTTTCTGTGAGAATTTGATTTTTAAATTTGTATATACATGTCTTAACTGTAGTTGAATTTTATGGATCTTGGGTACCAAAAGTTGTTTGTTGGTTGGTTGGTTTTCTTTTTTGAAATCATAGCCTTATACCTAAGTGGAAGAAATGCTGATTCTAGAATTGTGGTTCCTGGGAGACATAGTATACAGAGTAAAAATTTGTTGTCCTGCACTTTTAACATGTTTTTATACTATATATTAACCAGAATATGATAAGGAGGTCAGATCACTTTATGTACAAGTCATCTTGGCAGTGGTTTCTGGAGGGATCTTAACAATAGCACAGATTTTTGTGTGAAGTAATAGTAAAGTAACCAGTAAACATTTCCCTTTTCCAGCTATTTAAAGCATTCGTTATTGCCAGTGTTAGTTTCAAAATCTGCATTTCTAATTATACAAAAATAAAGCTTGTCATACAAACATCTGTGGTTTAATGCTGACTGATGATTTATAGTCATCAAGTTGCTCTACATTATGCTATTTTGACGTCAGACCACAGAAAATTCTAACCTTTGGAAAAGTGCCGGGGGTTTTTCACCTACTATTCAAGAGAAAACTTAAGTGTTTCTTTTTTAAAACAGTACGGAAATGCTTGAGCTTCCAGTGGAGGACTAATAAGATTTCTCTTTCTTTCGTAAGTTGTTTATAGGTTAAGGCTTTAAAATGGGAATGTTCTGGACCCTGTTATCAGGAGAAACATAGGTGAGCGTGATATAAGGGATTGAAGATAACTATTTTAAATAGCTTACATAATTTTGGACTGGGACGTTTGTAACATACTTTAAACTGGAGACTGTTAAACTGTCCTGGAAAGTGAAAGATTAGATGAGATGTTGCTGGAAAGTTGCATTGCTTGGAACACGTTATTAATGAGAAGCATTTAAGACTCTATCAAGTAGTACATTTTGTGTGTGTGTGTTGTTGGAAATGGTATGGGTTTTTATATTTTTTTCTGGTATCTCACATATTTCAATAAGCATTTTAAAAGCTCTGCCTTATTTTCAAACATACTTTATTAATAGGAATAACTTAATGAAAGCAGAACTGCCTTCTACATCTTCAGTATTAACATTATTAGCTAATTTTTAATATTTCTACACCATCTGTGTACATAGTAAGTTATGTTCATCAAATTCAACTTGTGTTGGAAAGTGAAGCATGTTTTAAATTCCAAATCACTTGGAATTATTGGATAGAAGGAAATCTGAACACCAGCAATTCTTAGGAAAAAGTCAGGGTCTCTAATACTATATCCAGTCCTTTGATATTGCAGCCTCTTATAAATGGGTTGGAAGATGTGAAGTTTTCTTTTTTACCAAACACAGCTATAGACGCYAAGAACTTCAGTTGCTTTGTTTATAAGTAAATAAAGCCAGCCTTTGATAGACACTTTTCTACGGTCTCCAGAATTGTACATTGCAAATCCTTTTTCAGGAGACTAAAAAAATCAGCCCCCAAAATCCACCATTTGGAGTTGTCTGTCTTAAGATCATTTGTAGAAATTTTGATGAAAACTAATTTTCAGTCGTGTAATTGCATTCACCACCATTCTCTCATCTTAGAAGTAGCTTTTTTGGGATTTCTTCACTCTCTAGCTTGTGTGTCCTAGTTTGAAAACAAAATTTAAACTTTTGACTACCCTGGCTTTCTTGGGAACCATAGTAACTATACTGATATAGTTGTACAAATGCAAGAAAATGATATGCCTGGAAAGATGAAATGAAACTAGAAGGAGGACTAGAGATGTGTCATATGTATTCACGGGCACTTGAATGCTGTAGTGATGGAAGTTATACAAGTAGGCAATTCCAGTTCTTTGCTAAGCCTTCTGGCTATGGTAGGCAGCCAGTGGCCTTATTTTTCTGTATCTGCTAGTCTGAGCTTTTAGTTTTTAATGAGTAGACCTATAGCTGCTAGGGTCTTAAAGAAAAGTTTCAAAGTTTTAAAATGAGAGCTTGCTTGCTTAGTTTGTTAGAGTTTATAATCAAAATCAGTGGTATCAACAGAGATGTGTTGAATGATAAAATCTTGATGTCATATTGTGCAGGAAAGCTGTTTGAGAGAGTATAACCACTTGTTTTGCCTTGGAAGATAAATTATGAAAGACAAAGGGCACTAAGAAGATTGTCTGAATTTCTCCCACAGTTTTAACCTGCTGTGGTACGTATGGTAATAATGCACTAATCTGATTTTTCAGTTAATGGTATTTCTTATCATTTGGAATAGATAGACTATTGCTGTAGTGTTGAGAAGAATACTGTTTTTTTTAAGCCTGCAAAAGCAAGGCCCTTATTTGCCTTTCAGTAGTCATTCCTGAAATTAATGATTGATTTCCAGAGAAGGTGGTTGGGCTGTAGAGAGGGACTCCTTTAGTGATCTTTGCAGTATGAGCTCCTGTCTTAGTGAATGGCGGAGAACTCTGCAAAGAGATGCTTTATTACTCAGTAGTGAGAAAAGCTTCAGGGAAGTCTGTTACTTTTGAAGATCGAAAGGTCAATCAGATTCAAGAAAGATACACATTTAAAAAAACAGGTTTATAAAATTCCTCTGGTCATAGAAACACTTGTTTTTCCCTATGCTAGCAAAGATACTCTTTAAATAAATGTTAACTTCCTCATCTGTAAAGTGTGATGATAGTTCCTTACTGATTCGTAAAATACTCTGAGGACTAAATGTTTACTTAAAAAAAAATTATATGAAAGGTCATTATTGGAACGCTAATTCTTTTGTAGCAGTCTGTAGTTTTGTAGGTGGTCCTGAAAACAGAAGAATGAGCAAAGTTTATGTTATCCTATAAGATTGGAGATTGTGGGGGAAACTCTGAAGGGTTCTTGGTGTTTTCATGCAGAAAGTTGTGCTAGTAAGAAATAGTTTCATTGATTTCAGCTTAGAATTAATCTAAAATTATCTTGGAAATTGTTTTGTTGCATAAGCCTTCATGTAAATTCTACATATTATTGAAATATTTTTGTGGAGGAACTTTTAAAATTATAAATATATATATCCAGCTATGTAGCTTTTGTGCTTTAAGGCTTTAGTAAACCAGGTATTAAATGCTATGTCTTGTCTTCCTTAGAAAATAAATGGGAAGCTTAACAGTTTTGCAGAGTTACCTAGGAGTCGTCCTCAGCTGGGGAACCTTAAAGGGACTCTAACAGTACTATCTGAGAAAATGTCATCTCCTGTTCCTGTGTAAATCATATTGCAGTGCTTGGAAAATAAAGTGAACCATGTAAGACACTAAAGCTGATAAACAGTGCAATTTATTCTTATTATGCCATGCTTTACGTTCTATATATTTTGCAGCTGTTAGAAGTAATCTGTTTGTAGAAGTCCCAACATGTAAATGTTAATCATCATTAAATAATACTTTCTTCCACTATTTACTGTAGCTGGGATTTTTTTTTTAAAGATCCTAAGTGAGTTCAGTGACCAGATCCCATTAAAATTAATAGTATTTGTACATTTGAGGTATAGAGGCTCTTCTAAAAATCCTAGTCTAGGTTACTTTTAGGAACTTGAAAGAAAGATGCACGACTGCGTGGATATGATAGTAATGATCAATGGTTTAGGTTTGAAATCTAGGAATTGATTTTTACTAAAAGTCTCAAATTGACTTGGAAAATTAAGAAATCTTTGCTAAGACAACTTCTATGATGATGTAGTTGAGACATAATCCCCAACATACTCTGGGTGCTGGTTTTAATTATTTTTGCTGCATTTTAATCTGTTTAATCAGTTCCTTCAAATGTGAATCACACATACCCTTTCAGCCCAATTTTAAGGTTGAGGGGGAACCAAGGAAGCTAGATATGTGACTAAATGTCATTTAATGAAAAGCAGCTATGGTTTAAGGCATGGCTTCTCTTACTAGATTCAGTAAACTGTTTCTGATGGAGGTGGCTCTAGTAGCTCTTGTGGGGGACAGGGGGAACCACAATTACTCCTTTTGCGGTACTGGTATCATTTTGGTTTTTTATAAGCTTTGGTTTTTACTTTCATAATTTCTTTCATAGAAGTGTCAGAGTAGAATCCTGTTTAATTAAAACAGTTTATTAGCAAGGAACCTTAACTGGCATAAGAGCAGTAAATATCGCTCCTTTGTGACTTCTCTAAACAGCTTGTCTTTCGGTGAAAGCTCATGTAAAAAGTAGAAAAATTAAGTTTTGCCTTTAAAGGTCTTTAGAACATCAGCTTGTTACGATAAAAAAAAAATGTACTTTCAGAAAAAAGTCTTAGTTTGAGAGTTGTAATTATAGAAATTAAACAGTAAACATGTCTATAGTTCCCTAAAGCATTAATATTATTAGCATGTGTTACCAATCCAAGCAAGTTAAATAATACACTGAAAAGCATAGAAATAATGGTTCACTGTGGGTTTTTGGGGAGGAGAATCTATACATAGCTTCACACTTTACTATCAGGGCATCCTTTAGATATCTGACTAATCAGACCAGTTCTTTTCCTGGCTTTGACCTCACTTCCTTAACTTTGTCAGGAGCATTTTTGTGTTTCTGGTGATAAAAGTTTCTTTCCTCAAAAAAACATGGTTGTGTTGCATTTCTGGCAGAGAACAACAGCTGTCCTGTGTGGCACATAATTCACGGGACAAACAATGGCACCATCTAGAAAGCGTGGTTGAACTTAAAGGAGTTTTCCACTGAGTTTCTTGGAAAAGAAAGATTGATACAGGTGATTATTCCTACACTTGTATCAGTGTTTGTTGATTCAGAAGAATAAAAAGATCTGATCATGATTTAAGTCTCTCTCCTTTTCCTACGAGAAGTACTTGGTGTTATAGTGCAGTGCCCTCCTTTTCTCTTGATACCCAAAGTGTGGCATCTTAGGGATGCTAACCAGAGCATGGCTTTCCTGTCCTTTTTTGTAGATTTTAGTTCTGCACAGTTGCACAAGGGAGGAGAAGAATGTCTTAAAACCAGAGTATCATCCTGCTTGGAGAGCGCTCATAATCCCGAAGGATCTGATGTGAGTGAAATTGCCTCTTGTCTCGGTAATGAGCACCTTCCTCAAGCACAGTTCTTTGGTACATAAATCTTATCCACGGTTGCTTTTGGAAGTAGTCTCCTAGGTCTTCTGTAGACTTTCCACCACCTTCCAGAATCTTTGCTGTACATTGTGTTCTGCTGCCTCGTCCCAAATACGTTGCCTTCGGAAAACCGTAGCAACCAGTATTTCTGAATCCTTGCTGAGTCCTGCAGCCTCCTCCAAAAGATGTTCTGGGAAAAGAATTCATAAAATGGTATATGAACCAGTCTGTCACTTAGGCCTCTGCGGTTAACATCCAGACCTTGCACTCACAACTATGGAAAGATATACAAAGAGTACCTTTGGTTGCTTCTATATTCTCTGCACACTCAGCAGTTTTATGTACTGGCTTGCACAAAAGCCTCTGCTATGTTATTTGCTGGTTATCTTGTCTTCTTTCTTTAGGTAAACCAGTCGGGTTTTCTTACTCTTGAGATACCGCTTACTCTCCCTAGTAAGACTGACAGTCTGTTGTAGTACTGTTTCAAGTTGTAGTTTCTGGTTTCAAGAATGTCTTTTGTTGGTGCCAACAGCATCTCTGCTGCTTCATGTACGGGCACATAATGACGAATGTATCTATGGATCTTGAAAAGACTTGCAGCTTTAGTAACTACACTTTTCATCTGTGAAAGTATTCTTACCTGGACTGTAGCATCCATGGGTCCATTGCTTTGGGAAGGAATTAAGAACCATATTTAAGTCAGATTTGGGGTTTGGATACATTTTCACTTCTTCCCAGTAGGCCAGGGACACTGTCAGTTCAGTGCAGACTTTTGTCTGTCCATATGTCCAAAGATCCTCAGAGAAGCACTGTCTCCAAACAAAGATAAAGCATCACATATTTTCCTTCTCTGAATGATGAGCTTGTAGAAGATGACTCTTAGCTCTTTGCAAAGGATGTGGTTGATCCTGCTTTAAACATTGTATCTCCACTAAATTTCAGGATGGCATTTACAAAAATAATACCCTTTTCCTACTTACCATACAGAATTCACAGAGCAATGTTGGACTTCTCAGAGGTTATGCTGCTTCTTTCTTGGAGCAGATTTCATCTATTCAAAATAAATGGAATCTTTCAGTGACACCAGCAGCTGTTCTGACTCTGAGACCCAGGTCTTTTGGCACCCATGTGCTTAGATGACCTCAAATGCCAGATTTTGAGTGATTTATGAAGGAACAGGCAACCTAAGTTTTCACATCTGTTGCAAATCCTATACAGTGTTTGTAAAGAGATGCTATTTTGTCTTTCCTCTTTGCACAAAGGATAATTATTGCCTCTGATAGGTGAACCTCACTCAAGAACAAATGATACAGGTCTGTAGATCGCAAATCAGTACAGGCTGTACATCCAGATCCTGGAACTGGGGACTCTCATGGGTGTCTTCCAGATGCTTTCCCTGGACAGTATAAGGTGGCAGTAATGGAAAGTGCAGCAATGATGGTTTCATGTGAGGAATAATTAGATAGTGGAAGATCCTTCAAAATATGCAAATGATCAGTCAGCACCACTTGTCCTGACTATCCTGTTGATTTCTCAACAGTCCTTTGGAAGCTAAAAAGAAAAGCCACTCAATGGCCACTCATGCTGTTCTCCAATGCCAGTCAGGTTCATGTCTTACTAAATTTTTTTAATACTGACTCTCTTGCTCTCAGGAATGACTTGGGCATTTAAGATAAAGATGGCGTTTCTTGCTGCAGTGTAGCTCACTGATTTTGGTTTCTGAAGTGTCATTCTAGCCACAGAAAGGAGCTGACCTTTTTCACAGAAAGAAAAATATACCATAATTGAAATATGTTATTCATTTGATTGAATTTTTAATYCTAAAATAATAATTTCATTGTAAGACTTGTGAAGATTTTCCTGACTGTTTTAAAAAACAGAGATGGCTTTAAATGTGTTCTGCAGTTTGTAGTTCCCAAGACCATATATGTCTCTTCCGCATCACATAGTTAATAAAAAGTTACAAGAAAGTAGTGTTCTTTGGAGGAGATAATTCATTAGGCACTTTAGTATGCTTCATCCTTATGCTATTTAACTTTAGTTTCTGGAGGTTACATGAGAGAGTTTTCCTTTACAGATAATTTTCTAAAGACAACTTCCTGGAGAAAGTTTCTCTATTGCAAAATAGAATTTCCAAAATAGTTTACAGTAATGTCAGATTTTTGAGCAAATATCTTTACCAAATGTTGATTTTACTATGATAATTCCATGGAGAACTTTTCCCAGAAATGGCTGCTTAACCATTACCTTACCATGAAATGTTTTCAGATTTTGTATTCTGAGTCTTTAAACTGTGGAGGGATAGTTAATTTATCTTACAATATCAGTACTGCTAATTATATCTCTGTAACAAAAGTCTTGATTAAAAATTCTTATTAATCCATATGAATTTCTTTGTATGGCAAGAGTTTGAGACCAAATGTACTGCACTGTAAAACATACAAGAAGTTTGTAGTAGGGAATAGAGCAAGTGACATTTCTCTGGTTGCTGCTGTCATATGGTATGGTACATGTTTGCACTTAATATGTATTTTGTAATGCAATGGAGATTTAGGCCAATGCACTCTCCTGTGAATCAGGAAATTGTTTATAAGCTTTCTTTACAGGCTTTCTTTATACTAGATGTTTCTACCCTCCAAAAATTAGTCTTTGTAAGTAGGTATTGGAAGAAGCAGCAAGAAACCTAGGTAGGCGACTATAAATGAGTTCAAACTAAAAAGGGCAAAGAAAACTGTTGGATAGCACCTTTGAAGATCTTTCTTATTTAGAATGCTTAATTATACTTTAGACACTAAATTTTTGCAGTTATACTTTTCTGAAGGTTATCCATATAAGTCTTAGACTGTTGAAATAGGAGCTTCTAGAAGGGTTAAAACTGAGGGCACAGATGGTAATGAAGGTGACTTGAACCCTTTTAGTAAACGAATAATCTACTTTCATCATCAAAACTAAAGCAAAACCAGATTTTTTTGTTGTTGTTTAGTGGCTCATGGAGTAACCAAAGGAAAAAGAACAAACTTACTGCAATACAAAATATGAAGCTATATAGTGATTTCAGATACTGTCCAGGTGGGCTGATTAACTGTTTACAAATACTTAAAAATGACAAAGCAGCATGAGGCAGCATTGGTGGCAATCGCTGTCTTCACTTCACAGTAAGGCAAATGGAGCTTTCTGTGCATAAGCTGCCAAGTATAAGCGCGTATTATAGTCTTCAACGTAGAAAATGATCAGAAACCCCAAAATGAAAATGAAAGTCTGTCCTTATTAAAATATTAAGTAATAACACCAGGCACTAATTCTTACTTGGTTTAAATGAAGACAAACAATATTTCTGTAGCTGAAGTTTCATGTCAAGCTGTTCTTAGGGAGGGTGGAAATGGCACTCATTCATCTGTAGAAGAATTTGTATGCAGTATGTGGGAACATACTACATTTAATATGCATAGTTGGTGTCTCACATGTAATATGCTTGTAAACTTCATTATCTGTCTAACGTGCTGAAGAGAAATTTCATACAAAAATAAATTAAAATTAAGCTTAACAGAACTACTTTCTTGTATGGGCTTCTGCACTGTTGCTCTTGTTTAGAAGAGTTGATCTATTCTGGTTGTAGTACTTACACTGTATGTAGAGGAATACATGCAGTGTTTGATGCTACAGTATAGGTATGCACTGAATGTTTTACAGGCATATGAAGATATGTAACAGACTTGTAGAACACCAACAGRCACTTAAGAAAAAAATTAATATAATTTGGGCAAGCATAATTAATGCATCGGTATGGTTTTATCTCAAAAGCTCCTTACATCTCAGATTAAAGTACATTACTTTAGATTGTTTGTACCTATTCTTTGGTACTAGTCCTGACTTTACTAGCAACCTTATAAACCACTGAATGAATTGCATGTAGAGGTCAGATGGAGCAATATATCGGAGTTACTTTTTTTTTTTTTTTTTTTTTTTTTGCTTTTCTGTTGATAGAAATTGTAGACTCAGCTTCACTAATTGGGCCAGATGGGTCTGACTGCTTGCTTAGATGAGTCAGCCTACACTTAAAAGATGTTTTTAACAATACGGCTGTATTTCATTAGAAATGTTTCATGATAAAATTGTCTTTGGGTTTTTTGTTGGCCATTGCATATAGGATTTTAAAACTAAATCTGTTTTTAAAACAAAAAGGCAGTAAGTTTAGAATATCTCAATGAAAGTTTACTGAAAGTTTAGCTTTCTCAAATGTTATGAATCGAGCTAATATAGAATTTAAAATCATACTTTGAGAAAACAAATATGAGATGGTAGCTATTATGACATTTTAGATGAAAAGGGAAAGCAGACAATATATTTTGAAATTAAATGCATTGCTTGGTGTCTCTCTAACAAAAGCTGGCTTTGCTTCCATTTTGTGTAACTTTCTAACAGTGTGTCTTATTTTTGTACATCTAGTTCATTACTAGTTCTGGTAAGTTGTCATCTGGAGAAAGGAAGAAAAGTTGTTGTGATGTTTACTATAGGTGTTCTTACTCTAAAAGATATGGTGATATGACCAAAATGAAGTTGTTCCTAGTAAAGGTCAAAAGTTCATCCTTGTACTTTAGTTTTATGAGTAAAAGGATAGTTGTTCTTAATCCTGTATTTTACAGAAAAGGCCTGCCTTTTTSCAGCTACATTTCAGATTTTTCTCTTTTAAAACACTTGTCTTCACCAATGGTCATAATTCTTCCTGCAACAGTTTATTGCATTTTCCTACACCAGCTTATTATGGAAGTGTAACTCTGTTACGCTCGCTCACACCTGTTGTTTCTTTCCTTGCTGTCATCTTGTCCTGGGCATGTATCTGAAACAGGTTTTAGACTTATGTTCTGTGTTCCCTGAAATGACTCAGAAAGCATCGAGTCTAATTGATTTCATCTCATCAGTGAAATATTTAGTGACGCTACACCATTCTTTTCACATAGCTTTGATTTGGTGCTTCTACATTTTCTTAAGCTTTTCGGAGACATATTCCTGTTGTTTGTCCTGATTGCCATACAGCCCTAGATATGCTGGACATATTACAGTTATCTTTCTTGTGATAAATACCTATTGAACTTACACATTTACAGCTAAATTGAATATTTCTTCTATGACACCTCAGCTCATTGTTCCAAAATTGCAACGCTTTTGTTTAAAAAAAAGACAATAAACGTATATATGCATCTTGAGGATTTAAAAGCTAATACAGTAGTTGTAGTATGAAAATATTTCATTTTAATGCAGTGTTTTCTGATGTGAAAATGTCAAAACACTTTGAATTGTAGAAGTATGTTCTTTGCTTATGGCAGTAAATGGAGGCCTCTGAAGCTGACAACACCTTTTCTTCAACTGAAATGTCTGAATGAAATGTGATGATAAATACAAGAATAGCCAGCACTGTGTAAACAAAACTTAACTAGGGTTTTATATATATATTACAAGTCTGAAACCCTATTTCTAATGAAGAATGTTCCAAGAGTCAGTCAAACTTCAGAGCAAATGCTGATAGCTTGTGTGACAGTGACAGATTGSTCACCTCAGTAAGAAGCCGGTGGCGGTCATTTGAAGTTAAAATAGTACTTTAATTCTGACCATTTAAAACATTGTTCATGTAAACAGATTTTTTTTTTTTTAAGTGTATTAACTATGACTAGAAATAAAAGCTATTCAGGTCAGGGTCAACTGTGGAAAACAAACTGGCTGAAGGTGGTATTGAACAGTTTGTTCTTTTTCCTCACTGACTGACTTGCTTTTTAGAAATGTCAATTAAATGCTTAGCTTAATAAACATGTAAGTGAAGCAAATGAGAAAGTCAAGTGTAAATGGGGAAAAAATGGCAAGAATACAGCACTGAAATAAATTACTTGAATATAGTGATCTCTAGCATTCAGGAAAAGGGATAAAAAACTCCCAACTGAGAGGTCACCTAACTGTGCATCAGTTCGGTTTCTGAATGGACCAACTGATGTAATATCCTGATAACAGATTGTGCTAGGCATGCTATCATATGAAAGTCACAGCAGCATGCCTCATTATGAATATTTCTAATGCRCTTTAAATAGTGATGGAGTGATTTATAAGCGTCCTTGATATCTGTGGCATCCTTGTTTTGTTTGTCCAAGCTGATGAAGAGATGGAGTTTAAAACAAAAACAAACACACAAAAGACTTAATCTGTAGACACGAGCATTTTTGGATAATGTGGGAGGAGCATTGGTATTCAGGTATCTCTGAACCATGTAGAAAAGTTTTAGCAATACATTTGTGAGAATAGCCTCAACCTTTTTTTGTAAAAGTGAAGAAGTCAGTTTCATATGTGGGTTTACAAAGGTTTAACTAAGGCATATCAATAAATGGGTTTCCTCTGTAGGTTATAAACAAGAGAGGAAGTAGAATCTTTATAAGCTTGTAGAAATAGTAGCATTTCTCTAATTCTAAGGTTATGGAGGTGAAAGGAAGTGAAGAAAAGTCATTCAAGGATAGGTCAGTTATTATATCTATTATTGAGAAAGAGGGAGGTCAGTTTTGTATCCAAAGCATTCCCAGCTTTAGCAGTTACTTGGAAGTAAGGACCTATTGGAGCTGGCACTGTCAACATACAGTACCCCTAACCTTATAATGTGTCTCAGCCTGATTATTATGCAAAAGGAGAGAGGCTTTCCTGAAAACGTTAACAAGTTGTTGTTTAGAGAAAACCTATTTTGAGGTTGATACTTATCTTCCTGAAAAGAGTTTTGAGATAATTTTGCAGCCATGGCCATACCACTTAATGGTTCTTTGAGATGCATGTTTGGTTAACCACACACCTGTGACTTTTTTCCACTGATGAACAGCCTTGTGGAAACCAGCCACACACATTCTGAAGTGCAGCTCACTGGCATGGATGGTCTTCTCCAAGATAAATGCCATAGAAGTCCTCAAATTCAGTGCCAAAATGGTCTAGCAGTACTTAGACAAATATCTTTCCTTATGCTGTCTGACTCTTTCACTGGATGGAACTACAATATTTAATGGAACCTGAAATGCAGGCTGATCAAAACTAATCCAGATACAGTCCATCAGTAGCTAACTAGGCTAGATTGTTAAAACAGGTTTTCAAGACATAATCCCGTAACACTGAGGAGCAGTAGGTTATAAAGGAACTATGGAGGATTTAAAAATAAATAAAAACATACAAACCTATTTTCATCTGCCCAGAACTCTTGGTAAAGAGGTCATTGCCTCCACTGGAAAAAATATTTAAGGGTTCATAAGTTGGGTAATCAGTATGATCTAGTGCATTTGCTCTCTCCTGCTAGCTTTCTTTTGGGTAACTTCTGTTTTTGGTGTCCATGCTAAACCATTGGGGTAGGGTAGTTAGTTCTGCTACATTAAGGAGGGAAGAAGGTAATACGTTTAGGAGAGCATACTCAAATTTTATCTGAAGATTTAGTGCTTGTTTTTATGATCACTTGTAAAAGACGCTAATGTATTTTAAGATTTTTCCAAGAGCATTTCTTCAAATGAGTTGGAAGTTGCTAGTCTAGGGAGGATGTTGGTCTTGTTTATTACATATCAGGGAGGGTGTTCTCTTGTCTGATTTTCCAGCTGGTGTACACATTTGTAATACCCATGCCTTCCCTCTTCCCACTTTTTCAAAAACAAAAGTTACTTTTCACTTCCTCAGAGTACTAAGAAAATAAATTTTATGATAGGACAACGAGACCACCATCTTCACTCTTTCTAGAAGACAAAATTAAGCCAGGGTTTAGGCTTTTCCGATACAATAAATGTTGGTCCAGAGACAGCAAGTGTTCATTCTGTTCAGCATTGACCTGCTGTTTACATTTCAATGGAAGAGGGAGCAGCTGGGGCAGAAGAGCAAGGGAGCAGTCATTAGTTTCCTTCCCATCTTCTTGATTAAAAATGACAGGGGAAAAAAACATTGTCACAAAAAACCCACACACCCTTCTCAAAATAAATAACTCTGTAAAAGGACCTGGGTGGCTTTTTAAAAATTGAGATGTTCTGGTGACAGTGAGACCGTGGGCGCATACACATTCAGTATAATGACACAACACACAATATTCAGTAGCATTTTATGTAGTTCCTTGATCTCTAGTGTAGACTACTACGTGCAGTATATAATAGCAATAACAGAAGATTCATTAATTTCATTTGAGAGGTGACTAAATATCTTCAGTAGTCAAAATGCTTAAGTTAGTGGTTCAATTGTCTACTTTGCTGTCATGCTCTTGTTTTTCTCCTTCCTTAATGTTTGTTCTGAACAACTTGGCCGATAGCAGATTCTTTGTCTTTGCAGTCATGGAGCCTCTCTTGTAAAAAGCCGTAATGSGAGAGTACATCCCTTGCCTGTACGCAAAGGTGTTGCTACTGTTCTCTGCTGTGCCCGGCCATTTTAATCTGAATGGGAAATCTGTCTAGGGACCCTAGTACAGTAATTAGCAGTCTCTTCAGAGTGTCAGAGCAGAATTACCATTGTAATGGTTTAGCTGGAGGATAAAAGGATTGAATTTGGGTCTGCCTTCCTGCCAAACTAAATGAGTTGCCATGGGAATTTTCAAATATAAGAGGCGTTTACTTAAAGCAATTTGGCGGGTTTGAATAAACTCATAAATTACGGGTTTTAGAGGAGAGATCCCTGCTTTCTCTGGCATAGGCTGAACAGCAAAGAAGCCTGTTAGAAAGCTGCTTACATTCTTAATGAGAATAAGTTGATCCATGCTCCCGTGCAGACTATCAGCTTATTAAGGCTAAACTGTTTCTGCTAAATACAGTACGGTAAGCACATTTTGAGAGACAGTTTGCAACAAATCCCTGGAGTAAAAAACAAAATCTGATTGCTCTAAACATAAATTGAATTTCCTTTGCTAGATTAGATCTGTTTTCAAGTAATGCTATTAAAAATGGTTCTCTGTATTGTTTCAATAAACATTAACCTGCTATTGATTTCAACTTTCCTCCGTGCATGTAATATTTATTACAACGCTTGTCAAATCTGCTTCTGAAAGGGGAGGAGGGCACTGAAGGTTTCTTTTGAAAACAAATAAGCTGCTACGGCCCTTCGAACAGTTTTTTTTCAGGTCACATGTAAATGTTTTCCCAGCTCGGGCCTGCCTTCTCTCTGAAGGGAGTTGGGCTTTGACCTGCTGACTTCTTTGTCAGCACCAGTGCTATTGAAAYGTGAGAAGATGGACTTGGTGCTTTCACAAATGCCTCAAGTGATGAACATCACTTATGCTTGTTTAACCTTCAGTTGTGCTCAAGAAGTCAGCTGTAGTAGTAAGAACTGATGACCAGTGTTTTGCACTGCTTGTTTGGAAGCATGTATTAGTGTTCTCCTAGCCACTTAGATTTGATAACTTACAGAAAGATAGGGAAGCTTATATGTGCTTGGATGCTTTGGTACTAGATTTAGAAGTATATATTCAAGGATATGTCATACTTGGAATAGTATGCAATATTTTYCCCCAAAATAATTTATATTGAGTATATAGCTTAAGGCTTAAATGTTTCCTTGTGATCCTTTTTAGTATGTATCTCAAATCTTTACTCATCATAAGTATTAAGATATGGTGGAGGAGCTAATTAAAAAGAGAGCAGTACTGCCGTAATGGCAGTAATTTAGACTTTTGTTTAAAGCAGTAAAAATATGCTTAGAACTCCTTGATATAATCTTACATCACTAGCAGGAATCCTGTAAATTAGCAAAGGAAAATAGTAAATTTGTGCTGGTGATTCAGTAGTTGAACAGCTGCTAAGTTCTAACAAATTCCTGAACTGTTACTAATGATGCAGCTGAAACTCTGTTTGGTAGCCTCAGGGTACTGTTTCTGTGAAACTTTAGAACTATCTCCAAAGAAATTAGATGAATACAAGAGCAGCATTTACTAATACTAATACTCAGAATTTCAGCTGTTCATTTAAAGTTACTTTGAGAAGTATTGGTTCCTCATATTACTTGTGCTCCAGAGTGTGTATGCTTAAAATTGCGAGCGAATTGATTTCATCAGACTTGACCCGCCTGCCCCTCCCCCCCCCCCCCCCCCCCCCCCCCCTTTCTTAGATGAGTTAGTAGAAGGGGACAGCAAAAATTTAAAGGTATTATCTAAGTGTTTGTGAAGTGGCTTGCGAAACTGACTATGAATACTCCTACACTCTGTA
This sequence comes from Oceanodroma leucorhoa, assembly GCA_030449065.1. Taxonomy (NCBI): domain Eukaryota; kingdom Metazoa; phylum Chordata; class Aves; order Procellariiformes; genus Oceanodroma; species Oceanodroma leucorhoa. The sequence continues at coordinate 5,807,539 of JASVER010000016.1, forward strand.
TTATAAGAGGGATGCTAAATGATTAGAGGACATTGACAGCATTTGTAAAAAAAAAAAAAGGTATAGAAAAGGCAGTGCTACAGGGAACTGTTTGGGATACTGGATTGAACTGAGTGCATCACTTAGATACATAGTACCAATAGCTTACAGCAGCTCTGCAAATCGATGCTATTTACAGAAACCAGGCCAAAAAATGGGCTTATTGGTATTACAGTTTTCAAATTCCATACTCTGGGATTTTTTCTGCATTTCAGAGTTTTGGTTCCATAGGTTGGGGGACTCAATTGGGACCTATCTTAGTTCAAGTCTTGTGCCTTCTTCCTCTCCTCCCCTCTGCTTGACTTGTACAGCTGAGGTGGAAATAAGTGGCGATAGGAGCACTGGAACAGCTTAAACTGTTTTTTCTGCCAGGTTGGATGTTGGGATAGGGATATTTGATAATTACTGATAACTGGATCTGGACTACATGGTATGATCTTAGTTTTGCAATACCTGGGTGGAAAGTGGGAGGAAAAGTGGAATCGCTACATAGTATTTCACTTAAATTTTTTATGAAGGGTTTTCATAACCTGAAAATTATTGATCAGTCACATCAGAAACATCCTTCTTCAGAGTGAAGGAAGACGTGCATCAGACAGGTTACCTGATAGAAGATGGGTATTTTCTTTGAAGGATATTCTGTCTTTTGCCTCATGAGCAGTGTAGAGAGAAACCTTATGGTTTTATTGTCTAAAAGTATGAAAAAAACACCTGGATAGGAGTCAAGTTATCTATTATGTTGTCTTAGGTAAAACTGAGTTGGACCTGCTGAGATCTGAATCTGATTCCAGCTATGGTATGTTTTCATGAGATGTGATGAGCCTGTTTAACAGTTAGAAGCAGGAGTTCCCTTTCTGCTTCACCGCTGAATCCAACTGCAGACTTCAACTACTTATTTTGTGGATGGATATAATAAAACAGCACTTGCAAGGCCTTTCCATGAGCTGATTTTATTTGCTAAATGGTAGAAAAGTAAGCCACAAAATTTTCTGGTGAGTTTTGAGAGGTAAATCACCTTGCTGAATGTCTCACGAGCACCAGAGCACACAGAGGAGTGTCAAGGGCATGGACACAGAAAAGGTGGGGAAGAAGTGGGAAGCTATGCAAAGTACTTGTTCTCTGTGTTTAATTTGTTATATTTCTAGGGTTCTTGGCTCCTGCTGGTCCAGGAATCCAGAGAATCAAAGAAATGTGCATTCTGCTAGACCAGTAGGGGTAGCAGCTGTTTCTTTTAAGGCACTCCCCCTTTTCTTATTCTCTGAAAGTATTTTTTTCCATTCTCCATTTAATTTTGCTTCTGCTGGGGCATTGTTACATTGGCCTCTGATCTTTAGATTCCAACAGTTTGTTTCTTTCTGCAATTCTTTGCACTTAGTCACTAACTTTTAAGCTTTTGGGAGTAGAAGCTATGCATGCGTATTGCTGGTATATGAACTCCAGATCAGAATAGTGTTTATATACTGTTATGCTAAAATTAACATTTCATGCAGAGGCATGAAAATAAAATGCATCATCCTAAGTCATACAATTCTTGGCTAAAGAAAATCAACAATTCTCACTTAGGATAGTTCTATAGAAGAGTATAAATCAGAAAAAGGAAAAAATATTAATAAGGAAATTGATTTTTGTAGGGTCCTCACACTATCAAATAGTGCATTATTTTCAGTTTGTTAACATGGAGCTTTGTAAGTATTGGATATACTATTTAACTCGTATGGATTTAAAGTTGGTGGTCTAAGGTGTAAAAATGACCAGTTTAGTATGATGATATTTTAGAAGAGATTTAAAATTAGTATTTTTCAGTGTTTTTAGAACACGGAGTGCAAATACCAAAGAAGCTCAAAGGTCTCTGCAAAACATGAATGCATATAGATATTTATAGTAGTAAGTAAATGGTGGGGATTGTGGCCTTTGCTTCTGATGAGCAAATCTACAAATGGAGAAAGTGTACTTCACATAGTTTAAGGTAGCCACTAGAGGAGTGTGGTTAGTACAGTTGGTCAAGGAAGCTGTAATGGTATTCCTCCACTGAAGGTCAGCATCAAGAGAGAAGAAAATCAGAAAGGAGAATGATTGTAAATAAAGACAAATGGGCAGAAACTGGGCAAAATAAAAAATAGTATTGTAGGAGAAAGAGGAATAAGAAAAATGAAATTAAATATTTTAATATGAAAACTTGGTTGTCAGGTGGTGGATTCCAGTTAGAAAAGAAAAATCTGTGCTTCTAGTTGGGAAATTAGACTGCTGGGTTTCAGAATTAGCAAGACTAAGACTCCTAATTCCACATGCAGCTGAGTCAATTGACAGCTCTGCACAGGGGAGGTCTCAACTCCCCTCAATCTCACCTCTCTTATGCTGGCACACATTTGAGCCTGCAGTGAGCTCTCTGTTTTGTGATCTGGCAGAAAACTATTCAGATTAAAAAAAAAAATTGTCTTGCCAGATTAGCAAATTGACATGGCTCAGTCACAGATACGGTGACAGACACAGTAGAGCAACAATGAGGAAAGAGTAGGATTGTGACCACCACCAGTTAAATTGGCTTAAAGTACCACAGGAGTGCCAGCTGAGAGACTTTTTACATCTTCAAAAATAATTTTTGACTGATTTGACAGCAGTGTAAAACCTCAGCCTAATCATCCAGAACTAATTTGTAGCCTGGGAAAAAGTCTTAAGACAGCATTTTAATTTTTTTACGTTCTAGCATCAGGTGTTGTATTTTCTAGGTAAACGTGTCTGAACACGTCTCCTCTGAAATTACTCTCCGTAAGTTTTCCATCTGATTGATTCCCATTCCATTTGCTGTTTTTTAAGGTCTGAGCTTTCTGAACTCAATCATGTGCAGATACACAGCAGCTTATTTTCACACATTCCGGAAAGAAAATTCCATTCATTTTTCCATTTATTTGAATCGCTTCAGAATTGCCTTAGCTTTTCAGGCCTTTTGGACCTTGTTTGTCTGTATTTCCCTAAGGAAMAGGACTTCATTTGTCTCTTCCCATTGATGATGAGTAAATGAATATTCTTCAGTTACTCTCAGATAGTGTCCAAAAACTTCCATTCCTTTTTAGGTTTGCTTCTTAATTTTTCAGCCACATCTTGTAACCAAAAGCTTTAAGTGTACTTTTTCTGGTTTGTTTGTTTGTTGGGTTTTGTTTGTTTGGGTTTTGTTGTTTGGGTTTTTTTTTGTTGGGGGGGGGGGGGGGTGTGTGTGTGTGCGTATTTCGATGTATAATTTTTACACACATTAAAGGAGTTTTTTAATGCAAAATACTATTATAATTATATAATCCATAAAGTTAGAGAATATGTGAATTCCGGTATTATTTTGAAATATTCATGAGATTCTGGAGTTCAGGAGATTAAAAGGGACTAAGGTGATTTATCCTGTGGTAGAAAATGTATTTTAAGCTGCTTTTGCTTATGGCTGTGCACTATTTGTCTACTGTAGAAACTACAATTCTACAGTCTCTGAAAGACAGTTTAATTGTACTCATTTCAAATATCTAAATGGAAAGAGTTGGTTTTTCCTAATGATTGGATTAGAACAATAAGTGTTTAGAGAACCAGAGTGTCTGAACAATATTTAAACAGATGTATACATAAAGATGTGAAAAACAATTGAGGATGAAATCTAGAAATGAGAAAATGAGAGTTTTACTTGTATAACAAGGACTCAAGAATCATTCTCAAAACAGGTGGAAATTGCATATCAATGTGCAGTTGACAATACAATATGGAGTGAGAGCGATGGACAAGGCACTGGTAGTGAGTGGGAGGGAAGAAAGTAAGTTAGTTACCACTTGAACAGTTTGGTGTTATTAGGGTGGATTTCTTTTTCTAGTATTAAAATTGCTTGTTCTCCGCAAAGTTGATACAATATGCATTTGGCATTTAAGGTTAGTTGGAAGACTACAAGGGAGATCCTACGTAGAAATATTTTAAGATTATCCTATCGAGAACGGTTTCCTGAGCATGACATGACGGCATTGATCCAGGGTGGCTCTGTGACTGCGGTTTATTTCAACGACAGTTCAGTACTCAGCTGCTTAAAAAATGAAAAAAGGAAACTGTTAAATGAAGTTTTGGTGTAATATCGGATCCAGAGTCTGTAGCAAGCTGTTCAGATACAACACTGTAAAATATGTGAAGATCAGCCACAAACAGAAGCACAGAAGTCTTGATTATTTCTGTCCCAGTATTGCCTTTAACTTGCAGTGAAATTTGATCAGACTTACGCTGTGAGTCCTGCTAAATGGTTACTTAAGTGTAGTGTCTGTGTTTCTGCTGAGGAGTCAGATTTTTAAATTAGTGTGTAGAGCAGCAGGGAAGGATGGTGAAATTTATTATTTAAGATAGGCCTGATACATACTTCTCTCATTCTAGGACAGAAAATTAGACTTAAAGAACTTAATTGTTTTATCATGTAGGTTCATTTAATTATTATATAGAAAACAAATTAGTAGATTCTGGTAATGTAGCATTTTAGGAAAGAAGAGATGAAAAAACTCTGGTCAATAATTTCTTTGGGGACTTTCCAGTAGGTTAACCAGTCCTTTATTTTGGCGAGTCTCTCGTCGATACTTGGATACCTCATGATCGCAGTCCCTTCTGGATAGAAGAGTATATCGTGTTTGTTATACTACAGTGTCTTTTCTGTATGTGAACTTTTGTTACCTATAATTGCATGTTGGGGAGATGCAGTTCTGAAACAGGGCCCACATACAAAAGTGGTAGATTCTGTTATTTATGCAAGGCATCAGAACAGTCTTGGGGGGGGGGAAGGGGGAATGTGTAGGTTTATCCCAGACTCCAGAAAACACTTTTTATGGAAACTGTTGTTTTGTTGTGTGTGTGKTTTGTGTTTTGTTTTGTTTTAATTAAACAACAACAGTTTTAGGAAAGTTTCTCTAMCTATGCTATATATATAAATTGCTGAGATACATATTTCTTGTGCAAATTGGTAAATAATAGAAAGGTATTTTTATTGCAATTGAGTAACCTTTTTTCAGAATGTAAGGGTTTTTTTTAAATTGCTAGTAATACTTTCAAAACTAAATGATTGTTACTGTTAATGTCTCTTCAGATTAAGGATTTATAGTCTGCCCTTAAAACATGCAGCAGAATAAAATTTCATATACAAAATTGAATATTGTAAGAAACTTCTTTTGCGTTACTACGTTATGAAAAATAGGTGGTTCTTATTTGTCAAAATCTGTATGTTAAATACTGACCTTTAAGTATGTGATAAATTCCCAAAGCCAGAGAGGTGAATATCTTGAAACAAGAAGCTGGTTTAATTTTCTTTAACACAACCAATGCGTCTTTCTCCAGCTTCAAGTTCCAGKTTTTTTTCCAAGAACTATAATGAATAATTAAAATAAAGCTTGCATATGTTTGAATTAATCTGGATGATCACACTGGAAAATTATGGGACTGCATTAAAAAAAAAGTCAAAGTATTATCACTTCTGCTATTCTGGGGTGGTTACAAGAAACTGAAGTGACTTTTAATGATTTACTAAGAATCCACTAATCCTTTGTAACTAAAGTTGCTAAGATTAAAGGAATGGATTACAAAATTGAAATCTGTTGCATGTATATTTTTCTGTAATACTTATAAACGTCAAAAGTCTTTTGGCTAAATGTATGAGACTTTGCCTCGTAAGGCTTTTAGAATTATTTTTAATGCTAAATTTACGTTACGTAGAAATAAAATAATGATACAGACTGATAGAAGAAACTCCCATGCCTTCCCTCAGCTCTTACGTGACAGCATGCATAAATGTTCAGGGCTAGCTGGAGTCCGAGCCGCCTTTTGTCAGTTTATCATCAAATGAGTGCTTTAATAGCTGATGCTCTTACCTGGTAGACAACTCACAGCGCACACACACATGGCTGCTCCTCGGCAGCACAGGCTCCTGACAGCAGCCTTCAACAGCGAGGGTCGCTGGCCTGTCATTCCTGGGGCTGGAAGGGTTACTTGCCGGGCGGCAGGCCGGGTTACAGCTCTGTCTGTGGGTGAGGGCATGTGGCCGGCCGGTCAGGTGGGCCCAGCGGCGCGGCGCGGCGGCTCCCTGGGGGCAGGCGCTCCTGGGAGGCCCCCGGTGCCAGCCCCCGCCAGGCAGCGCTCAGTTTCGCTCCTGGCGCTGGAGAGTGCGCATTGGCTGGTCTCTAAAAGCTGAAAAGAAAGCTCAATAAACACAGCGAAGAAAGCCTTCASCCTAGCAACACACTGCCTCGAGCCAGCTTGAGCCTTCAGACGGAAGGTCGTATGATTGACATATTTGTCCCCTAAAGAGAGCGCACACAATTCGTTTTTTCACTTCTCTGTATTTTTAAGCTGTGTGAAAGCAGGTTTTAGCCAGCCGTACAGGAGAGAAGACTAGCCAATTGGAATACTACCACCCCCTCTTTCTGGACTTGATCAGCTCTGAGAGTTCAAGAAGAACAGGAGAGTCATCTGTGATGTTTATGGAAGAGTTAACTTCGATTTTATACAGTAACATTTATATTAGAGTACTAGTAAAATGCACGTAAGACATACATGTGATATTATATGCCACAGAGCTATGGGTTGCTCGTATACTTGTAAGCAGCTGGAAGTAATTGTGAGCTTTTTGTACTCATTCACTTTTTAGCAGCTGTTGAGAATTACTGAAAGTATATACTGAGGGCGTACGTCCTTTTAAACTTTCAGTGTTGTGTTTCTGCAGCTCGACTAGAAATTTAAAACTTAGGTAAGTTGAATTTTTGGGCATCTTACACTTAAAAAAAATATTATTTCTCTGGATGGTAGCTTTATACAGAGTTCTAAATTAAACCGTCATTAGAAGACTCCACCTTAGGGATTGTCTGTGTGTAGAAAAAGACAGTGTCAACAAAACTGTGCCCTTGCACTTTCCGTTATTTTTAAAATAAAACAATTTATGCAAACAATTTACAAAAGGGAAGATAGGTGAAATGCAGAAGCAGTTCTGTTAATCACATTTAGCTGTCATGATTCTTGTTGAAAATGTGACTACAGCAGTAAGTGTGACAGACTAAAAAGCTATTGGAAGACCACTGCTCCCCAAATACTGACATTTTATAATTGGGTAAGCCTAAACATTCATGTTTTTACTCTGTATTGTAATACCTGAATTTATTTTAATTAGTCAGTATTACCTTTTCAGGACATCTCAAGCTGAAGTCTTACAAGTTACTACTGCAGCTTGAATTCCCATGTGGTAGTCTGAAGCCCTGAATCCTGTGTTTAATGAAACACGTAAGAGAAGGTACACTTGAAAGACATGTACTAATCCACAGCAACAGTCTTTGTACTCCTCGTCACCAGCAGTTAGTTTTCTTTTGTTGGTCTAAGGAGAGGGACTTGTCAAGTTCTTTCTAGGTTACTAAATCTGATATGAAATGTCATTTTTCTTACAATTTTTTTTTTTTTAAATTTCTGAGTGGGAACAGATTAAAAACATAATGGACATGTTTTCCATATGAAAACATGGGGTYGTATTTCATTACCATTTTGAGAATGAAAGGCTTTGTTTATGTACTAAAACATTAGCATAGCTGGAAACAAAATTAGCTGGCACTGGAATCTCTAGAGTTTGCAACAAAATACTAGTTTTGAAACCCCTCAATGGGATTTGTTCCCCCCTCCCCCCCCCCAATATCTGAATTCAGTATCTTTGCATTTGCCGGAAATTTACAGCCAATCAGTGTATAAACTCAAACTTTTAACAGAAACTTCCTGGGATGATAGAGGGAAAATAAATGTTACAGGTCAGGCCAGACTTTGCTACAAGTGTTTTAATTAATCATTCCATTGTTATATTTCTAACAACAGMCTCCAATCTGTACCTATTAGAACAACCACCTTTATCGTAGGTAGTTGTGTAGCATAAGTTGGTTAAATTATTTTTGTAATTTACTTAAAACGCAGGATGGTTTAAAGCATTTGTCCTGATATATGGAGCATGTCAGTGCAGTCTCAAAGTGTTTTGGCACCGTTCAATCTGTTTGAAAGGCTACAGCTGGAATAAAGACCTGCATAATATAGGTCGTGTTTGATTTCTGCTCTGTTCAGATTCCTAGGATGTTTGTGGTACTCACAATGTTGCTGATAGAGCCGTGTGTGAGACATTTGTCCCAGAGACTTGCCTGGTAGTATCTCATTCACTGTGCTTAGCTCCTTCTTTCAGAATTAAACTAACCAGTGAGGAGGAATTTTGAATGTCTAGCATTCCAAAATTAGAAATACCAAAAATAAAGTATTTAGCTCTGTAAGTTTTTTAACTGGGCTTGCACATTGCTAAAAATAGATCTATATTTAGACTGCATTATTGATAGCTATTTCATTTGAATCTTAATAGAAATGTTAGCAAATATCTATGCTAACAAATACATCTTAATGTATTTCAGTAGAATTATGTCTTTTTTTAAGACATTTTAGAAGGTACTGTATAAATGTTTTTTCTTTTAGTATTTTTGGGGGTTCGGTGTATATACATGTCATGAAAGATGCATTCCTGTTCTGGAGCTTTATGAATTGCTGAAGCTCTTCTGTGTGGTGTTTTAAAGATTTTTGTCACTGATTTTATTAACACCATTAAAAGGTTGAGGTGCGAGGGAAAGAGGAATGATAATTCAAAACAAAAAAAAAGGCTACACAAAAAGMAAATTCTGGAATTAAGTATTGTTGAGTGTCTAGTATAAATGGCCCAAGGGACCTTATTTCCTCGAAAGCCAAAAACCCTGTGATTTAAATATGAGTTCATCGCGTCTGTCCTAAAGAAATGTTGGGACAGACATAAAAATTCGTTAAGGTTGATGGTGATTTCCATCTGCTCTTTCCTCCCCCCCCCCAATATATTAACAACTAGTACCCAGAGGGTATATGGTGAAGCAAACCCTAAGTTCCACTGATGCTATATTTCAGTCTGGCTTATAAAATGTGCTTCATGCTGATTTTCTGTACCTTATCTGTATTTTCGTCTTGCAGAAATGGAAAGTGGGGGAGGGGAGGGCATAAGGACTCTCAGAAATATTACTGGTAAGCCAAGTATCGTGATTAAACAGGGATGTGTCAGATAAGGTGATGGGAAGTGTAAAAAGATATGCTGCCTTTTCCCCCTAGTGTATGTTTAACATTATGACCAATGAATTTGTCAAGTGAAGCAGTACAGTCTGCTTTGCATATCATTTGAACTGAGAGCTTGCTTTGAAGAAGATAAGCAGACTGTGTTGCCCAGAAGAAGTAATGATGCTAATTTATCTTTGCCTGTCCTCATAGGCACAGCAGTGTGCATCAGTGTTGAAAAGGAAATAGAGAAATAACTGAGCTATAGCTTGCCACCTATTCAATGCCACAGTATCGTTGATGGCATACAGGGCTCTAAGAAATATGGCTGGTCTTAAAGCAGTAATTTATTTTACTTTGTCTCAAAAGTATTTGGAAAAGTTTCCTCTGATACAAGAATAGCTGCTACGTTATGCCAGAAAAACCTCTTTGGCAAATTCCCCTCAGCACGAACAAAGCTATGTTGTAGGCTTTCTGCTCCATCACCATCAGAAGTGTATAATCAAGGATGAGAAAGTCTAAGTAACATATGTTTACCAACAACTTCTAACTACCAATATTTACATTCTGGGCAAGACCTTCCAAACAGAATAAATTTTAAGCATGTATACCTTAGCTTCAAGGATTCCAATGTGTTTTAGCCTATGATCTTTTATAATATATTTTACAATATGTTGGTGTCTGAGATCTGTTTTCTGGTTTAATACGTCTATGTCTAGGAATTTGTAGTACATTGTTTGTGAGGTTTTTTGTTTATAAATTATGAATGGAAGGTTTTTGTCCCTGAATGGAGACATTCATGTGTAAAGGCTGTTTAACTGGCGCATGGTATGTTCGGAATACTTACTGATCTACAAGTGAATTGCAGTGGAACATTTTTCTTTGTCATGGAGATAAAAGCATTCCAGAGCCCGGAGAATCCATCGAGTGTCACAGCGCAAGCCTCCAAACTGCAGCTGTGCGGCTGTATAGCAGCTAGGGACTGTAGGAGGCAGGGTGACAGAACCCTGAGGGGCAGCAGTGCCTCCTGGATAAGAAGGATAAGATCAGTAACAGTAAAATGTTTCAGTGGTGCTATTGTGCTTTACCAAAATTCATATTCAATTAATAAATTGCAGGTGGCTTATACTATACAGATACTCAGTTTAAAGAATATGAAAGTCTCTGTACTTAATGTGTATTTTTCCAGAGATATGGTGGTAGAGAAGTTATGTTTATCGTATGTAGCAATTGTAAATGACTTTTCTATTTGAAGAAGAGTTTTAAGTATCTATTCTTGTTCATTTGTATGGTGTTCTTCCGTAACTGCCAATTTCTTTGCCCTTCTGTTTGGAGTGTGTGTAAAATTATTTAATGCCTTACCTGTGTACTAAAAAATACAATGTGTTATTGGCAAARTTTTCTACCTGCAGTAAATGTGTAGAAAAGCATATGAACTTGGGCAAAATGTGGTAGCTGGAAGAGCTCTCTCTAAGGGTAGCAGGAAAGGTGCCAAGCTGCTGTTGAGTATTGCTGTTTAACCAGAGGTGGTGTGGGGCAGGCAGGAGGGTAGTCTCCACGAGAAGTTGCTGCGGTTCTTGGAAGGTAAGTGCTGCTCTTTGGAGCTCTTGTGTTGTTGAGGCTGCCTGGTCATTCTTTCCATGAGCCTGGTGGGACAGGCCTGCTGCAGTTGGCTGGGGAAGATCAAGACTGATTTTTGGCCTCTGTATTCGCAGTTGATTTATGCATCATTTTGCTTCACCATCATTTCTTCTTCCCACTTGCTGCTCCTGCTCTGATCCTGAAAGTATAGCCCTGAAACAGCTTATAAAGGACTGCTCCCTTAACTGAAGCCAGACTTGGCTGCATTTGGTGCGAGATAAAACTGTTTGCAGCCTTTCCTAGGGTTGGGCTCAGTTCAGTTCATGAGAATTTCAGCTGAAGTGCGGGGATGTGTGACTGGATTGCAAAAATGTCATCCAAAATGCATGACATTTGGAAGCTAGGCTGTCAGTGAAGGTCACTAACATCACCTAAATAAGTGTATCTATATTATTATGAATGTAGGGAAAAAGTGTATTTGTTACATTTTCCAAAGTTTAAAAGGAAAATGAGCATAATACGGGGAAAGTATATATGTTCGTACAGAAATGCTGAAAGCCTTCCCTGTCAGTGTAGGTAATAATCAGAGTACGTTCTGAGACTTAGCTGGGTAAGACTGTGAGGCTCAAGGAGCTCTGTCAGGGTAAGGTATCCCTGCTATCATACGAGTGAGTGGATTGCTTGGTTTGTGAATTCTCTCAGCTGCAGTCACCTTCCACGTGGGTCAGTTTGGGTCCGGCAGCGGTATGGCAGGGCAGTATGGTTACTGACTGACTCCTCTGGATGCTAGCTCGTGGATCTCTGCTCTGTAGTAAACATTGCTACTTAATCCTTCTTTTCTTTTAAGGTGTAGTATCTTTCTTTCCTTCTCTACTGTAATTTATTGTAGGCTTCTCAGAGTTGACCGTACACAGAATCTAACAGTCTACCTGTCACCTCTGAAGACTGTTGTCATCTTCTGAAGTCTTCATTGACATAGCACAGTGAATGCACTTCGTTTGGAGTGTGTATGCCTGTCTGTCTTCCACCTTGATACCGTATCTATCTAGTGTGTGTGTGTTTTGTGTATAAATAAGATGTTAGACTGTATGATATGCTTAAGGGTGCACTGTATGCATATGAGAATCTGAGGCATTTAAGTGCCTAATAATAATTTCAGAAGCGTTAGTTAAACAAGAATTCTCTGAGGATCTTCAGGTATCTGAGGTTGAAGTATAGCTTAGAGATTGATAATGAAAAGAAGTCATTAAAAAAATTAAATGGGGTGCTTTATCTGAGCTCCCTATTTCATGACATGAAACAAGTTCTTACTAATAGCAGTTTGTTACATAATTGCATTCCTCTTTTTTTTTTTTTTTTTTTTGAAACAGACAGTATGGCCCAATGTAGAAGACAGAATTGGGCATCAGTATGGTCAGTGTTGTGTATTTCATTTGAAATTGTTTTATTTTGTGAAGTGTTTCCCCAGAGACTTCATGTAAGTGGCACTTGCAGTTGTTACTAGTGTTTTGAACCTTGTGACTACTAATCCCACTCTGATAAAGATTAGGAAACAAGTTATTTAAAATGATGGTGGTCACTGACATTTGGTCTCCTTCAGATCTTTTTATTGCTAGCCCAAGTAGAGCTGAGCTACCGTGAGGAGCACTGGCCGTGTGTTCACAAAAGGGTAACTGCTGTTGTCTGTGCACAGTTGGCTTTGTTAGGATTTACCGCTTGCATCTCTTCAGTGTTTGTATTCAGTGAGCCGTTGCAAGTGCTTACATTGAAAGAATTATGTTTCAAGATACCATTTAAGGTTTTTTCTTAGTCTGCATGTTATATTGTACATGAGAAATACAAGGAAATTACTGGAGGTTTAAGAGGATGAGAGGTTTGAGTCAATCACTTGAGCTTCAATTTAGTAATGCAGATCTGGCTGTAAGTGACCTTATTGATGTTTGCTCAAAGTAGCTTCCTCTTGGTACAAATGACTGAGCTTTGTTGTAGCTATTGTACAGGTAATGTACTGTCCCTTTAGAGGTTGCCTTTGTATCCCCGATGCAACCTCTCTTTGCTTTAAACAGAGAGTGCCTGCAGAAATGCCTGGAGCTAAGATAGATTGCATCGGTGTGCCTCATTTGATCATCTGTCAGCAAGGAAGAGAGGATAGGGCAGGCAAAAACAYGCGCCCACTGCTCCATCCCAGCTCTCGGAAATTTGAGAGTTTGGCTAGTGGTGAATGATGTTCAAGTGGAGAGCTTGATACCAGAGAATGAAGGACGTGACAGCATATCTGAAAGGGTCCTCACCGCTTCTGTGACTTACGCCTTGAAGAGAAGTGGCAAGCGACTGCTGCAAGTTTAGGGTGTGAGGGGGTAGCAGGATTTTGAGCAGTACTGGTAGGGTGGTGCAAATAGTGCTAAGCACCCATGTCTTGAGGAGATAGTATTGTATAATAAACAGTGCCATCTTCTGGGAGGAGTCGGAATGATGCCATTGTGGTCAGCATTAAAGATGATTTTAAAGTGCAAGGTTTTTTTGTTTGCGTTGGGGTTTTTTTCTCTCTAAAATGCTTTGAAGAACAAAATACCAGAAGTTGAAAGACGGTGTTTTAGTGTCTAGTAATGCAAGTCCACATCTGTGAATTATCACTGATACAGTCTTGATGGAAAAGTTTTAAACTATGTTTTGGAGTCTGTTTAAAAGAACAAAAGTTTTTCAACTGCTGAGCAGTATTCCAGAGAAGTAAATCTCAAAAATAAAAGTTAAGGACTTGGTCTTCTTTGTATGCTGAAGTCCATTATTATTTTTGTAAACGTAATTTGTAAAACCTAGGTAATTGCAACATCTTTTCTCATAGGAAGCATAGTGACCTATAGGAAAATGTTAAAGATCCAAAGTAAGCATGATTACTTTGTCTGTCTTTTATTGCTTTTAAGTTGTTATAACTCCTTCTTTTGGGGATGTCAGAAGGGAAAAAAATGTTTTCTGTCTTAAAATTATTATCCTATAAATAGTTACATTTCAGAAATATTCACTGTGGTACAAAATCTGAGATTAGAGTTACTAAAATTATCCTAGCAAGTGGAATGTAAAGATTCAGCATTTACTGAGACTCATTAATGGTGTCAGATCAATCACCTGAACTCTTATTTGGAGGAAGTGAGCAGTTTTAGTAACATTAATGGAACTACATAGGAGATGCAGCTGACATTGTGAGGAGGTTTTTTTGTTAGACACTTTCAAATAAATAAATAAATAAAGGAACCCAAGCAAAAAGCCAATAACAAAGTATAACCATTATGGAGGGAGGAGAAAAAAGGAATCAATGTGTTAAAAATCTTTATTGCTAAAATAAATTACTTAAGATATATCCAGAATGACAAGAATTTGTGAGCTCTGGATTGGCAGATAGATTTGGAATTGTTTTTATTGCATCATGATTGTCTAGGTAGTTTACCAGCAAAGATGCAATGGATTAATAGTTTCTAAAAAAAAAATAAGATTCTTTTGCATTTAAATCATAAGTCTGTTCTGAGTATGTCAGATTAAGCACTCTATAATCAGTACATTTTGTATTCCAGAGAGTCTCATTTTAATGACTCTGGCATCTGAGGTTTCTGGATAGTACAGTTCTTAACCGTACAATTAATTTGTAGTTAAAATGGTAATTGAATGTGTATTTACTTTTTCAATATTAGTGTTAGCTTGGTCTGTCACACAGTATTTATGTCTAACTTTCAGTATATTCTGAATGTTTAACAACATCATCAATTGTTACTCTGTGTAATCTTTGTGTTTATGCAAGTCCTCAGTATTACAGTTAGGACTTTMATTTCTGACATCTGAAAGTAATTTAGTATTGACCCATGTTGATTTTAAGTTGATGATAAAAATCAGATGTTAAAGTTTCCATTGCAAGGGGTGGTGGTCCTTGAGCATACCTCACACTAACTACTGTATTTCCTTAGATAGAATTTAAAAACTTCTTTTATCTTGTAATTTAGTAAATTACTTCTCCATAGTTTGGGAGTAAAGTATGTATAACAMTATTTTACTGCAAACTAGTCTGAAAAAATACTGCCCTATACATTTGAAACACTGCGTGTAGGCAATCCTATTAACTCTTTAACTAGTTTGAGACGATGTTTCACCGGTGCAGTGCTGTATGGACACAAAGTTATTTAATAGAATTTTTTTTGTTGTTGGTGGGGATTGCTATTCTTTGTGGCTTTTAATTCTGTTTTTTTTGTAATCACTCATGCTCTTGGAAATCCTAGTTCAAACGATCTGTAAGAGTTGTAGTTTAAGACAGGTGAACAACTCTCTCTGAAATCAGACTTCCGAGATTTTCAGAATGGATGGCACAATATGTTATTATCCAGGTTCCCATTAACTTGGAAAATGCTGTTCCAAATATCTGGAAAACACTGTATGAAGAGAAATGATAAGTGAAAATATAAGAAATCCTGTTTAGCCAAGGAAGAATGCAATGCAGCTGACACTGAAGCTKCCCTCTTTTCCATCTGACTGAGAATTTCAGCAGTGGCATTAATACAAGAAGCAAGGTGGCAACTTAACATTAAAGTAGATGCTGACCATCTCTCTTGGGTTTCCTATATCATAATCTTGTTTTCTGGTTGATAGAATGTAGACTACAAATGGTAGTATTKCTGGAAAGACAGATCAGAAAATGTCTGGTCTTAAAACTAAAATTGTACTAATTAGAAATATTTTCATTAGTAACTGAAAAAGTAAGCTTTTTTTACTGAATACTGCATAATATTTATGCAAGCTGAAGGATACCAATAGAGTAGGTAACTTCAGGGAAGTAATTTATATTGAAGCGAAAACAAGAATAATGTGTACGGTGTAAACAGTAGTTATATCCTAATCAGACTACATCTACATGTGCCAGAATTACAAATTCTGTCTTACAACAGTTGTTGATGTCCTATTTGGAAAGCTACTCAAAGTTTGTTGTTTATTTTTGGTGTCATTGTCATCATCCCCCCCCCGGCCCCCGGAAGTAGTCAGTATCAACTACAGTGCAGCAAGTTACAGCAAATTGAAGTTGCTTTAAATTTGTGGTGTCTATTCTTCCTCCAGCCCAATAACAGAATTTTGTAAAAGATCCCTTTAGGACTACATGAAAACATTTACTAAAACTTCAGAAAAAATGTCTTTAAACAATTTCTATCAAACACAACTTACACTTAACCCTATTTTTATAATTTATGGTGTGAGCCTTTTTCAAAACTCTTAAGATATCTATCAACACAACTTAATGATAGACAACAGGCAACTTGCACTTAATTTTAAGGAAAAGTTGACAAAGCTTACCGGTTTCGTGACTAATGGTAAGCAGGTATTGTGCTTGGATAAAACTTGAAGGCGTTTTATTTTAGGTCCCTTAGATCTTGTGCACTAGTGAATTAATAAGCCTGACTTTCTTCCCATCTTTTCACACACAGGCAGAAGGAGAAGACAGCCTTAAAAAGATGCAGCTGATGGAGCTTGCAATTCTGAATGGCACCTACAGAGATGCCAACATCAAATCACGTAAGCATGTCATAAGCTCGGGGGTCAATGCCATAGTAATGTTTGCAGGTTTTGATTCCTAAAGCTACTTTTTGGCAAATGTACAGTAGCAACCATGTTGGAGAATGGAAGGCATTAAAAAACCAACAGAACAGTAGGTAGCCATTGCAAAAGATCTACTGGAGATGAGTTATGTCAGTTTTGGGGGTTTTTTGTTTGGTCCATGTCCACCCACCCTCCTTTTTTTAAACAGTATGTCTGGGTTGAAATATTTACAAAAATATAGTTTAAAAAAATTCAACCCTTAAGCCATATTTTTCAATCATTTTGAATACCTATAAAGGACAATGGACTCCTTTTCAATTTTATTTTTAGAGATTTAATTTGAAAATGTTACAGATGTTCAGAATACTGTGAATACATTTTTCTGTATTATATTCCTTCCTTTCATCTTGCTTGCATGTGTCCCCCCAATGTTATGTTTCTCCAACAATTCATCAACTGATTTCACAGCTGAGTTCACAGGGATCAGTGATGTAATGAGCCATTTTTATGATTTCTTCCATTACATTTGTGTGAGAATGCTTTTGCAAACGCAWGCACAGGTTTACACTTGAAAATTAATTACATACACCTACTAATGAGAGCATATACCTATTATGTGTGATACAAATTATTTTCTCTAGTTGAAAAGCTAATTTCTCCTCCTGAAAATGTAGTTGCTGATACTGTTCCAAAGTAAATTTTCGCTGTAGCTGTGATACAGATGTCAAATGTAAGCACAGTTAAATCAGTCTTTTCACTAAGGGCCTACTGATATTTGCAAATTTGTTTCTCCACACAGTTACCATTTCAATGTTGAATATGTTTAAAGGTTGGAATGCAGTTAGGTCAATTTGAGAGTGCTTACACCGATGTAATTGTTCTGATTTGAAAAGACACGTAAGCAAGGGCTTTTACCACTACAATGGTAGTGGTAAATCTTTCAGCCGTAATGAACACCGTAATATTTAAAGCTAGATCAGTTTTAAATATATTTTAGTCTCTAAATTATTGCAAATTTATGAGTTAAATAGCTTTCAGATTAGCTTAAATTGATGCAAACTGTTGCATAGAAACCTTTATATTAATCTGAGCAATTTCTTTGTCTGATGTATTCTCATTGGTCTGTTGTGTCAGTGCAAGTGGGAAGATGGATTTTTTTTTTTTTTTTTTTTTTTTTTTTGACTGGAGATTTCCACACTAATATTCACTTTTTTATAATACTGAAAACTTGAAGATGTAGAATCCATACTGGTTTATTTCCATTTAAGAAAGGAAATGAAAATGTTTGAGGTTTTTTTTAATTATACATTGTCTGAACACTTTTGTTTAAAAATAATTTAAAAAACACAACAGTCTCAAATCTGAAAAACTTCCCCCACRTTTCTCTTTTCAGACCACCTGTAAGTTAATTAAATCAATGTAGATCAACAGTAGTGCATAGAAATCTATAAATTACAACCCTTTAAGATTGACTGTTACCAGCTGATGTGTTACTGTTTAAGAAGTTGTTCATCTTGCGTGCCAACAGGCTTCAGATAACACTAGCACCATTTAAAAAAAAATAATCATGTCTTTTCTTTAACTTAAGCAAGGCCATAGTGAACTTCTAATACAAAGAAAGTATTTTATTTGGGGTAATTTGATATGGAAATAACTTTTGAGTCTGTTTTATTCATGCTAGAGTAGGAGAAGAGATGCATTGTGTTTCTAGGTCATCTTTAACTTCACTGATCCTGGAAACTGGAATTGTGTATGTGTTTAAATACAATTCTAAGATGTATAAAAACTGTAGACTCATACGGCAGCTCTGCATAACTGAGCATCTGTGGACTCTATAGTTGCACTAAATTTTGTACTCTGTATTTGATTATGACAGTATTTTCCTTGTATCTCCTGCATGCATCTCAGTCTCATGCAGTCTTGATAGCATAAATGAAGAAACGTGGTCTAAATGGAGCTTTTGTGCTGTGTAACCTGTTTGAGAAATCTACCTCACTGTTTTACAATGGCTTTTTTATTTTGCATGTTCATACTTAATCACACTGGAAAATGGAAAGCTGTTTGCATTTGAATGGTGTGCTTTGGCACTGTGTGATCAGCGCATGTACTAATGATTTCCTTTTATTTTTCTTCTTTCCTACTTTTCCCCTTTTTTTCCCATTCTTTCCACGTTTTGTACTGCTATCTCCATACTTTCCTCTGAATTTCTTTGCTTACTGTAGCAGCCCTTGCCTTTTCTCTTGCAGCAACAGCCCAGGCTCCAAGGATTATTACTGGGCCTGCGCCTGTTCTCCCACCAGCTGCCCTGCGTACTCCTACGCCAGCTGGCCCTACCATAATGCCTTTGATCAGACAAATACAAACCGCTGTCATGCCAAACGGAACTCCTCATCCCACCGCTGCAATAGTTCCACCTGGACCCGAAGCTGGTTTAATTTACACACCATATGAATACCCCTACACGCTGGCACCAGCTACATCAATCCTTGAGTATCCTATTGAACCTAGTGGTGTATTAGGTAAGATCTTTGTACGCGAATGACTGGAGAAGATACTGCTTATGCTTTTGTGATATTTGCAAGGTGGAGGTCATGGGGCTTAAAGAAAAATTTGAAGCAACAATCTTATCTCAGGTATATGAAAACYGCCTAGGAAAACTGCTCAAATGGTGTAAAGATTTTAACATGTTTTGTGTTATTAAATATATGTGTTTATTATATTAATAAGATTACTGAAAATAAAATCTTAATGTTTGTGTGACACTAGATGGTGGATACATAGGCAAGGGAAAAAGAAAAAAAAAAAAAAAACAACAAATAGAAGTTGACATGTATTATATGTCATTTGGGCTCCCATAAATACCAGATTTCTTTGTGCTCTCTTCAACATAAATTAATTTCCAGTAATCTTCGGAGGAGAGAACTTCCTATTTTGCTATACCTTTTTAGTAGCAAAACTGGAGAGAATGGAAAGGTCTTTTTTCAGTTTGTTGGGGTTTTTTCCTTCTTTATTTAGTACACAACTGATAAATCTCTCCTCAATGTCAGAAACCTGTAAATCGTTTTGTAAGCAGAAAATAATTTCAGTGAATGAATATAAAGCAAACTAAGTTCTGACCAAAGGATGATACAATTAGCAACTTTACTGATGGCTTGTTTTATATACATCGGATTGAAATGACCATCATTCCTAATATTTCAAACCATTGACTTGCTGTGTGAAGACGAGAATGATAAAGCAGCGGTGACAATTCAGTTAACTGGCCAATAGGAACAAGCAGTTCCAATAGTTTCTTCCTTTCCTACCCTCTACAGAATCTAAATAATCTTTTCTCTTCAGCTTGTTCTGAATTGCATATGACCTTGGTGCTGCATAATGTTGATTTTATAGGACTTTGATCTTAGTTTGTTCAGTGGCAGTTATTGATTTACACAAATTCTAAACATCTCTAATGAACACTGGACAATAAGGTTCGAAGTCAATATTTTGTTGAAAGTATTGCAAAAGATCAGTATTTCACTTGCATGACAAATACTTGTTATCTGTATGTGTGCATGTTCCCACATTATACAGTAAAAAAGAAAATGTATTTCAGACTTTTGCCTTTCAGGATTAGTGAATCAATAATAAAAATATTTGTGGGACAAAAGTATGCAGTTAGGTCTGTCTTTGAGCAGCTTACAGGTGTTGTCCATTACCCCATAGCCAAAACGCAGTGAGCATATGATAATGTCATCATTTATTAATTTCCTATGAACATGTAAATGTTCTCTCCAGCTCCTCCACCCCCAATCTGTGAGTCCACTTGTGATACATCCTGGGGTAAAGACACAGTTACAGGCATCATCACAGTAGCTATCAGTTGCTAGTTAGTGGCAAACCCCTCTCCTGAATTCAGTTAATAGCAAGTAAAGAAATACATCATTCCATAGTAATAATTTAATACGATGCAGGGAACTTCAATTTCTTGCAGGATTTTCAATAAAGAGAGAGGAGGGGAGAATTACTCCCAAAAAGGCATCTGAAACCATTGCATTCTTTTGGACTTAGCTGTGAGAGCACAGGTGTATTGCCCAAAACAGATCTCACCAAATCTTATTTAAAAAAGGAAAAGGGAGAGGGGGGGGGAAAAAAGACCACACTCCCACTTAGGTAGCATAGAATCAATCACTCTTAATCCATCTGCTCTATTATCTGAGCAATTGTATAGAATTAATTGAGTTAAATTAGTTTTTCATTGAGTTTTACTTCATAATACACTCATTAAGAGTATGCTATATTTTATCCATTTTTGTGGTGGACCTTTAAGATGTCTTAAAATAATTCTGTTAAAAATGGCAGAGAAATGCATCCCTATTAGTATTTGGGGGATATTGGTGTTGGGATCAAATTTTAGTTGGTGACTAACTTTTAATTCCCTTCCTTTTATCTTCAGGTATGGCTTTCCCAACGAAAGGCTAAGAATTCAAGAACGGTCTTAACTGATCCTTCATCAGATCTGAATTTTAACAAATGCTTAGTTTCAGCAGCCTTGAAAAAAGCTTGGCCTAGCAGTCAGTGACTTACTTGCACTTTTTTGCACATAGATTTAAAATAAAATAGTGCTATTAATTTGGATTAGCTCCTATTATTACAGAGTAGCTGTAATTTATGAGTGTATAGTAGTATACTGACTGCTAAGTGTTCTATATAGTGTTTGCTTTACTAATCACCTAATTCATTGCAGTTCATACTTATTGACTTAAAGTTTAAAATCACAATCTGTAGGCTTGAAGAATTGCTTTAAAACTTTTTTTTTTGTGGTAGAACTGGAAGTGATCTTAAGGTTAGCAAATAATTGTCAGTATTAAAAGATGGCATTATTTAAAATAGTCCTGCTGCAAGAAAGGCACTTCAGTGAATATGTGACTAGTAAAGCTTAAATGTGCTTGGGTCTAATAGATTTCATGAAATACTGTAATTTTGGGATTGTAAATGAATGGATTAAACAGGTTAAGGCCAGGATGTTTAAAATAAATGCAATATTAATCTGCACAGATAAACTTCTTTTTAAGATTAAGATTTGAAACTACTGTGCCTTAACTTGTTGCTTTTCTTAAAATGAACTTTTGTAGTTAATGATCATTTAAATCCATTTTGATAAACCTGCTGTTAATGTTTTCTTTGAATGTCTTCTAACTTTGTCTTGGTAATTGCAATTTAACTAGGTGCGGTGGCTACTAAAGTTCGAAGGCACGATATGCGTGTCCATCCTTACCAAAGGATTGTGACCGCAGACCGAGGTTAGTTTAGTTCTGCAGTTCTTGTTTGTAAGAAGTGCTTTGAGTGTACATGAGATTTGCAACACCACAACTGGTTAACCAAATACCATATTTTGACCCATCCATTATTTTTCTCAAAAGTCTGAGTAGTTAATATTTTGGAGCTTTGGGAATGCTTGCAATTTTAAAAACATTTTGTAAACTTGGCTTTCCCAGCTCAATTAAATATATAAACTTTGTTATCTATTTAATATAAACGCTATAACTGATCCCCTTTTAAAAATTATTTAAAGCTCCGTCTGCATCAGGAAACACTGTGAATTCAGTGCTGCAACAATTAATTTTGGTGTGTTCCCCCCCTCTCTCCCCAATTTGTTCTTTTTAATTGGTGTGGAAATATCAGATTGGTGTTGCAAAATAAAATGAATGGATGGTTGCTTAATGAGAAAGAAGTAAAGGAATAAATGCCTCCTGTCTGTGTCTGGAGAAATCTGAAGATTTAGATTCCTTTTTTTCCAATAAACTTTTGAGCCACTGTACTGTATATTATGAGGAGGATGCATGTTCTCAGATACCTGACTGGATTCAGAAAGGTAAGGGCTGTGAAGATAATACTTCAAAAGTTGTTTGAGTTTGAGTTACTAAGGGTGGGGGAAGGGAGGGTGTTTTGGTTTTTTGCCAAAATCTATTTCTTGGTATTTGCCTTTTGCTGCTAAAATGTGTAACCTGAAGGAGAAGCAACTTTTGAAGTCCTGTTGGTGAGATGACATCCAATATTTGGGCATCTCTCTTTAACCCTTGAATGGAAAGTAAATCTTCATTTTTCTCCTGTTCCTCAACTGTAATGCCTTTGGACCCCTGAATGAAGTATTTAAGCTTATTGAGAAAAGTGATATTTTCGGTTTATTGACATTGGTTAGGAAGCAGTGTGTGGGCTGAATTCTTATCCCATCCCTGCTGCTGACTCACTGTGGGTTTCGGCAAGTCATTTAATCTGTGTATGTTTACCCATCTGTGAAATAAGGATAATAATACTTCCCTACCTCACAGGGGTGTTGTGGGGGTTCTTATTTTGTACAGGGCTTTGAGGATGCAAAGCGTTATGTGCCAAGTATTATTATTCTGCTCTCATCAAAATCAGTGTTGTGCAGGTTTCCATGATATTGTAATATTCAAAAGTCAAATTCAGGTGACAGATCTGACATCTCCTAACATTGACTACACTTCACTTCTCACAACCTCCCATAAATTAACTACAAGAAACAATATAGATTTCAGTCAATACAGTAAAAAGGGCCCTCCTGGATATTTGCTATATTTATGTCACATTTTTATCTTTTATATGTAARGATCTTAATGCTTTACAGAAAGTGTAAAGCTGATAACAAGACACTACTTAAGTTTTCTAGAAGATTGCTGCTTCTTTTATATCACCACACGCTATTTACAGCCCATTGGCTTGTTCTCTTTTCTTGAGAATTCTTCAGTGGGCAACAGGGTATAATCAGAATAAGGTCATAGCCCATGTTTACCAAAAAAAAAAAAAAAAAAAAAAAAAAAAAAAAAAGAGCAAAAGGAGAAAAATCAGAAGTAGAAAAAAGATTAAAACCTATCTCTGTCAAGAGTAATGAGTGGTAAGGATTTGGTTCTCTTTGAAAGTTTGACCTGATATTGCAAAAATCAGGTTTTGCTAATGGTCTTTCATGATCTGCAGTGGTAGTTTCAGGTGACAGGTGAGACTACCTTTTTGTTTAATTAGGTATTTGCCTGAGACAACTAGTAAATACACTGATAAAGCATGGGGAGGGGTGGGGGGTGGCAGGAATACCAATTTGTAGTTTAAGTTCATCGTAGTGTTTACTGAGCATAGATTTTAAATATTTTAGAAGGGCCTAGATGTTTCATCTGGGTCACTTATAAGTAATTGAAATTAATAATTGGTATAATTTCACCTTCTTTTAAAATACAGCCATTTTCTGGTAATTCGGTGTTCATATCTAGCCATATTGGAAGCCCACTGTCTTAAGTAAATAAATAAATGCACGTCTTATCTCCTGTGGAATAAGTCATGCATACCTCTCTCTTTTAGCATGAAAACCATGCTGATATTTCAGGAGAACGTTATTTTAAAATAATCACAGTGTATATTAAGAAACTTACGCAAAATTAATTTTACAACGGTACTTCATTGTATTTTGAATTTGAAATCCTAGATTATCACTGCACAAGTTTATGTTTCACAAAGGGTTTGGAAGAGAACTTTGTTCAGCAATGAAATAGTTTCTTTTGATGTGTTAAAATTATGTTGTAGAATTAAAATACTATCAGTATTTACCATATTCACCTATTTGGTTGTTCCATCACCAATATAATTCTATAGTTGAAAAACAATGTCAGCAAACCGAAATACTTTTTTTTCAATGCAGAAACTTTTTTTTTTGTGTAGTTAAATGTCACTAAATCTATATTCACATTCATTGGGTCTAAAGTTTTTTTTTWAAATTCTAAATCGACTTTCAGATGACTTTGTAGTACTACTGCATTCACTTTTTAAGTAGGTTTTTATTCTTTGCCTAGTTTTTTGGTTTTTTGTTTTTGKTTTTTTTTAGAGATAAGCACTGCGTTTAAAGCAAGAATCCCCAAATGTGTAAATGTTTTACTCTTGCAACTAAGCRTTTAGAATTGGTGAAGGGTTGAAAAATATAGCTCATTTTAACTCAGAATAAAACCCCAGTTTATAAATAATACAAAATTGAATTTGATGCATATAACAGAGAGACTGACTGATTTAATTGTAATAAACTGTAAATGGTGTTGCACAGTTGACAAACCTGTGTGTACTGTAGAAGGCCAGAGACTTGGCAGAGGATGTATCACAGGTGTACTGGCATTTTTAAAAGGTAGCTTGCTTTGATTATAAACTCCACAAGAAATATTAATGCTGAGAATTTTCTTGAATGTTTTATCCAAACCAACTGTCACATAATTTATATATAAATTTTAATACCATTTAATCAAAATTGTAATCAGTATCAAAATGCTTTAAGAGTCTGTGTTTCTAGTATACCTGTAAAGTGGTGAGATTGTGCCACATAAAATATTTATTTTTATTTTTGCTTATTTTTGAAACAGCCATTTTAATTTAAATAAATCCCACTTAGCATGATTCTGAAAAAAWTCAGGGAGCATGTGGTCTCATTTACGTTACAGTAGTAATTTTTCGTAGTGTTATGAACTGTATCCTAAATGCTAGGCCATTTTTATGATGTGAAAGTAAATCAGCCCATGAGAAAGATTGCTAAATCGATGCTATCTGTGAATATTACACCTACTGGACTTCATTTTATGTAATGGCACAAATCTGACTTTGCACTGAATACCTTTCTCACTTTCATCTCCTCTGCCTTAGTCAAAATGGCAACAGTACAAAAACTTCCTCAACCTCAGAATTTATTAGCTATAATTAAGCTGTTGAATGAGTCTTAAAAAAAATATAAAAAAAAAAATCATACTACTGTTAAGTGGACCAAGTTTGGTGAAGGAGAATGTGAGAGAATGATTAAAGAAGGAACAGCTCAAGAACATTGGGAATGATAACTTTCCACTTGAGAACTTTTTTATGTTTTACTGTAATTTGTTTGTGGTTTTGGGTTTTGTTTTTGTTTTGTTTTGGGGTTTTTTTTGTTTTCTGGGTTTTTTTTTTTTTTTTTTTTTTTTGCAAAAGAAAATAGTATTTACAGGTGGCTTCTTTTAAAATATAAAAATATAAAGCAGGAATGTATATGAAATGTCAGATTTTATTGTATTTGCAGAGTATTAGCTTTGAAAATGAATAAAGAGAGCTGTTTGTAGTTGTAAAATGCCTTATTAGTATCAATTAGATATTTTCTCTATTTTTTGATGTACTTAGAGCTTTTTAAGTATAGACTTTAAAATGGCAGGACTTTTACAGTGTTTACATGCAAGTGCATTTTATAAGTGTCCTATATGTGTAAAATAGTATTTCGAACGGGAAAATGCTGGCTAAAGTAGCAGGCTGAGCGTTTTCCTGGTTCCCACGATGATGCCTACGTTGCTAGACTACAGTTTAGTATTGCTTTGTATCATGAGGCCAAGAAATTCCATGTTGTTTGTAAATAGAATAAATGAAAGGCAATAAAAAATTTATGGAACAAAAACCCTTTGTTTGGCCCATAGTTTGTTGAACCAAATTGTTTCTCTAAGTTCAGAATTCCTTAGATGACTCCATTCTTTTAACAACCAGTTATTAATAATCACATCCATCATTAATAGTTGCTTTAATGCTTGCACCTGGAGAGGTACTAATGCTTAATAGCAGTCAGATACTGATGCTGTGCGCTGACTGTTGTTCCAGAAATCTTCTACCCAGTTCCAAAACTGTTCATCGTTTTTTGTTTTCCAATTTCCTTCATCGACTGCTACTAACCATTAGTCATTAGTCGTATTTTATCTCTATTTCTCCTGTTAACCGGTTTTGTGGGAGCGGGCTTCTCCTTCACGTGTCCAAATCATGATGGAGGGCTGTCATGATTTTATTGCATTCTGTAGATGGTGTCGATCAGTATGTCAGAATTAAACATGCTTGGTTTTGTTATTAGTTGTGATTAGTTTTCATGTTGTCATTAAGCCGTCACTAGCTGGAACTAATCTCTTCTCTATCTTTTCTTTCTTTTTTTTGTTTTGTTTTTTTTTTGTTTCTAACCACCCAGCCGCCACCGGCAACTAACCTATGACCTTCTGACCTCTGAACTCTTCACCCAATGATGACCTGACCATGCCTGCCTGCTGATCAGTTAACTGGTAAACGCCTTTGCTTGCCTGTCTTCAGTGCAGCGAGCGGGGGCACTTGTCCGTTCGTCTTACCATCTAACAAAACAGACAAAGAAATTGTTGTCCTCCAACTCCGCTTTTTGTTGTTCTCCTGTTTGGGTGAAAGTGGTTCTAGAACCTGCACTGAATAGTAGTAAAGCAATAAGGTCCAACTCATCCCTCCGCACTGATCATCCTCTAGTGTCCCGCCCCAAGCGAACGGTAAGGAGGCCTCGCACGAGATGGAGGCAGATGTCCCTTAACTACCCGATGACAGAGGCAGTTACTGTGAGAGACTTCTAGGAATATTTTTCTTCTCAAAAAAAAAGATAAAAAAAAAGAAAAAAAAAAGAAGTCAAAGCTCTCTCTGAATGTACTGTGTGATGATGCATCATGCATGAACCTTTGGTCAGGGATGTCATTGGGGAAGGGATTCCAAAAAGTATTCAAAATTTGATACGCTGTTTAGTCACTACCGATGCCCTCAAAGGGCAGATGTTGCAGCCTTTTTTCTATTGCCTGCCAAATTGGATGTTTTAAAGGAAAGTGTGCCATGAAATGCAGATTACGATGACTTTTCAGAACTACGTTAATGCAGAGAACAAAACAGCAACACTATTAAAGCAAAATCTGAGTTTAAATTATTTTAACCATATTTTAATCTCCTCGGAAGATTACATGAGAACAAGGTACATGCATTATGTGTCACATTACTGGGCAAACTGTTCAAATATTTTTTTTAAACCTCCCTGTATAGAAAAAAATTCATTAAGGATGTAAAAGCCATGCTTGCCTATTTGCTGTATACATGTAATGAAATTGTAGATAAAGTGTAGTGCATTGAAACAAAATGAACAAAAAAGTAGATACTTTTACTATACAAGGGTGCTGGTGCAGAAAAAAAAAATATATTTTTGGAAATGTAGCATTTTATACTTTCAAGTGTTATAAAAAAAGAAAAAAAGAACAAAGAAACCCTTTATTTCATTAAATGATTTTTTCTGGTGGTTGTCAAGAAACAAAAGACCAAAAGAGCCTTTTAGTCTTTCTTTTTTATTTTTTAAGTATTGGAATAAGTCTAAAGAAAAGGAAGTGCCTTATTTTCTTCATGGTCATTTAGTCAAATGTCTTGTATAATCAGCTTCTCCCTCAGACAAGTTACTGCATGCCACTCAGTCGCCCAGTATGTGAAAGAAGCTGTGAGGAAAGACAAATGATGAGTTGACCATATTAATTACCTGATTTTTGCCATACTAGTGTGATGTGACTTTGCCAAAATCTCACTACTTAAAACATTTGCTAAGTTTTTGTCAAACCAGCCCATCATTATTTCAACCACTCTACTTTTTAAATCATAGCAAATGCCRTACTTGTGCAATGTAAACCAAAGGGTTTTGTGATACAGACTGTCTCATGCTAAGTGGGACTATTAGCTGACAAATGTTTGTAGAGCTGGAAGTATGTCGTTTTTCTTCAGGGATGGAGAGTAGTTTTCCTGATTTTGGTTGGAATAAATATACATCCAATGTAGTAGACTTCGGCGTCACCCAGAAAACTGATGTTCTGTGGATAATTAAATTGAAAGTGCTTAGCTAGTTTTCAGTTATAGTCTGAGCGTGTCCCTGGTTTTCACAAGCAGCTCCTGCAGTGGCAAACAGCATGCAAGTTATTTATTTTTCAGCTCTTCTTTGACTATTGTTAGATCTGCCCGCTGGCTTTTCTTCATAAGATAAGCAGRAGAGGGACATCAGCTAATTGTTTTGAGTCCAGCTACACTTTATTTTTAACCTTTATTTCCACATGGGATTCATATAGCTGGGCAATTGCAAGAGCTGAAGCTGTTGAACGCACAGTATTTAATTCTGAAAACATTAAGTATTACTTTGCRTGGGGCTCAGTACTAAACTTGGCAAATATCAGGTGATAACTTTATTCCCCTCTTGTCAACTTATTCTCCTCCTACAAATCTTCACAGCTTCCAAGTGAAAGGTCAATAGTAAGCTAAGAGGGCTTACATTTTTAAGCACCTGCATGGTGACCTCATCTAACATCTTGTCTCACCTGGAAATAATTATCAGTTTATTTACTATGCAATAGACATTCATCTTTTCGTATTCAGCTAGCTTTTTGTTTATTGTGCCACCGGCTTTGTCTTCCTGTTACACATACAGTTGTGTTGATTTTACTTACAGTATATGCTGTGCCATTTTGATTTTATTTTGGTTGGTTGGTTGAATAAACTTGCGACACTCGAACATTTGAAGAGAGATTTGCTAAAACAATACCAGTATTTGATCCAGTTTCATCTCAACTATGATAAAACCTGGACATTTTAGATGTTTATCAAAGGTCTTTTACTGGGGGGGAGGGGAAGTGTATGAAATAGATGTGTGACATGTGAAAGTAATGTTTGCTCTGAACAAACTTATGAAAACTTAGTTGACAAAATTTTGGATCAACTTAAAAAAAAAAGCATGACTTTTGAAATCTCTGAATGCCTTGGTTCTCAGTATTATCATTCTTTAATGACTTTTTCTTTATTAAAATAAGTAGTTTTAAGACTTCTTTCTGACAGTATTATGTAATTTTTTTAGAGTGGGTAGATGGGAGTGTCGCTTGTATGTAACCGTACAGATGACATGTATTTGTCTATTCTTTATTATCTTAGTAGTTTCATGCTATGTATGTACCATAACCAACCTATTGCCTATGAGAAACATGTAAGATAATGTATTTACAGCCATTGTTACAAGTTTATAATGTATTTTTCTATCTTGTTTTATATGTATGTTATATAACATTCAAAAGAATTTTTTTCCTGATTGAGAGAAAAAGGATACAAAATGCAAAACCCACGATTTTGATAACTGAAAAATTGCCAATTGTTTTGCAGTACTTTATTATATTGGGAGTGTTGTCTTTCTTGGGCTTTTAGTTAGCTACTGGATGAATACATTAGACATATTTGGGTTTTAGTTGGGTTTTTACATAGCTTGCATTTTAATTCTTTGGTTCTTTGCTGTTTCTATTAACCCATAGCATTATTTTAATAAATGTTATAATACCAACCTACTAACTCTGGACTATGTCTGTTTATTAACCATTACATGTTTAATTAAAATAAACAAATAAAGACGGAAGAATGTAAAGTCTTGAGTTACTGGACTAACCCTGAAGAACGTGACCACAGATAACACAACGTGACTTGTTTTTATGTTGTTTGTCGGCTGACATTCTGCACACTACTATTAAGTTGGCTTTGGTCATTCTGGCCTTTTACCTTGGGGAATAGGTGCCAGTAGAAATGGGAACAAAGTAGCATTGTTTGAGGCATTCTTCTTACAGAGTCTTGCCACTTGCCTTTCAGCATCTGCATTACTAATTCCACACTTTCTTTTTCTTTCTCTAAAATAATTACTGTCAGCTCACAGCAAAAGAGCAAAGATGCCAGTGTATTGGTAAACCATGATGGTGTACAGAAACCAGTTTGATTCTTTGTTGAACCATTCAGAGGTTGCAGTTAGTCTCATAGTAATTTGTAATCTGTTGGTTTTGGCACCTGATTCACTGTTGCATCATGTGACGTTTCTAAGCACAAAATACTTCTAGATAGAATTACCGTACATCGAAGTACAGAATCTGGGGGTTTTCCTTGCCAAAAGTGCCTTATTTTCTTCATACCACGCTATTTTCAAGTAATTTTTTTTTGTTGTTTTGTACTTCTGCTATAGTCTAACAGTATTGCCTAGCTCAGGGGAGTACAATTTCTGTAAGCCAAAGGTCAAATTGGATCATTTCCTAATGACTGCAGAAAGTACGAAAATAGACCTTTCACTAAATTACCAAGCAACCGCCATTTCAAATTCCAGGGCTGTCTTTATGTGATCTTTATCCCTGTGGATGACTGTAGCAACATGAATGCAGGGAATTGAAATGGTGAAAATGCTGTTTTGAATGTAAGTCTATGCAAATATTTTTACAGAAACATTTCTCTTTCTTAAAGCTTCTGCTGTCTGAGGCTCCTTTACATATCCTGGGTYGCCCTCCTAGATTTATAATCTTAAGTGGACAGTAATTACAGCTAATGTCGAGGGAGATCCTCAGTGTGGATCACTCTTCAGAGGTCAACAGTTTTTGTGAAAGCCCAGTTTTTTCCTGTAGGTAGTAAAAATTCAGACGAAGAGCCTTTGCAGCTGTTCAAATGCCTTCTTTAATTTATGATGTTTCAAACTATGTATCTTGAAATCCACGTGATATAAAACTTTAATTTTAAAAAGTTCTCACAGTATTGGTAGGAATTAAAATAGAATGCATCTTTATTTTATGGAGGAAAAATAGTCTAGCTCTGATGGAGGCGTTTGTTAGGTTTTTTCATGGCATGTAGCTCTTTATTTGTTTTACAGAAATGTGTAGGTACAACTGAAATATTAATGCATTTAGAGTAGTTTCACTTGTACAGAAAACTTTTTAATGTAACAGATCATGAATATATTACTATCCTAAAAGTCATCSACAGGCAGATGGTAAAAAAATTAGTCATTTACAACAGGTAACATCAGGACCTTTTGATTGGRTAATGGCACGTGTCATTTCAGAGCCAGTAATTTATATTCCTAAATAATTTTRTCAGAGGCACACATTTAAACTTGGTGAAGTACTCTCTCCAGTTCAGGTGAAACTGTTGAGRTGGGACAAAAGATTAGTATTTTATATTGAAGAATACTTCTATTCCCAGAACTACTGCTTTTCTGTAATATTTTCATTATTTTGCATTTTTATTAGATATGAACTACTGTCATACTTTGTCCACAGTGCATTTTCATCTCATTCTTCATTATATGCAGTATTGAAAGTTGCTGTAAGTTCTGAAGTACTTTAAGGCTGAAGGACAGCAAAAAAAGGAAAACTCTAAAATCAAAGTTTTTACTAATTATTGTTGTCCACCAAATGCATTTCTCAGTTTACCTAAGTGCCTAAAAATGTAACTATTTTATACTTCACCTGCTTATAGGAAAGAAACAAGCTATTTTTAGAACTGAATTTGAGGATGGCTTCAATATTGCTACATCACTGAAGCTAGGTTGTTCTTTATTATTATTCTGGGGTTAAATTGTCCTAGCATTTGAAAGACCATACATTCAAGTCAATTAGAGAGTTGCTGTTCCATCCCATACAGGGATTTATCTTAGGGTAAATCTATTTAWTTTTTGTAGTAGGTCAGAATATAAACTAAAACGTCATAGAGCCTTTCAAAGTAAAATCTGACCAATGCTATTTACTTCTTAAAAGTGAACTGTTGTACCAAAGTACAACAAATTTGGTTTCTCCGAGAGTATTTTTTATGGTGTTATCAATCCAGAATATATTTCATAAAGAGTCTTCAGGGACATCTCTCAAATGTTTTTAATGAACATATGTTCAGTGTATACTG
The DNA here is from genome assembly GCA_030449065.1 of Oceanodroma leucorhoa. Taxonomy (NCBI): domain Eukaryota; kingdom Metazoa; phylum Chordata; class Aves; order Procellariiformes; genus Oceanodroma; species Oceanodroma leucorhoa. Next base: position 5,839,324 of record JASVER010000016.1, read on the forward strand.
ACGATATTTTTTTGAACATATCTTTTTAAAGTGTGTACAAAATCTGCATGTAACGTATGGTTTATTCCCAGATTGTGCTCTTCGAGGGGGACCACTAAAAGGTTTTCTGCCCTGAAAATGCAAGGAAATATCRAAGTGTGTTGCCATCCATTAAGAAATTACTTTAACTTGGGGGAAACATGAGTATACGAAACTTAATTCTTTGTGTCTGGGTAAAAATAGCAGTCATCATAAATAGCGCATTGTACAGAATGGAGTCTGAGTAACACATTCCTAGGGTTGAAAGTACATAATTGTTACTGGAATTTCTATTTTGTTTTTAATATATTTGATATATTTTTCTAAAACACTGTTAGTGGAATACTGTCCAAATAACACGTGAACCATAACATTAACACATGGTAATCAATGTTGAATCAAACTGGTTAACAAAAGTACAGCGCTCTTCCTTCCCTGTGCCTGCGCACTAATTGCAGGTGGTATGGTTCTGCGTAGGAGGYGGGTGTTGGGCACAGCAGGCTGCAGTGCTAATTTCTTGGTGCCAGCAGTTCGGATGTCCGTCTTTGACAACAGACTAACCGGGAGGAATCTGACTCCCAAGGCAAAGATTAACTGAGATCTGAAACTCTTAGAAGAATTAGTTGAAAAAAACAGCAACAACAAAACAACATACATACATATATGCTTTGACTTGTATTATGGCAGTTTGTGTGAAACATTTAAGGTTTTGTTTGTGAAAAATAATGTATTCTGAGGGGAAAAACAAACATGGACATTGCCAAAACACGTGTAAATAAAACACCATTTATGACTGTACATTATGTGCAATAAAGTAACTGGAAAAAGTGCATGTACTTTATCCTCAAAAGCAAACTGACAGCTCTCAAAGCTGTAGCTATAATTTTATTTTCTGAAAAGTTAAATTTTATTCTGTATCTAAACAGCAGAATAAAGAATGTACATTTTTCACACTTCAATTTTCATTAATGCTTTTAGCAGTGTAATGAAAGAAGTTARAGAGGCTTAAATTTTCATGGTCATCTGATTACCAGGGTATTTTTTGCTTAACAGTTTCTTATTGCATATGCTGTTGTTGTTGTCTGTAACTGTAAATGAAGCAAGTATGCATTACATACCGTAAACATGCAATACACATTTTGAATATAGATTTGTGGATGCACCAAATCTGTAAATTTCATAAAGATGACCAAGTGATTTTGAAGTTACTGTACTTCTGTAAGCATCACTGTTATAATTGTTCAGAGCAAATAAGGAAGAGGAGTACCGCTTTGTAGTAAAGTTAAGATACTGGTTTGGGGTGGGGATTCTGGTTACTATGGAAAATTAACATCATAAATCTGCCACCCTACCTAGTATTGAGAAACACACTTTGGAGAAGAAATAGATTATGGTGTTTTAACATTTTCACTAATGTTTATGTGATGATACCTGATTATAGTTTAAGGCAATTTCTTTACCAAGGTATTCTTTGCCTAAAGAGTCCTCCTACTTTACACTTCAAATAAAAAATGGTTTCCTTCAGAAGTAAGTGTACAATAGATAAGGTTAAAAGTGGCGTCTTTAGTAGGAGTCTGGTAAAATAGAGGAGGGGAGGCTAAACCAAAGTTTAGGTACACTTCCTCTTTGGCATAGTTGGCATTCAAAGATACCTTCCATGATGAGTCTTAGTGAAGTGGTGGCTCAGTCATATCTGAGCTAGCTTTRGTCTCGATAGTTCATAGAATGTAGAGATGCTGTTCAGCGAGTGCCACTCAAGGAGGTAAAGCAGCCCTCAGCCTCTTTGCTGTTACTCTGGGTGCCAGCGCAAGCACGCGTGTGCACTGCAGTCCTGGCTTGAAGGGGGGGCACAGCCTCACTTGCTGGGCTGTCTTTGGCTGCGCTGTGCAAACCCCCTCCTTCATCCATCCGGACCCCTAGAAAACAGAATTGTGATGATCTTCCTTGTCTCTTGCACCGAGTCAGTAATATCTATCTATGATCGTGTTCATGCTAGGAATTGCATTTATTGGTCTGCAAATTAAAGTTAGATGTGGAATTTAATGACTGGAAAATTTCTATCAACAAACTTTACTACTGTTCTACCAACYCTTTCTGCATAAGTGTTTTGGTGTTTTTATGGAGGATAGCCTAACATTACTAGATGTCTCCTGAATGTTTTTTTCTGTAGCTACTGTAATTCTCTTGCAGAAATACAAACTCAACCATTATCTATGTCAAAATAATGAGAGGCATTCATACCAAAGAGTGCAAAATGCGGTCTCTGAAGTGAATGTCTTTCACTTTGACATTCAGGTCTACCAACAAAAGTAGAAAGAGATATTATCCAATTGTTTTCTCGGTATCCATATAAAGTTCTCAAGCAGTTAAAAATAGACAGCCAGTTCCTGTTGAGTTGAACTCTTCTAAAAATTATCAACCACAAATAACCAGTAACTCCCCAAACTATACGTTTTAAAGTTTTTGTTACAAAATAGCATAGCATATATTTGCCTTTTTTAATTTCTGTTACTGCATTTTCAAAGTGTTTTCATCTTCAGCAACAAAAAAGGTTGACTACTTTGAATAGTAAACTGGATAAACCCAGAAGTGAGGTTCAAGGAAAAAACACGAAATAATGGCACACCTYTCAACATTGCATCATTTCAGCAGCTCATCAGTAAATGAAGGTGCTTTCTCTAAATTTTTTATGTTYGTAAACCCCTTCTGCAGACAAGAGGCTAAGCAGATAAATTACTTTTGTTACTGGGACCTTTTCAGAATGAATTCTGTTGATTTTCAGTTCGCTGGGGGTGGCCTTTCTGAAACAGGTGGTACTTCCACTGCCTGAAGCTCGGAAGATCCCAGGTGCTCTTGCCATAGGTCAGTCATTCAGCAAGCAATTGTCTCAGTGTTACTTCTGGTTTGCTTTCAGWGTCTCTTAAATTATGAAAATGAAACCGCATCTTTTGTATCCAGATCTTTCTCTATCATGAAAGRTGTATCAGTCTCTACCTTGTAGGGCAGTGTTTTAAAGGGGTATTTTTTTAATTGAAGTTATTACAGTAAAAAGGTGGGTTGTGTGAGCAAGAGTATTATGGGAAACATTACTATACATAAAGATACTAGGATCGCTATTTTGGAGTTTCACTGTATTATGTGCATTAGAAATGCACAATGTAATAACAGCGTAATATTCACTTGTTAGTTGTGTACACCTTTCCAGCTATGATTTCCAGATTCTGTTGTTTCATAGCTTATAACAGTGGACAAGGTGGTTTTCATGGGACTAAGAATGTACCTTGTACAATTCAGAGGTAGTGAAATGACAAGATACTGCAAATCCCTCCTACGTATATGCCTTTTCATGGAGTACAGCCTTTTTCAAAGGAAGGTTTTAAGGTCTTGGCCTCGGATGTTAGGTAATACATGGTAAAATTCTGGTGCAGGGAGCATAGTTTATTTGTTAGCCTAACTGTTAATCTCCAAAAGTTTAAACATCTGCTATCAATTCTAAGATGTTACTGCATGTTAATTGCCATGGCAAAATCCATGTCTTAATGTGGGTGCAATCTGGAGACCTTCACATGCATACTACTCTAGTAAATCTCTGGATCATTTAATGGTAAATCCAGTACTGCAGAGGGGGCCACAGGGCCATTACTTGCATGCTCTTGTGTGACTTTTCSCATATAACTTTAGTGATGAGACAATTTTGATTCTTTCCCTGAAAGGCAACGAATGAAGCAGAYCTTCAGCTTTGTTTCTGAGAGAACATAGGAAATGTATACCTAACTGGACTGAAAGAAGATAAAGAATAACAATAATGTCAGAGCTTTGAATCCTGTCCTGAACAATTACTTTGGACTTTGTATGAGCCAGGAGGAGGAGACAAACCTAAACAAGAGCAGCATTGTCAAGAAGCCCACGCTATGTTGACAAGAAGTTAATCAGAGACTGTAGGCTGGAATTTTAAGTGAAGAAAATTGAAATTGTCTCGGTCCTTGAAGAGCTGGTTTGCCATATCTCCCTGTTATTTTAAGCAAACTTGCTGATTTCTCTATTGGAAATCTTTCCCTTCTTCAGCCTAATTTGAATTTCATGTTCTTTTCTTCTAAGGTTCTGCCCTGCTCCCGTCTGTGCTGTCTTGCATTTCATAGACAAATTCTCCCTTCATTAGGATGGCCAGGTGGCACAGTTCATTCTTGGTATAGAAAGACTAAAGAAAGATTTCAGGTCTAAATCAGGATATGCAAGTGCAAGATTCTTTAGAAAGCCTGTTTTAAATATATGTGTGACTCGGTCCAAGCAGATGGAAGAGGAATGTCTCGATGACTATGGCACGGATCTAACTGGGTTTGAATGCTTCTTTCATTGCTGATGATTTGTGCCATTTTGGGCAAGACCCTTGTAGCCAAATCCACAAAAACACAGTCACCGGGAAGTGGGAATTAGGCCTTATTCAGATGATGAAATATGGAGTGTCATTACCTAGGTTTTCAACAGAAAAGTCCTTTTATGTCATTCCATAAAAGAAAACTATCAACTTACCTTCTTTTGTCYGTTTTTAGCAACAACATCAACAAAAAAGAAAATCCCTGGTACCCAGAGACAACATACCTGCTCGAGTGCAGAGGGGAACGTACTGGTCAATAAATCCCCGTCTTTCAACCACACTCATAGTAACTAGCTTAGCAGCTCAGCTGCTTGGGTATCTCTCTCTCCCCATTCTCACGTGCGCAGCGTGTATGGTAGTAACTTAGCCTTTTGCATTCCCCAGCTACCCATAAAGCAGCTCAGTACTGTTTCACTCAAGTACCTTTGTTGCTCTCGTTCTGAATCTTTGAACCTCAGTTCCCTGTCAGTGAAATGAAGTTAACAGGAGTACCCCAGCAGAGTGTCAGCTGTGGATGGCTGCATTCAAGACTGTGGAGTGCTCGACCCATACAATGCTGAGTGCTCTCTAGTATTGTAACAGTGTCCAAGCGTCTTACAATCTTGAATATACTTAAAAATAAAGCATGTAAGTAAAACAAAATACCTTTGACTTCTTACTTAGTCAAACCCATGGTATAAAAAGATTGCACAATCTTGTAGGCCAGTTGAGTCCTGGTCTCAGACCAGATTATCTCAGTGAGTACCAGCAGTGCCAGAGACGGCTGTCTCTTGCTTTGGCTTGATTTGTGTTCACTGCTTTCTCCGTCCTGCAGGCTCACTGTGGATGGACTGAACCGCATTCCAGTTTTTCACAGTCGGCAAGTCCAGGGAGAGGCGAAGGGACAGAGATCCAGCTGCAGGGAACAGCACTGCTTTGTCTCTTCACTGGTGGAAGGTGGAAGCGGGGAGCACCGACTGAGCTTGAGACCCAGCAGGATAGGCAAAATGGGATTGTATTGCAAACCTGCTTGGTGGAAGCCAGACTTTCCCAGTACAACACGGGAGACAGGGCACGATGATAGTACTAGAGTATCGAAAACACCGCTTCTTACTTGTCAGATTGTTAGTACCATCAGACAGCAAAATTCCAAGGTTGCTTAAATTTTCTGCTGCCTTTTGGGATAATGCCTATCTATCTGCTCCAAGAACTCTTTGGTGTTCATAGAGCCCACTGAAGAGTGCAGAACACAGTCTCACCGATCTTTGTGTGCTGAGGATGAACATCTTTGAGCTTTTGATTACAGCAATCCTGATACCATTACAATACAGTGATGGTTTAACACATGATGCCTTTTACGAATCTACATCTATTATAATACACAGTAAATTCAAGGGGCTGGAAAAAGATGCAGTGAGGCAGCATTCTGCATTAGTGTTAAACAAGGTGCGCGAGTGTTACTGGATGTAGGAGAGGACACTTGTGACGTACATCATCTCCATTTGAAAGTTGAACTTAAAAATTAGGTGGCTTTTTTTAAATCCACATCTGGGTGCTGGATGTTACCTTTTATTTCGTTAGTATTGCTCTTCCTTGACCATGTTTGGGAGCAAAAGTTAGCATAAAACCACCAGGTCTTCTCTGCAATCACGTGAGGTTCTGATTGTTCAGCTCTCAGGCTACCACATGATTTTTGAAACTGAAATGCCTTAAAATAATTAGCTTTGATGCAAGAACAACAATGTTTGCAGCCTCAGGCTTGTAGCTGTGAATAGTTACATTTCAGATGCCAATTTCGCAGTGAGCTTTCTACTTGCTTCTGAAGGAAAGAGATAAATACTGTTTGTGAGAGACAGAGCTTTGGGTTTCACAAGCAAGAGCCAGCGTTAGCAGGTAGGTATAAAACAGAATCACCTCATCAGCCACACCACTAGTCCCAGCAAARCCCAATATTAGCTGATTTATCCTTGGTCACACTTAACCACAAGTCAGCTGGCAACCAAACACTTTTGGCCAGCCCTAGTAGGTGGAAGTTGGAGAAGTGGGGATTTAGCTCCTCAGTCAAGACTCTTCTAAGATTTTATCTTGGTGAAGTAAACAACTGCATTTTATTAGTTGTCATGTATGTTGTAGTGATAATAATGAATTATATCAATGAAGTAGGACTTTCACCTGCTCTGGATTTGTCTTGTGACTTCCCTGTGTGAAGGAACCTTGAAATAAATTATTTCCACTCCGGCAAGCGCCTAGTTTAAAACAAAAGTGAAACCAATGAATGAAATAGTAAAACTTCTGACTCTTTTCAGGAGGGAGGGAAGTAGTAAATAATTTTGCCTTAGAGCGATTTCTCCCTTTTCATTCCTTTTCCCCTTGCAGTTTGCTGTCACTAATCACTGTGAGCCAGACTGTGCACGTTGAAGAATCCTTCAGATGGAGTCAGTGGGGCTGCCATGTGAGTAATTTGCAATGCACGCAGACGGGGCCATCAGGCCCGGTGCTATTAGACTCATTTCAGCTATAAATTCTCTGGGAAAGGACTTGTATTTCCTGTCAGTAAAACACTGGGTGCAATTCTGGTGCTGTGCTTTTTTTTTTTCTCCTTTCTAGAACTTCTTGTTTTCTCTCACCTTTTTCTTCACACACACACAGAGCACTACAAGAATGAGAGTAGCAGCAGCTCTGACGAGCAATGCTAACGTGCCTTGTTCCTCTGAGGGACTCCTTTGGACGATTTAGAAATGTCACTCTGACTCTAAACGTTCCTTTTGAGTCAAGAGCYGCATGGCTGATAGCAGGTTGGGAAAGGGAGAGCCCAATTGCAAAGGCAGGGAAAAAAGTTACATCAGTGGCTGGCGGCAGCAGGAGAGTCTGGTTGTGCCGGTGAGTCAGCCGTACCACGCGCTCTGCTTGCTTATTCCAGCCACATGCAGGCATGTACAGGCAGGGAAAATTCCTAGCTTTGATTGCCTGTGAGGAAAGGACCTGCTTATGCTGCCACAGTAAACTCTGTTCGCTCAGAATAAAATCTCACAAAGCATAATTGCCAAAATCCTGGGACAGAATTCTTCTGCTTAATCCCTGACACGTCTTGCTCTTTTCAGTGGGAGAAAAGTAGTCATTTATGGGTTTTTTTCCCAAACTTAATTACCAGCTTTGATGCCTCTATAATGGGAATAATGGCAGAGAATACAAGGTCTTCTGTCTGCACTGCTACCTATACGCTTGCATATAAATAGCACTTTTGTTTCACGGGTTGGAATAATGGCTGAAGAGACCTACCAAAGCTGCAGTAACTCTTTTCCTTTGTACCGGATCTAATAGGCCTGCAGTAAGAAAAATACCACTTAGGCTTTGCTTTTAGGCTGAAACTCACCCCGTGCAGAGGTCTAGCCCAGGGCAGAGGCCCCACTTAAATCTGGCTAAGCCTTCAGCCAGGCCTTCCAGGTTCCCCTCCGGTGGGTTCAGGGATCCAGAGGGGTTTGCCTTCCGTTCATGGGTAAAGGCATGTTCATGGGTAAAGGCATAAGTACCCTTATGGCTCAGGTATGTCTTGAAATATGCAACCTGATGGCAGACAATTCTRCTTTATTGTGCAGATACTTGTTCTGAATCACATGGCTGGTAAGTCATGAAATATTAATGGCCATGCAAATCTTCTCTTCTGTATCACAAGCTTTTCTGTGTTCCTGACCCCTGACTTCCTTTAATCATCTCCTGGGTGTGTGGTCTGTTACTATTCTGAGATATCTTGTGAACAGGGAGAAAATAATTACTTGATCCCTGCCTGCTGCAAGAATCTTTTTGAAAAGAAAATGGATAACTTGAGAGACGCTTCCTCCTTGCATTAATATCAGCCCCACCTGCTTGCTTCACAAGACTTCTCTTTTGGTGGCCTSAATGCAGACCTACAGTGTTTGGTGTTATTTTCATGACTGTAAAAACAACATTCTTGGATCTCCTAAGTCATCACCTGCTTCTCCATAGATTAAATACAATTTCTGGTTAGATGTTTTCTCCCCTCCTCTCCTACTGATTTTGCTTAAGACATCCTTATAAATAAGCTACAACTCCAACCACCAGATGTTTTATTGTGATTTGTAAYGGGAAGGCCCAAAGATCTTTCAACCAGCAGCTGTAGTGCTTGTTAGTTATAGGGTTATCTTAGCCGCCTCCCTAATAATTAGAGGCTGAATTAATGCCTGAAAATGAAGTTTTTTAAGAACCAGGGCATGTGTTTTTGGAGAAGTCTCCTTTCTTTTCTCTACCTATTCTCTAACATCCTAAATACTAAAAATAATGATGTTACCGTTGTGGGGAAATATGGAAATGCTTCCTAGCTCCCTGCCAAACATAGGAGAGGTCAGTGGTTTGGTGCCAGGCGGGTCTGACAGCCAAAGGAGAAGCAGCTGTACAAGCAACACAGCTGTAGAGAGAACTAATCATGGAAGAGCATTTGCCATACGGGAGCTATTTTGATGAAAGTATAGGCATGAGTAGCTATTTTTACAAGTGAGCTTGTACTGACTGCCAAAAGCATAGTGTAACACAAGGACAATAATGACCACACAGTTTAATACAAGGTTAATAAATGTTGACCTACAAGTGGTTTCTGATTTCTGGTGCAATTTTGCCCAAGTGCAGGAGTCAGCAATGCAGCACCAAAACCAGTGCTTTTAAAATGGGGGTTTTATATAGATAAGGAAGTGGGGSAGACTAGCTAAGGTCAAAACATTCATTAGCAGAGCAGAGAAAAAGGAACTGGGATACCTCAGGTGTTTGTAATATCCCACTTTGTAATACCTGGGATAAAACAGAAGAACCTTTCTGGGGCTCTGCCATTCAGTCTGTGCCATTTCTGAGGACCAGGTGCTAGCCTGGGAAGGAATTCACACCCTGAATTTTAAAGGTGCAAAGTTATCTACCTCACCCTTGATTTCAGTCAGCAGTTAGGTGCCTACATGTCTTTAAGGGCATAGGTGTCTGCCGCCACCACTTTTCAGACTTCTGGTGTCGTTTGTATTTTTCCAGCCCTTGCCTCTGCTTTCTAGCTGCCCAAACTTGTTCTTCATTATTTTTCTTTCTTTCACACTTTTCATGGCCTTTGTTTAGTTCTGAAATGACTTCGGTGACTTCTGGGTCCTGTGAGAAAGGCAGACCCACAGCTTGGCTCACACAAATGACAGTCATGAAGCAACGTTATTCAGTGGCTTAAAACGTGGCAGCCTCCGACCTSGGGACGACCCATGACTTGACTGTGCCCTGGGCTGGAGCAGGAGCCCTGAGCCATGGAAAGCTGATGTGCCACCAGCCGGTCGGTGCTGTGGGAGCCATAGGGAAAGCAGCCGGAGCGGAGAAGCCAGAGCATCCCTCCCAGCCCTTCTGCAGCACTGCGGTGTCTCGCCACAGGATGACTTATACATGTCTAAATGATGGTAATGAGTCCAGCTGCAGGTGCGGCCCTTCCTTAGCTTGCAAAGGTGACAATTGCTAACTCTGGTTTTGGAAAGAGATGAGCTCTGGTCAGCTGAAAGGAGCAGTGAGTAATCCTCATCTATGTGGCTTTGTAACTAAGCTGTGAGTCACTCTAATGAGCAATACCAAAAGCGCTGACCTGCCCATCTCATGTTTCTTCACTTGAGACTCCAAATTAACCTGCAGCCTTGGTGTGCCTCAGTGCCACGTTTTGAGCAGAGGAGACCCAGGGACAGTGGTTTTAAGGGAAACCTTATTAATGGAAGAAATGCTTTTGTAGTATGTATGTATGCCCAAACACTCAGTATAAGTAATTCGGAAGCTTCCCATGGTTTTTCTGTATTTGGTGTTTCCCTCTAAAGCTGCAGAATTGGTTTGAATAACCCTTTCTTAACCCTCACCATCAGGATCTCAGTTGCAGATCTCTCTGTCTTTTTGTCTTGTGCACACAAACCTGGCCAGCTAGAGCTGGTTGGGCTGATGTGTAGCAACCGGGCAGAGAAGCACATGGGATTGTCTCTGGGGAAGTCCATGGCCCTGCGTTTCTGGGGACAGCACAAAGTACGCCAGCCCCCTCTGTCCTCCCTGCTCTCCACCGTGCTTGCATTGCAGGGTGGGACAGTGCCCATACTACCCCTTCAAAGGTTGCTCTGCCACCTTCTACTCCCCTGAGTGCGATGTCCTCCATGTCCTCGCTTGGCTTTGTGGTACTGGCATGTCGGGGATTGTGAAAGCTCTTTGCCTCTGGTTTGAATGCAAAGCATGGGCTGGCTTGGCTGCATGCAGAAAACTGCACCACTGGGTGTTTTCAGCAGCTTGCCCTGCGTGCACGGTGCTATTTAAAGTGAAAGCACTTTGATTTGGAAAAGGCAAGGATGAAGGTGAAGGCTAATAATGGAAGTTTATAAATGCAGCTGCCATTATAGCACCCCGTGTCTTTCACACCATCCTTCATTTACTGTCCTGGTGCTCTCGCCTTCTCTTTTAATGCTCTGTTGTTTTTCCCCCCGTGAGCATACTGCTGCTGAGAGTAACAGGGGTAGCTGAGTTTGATCCGTTTACGTGCCTAGTGATATAGTGTGGGCTGTTATTTTAACCCTGCAAGATCCATGAAACCTCCATGGTGAACTGTGCTAAGGGACAGACTTCCATAATCTGTGAATTATACTGAAAATAATTTCACGTGTTAAGAACTTTGAGCTCTTACAGCTCATGGCTACTAAAAAAAACCCTCTTATAGTTAAGAGCTTTTAATAGAGACCCATCCACATAACACTCCTATGTGAGTGGGTGTTGTTGGCACCAGCAGCAGGACGCCTGACTCTAGTCCTGGTCTGGGCTTCTCAGCCAGGCTCCCTCCCTCGTCAGCTGCGGGACATGGGCAGCTCTAAGGGCAGTTCATCCTAGATTAGGAGAAAAGTCTAATACAAACGGGGGGAATTGTTCTCCTCCTCTGTTACCTGCCCAGGCCCTCCATGTAGTTGGCTTGGCTGGACATAAGCCCTTCAGACAGCAAAACCTGTGTGAGGTAAATGTGACTYGCGCCGCACCTCTCTCAAAGCCTGTGGCAGGCGAGGTAGACGATGAGATCCTAGTCCTGTATCATTGCCTTGAAACGGGACTATCCCTCCTCTTCTGYCTCTGAAACTTCTCTGTCCCTCCTGCCTCTGCTTTGCAGAGTGGAAGTCCATCTGGGAGGGATACAACAGTGTGCACACAAAACAAGCTGGTTWCCACTGAAGCCTCATGTATTTGTAAAGCTGACCTTCCCCAATGCAGCTCACTCATTGCCCTTCAGGTCCCTAGGGGTTTCCYGTCTCGCAAGAACAGGGGGAACTCCTCCGCCCCAAAATCAAAAAGCACTTGCTCAAAGGTAGCAGGAGGCAAAACAGTGCGAGTTATGCAGCTGAACTCATATTAGAGGAATTATTTCAAGCAGTCTGTACATTCCTTCTACTTATAATTTATTATTAACAGTCTGAGAGKGAGAAAAATAATTCATTAAACAATCAGTAAAGCATTCATAAGACATTATTGAGATCAAGTCTCAGGGAAACACATGAGRCTTCACAAATACATTAAGTTTTATCTACCCAGTTAAGTCATTTTACATAGGAAAGTGAAACTTAATCCAACTGCTCTGTCTCTGTAGCTGCTGCTCAAGGGGAAATGAATTCAGATCCACCATAATCTGAGTAATAGGTTCAACACCAGCTCCCTCTTATCAGAAGGAAAGAAGCCGTTTCATCTCACAGTTTCTGCAGTCTGCCCCATGCTTACCTATTCCCTGGTGGCCAGATATCAGAGCAGATCAGTTAGAGGGGTCCCCTTCCAGGGGCTGGAAAGCAAAATGCCTCRCCGTGGGATCCTTCGCCCTTCCTCCTTGCTGCAGGCAGTTTGTGGGTGCTTTCTTTCCCAGATGGGAGTTGCTCACACCCAGACTTGAGAAAAAAGTTTGAAAAAGTGGAATTTCTCCCTTAGCCCAAATCTGTTCTTGCTCTAGTCAGCAATGAAGCAGTAAGGCACTGCTCGGTCAAACTTGCCCCTCGGAAAGCCCCTGCTCTCTCTCCAATATTGGACATCTGGTATACTTGCCTCCTAACCATGCTACTACGTGGTGGGATGATTTGGTTTTGTCGAGAAGCTGAAGCTCACCAACAGCCCACTTCTCACTCCCATTCATTGCTTTCTGAACCATTTGCTTGTGCTTTGCAGTGCTTTGCTTAAAAAATATCATAAAGACATTTCTGGGAGCAGTGGAATCTTCAAAGGAAAATTCTTGGGAAGCTGGAAATATAGTGGGAGGGAAAATATAATCTTTCTCTCATTTCAGATGAACTTCTGCCTTCCTTGAAATTCCTGTGAATTTCAAAGCCTTTGATAGTCATGAAACATCAGAGGAGCCTTTATGCTAAGCAAAACCTGTGTGAAAGCAGGGCTGCTTCTGATCCCACCAGGAGCTGCTACACACCCCGTTCCTCCTCCTTATGTTTGTCATCCCCTCAGCCGATGCAGTCGATCTGCATTTGGGTAGTTGTGGCTGTGCCCTTACTCTGCTGTGTAGGATGACGCTGGACCCATTACAGGACTTGCCAGCATGGCCAGAGGACCACCCCAGCTGCTCTCCTGTGGGCCAGGCCAGCTGCTCCCCAGGGGCGCTGCGCTCTGTGCCCTGGAGTGCCTTGCCTGCAGCAGAGTGCATGGCACAGATTGCTTTTATCCCAGCCTCCCTTAAGGTCAACATCAGGCGGAGAGGCCATGGCACAAGGGGCTTTCCTGGGAGAGCTCTGATGCCACCAGGCATGGGTGGCAGATTTATAGGCAGCCACAAATCACTGTGARTGCAGGTTACTGGAAAGGACAGCACGACCACCATGAGCTGGGGCAGCCACTCCTTGGGACAGGTACAGCCTAGGTACAGCCAGTGTGATGGGGTGGGGAATTTCTTCCCTGTAGCAGAACCAGCAGCAGGATACTATGCAGGGGATGCTATAGAAATTGCAAGAGCTGCAGAGCTGGGAAATGATCCCCACAGGTCCCTCCTGAAGGGGGGCACTGATCTGTGTGAGAGCAGATACAGTCCTCCCGCTTCCCACACTTCCCCTCCCAACTGCTTCCAGCAGCACCTGTGGGTGTCCTACCATGAACTYCTTCCAGAAATGTTGCTGGCAGAAAACAGCATCTGGTCGAACAAAGGGCGAGAGAGAAGAACGGAGAGCAGAATTCCCAAGGGGGTTGTTTTCCACCTGGGCAATGGTTATCCTGGGAAGACAGATGCATTCACGCCTTCTTCATTCAATGGGAGAGAAGAGGCTGCCAGGGTGGCCGGGCAGTGGCACGGCCAGGCTGGTCCCGGGCAGAGGGCAGCCCCTGCTCCAGCACGCTGTGATGTGCCTCTGCCTCACGCTTCCCTTCCCCAGGCGCCAGCCTGACGGGGCAGGACCTGGTGTGGGCACCCCCGRAGAAAAAGTCTATGAAAGCTGAGCAAACAGCGTCGGGGCCCTCACTGGGAGAAGGCAGTAAGTGCACTGAGGAGCCTTCCTGCCACCCCAAGCAGGCTGCAGGTGAACCACGGTCTGCAGCATGAAGAGCTGCAGGTCTGAAATAGTCAGTGTCTAACCGTTGCGGTGTCATTGCCAGTTTAGACTTACCTCATCTCTCACAAATGCAGGCTTATTTGTAATAATCTAATTGCCCATCTAACTGATTCACATCCAGACATATCTGAGCCATGGTTTTGAGGCCATACGCAACGGCTGTCCACGCTTCCCTCTCGTCCTTCACCGTGTCCGTTTCCTTGCACTTCCCAGGCTTCCCATCCCGATTTATTTCCCCTGCCTGCTCCCGCTGCTGCTTTGCACCGTGCTGCTTCTCAGGAGCTAGTTTGTCTTCTGCCTTGCTCCGGTGTGCTTCCTGCCTGTAGCTATAGCTTTTCTCTCCAACAGGTAGCTTGGTTGTTCTTAAACAAGCTGAAGAAGTATCAGACTATTTTTGGAGCGATGCAATATGTTCCACAGAAAGTGAAGCTTATGCTTTCTGCTGGAGTGGTGTTGAGAAGTAAATTCCTCTTGATGTGAACTGAATGTAGTTTTTGAACACTTTGAACTTTGGCACAAAGTATACAGACAGTGACTTTCTGCAAGGATAAGCTGAATTAAGGAGTGGGGCAAGTTGAGCATCTTTTTTTTTTTTTTTCATTTTTTTTAAGCTACCTTGGCTAAGTTGCTGCCTTTGAACAAGGGCGGTGAGGTCCTGGGTAGGTGTGGTACACAGCTATACAGGGACGTAGGCAGAGCTGTGAAGCACGTCAATAGTGACCAAAGACCTTAATGACTTTTTTTTAAATATACCATGGAAGGACAATGTTATGATGAGTTACAGGGACCAAGGTCAGGATATGAGTTTGTAACTGAGGCAGAAGGCTGTAAAATAAAGCAACAGCATTGTCCAGTTCTTCACATGACTAGTGAAGCATCACTCAATAATGCTGATCGACACTGCCAAACACAAATTTAAGCACAGCTCCCATTTCCACCCTTCAGTGTTTATCAGGCTGGTCCCCTCAAAAACGGACTCACTTCTGCAGAGCCAGCAGACATGACCCAGCAATTAGCCAAAAGCCATGTAGAGGAGGAAAGAAGAGTATCAGCTCAAATTACTCCCCATCCCTTCTATGGGCAACATGCAATGGTTTTTGACTGAACTGTGTCTGAAATGTGGTGCACTGATCTCAGCCCAGAGGACAGAAACAGTACAGCTACCTAACACAGGTGCAGTTACAGCAGTAGAGCTACCTTCACATCATGCTACTTGTTACTGAAAGTTTTACTGAGTAAGATTTTTTTAAGAGTATATAAAAGTGTTCAGTATCTGAGGCAAGTGTGGCAAGGGWAGAGGAAGGGAAATCATGCTGAAATCTGGTAGTATGACAGGGCGGTTTGGAAGACAAATCCTCTAAAAGAAAGAAAGTAATTCAAGAAAACTTTATAGTAAGTGAAGAAGTGAAGATCTGTGGGCTCACCAGAAAGGCTCCAAGAGATCTGATCTGAATGTAAGGCAGAGGAGGCTTTTGCAGCAAWAAGAGGCAAGGCAAGGAGGAGAACCCAATGTAATAAAGTGGCAAAGTCCAATACCGGATTTAGATCCATCTTCTGTCTTTTTCAGAAAAGAGAAATCCAATCTGAGCAAATCTAAGAGGAAAGAAAATTAGATACAGAAGGCAAACTGTTAGTTGCCTTCCCCCTTTGAATTTTGCAAGAGCTAGCAGTTGAAGAGGTAAGAGTAGCTAACCTGAAAGTATGTATCAGAGAGGCTTTCCTGAGACCGGTGGGTCCATTGAGTGGCGAGGRTGGAAAAGCAGAACACTTCAAGGAAAGGTCTTGTAAAGAAGCTGAACGATTTTGGGACATTGGTCTTCACTACAGACTAAGACAGAGAGACAGACGCAACCCCGAATTACTATTCTTAAGCAGTAAAAATCAAGGAACTGTTGGCCTTGTGGTAACCAGACAAACCTCCCCACCATCTGACTGCCATCAGCCTCCCTACGGAAAAGTTCATTGCCTTTTCACAAAAGCCTCCTATGGGGCTTCTTATTTTTTCCTGACTCTCAAGCAGAGCTTCATTGTCTGATCTGCGTGATAGTTTTTAGATGTTTTGGAATGGAGGTGTAAGTAAAATGCCATGCACTTAGCGGATGTCTGTATGGAGACCGCTGGACTTTACACCCGCTGCAGAGCTCTGGGAGAGGGCAGGAACAGCCCCTTTCCCCCTGCAGAGCTGCGTTGCTTTGTCATGACCAGGCAGCACCTCCAGGACTGGAAATATGGAAAAATCACAGAATGACATTTCAGTTGCAAGGAAAAACGAAGCACTTTTTTTTTTGCCTAATGTGGTCGTTTTCCTTCTTCCRCCATACAAGAAAGGGATTTCAAAAGCATGTGGAGATAACGTGCCTTGGCACCCACTGAAACCGGTGGTAAACATCTCTTGACTTCTGTGGGGCAGAGTTAAAGCACAGCTGCTGCTGAACGAAGAGCTGGTTGAAGATTGCACCCATCTTGCAAGATGTTTTAAGGGGGTTTGTTCCTTGCTGGAGCAAACATACATGTTTTCAGGTATTTTTATGGGAGAGCGATATGCATTGTCAAGGTTGAGGTTTTTTTATTTTGGACCTTTTTCTCTCCAGATGCAACAGTCTGTCTCCACTGGACACGTTGTCGCATCCATAAAGCCACAGGGATTTGTTTGAACTCTGACAAGAGAATGGATGCAGGCGATCCCTCCCCTCCCAATTCCCCAAACAAAATTCGATAAGAAATAATGCGGCTGATTTCTAGTCCAGGCAGAAAGTGGCAGATGAGGGAAAAGCCCTCCCTTCGCTGAAAACTTCAGTGACTTCAGAAGCCAGTCAAAGACCTGATTCCAGCTCTAGATTTCAAGGCAATGACCAAATCTGGTAGGTGGTACTTGGAGGAAATATGGGGGAAGATAGGCTGCTTGGGTTTTGCCTGTTTTTAAAACCACTGTATGATATTCATCATGTACATGCTTCACAATCCCATAGTAAATAGCCATAATTTTCCCATTTCACGAAGTTAAATGCCCACATGCTCACTTGCATACAGAAAAATTGATCCAGGTGCAGCCTGCGGAGTTTAGAAAGGTCATTTTCAAGACTGGGGAGAGATTGAGGGTGTTGCTGTTAATCTAAGAAGGRATATTTAACATCTTTCTGACAATAAACAATGTAAATAACATTAATTCCACTGCCATCCCTCTGGCCTAGAAGTGTTGTTAAGACAGTTCTTGTACTTAATATAAATATTATCCACTGCCATGTCCTCTGTTGTCCTGGCTGGGTTGTGCAGTGTTTAGTGATGCAAAATTTCACCCGTGCTGGGGATCACAGCACTGCTGTAAGTCTTGCATTTTTTGCACTCATGCTTCTTGCCTACCAAGCCAGCTGCAAYGACTGGAGGCAGGCAGTCCCACCTTCCCATTCCCCTCCCTGACTCTGCCTGTGGTTTTGAGCAAGCTCAGACTACCTGCAGTCTCCAGACATATCTCACTCCCCGCTGTCCCGTAAAATCAACRAACGTCCCCACCTTCCCCATGCCTGTTTCCCTTCTCTGAATGCTTAAAGACCTGGGAACTCAGCACTGCTGGTGGGATTTCAAAACCCAGCCCAGGCTCAAGTGCCAGATTTGGGCTAAACAGCTGCCGTGTACTGTCATATCTACACGCTACAATGATTTGTACAGCCCATTGCTGAGCCAGCTACAGCCATTTGTTTAAAAAATAAAGAGACAGATAAATTCAACTCTTCCCCTTCTCCTAGCAAGCTGATACCATGTGCCTCTCTAAAAATGGCTTGCTCCAGAATGCATTAGAGCTAAATTATCATTTATGCTTGTCACAGGGATTGCTAATGTGTAATGAGATTTTAGAGTTAATGTTTTGTACAAAGCACTTAGTGGAGCTAGGATGAAATTGGTTCAGGATTCTGATGTGGTGTTTTAATTAAAGATATTTTCCAATCAGGGCTGAGCAAACGACTTGTCAGAAGATTTTGTACCCATCAGCCAATATACCAGTGCAATGCTGGTCTTGCTTTCTGCTTTTGGGTTCTCGTCAGGGAATTAGGGGAGAGAGCCTCTCCCAGTTTCGTGCAGAATGGCCCTTCTTAGTTGCAACACTTATAGGAGAAGAAACACGTATTCGATGCTCTGAAACTTTCACCTGGATGTCAATGGTCTGGTTCATTGCAGCGTGACGCTAGCCTTACTCTGCTTTGATTTTGTTGAACTCGCAACTGCAGATTGGTGCAATATGTGCACACAGACGGAAAGCAATGGGAAGCCAGGTCCTGAGAGGCGGGTCCTCAGCTCCCGTCTGCTGTGCCAGGGTCCTGAGCTCTGACTGCCAGCACCTCTTCCCTCTCCTGCTCTGCCGCTGGCCACAGGAGCCAGGGAGGATGTAGGAAAATGGGTGATGTAGATCCAAAAAAAGGAGAGGAAGGATTTCCAAAAACTGTGCCTGGTAAAACCAGCACAATGATGACCAAATTGTCTCTGGCTTAAACAAACAGGCTTCGGATGTATGATTCAATGCAAACATCAAATGCATGTTAATAGGCACAGCTTTTATTAATTGCTGGACAATAACGGTCGTTATTACCAAACTAACACATTGTTTTCTTAGCTATCTCTGGTCCATGCAGGGAATTTCAACCAACATCAGGTCTTAAGGTGGGTTATCTGCTTAAAACAAAATCACAGAGCTATAACCAAGCATGAAGTGCAGCACACGGGGCTGGTTTCAGGCACGGGCAATGCAAGCCTTGGGCAGAAAAACGGCCGCTGTCYTCATCACTTGCTTTGCCCATCCTGCAGCCCTCAGAAGCCAAGCTGGGTAGAGCTGTCAAGGGAGGGCAGGGGGGATGCAGGGAAGTGGCTCCTGCTGGGAAGAGACAAGAGTTGCCCTTCCCAGTGCTCCTCACACTTAACCTTCTTCACCCTTCGCCTCCCGCCTCTCCAGCCATCAGAGCTGTGACCAAGGCCCCCCCTTTGCCCCCCACCCCCTGGATTTTGCCCCCCACCAGGCGAGGAAGGGCACTCAGGCGGCCTCCCCGGAGGCTGAGTCAGCTCCACGGGTGCTGGAGACCCACCTGGCATGGGTGTGCAGCTGTGACACGGCAGCATCATTAACTTGGATAATAAGACTGAGCCATAGCAAACCACCCTGGATTTGTATAGCTCCATGTTTGTTTTCGCAGTGTTTCTGACATGAACCCCTTTAGAGCTGCATAGTTGTGAACGTTTCAGTAGTATGTGTTGCATCCTGCTTGCTATCATAATAGAAACAATTTTTTTTAATATGTTTATGATTTCAAATACATTTGGTTGGTTTGTTTGTTTTTCTAAGAAGAGCAAGGAGGAAGCTTTCATTTTATAGACAGTTTTGATGTTTTAATACCTGTGTATGAGGTTTTTCTTGTATTTTTCTCTTGCAGGTTTGCCCATCTATGGGTTCCATGACTGGAAACAGGTGAGCGATAAGTAGGGATTTTAATCCCAAAAGTAAACTGTAACATAATCTGTTCATTTGTTGACCTCTCTAGCTCAGTATGGAAATTCACCTGAGCTGTGTAAAAGGATGCTACTGACTAGAATAGAGAGGTGAAGGTGAGTTTCACAGAAATAAATCTCACATTTATACCTCTACTGTGTTGTGGATGCCTCAGTATGCTGGATATTGTAACATTTTCTTTGCATAAACCTTGTGGAACATCACAGGATCTCAGGAAATTACAAAGACAGAAGGAGACCAAACTGCCTATTCAGGTCAGCCCCTCAGTGAAATAGCATCCTACTCCAAAAAACATAATACACACCACAACTTCATTGTACATCTCTTGTCCAGCTGTGTGGGTGCTTTATCCGCAAGAGCATTGACACACCACTTAAGGAGTGGTGTTGACCTTTTCAGAGACAGCGAGGCACCAACATGCATGGGGCATCTTTTGCTGCCAACCCCAAACGTTCCAAAATCAGGAACTCCAGGCATGTCCGTGCACATGGACCTTGAGCTCTGACTCCTGAGGAGATGATTTCAGAGAGCTGCTTAAGGTGAGGATTTTAGGCACTAATTAGGCCTGTAACATGGACCGAATTTTCAGTGGGAACCTGCTAGGTACTCAGCACTGCTTGAAATTAGGCTATTCCTTAAGCTGTGGGGTAGCCAGTACCATCCACGCTGCTGGGTTGTGGCTCTGCTGGACCCATTCTGGCAGGGATGTTCAACCATGTGCCCTCTTCTGAGCATCCATATCTCATGGCATCTCAGCTCCCAAGGGCTCATGTCTACATTTTGACCTCTGTCTCAAAGTCTTCATTTGCTGCTTGCTCCCATAAGATGATTATTTCCCTCCTCTGCACTGGCTCTTTTATTCCAGAAAGCTTTGGTAGCTTTGGTTTGAGATATGTCTCTTTCAGCCCCAGAGCCAGGGCTTTTGGACCCTTCAGGTGTCTGCCCTTGAATCCTGCTACATGTCAGGGTGCCAGAGCTGTTCTGGAGGCTGCAGCCATCAACTCCTCAGTGCCGCACTGCTTTAGCGCATTTGGCTGTGCCCTTTGCTAGCCTTCACTTAGGGCCTTGACGCCAGAGTTTTGATACTAAAAGTGTTGTTTCCTGGGAGCATCACTTCTTCTCTCACTGGTGCAAAACTTCTTATTCTATGAAGTGGTATGTTTTCCAAGCCTCTGTAGCAGGAGTCACCTTGCTCCAGCCACAGACTCATGGGCAGAAGATGCCAGTGGGATGCCCTGGTTGCAGCAGCTGCTCATACCTGTGTGTCTGTTTAGCAAATACAGATAGAAAATGCTGCTGTTTTCCCCTCATTGATCATTGTCCAAAGCATCTGAGGCTCCAAAAGAAAAGCCAGAAGGGAGCAAAGTTGCTGTTCCCACGGCTTTGGTACTTCCTATCACATCTCAATTTCTTCAGAAGTTACCACGCTGTACTTCAGACTCGGCGTTATAGCTGTGTTGGCCTCTCACGACAGGCCTGTTCCGGCATGGGGGACCTGCAGCAAGCAGTGCGGCTCAGGTGTAGGGGCACGCAGGTTTCTGCAAGCCTAGGGGCCCATTTGTCCCTTAACTATGCCTTTTTTTTCTCTTTTCTTTCTTTCCCTGTTGCTGGTGCAGGTGGCTGGAGTACTCCGTGCAGTTCTTCTGTTTCAGGCAGATAAAGACATCTGTAACTGTCAATATCTACCAGCCCTGTCCCTCTGCCATTTGTCTTTTGTTGTTTTACACAGACTTTTACAAGTGGCTCYCTCTCAAATTTCCGGTGAAATGAATAATGTCAGCCGAGCCTGTAAATCTGTTTCCCTCTGAAGGGGGAGGAAGACACCACAGGCATGGGAATGCTGCTGGAGAGGCTGAGGAGGACACGATTGCAATTAGGATGAACAACTGCAGCAACTTCCCACGATTCCTCTTCACCTCTCCTGCCCCGGCAAGGCGCTCCCCTGCTGCCCGCACAGCCTTCCCGAGGAGGGTTTCCTTCGATGCTCCGCTCTTTCCAAAAGCAGCAAGTCCGTAATGGGGGGTGGCTCACAGCTTGAGGGGTCCCATCGGTCCCCTGGCACCTCATCAGCTCAGAGTCTCATTGCTTTATTTAGTCGTCTCCCCAGGTAAGGCTGTCCCCCCACCACTTTTCTGCTTTTGCCCATGCTAAAGTATCATTGCCGTGAGTGATGTCAAGGTGCCGCCTGTTCCGGCAGCAGCTTCAGCTGTGATGGTCGAAGGGGACATCGCCGCYGGCCAGCCCCCCTTGCCCCTTGGTCACAGCCCGGCACGCTGGAGCGAGCTGCCGTTCCCTCCAGGGACTCGGGTGCGTGGGACCCCAACCCTGTGCCAGGAGCAGCGCTGTGTCTGCGGGGTGGTGGAGGCAGCCGGGCGCAGGGTCAGCTCTCCCGCTGCTGCCGGCTTCTGCGCAGGAGCTAACAACCTCTCATTTGTGGACACCTCCCCTTGGAAACTGCCCCTGAAACCTGGCCTGGCATCGGCCTCTGCCCTGACAGGTTGCCATGATGGGAACGTCGCAGCTCTCTGCTTAAACAGGCACCGCGGCACAGCAGACGGCCTCTTCTTTCCAGGGCCCTCCGTTTGCACCTGTGCTTAATTATGTCTGCAGGCAGAAGCGCCGAACAGAAGGATGTGCCTGAACAGCTAGACCACGCTCTCAGAAAGCTGCTTAAATTGCTATTTTGATCTCTATCACTCCTCAGAAACCTTCTTTTTGTTTAACGGCAGCTAAGCTTTTGCTAAGTAAATCCAGCAGGTGCCTTGCCATTCCTTGCTACCTGTAACTAACTTTCTTTTTTCCCTGCCTGCAATGGGCTCGCTGCTGAGAACTTACCGYGTGGGACGCAACAGAGGGTTGCACCAAAACCTCCCAGTCCCCCCTCTCCTCCTCCTCCTACCCGCTGTGCTTGCCCTGGCACGGGCTCTCGTTACAAGAGATGTGTTTTTTTCCTTGTGTGCAGAGCTCCTTCTTTCCAAAACCCATAAACTCGCGACTGCTCACGTGGCGGGACCCAGCCTGGCCATGCAGCCAGCRGTGGTTTATTATGAGAAATGGTCTGTCGGGTGCTGCAGGCTCGCAGCAACATAAACGTGTTGTCTGCAGAAACAACAGAGAAGTGAGGGGAGGCAGGGAGAGATTAGCTGTGCGTGGGAGGGTGAAGATATGGGGAGTGGAGGTCAGAGGAAGTGTGGGTTTGAAAACAAGACCAGAATGTAATGCCATTGCTCTGTGATTATTTTTTAAGTAAAAAGGCAGATAAAACTGGCAGGTTTTAACATGGGCAGAAACTCCTTCCAACGCTAGTAACTTATCTGTATCAGTTCTGCCACCCACCTCCCAYCACCACCGCTCACCGGGGCATCGGGAGAGTGCTGCGGCGGTGCTGGGTGCCTTGTTTCTCAGCCGTCAGATCATGAATAGAGGTCACTATTTTTTGAGACTAGGAGTAAATTGGAGAAAAATCAGTGGCTCCTTCTCTGGCTGCTGACCAAATCAAAGCCCCACTTCAGTGTGGGAAGCCTCAGAGAGGCTTTTAAGTACTGAATATTTGTCACTGACTTTGCAGGCTCCATTGCTCTTACCCCTAATCTTCCTCACTTGCTCATGCTGTGCATGCAGAGGCAGGGAGGGATGATAATGGACTTGTAGTTGTACTTGCCGTTCCCATAACAAACGGCAGGATCCTCACATAAATTGTTGGAACATGTAACACTGCTCTTATTTCTTAACCRTACGGGCTTAGGAGCTGCCCCTTTCCAAAATGAAAGAAATGAACCAAATGTTATCTCTTTGTTTTAAAAAATGATCCCTGCAACTACAACAACAAAAAGCCATTATGAAGATCCCTAAAGGTCTAGCAAGCTTTTATGGGAGAGATTTTCCACTCGCCAAGTCTGACTTCACGCCCATTCCCTCTCCCTCTTCCCAGCCCACGTGGCTCAAGCTTTCTAGGGCTGCCCGGGCTCCTAGATACAGCTGAGCTGAACAAGCTTGCCCTGGAGGACATGTCAGAGGTCAGACCTGGAGGGACAAGTAACTCCTTTGGATACTGTGTCTAAAGTCAAATGCCCGAGATCTTGCTCCAGTCCCAAGTGCCTCCATCATCAATTATATATCTGTACTCAATGTTTACACAGGTTTCTTGTTTATCATGAAATATTTACTTCAAAGCTCTGCATCTGCTGTTAAACCCAACAGTATCGCTTATGCCAAGGAAACAAAATTTCACCATAACCTTTTGGTGCTACGGCACAGGTCTGTTAGGTGGCTGGTGTCAGGCCCGTACCAAGCCATGGCGAGCAGCCTGCTGACTCTTGCCTGGACCAGTGAACAGAGTAGAGGTACATTTAAACTTGAAAATGTCTGGGTCTAAAGAAACAAACCTCTTCTTTATCATGCATTTAATATAGCTATGTTTCTGGAGGTAGTAGGGAGAAATTAAAAAAAAATCAGTTTGAGCAGCACATACAGACACACATGTATGCACACACACATACAGGTTTGCACTGATGACTCTGAGGTAAAGAATGTGATGATGTGAAGTCGCTTTACTGCCATCTCAAGACAGAGCTCGAGCCCTTGGAGCTGGTTTCACAATCTCTGGAACAGAAGGCCTGGAAACTTAACCCATTTGATTTCTGCATTGCCCTCCTAGCTTAAACATGCTTAT
This sequence comes from Oceanodroma leucorhoa, assembly GCA_030449065.1. Taxonomy (NCBI): domain Eukaryota; kingdom Metazoa; phylum Chordata; class Aves; order Procellariiformes; genus Oceanodroma; species Oceanodroma leucorhoa. The sequence continues at coordinate 5,863,431 of JASVER010000016.1, forward strand.
GTAGGTTAATGCACGCACCCATTAACTTTCCCACTGTCAACTGCTGTTAGTGTATCTGCTTAATGCCCTGCTGGGAGGGAGATGGATGGGCTCCTCCAGTTGACATCTTGATGCTCCTTTTTTTTAGTTCAGCCCCGGGGGATGCAGATCCTAGATGGCTCTCCTGGAGCTGTGTGTGGCCAGGCAAAGCAGTCCATAGACACGGTCTCTCACCTTAGATTTTCAGTCTAACAGCACCCCATGCTATTCCTAGGTATATCAAATGGTAATAATGTCTTTCCCAAAGCAGATAAGCATAACTGCTTCCCAGGTGGGAAAAGGAGCCACTGAGGGCTTCAGTGATACGGGCTGAGCCAGCTGCAGAGGTGTGAATTGGCTTCCCAGTTATAAGAGCTGCCAGTCAGCCCTGTGCCTAACTCACTAGACCATGGCTGAGCCCTGGAGAGGGCATGGGGAGGTGCTGGGAGTGGAGAGGGACACAAGGGAAAAAGGAAGAGGGTGATGCATGAATGAGAAGAATGAGGCATGTGAAGGCAAAGTCCTCATCTGTCTCCAGAGGCCTTATGAACTAAAAGAATGGCTGCTAGTAAGAGAGACTTTCTTCAATGTGTTCTGTATCAGGTATTTGGCATGGCTGTGTCTTAGTGATGTGTCTCCCTGCACAATACTGTAAGGAGCGGATCAGCATCAGTATGCTGTGTGTCGTAGAAAGCAGGTGGATTTACTTAGTGCTTTGGGTGGCAAAAAGTGGGAGCATTTTATATTGTCTAGGCAGGAGTTAATATTAATGTATTATTCACTCTCTTCCTTTGGATGTATCACAAAATTGGTCTATGCAAAGAGGAGCAGGGGGAGGAGGGGAGAGAGGCCTAGAGCCAGTGCAGATGGGAGGCATGGCTGAGCGATGAAGAGTGAAAGATGCTGACCAGGCTCAGGCCACACACGAAGGGTTGGCTGCCCTTCCTGACCCTCCCTAACCATGGAGAAAGATGGACTTTGACAGGGCTGCAGCTGAAAGGGAGCGCACTCTTTTCCACTCACGTCCCTGTGTGAGTATCATGAAACTGTGAGGTCGGTGTCATCTTCCAGAAGAAACCTCCTGTTGGCAAGGAAGAGAAGTGGGTTTTGTTTGRCCCCGTACAGAGCTGCTGGGAGTGCTGTGTTCCCACTGCTGAGCTAGATAGTTGGGTGGAAAGTCTTCCAGCTGCTGGACACTCGCTGCTGAAGCAGCTCCACCTCACCTGCTCAAGAAACCAGCCTGTCTTGGAGGTACAACCCATGGGTGGAGACAGGCTCTCTGGGCTGAAAGAGCTTCCAAAATCTAAGCAACTTCTGCTGAGGTGTTGCCACTTCATACAATTAATTTCTGAGCTCTTATTGACAATTACCCTTGATTAAAATGAATAGGCTGCTGGCTGCAGTGCAGGGTTGTTTGGTATAGCCAAGAGTGTTTTGGTGGTGGATGGCGGAGAGGAAGGGAGAGAGATTCTGTGTCCTGACCCGGACCTCACTCCTGCTGCTTAACCTGGCTCTGTAGCGGGGAGAGCAGCGCTGCCCACCCATGCTGCTCTAGATGCCTCCAGGGTCTCAGTACAGTGCTGCCCTGCACCTAGCCCCTGTGCAGCCCAGGAGAGGACTTGCCGCAGTGTGAGGCCATCCACCCRTGCTGGCCAGAGCAGACAAGGTGGCTTCTCAGTGTGCTCAGTTTAGATCTAAACTCTTCAAAGCAGCTGCAGCGGGGTGGAGGATCTGGCTGTGGTGGCCTGGCCCTGCTGGGCTGCTGTGCCTTATTTTCATGCACACGGAGCCTCGGCTGTGCCTGGGGGCTGGCCAGTTTTGGTGGGCGGTGCAGGGAAGAGGGAAGCCCAGTGGGTCTCTCGCCTGTGCTGACCCACAGGGCTCCATGCTGGAYGTCTGGCTGGAAGTCCACTGCCATTTAGGAGAGAGGTAGTCATCCTCATGCGCCTGCACCTTCCCGGTGTTTGCACAACCACCTCATCCCTAGGCAGGGGAAGGTGAAGGCTGGACAAACGAACCTGGATGGAGCTGTGGCATCCTGAGCTCGGGGCTGTGCTCCCAGCAGAGCTGCTCTATGTGGTCCTATTTAGGCACTTTCCATTGCCTAATGGGAATTGCCGGGGATTTTGTGTGTCCTCCAGAGTGCGAAGCGATGTGACAACAGCTGTCATGTGTCTCTGGTCTTCCCTCTTCCCCCTGAAAGGAGAAATCTGGACAGAAGAGTGCCTGGGTTTGTAGTCCCACAGAAAAGCACATGCAGATGTGTGTGCATGCCGCTTTGATRGCACATGCTTGGAGGAGGCACAACCAGAGCCGTGCCCTTTGTGTGGAGCTGGAAAGGGGCAAACCTGACGCAGCCCCTCTCTGCAGGCTGAGCTGAGGCTTGGAGGCAGCTCTGACCCCAGCCCGTATCCCTGTGCTCTGCAGCCAGTGAGCACAAACATGGGGGGCGTGAGGACACCCAGCGCAGGCCAGCATTTATTTAGTTTGCCTGGTGGATTTTGCTGTTTTCCGAGAGCAGGAATGGTGCCTGCTCGTTCGCCTCCTCTAGCGCAGCTGCACCTCTCTGTCCCAGCCCCAGCTGCCACAGCTTAGCTTTGCCTCAAAACACATTCTTGTGCTGGGTGCAGTGCCTCTGTGCTCTCAGATGGATATTGGCTTTTAGTTGCTTCTGCCTGTATGGCATCTGCTTCCCTCTGCCTTTTTAATCCTCTGCATTTTCCATAACCTAAAATAAACCAGTAACAAATCTGGGATGCACTTCTCCAGCCAAGGGGATAGATCTGGGGCTGTGGCGTTTTGCACCTACTGTGATTTCTGTGTCAGTCCCTCTTTCTTTTTATTTTCTTTTTTTGTTGTTGTTGTTACTCAGAAGACTTCTGAGAAATGTATTCTTATGTCAGCAACATTCAAAGGTGAAAAGAAAACCTGCCAGAAGAGAGCCTTAAAAGTCTGACATATTATCATTCAGAGGAGAATTTTCAGTAGAATTATGCTGGAATTTTTCCAAYAAATAAATTCTACAGACTTTCAAGGGAGAGCTTTTAGATTAATGGAAATATTACTTAAATTATAATTCACCCCATTAAGCCATCAATTCCATTGTCATTGCAGCATCATGTGTTTGATGTTAATGACATGCACAAATAAAAAGGAAGAAACCTATTTGTTCTATTGTGCCAAAAGCTGAGTATGGTCTGTTGTGGAAAGTTAAATACAAGCCAGAGTGGGCACAAGGCAGGATCAACAGACACATGGTTAAAATGCCCTTGCAGAAGGTATATTGCAAAATATTACATATGGAAATGCTGAGAAACATGCTTGAGCTTGTATTTTCAATGAACTGATTTTTTTTTTTTGGTCTCTTAGTGACTTCAGGAACAGGCCTTCTGCAGCTTACAGATTCTGTCCCTTTGTTTTTTGGAGCCTCATGTAGAAGAGTGGATCCCAGACTCCACCGCGGACATGTCCCAGGCTCACTCTTGTGCCAAGGAAACAGTGGGCAGCTTAGAGGGGAGATGCCAAATTCAAACCGTGTCTTGAGCTCTCTGCACTTCTAATATGAGCTCTCAAAGACTAGGTTTCATGCCACCTGCATCAGGACCTTCTGGTTCCAGCAAGGCTGGACAACCTGAGTGACAGCCCTCTGGGCCTTTTGGAGCCTCCGCTTCCTATCCTGGCAAGGGGACAYGGGCAGAGGGACAGGTGAGTGAGCAAAGGCGAAAAGCTAACTGGCTTCTACCTCTTCTGCCTTTTGGTATGACTTATGCTGGATTGGAAGTGGGAAGGCAGCAGAGAAGGGTTCTACACTTTCTGGTGCATCATTTGTCAGCAGGTGACAGGGCTTTTGCTTGGGATGGATGTGAGCTTGGCTGATCTCCCACTGTAGGGGTTTTCATCTTGAGCCACSCACCGTGGCAGAGGTGTGTGTCCTCAGGGGTCACCCCAGGTGTAGGGTCTGCTGCTGGTGCCCTACGGACAGCAGATGCAGCTCAGGGAGGAGGTGGGTCTCCAGCAGATGGGAAGGACTATGTCACTCTTGGACAGGGTGGCCCCTAGTAGCAGGGCCGTGGGGAGTGACRATGGATTAGGCTAGCCCATGTGAGAGCTGCCACATCACAGCCACCGGTGCTGCATTGCATCCCAACCCCTGAGAGTCTGCTTGGGTTTCTCATGACAGCTGTTGTGTTGCAGTACWCTGGGGTGCCTCGTGGTTTTCCACGTGTTGCTTTGGAGAGGCTGGCTGTCCTTCTGGCATCCAGGTGCAGACAGCACCAGACATTTTTCCCTGAATCCTTGCTGGAAAGCAGGTGGGTTGCCATCCCAGGGGACAGAGTCTAGCATTTAAAGCGCCACTTACAAATACAGCCCCCACAAAGTTCAAGTCTGAGGGCTTTACATGGGCTTGCGAAGAATTTCAAGGCAGCATCTAAATGTGCCTAGCTGCAGTGAAGCTACTTAGTGACTCAGTTGAGGCTCCAATCTGTAGACTGAAGCGCGTTATTCAACAGAATAAGCCAACACAGAGATTGAAAGGTGGGAGGGATCATTGCCCATTGGTATCTGCCATACCCACATCAACACCCACAGTCAGGATAGCTCCAGTAGCAGCAATCTAGGTGATAGCTACCTCCCACCTTCCAGAAGACAAACCAGCTGCTGTTATTGCGGACACAGGAGCTGCATCTCAGGAAATGCTCCATCCACCCTGTGGAAAGGAATGAGCAGGTTTATCTGGCTCTCAGGGCAGGTTCTCCTTGCTGCATTTGTTCTTTACTGAAGGTGAAAGGGTCTTAGGGCAGGAGGGCCAGTTCCCAGTGGAAGGCTACAAGCACTGCAAGACCAGGCCTTAGCCTCCCCCAAACCTGGGAAGAAGGTGTGACCTGGAGCTTGTTCCGTTGTTCCTGACTTGGTCTGTGCAGCAACGTGTTGGGAAAAATACTGGATCAGGTTTCATGCCCCCACGAGGTTTGGGGAATGTTTGTAGCAAATGAAGAAAAGACTCAATTTGAAGCTTGAGGTGGCTTTAAGTGAACAGAAAACCCAAGTGGGTCACTAGCACGTCCCTGGGTTTCTTATGCCCTCTTCTCAGGCTTTGCTATGCAAAATGAACAGCACTTTTCTTGCCGAGACTAAGAATACCTTCCAGGCCAAGTTCAAGGTCAAGCCATCCATTTGGCCTTCTCCATCTATATGAATTAACTGTCTTCAGCACAAATTTGAAACAGTGCAAATGCATCATTGTTAGAGCATGTTTTGAGAACAGCTTCAGGAGCACTGAACATATTGTTACTTGTAGAGAGGCAGGGTCAGGGTTCCCAGACATTTCACTGCAATTGCTATTTAGGCTCACTTACCACAGTGGCTTCCCAGTCTCTCTTTTGTTTCCAGGTTACTCCTTCGCCACAGAACAAGTATTTATTTTTCATCAGTAGCACAAGATGTATTTTCCTTGGATTCCCTTAAGTGTTCCTTGCTTGTGGTCAATAAAAGAGAAGATCACAGCGAGTCTGACTGCTACATGTTGTCACAGCTACTTTTCCATAGCTCGATTTTTCAGCCTCCTGAGGTAGGGGTGGGCTTTCACTCAGGGGCACTGGAGTTCATGTCCAGTGGGTTTCGTTCCTTTTCTTTTTTTTTTCTGTTTTTTGTTTTTTTGGTTGTTTTTTTTTTTTTTTTTTTTCCCTTTAGCAAAAGGCTAAAGGCCCTTCTCCACATTCTCATGAAATTGTTCTTGTTTTCACCTTTCCCTCCTGCTCCCCTCGGGTCCTTGGCCTTGATTCAAAGGGACCTTGTGCCAGCAGACTTCTTTACACCTGGTGCAATCCAGGGACAATTCACTCCCAGGGAAAGAATGGGCAGTTCCTGCATTCCCATCATCACCAAGGGCTTCCTGTGATGAGAAATAGCTCAAGGTTTCCGAGGCACCCTTCTTCCACAACAAAATTAGCCCATGGGCACATGTACAATCACCACGTCTCTATTTGTCTCGGCTGTGAGCCCTCCACAGCCAGTATTGTCGTCTTTGGGAAACCAGTGAATTCTTTGTATTACCCTCCACTTCCCTGCACTCTGACTGTCTGCTTTGCAGGACCCTGTATGCTTAGTGCAGTCCCAGGGTGAATTTAGTCCTTTCCTTTTTAGCAGAGTCTTTTTCTCCATACGGCCCCACTTTTTGGGCTGTGGTTGCCATTTGCCACACTTGTAGCGAAAGGCCTGCATAGGTACCTGCGGACCGTTTCTCATTTGAGAAATTGGCATGGCAATTCTTCCATGCCTCCTAGGTGCATTCTGAAGAAAATATGTCCAATTATCCTAACATCTGATCTGTATGATTAGTATATGTGATTACTGCATGTCAGCCGGGTAGTGTATGTAGCGAGGCAGCGTAGGAGTTAAGATGGCCCTTCTAGCTGTGGGACAACTCATCATTAACAAATGCTTGGTGGTCACTTTGACCTGAGAACAGGGGCAGACCTCGCACTTTCCTGGTTCACCAGGAATGCCTGTRCCACTTGAGAGCAGGAAGATATCTCCTTGGGGTCACGCAGCGGTGTGAGGCTGACGTCCCATTGGGGAACAGTTTGGACTCCATCCAGTACATCTATGCAGCAGTCACTTGTAATCATTGCTAATCCAATGAGAGTAATAAGTAGGTATGGACTCCTGCATGGATTTATTGGTCTGAGAGGATACCGATGGCAGAGATAAAGCAAGGGACAATATTTACCAGAAATAAATGTTGACACTTAWGGAAACCTAGAGTGTGTTCACATCTATTTTTGAATGTTTTCATGAGAGCTACCTGGGAAGCCTCCATTATGGGTATATTTCCCAAAGGGTAATATGTTTTTCTCTTAAACTAATATTCTAAAGGGGTAGATTAAATTAAAGGTTCATTTAAAAACTATTTCTTTTCTCCTGGAAGGTGAATAATATTTTTCACTTACTCTGCTGCAGTCCATCATAACGTGTTTATTTGCATGTGTAATTTGGTTATCTGGCATTACTTCAAACTCAGTATTATTCATTTCTGATGAGTAAAGAACAATTTGGGCCCTGGTCTTTTACATTAATCTCATAAATTAAYCCCACTGGATAAAATCTTGCCCCCATTGATTTTTTGGCAGCAAAACTGCCATGGATGTCATTGGGGCTAGGGTTTCACCTGCTACTCTAATGCTTAAGCACACATCTAAGGGTTTGCAGAGTCCATATTTTACTGACCTGCTGTGTGCCAGAGACTCTCCTCATGTTCAGCCAGCAACTCCTGTCCTCCAATAGTGATGTGAAGACCTCAGGAGAACAAGTCTGTTTGGGAAAAAAAAAATTGAAGTCCTGTTGCAAAAATCCTTACCTGCTTTTCATCTTCCAAGAGTTGAACAGGTTAAAGGAGTGAAATCTAGGCTGTCCACACCATGTGCACATGGTGGTTACTCAGGGTCAGTGTTTCCCTGTGCAGTCAGGCAGGGATTGATTTTTGTTTGCATAGGTCTATCTCACAGCAACAGAGAAAGACATTATAAACATGGGAAAATCTGATATGGAAAAGCTGGCAAGGGAAACTGTTCAGTCTTTTAGGACTAATATTTATGCATGTATTTAATGAATGGTATATTAKAGAGCCCAGAAAAAAATGTACTGAAACACATCAGAATTGTAAAGTGAAACATTGGGCGATGGATGGATAGATGGTGTTTTCTGACTGAATAAATATCCTTTGTGGTTGGCTTGGGTTTATTTTATGTCTTTATTTTTCATTCTCACTATTCAGTAGGGGGCTTTGGGTTTCCTGGACTCTGCAGGGAATCAGACATTTTCTCCCTGTGGCATTCTCAGCAGAGCATCTTCATCCTGTGCATATTCACAGCTGACTGGGTGCACTGAAGTGTTCTTATTCTTTTTGTTTCCTGAAAAACTTAGTTGTAGAGAGGAAAATCAAAAAAGAGGGTCAGCTAACTGGGCAGGTCCCTGTAGGGAACTGAAGGACCTTGCTTTTGTTGAAATTGCTTGGAGCTTCATGATGCTAATCTTTTCCACCTGACAAGTTAGCCAGATACAAGAGGTCATGGTTAGTTTTTACTGAAAGGAGAAAATGGTTGTTTTGTTGTTTTTTTTTTTTGTTTGGTTTTGGTGTTTGTTTATGTTTTGTATTTTTTTTTTTTAAACGCAGGTTGGGCTTCTTTGCAAAAACATACAAATCCTGAGTGCAGCCAGAACCAAAGAGCAAATGACAGTGTCTTTGCACCCAGCTTTCTGCCAGCACTAACACAAAATGGCTTTTTTTTTTTTTTTTTTTGGTCTGTCCTGGGCATAAATTCCCAGTTCTTGTTTCCTTTTTTATGTTCTCTGCTTCTGTGGACTATTGCCACTCTGCTGCAGACACAAAGCAATAACCAGATAAGCTCTCCCCTTTGCACCTGCATTTACTTGCCTGCATATAGGATGGAAGCGGGGAAGAGCCCTTTGCAAGGGCTGTGCGTGAAGGACGACAACTGCATCCAAATGCCAAGAGTCTCTGCGCACAAAGCGGAGATTGTCTTCCCTCTGCTTCCAATAACACCTGCCTACTCTGCAAATTAATCTTTGGATGCCTGAAGATGGGCACCCAGAAAATGAGGTACAGACACGTGGCAGTGTGTGACAAATCTAGATTAGGAGCAATCTGTCACAGCCAGGGATGGTATCCATTTCTGAACTCACGGGCAAGAAATACTCATTGACGTTAGTGGGAGCACAGTGGGGCCCCRGCTTGCCCACAGTTACTCTATTAAATGACCTGAAACTCAAAAGGTCTGGGATGAAATTTATTATTCTGCACCCAGCACATCATTTTGCAGTGACATTTAGCTCAAGACAAACTCTGAAGAAGTGATAAGCTAGTGGAAACCAGGGGAGGAAAAAAAAAGAATAAATTACATCTAAGTAATTTTATTAATGACTTTTTAGTTTAAGTACCTGTGGGTAATTTTATTCCAATTCCACAGAAACAGCCCCCTTTTGCAGAAGAAATTCTAGATCCCACAGAGTTTCCAAAACAAAATAGGCGCTAGGAAGATTTCATCACGGAAACTGTTTTCATTGTTAAGTAAAGAGCAATTCCCTCTTATTTCTCATTATTGATTTAGGTCTTTAGCTGAACTGCCAGAGTTTCTTAGTAGCCAACCTTGATCTGTTGATGGTGCTAGTCAAAAATATTGCCCCCTCTACTATCTCCAGGTATATGTCTGTGTTGATGTGTTTGTGAAATGGCTTCTTCAAACACTGTTCTATTGCTTTTTCAGTTTGGGAATTGAAACAGAAAGCACCTTCACTCCTTAATATAGAAAGAAAAATGGAAATGTTATTTTAAAACATTTAAMGAGGTTAAAATAGCAATCAGCACAAAGTGAGTTTGGTCCATTTTTTAAAAGCAGCCCCCCAATGGCAAGTGAATTACAGACCATTGTACATAGATCCAGTCTCCCTTCACATTTTGGTGAGATTTCGTGGCTCTTTCATTCATTTATGGTAATACATCAAATTACACTTTAAGAACATTAGAAATGAAGACAAGAGATGCTGCTTGTTTAAAAGCACTTTGCTTTTAATGCAAAAAATGCAGTGACTTTTAATTTTGTGTAATGCCAGAGATTGATAACGCMGTCCAGAACTGAATAAAATGCTGGCATATCCTCTGCAAGCTTTTCTTCCATTGATAAATATCCTTGCTGCCACAGATATGTGCATCTTTGTCCAGCTTTGTCCAGCTGTGTGCTGTAGTAGAGAGCCATCATTTTATTCTTTGGGCAGATAAAAGTCCTGACTGTATAGGACAGTAATTTGTTATACTTAGTGGCCTGATAGAGATTTCTGAATGTTACGTGGACATATCAGGACAGGGCAAAGAGATTTGGATAGTCTGATGATCAAAATCAACATGCATAGGAGCACTTATTGTGCAGCATTTTGGTGTTTTTTCTAGCGTGAATCTAGCTAACACTTCAGATGTGTCTGTAAGTAATAACTAAGATGTGCCTTCATAACTGCAAATGGCATCCCTGCAAGGATTGTACTGCACTTTTGGCAAATGATGTTTTCTCCAAAATCATTTGTTTAGAAAAATCATGAATTATTTAACCTGTACTTCTACAAACAAAAGACACTGAAATTATTATTTTCTCTTTTCTTTTTGGTATTTTGTTTAGAATCCTGTTTTTTGTGACATTCTTCCTTTTAACTCATTTTGGTAAGTGTGTTACAATACCCTCCATTTGACAAGTCTTCTACAATACCCTTCAGAGTAATGGTGGCTAAAAGGAGTCTGGGAAAGCACTCAGGGCTGTGAGAGAGTTTTTCTTATTTGGTGGGCCTGCTTATCATGAGGAGTCAGGGCAACAAGTGAGATTTCACTTCCCTGGTCCCCCTCTGCTTGCAGGTATTTTGAAAGTACAGGCAGAAATGCCGCTGAGCCAGTGCAAAACCCCATTGCGCAGGGGAGCACTAGGACTGAATCTGTCTGTTCCCATGTGAAGACATGACCCCAAATGCCTTGGGTCAACTTTTCGGGGGGGGTGGGGGTGGGGGTGGCAGCGAGCTAACAGCTCAGCAGGAGCAGCGGTGATGCCCAGGTCTGTAGGGGTCTCACACTCTCTGGTGGTCTGGGAGGCATGAAACCCCTGAGCCCCCCTCAAACAATAGACACAGCCCATCTGTGGAGGTTGGGTGGTCAACATTCAAGCGCTGCTGGCGATGAAATGCTGCAGTATCTTGAGGTCAGACAGCAACCTATTAACCAAGAATAAGCTGAAGGTCTTAACGTGCCATAGTAGGGGGCCAAAGTGCACATCAGCGATTAAAAGCGAGTGTTGCTTGTGGTAGTTCATAAATATAACACTCGGCATCTTGCACCCTCCCTGTAGACCTAGATAACTGGGCAGTTTCAACTCTGTTTTAATACTGCTATATCTATGACTGAAATCGTAATATTTATGCAGGCTAGTTTTTCAAGAAGCTTACTGGATGTGAAAACAAGTTCCTGGGTTTTCCCCTTTCATGGAAGCAAGCTGAAGGTCAGATTTACAACATTTCAAGCTACATTCTGTGCTCATTTACACAGCTGTAATCTTGAGTTATGCCACCAAGGACAAGCAATTGCTCCAGACTTACAGGGATATAACTGACAGGAGAATTTAGCTCGGGGTTGCCAAAGCTCGACAGAAAAGGAGCTGTGAGGGTGGAATTTGGTGTTCATGAAGTAGCTTGTATATATTCAAGGAATGCAAGAGCCTAAAGATTTATTAGTAGTGTTCCACAGCATTATTGAAATTAGGCTTAATTATCTGTGTAATTTGCTGGAACCAGCATTTTAGCATTTTTTATCAAGTATATGCCATTAATTTTAAAAAGAGATGTACCAGGCTGTTCTCAAAAAGTGAAATAAAAAGATTTAAAAAGAAAGCCCATAATTTCTAAACTGCATGTTTCAAAAGATTTGAACATTGTTGTTGGTTGAGTCCCTCTGCCCCCTTCGCAAACAAACAGACCGTTTGCAGTTTATTCATATGGAAGAAAGTTCATCACCCCAGAGGGTTATTCCAGCAAGCAGGGAAAGGAAACGTCTCCTTGTTCCCAGGCTTGCTGAGCTCTGCCGTTCCTCTCCCTCCTGTCCTTGCTCCAGCCCCACGARTACCGCCTGGAAACAGCGCTGGCTGTCCTTGGAGGAAGGAGGAGAAGTGGAGCTGTGAGCAATAACCCACCCACTCCTTTGCAGCAATGGAWGTGCAAGGCTCCTGCTCAGACCTGTACCACCTCCTCTCCATTTAGTCACGCTCCACAGGTACCGCCCAGTTCGGAGGTATCAGCTCCATGCCTAAACCTCTGCTTCTGCACTGTCTTCTTGCCAGCCCCCTGGTGAGGTGTAGTCCATGGTTGCCTGAGCTGCCGGCAAAGAGGGACCTTCTTGTGCTGAGAACAGCAGGCATGCCAAGGTGCAGTGGATCTTGCTTTTCTGCTGGTTTCTGTGGAAACTTTGGAGAAGACCCTTAGCCGCTCTCTTTGTCATATATTAAATGGCAATAATGTTTCTTTCCTCTTTCCAAAAGAGTGCTTTGAGGATACAGTCATTAATATGCATGAGTCCCTTGAAGCTTACATGAACACTGTAACGTTGAGGGCTAGAGGAATGCCAACACAGCCAGGTTATTAACTGTCATTTTGCCAAACCTCTGCCCGAGCAAGCCTTTGTTTTTGGGACAGCTGCTGAGTGGTGGTTTTCTGTGGTCAGCACTTTTCTAGTTCAGACTTTCACTTCTTTTTTTTCCTTTATACCTTCCCACTCCCTGCCTCCATGTAGGTCTCCAGTGGCACTGAAGTGGTCAGCACGTCGTTTTGGGAGGCAAGCAGTAAATACGAAAAGGGGGGGAATGAGGTTATTGAAATGTTCTATGCTCTGCCTCAAATGGCGGAGAAGCATCAGTTCAGACTTTCCCAGTGAAAGATTAACTTTTGTTTGCGCAGGGAACGGAGCCGCGGTAAGAATGCAATTAATTACGCTGGCAGCCCAGCCAGGCCAGCAGTCAGCGGTGATCTTACTTGCAGCTTCTGGCTCTGCAGGTCTGATTTGAGAGTAACTAATTAAACACAGGTGCAGGCTAGAAGACTTGTTGAATTAATGCACAGTGTTGTCTTTTCTGTGTTCCCAGGCATTTGTAGCTCACAAGAAAAGAGCAGGCGCTTGATGCTACAAATAATAATAGAGTGCTGATGATGGAGGTAATTAATCCTTTATTATTCTGGTGTGATAGGCTGCTGCTAGGGCTGTCATTCAAGTACTTCTCATGCAAAAACGTGTCTCAAAGGTGAAAGAACATGGAGTAGGTGAAAGACTGAATAATGTTTTAATGGATTTGCTGGTGTTATGGGCACAGATACATCTTCAGGCTTTTGGCAAGATTGGCAACACCAGGTAGTTAAAACTCAAGACTGGACATTCACTGCTCTACGTTCTGGACTCTGTCTTTGACTCGCTAAGGCAATTTTAGCAGGCAGCAGCTTAAAATCAAAATTCAGGCTGGTTCAAATGACACACAGACATGGAAGAGAAACGCAAGGCCGTAACTGTGGCTCACTGGGGGCTTTTTTGCTCTTCCTGGACATCCACAGCTGGCCACTGTCAGTAGCAGGCTACCAACTTCAGTGGACCTTAGGTTAATCCCAGCGCTGTTCCTCCAGATGGTGCAGGTGACGGTCTTGCCATAGGGGAGACTGGCTTCGAGTGGAGGTAACACAGATGTCTAAGGAGCTGCAAGAATAGCAAATACTATTTTGGGTTATTTATTACCAATAACAAATGCTGCAAAATAGTGTTTGTTGCTGGTAACTTTCTATTGCCCAAATAAGGATCCTTACTGGTTCAAATCAAACTCCAGGACTCAAGTATCTCTTGCAGTTAAAATTAAGGGTAAATTATGAAAATGTTGGCCTTCTGCTCTCTCTGTTGTCATTTACTTGCTTGTAATACCCCTTCCTTACAGACACAGGAATTTTGTGATTTTATGAGATGGCAAGGAGGATATAACCTTCTGTGGAAGAAGCCCCATGAAGTGCCAGGCATCAGAAGACTTCAGCCTCAACACCCAAACCACAATGTATGTGTTTATTTTAAAGACAGTAGTGGTTTCATGCTCTTCTTGTTACTTCATGACGAACATAGTCCAAAGCTATGAGGAACGTTTATAGCGAGAAAATAATGCCAAGTCTAATAAACAGATCAGATAGGACAGGCCATGTTTTATTCAGTGTGGGAACCAAACACTGCCATATTGTACAGATTTGCTGATCTGGAAGAATTGTACTTGCCTTATGGAATGCAGCTCAGAAGCTGAGTGCATGAATATGACAGTTTTCTGGTTTTTAATGCAGAGAATTTTAAGACAGAAACATTGTTTGGAGAGATTTCTAAGGGATTCTGATCAACTTACATAAGTTCAGGAAATCGGCAATAATTTATTATCCTGCCATATTTTCCAGTGGCTTTTGTTTTCCCTGCATCACAATTCTTAACCYACTGGCAAATTGTATTCAAGTATTTAGATGAGGGTTGTATGCTGCCACAAATTCTAATGCTTACTCAGTGTTAGGGGAATAGCTGAGGGCAGTCCTTATGRTGAGGGTGGTTTTTGATTCTTCTTTTTCTCTTTGCTGGTTACTTGTGGTCCTGTGGGAAATTTTACATTGTGGAGTGTTTGCCCTCACTGGGCATGTAAAAAGTTTGAAAAAATGTTATTCTACCACTGTTTGTATTTTATAACAGCAAGAATCCTTGTTGACCCACTCCTGGCTGTGGGTCCTGATGGGAGMGAGCTTGGGAAGAGTGAGGTCCTAAATTACTGCTCAGCTCATAGGAAATTTAGTTGTAGTGTGTGTGTGTGCATAGCCACGTGTTTTGCCGGTAGCAAGTATGATTTTTGTTTTCTGAATGCCATGCCTCTGAAATTTCCAGGAAGCTGCTCTTTGCTGTTGACAGTTGCTACAGAGGCGACTGCAGCAGTGAGATGGTTTTTGTTCACGTCTTCTTGTCTTCATTAATTTCCAGTGTGTCATTTCAGCTGAAAATATGCAGTTGCTGTTAATGTGTTCAAAAGCATGATGTTGGCTAGGCGGCTATTTATGTCACAGTAAATATTTGATGAGGAGGTGTGTCATTTTTAGCCACAATCACAACATATTATTGGGATTTATAGGCCTGAAATATGTCATCCAGCACATCATTGTTTGTTAYCTTTACAGTTTCCTGAGGGTTTCTTCCATTTTCCTTCGTAATTTGAACCGGAGAGGTGGTRATTCAGAGAGTGTTGGTATGGTATGAACTGTTGCACATAAGCTGCATAGTAGGGGGAAACATCAAGCTCAAATCACGGGCCCCATGCTGATGGGGAACGCTGCAGCCACTGAAGCAATAAACCCAGAAAGGCTGTGCAAATATGTGAATGTAGAAATGGATCTCAAAGCCATGATTTTCATATTCCAGCAATCACTGCCATCGGAGTGCATGACTGACAGCACAAAGGACTTAGATTTACTGTAGAGAGATGTAAATTGATAAGCCGGTAGACAGCCATCATTCTTCCTTTATTCTCTCTCTCTATCCTATGTCTTTCTCTGCTGGCATAATCAAAGCTGACATAGTGCATACTATACCAAGTCATATTTTTTGTAATTATAAGACAGTACATGAGATCTGAGGGTGTTATTCAAGAAATGGCACAAAGCTCATTGATATACAGGTTTTCAGAGTGATCCTCTGATAATATTTTTTTTCACATAGATTCTTGATACTCAGACTCTAAGTCTATGTCTTTAAGCTGTCTGGGTTCTTTAAGAAGGGATAAGGACAGTGGAAGAAAAGAGGGAGCTTTTCCTTTTATGCAGAAGAAAATGTACAAAGTATGAGATACTAGTTTCTAAAACAGTGTGTGTGTGTGTGGGGCTGACTTAAGGAGAAGACGTAAAAGAAGTCAGGAAACCAAAACAGAGATCATCTGGAAAGACCTAAAAGAACAATCAGCCTCCCCCTTAGCACTGACAGGTGTGGCACACCTCTCGTGCTTTGGGGCCAAAGGGTCCTTTTCCACTGATCCATCTCATTAGGCTCAGCTGCCTCTGACTTGAACTGCAATGTTATTAGATCTAAAGAGAACAGAGTATGAGATACAACAGAGTTGTTACGATGCAGAAGCACTTGGAAATCTCATTTTTCCTCAGGTCTGAAAAAGTATGGTAAAATCTGAATGCTAATATTGCAGCTCTTTGACCTCAAATACATACACTGAAAATTCAGATCCCATCTGGATTCAGTGAATGTGAAACTTGGAAGAAGGCAAATGAATGAAGCTTTCCTCTCTCTGGAGCTCCAGCAGGGAGGTGCTGCAGACCTTCTGGACAAATCCCAGGGTCGTGAGTAGTTTTCCATRTACTTTCACTTAAAAATTCTCTAGTATTTTTATTGAATTAGTCAAAAGAGCAAARGGAAATAAAAATGGCATTCAGATGTTTTACTGTATTCATATTACATTGAAAATAGTAGGGAAAATGGGATTTTCTCACTTGATAAGGAAGAGATTATTATTTTCCATCCAAACACTGTTGTCTCCTTCCATGTCAGCCTCCCTCAGACTTATTTGCACTTCCAGAAACAAACTGAGAAACCTRTAGCCATACTTCATGGATGTTTATGTGCAGACCTGGTCTGCTTGCTGGTGCACGGGGTCGCCACGTGGGCAGGAAAGCACATTTCTGTACAGTACAGGTGCGTAGGCTACAGGCCCATAAAGAGAGAGTAAGTGGGATGAATTGTATTTCACTGCACGTGAAATTTGATAGCATAGTCTCATATTTAGCCAGAATACAGTTCAAGCTCTTCCTCCTGCCTTTGCTAAACCTGGGCTGCCTTCCGTGCTTGTTTCAGTCCCCTCTACAAAGATGGGCAAAACCTCCCTGCATGACAGTATGGGTTAATTTATTTATTGCTGTGAAGGATGCCGTAGAGTCATCGTCAGRTACCAAAGCAGAACACGTTCTTGTTATTTGCACAGACTCTGATATTTGCCTTGACCTACAGCCCCCTGCCCCTTTGCCTAAATGGACTCCCACAGACTACACTGTTGGCTTTGTTCACTGGGGTCCAGACTCATGATATCTCAAGTCTTGCTTTGCCTCACCTACTTACACGTATAATGACCATAAGGTATTCTTCTCCCTTTCATCTTTAAAACAGAGAACTTATTACACCCAGTAGCTCCTCTGCTTAAATATAGCTAACAGGTAGTTTCAAAGAGGCAGAATTGATTAATTTTTATTTTTCTTTAAGCAATTAACTCATGTGCCAGAATTAGGAGCCTGTTTGTGCTAAATTGCCTCTGTAGTTGATGGAGAAAGAGAAATGCTTCTGAAGGGATCTTAGGTGCTCTTTGGAAGTGCCTGGTTCCCAATGCAGATGGTACCTGATTTCAGCATCTCAATTTTAAATGCYTCCAATTAAGCAGGGTGAACCTAGTGCTCTTCACGGTCTTGGGAACTTGCTGAGATGATGTAAGGAAAGGCACTGTTGGTCRTGCACTCCTGTCAAAAGGCAGCTCCTTGTCTTACAGCAACTCGTGGAGTTACAAAAGAAGGAAAAGAGTCCAAATATTTTTGGCTAGAACTAGTGAATAAAGCAGCATGGTGAACTACTAATAACTTAAGTGAGAGTGGTTGTCTGAAATATTCTTAAGAGATCAACCCCAGGTGACTCCCATTGGTCCGAGTGCTGTTTAAATCTTTTGCTTGCATGCATTGATGCATTATTGCTCCTGTCATTGTAGGACTTTTCACTGGAAACTGACTTTTTGGGGAGTTATGGAGAGTACTTTGGAAAAGGACAGAAATTTCTCTATAATTTTTGGAGCGCACACATAGCTCCATAAGAGCTGCCCAAACAGACACTGCGAAATGATTTTGCATAGGTCACTGAAAAACTCTTTGGAATAGCTATGCTGACTTGCTATGAGTACAGATTAGTTTCAAATGCAGGAAGAAAAGATGCAAAATTTTATTACCAATTTCCTAGGCCATCCAATTCACAGGACACTCATGCCAAAAAATGTGTTTACTGGACTATTTTCTTAACAGGGTCATTATGTTTCCTTCAAGGTAATTCTTAAAGAAAGGGCTTATTTCTTCTCACTTTTTCTTGTCTGTTTCTCTGGCAGGAATAGGCCTTTGGGAGCTTCTTAGGAGTGAAAGTGTAAGAAAATCATCTTCCAGAATGTGTGCTGCATGTTTGTTGCTGCGTATTCCTTCAGAATTTGTTTTTAAAATGCATATTGGTTACAAAATAAACCCAAATGAGCCATTATACTCTGGTGTGTAGTTATGTATTTAGGACACATACTACACACAGCATTAAAAGAAATCTGTATGGAAACAAATTGTATTATATTTGCAATAGCTGAAGGTAGTTGAACAGCAACACCCCAAGCCTTTCAAAATACTGAAGTAATTTACACCATTTTCTGACGTAATTATCTCCCAAGGCTCAGAATCCAGTTTCAATGCCCTTTGCTGCGTAGGAGCTGTAGAGGTCTCAATACAGCATAAAGGACYTGGGCTCGGCTGTATAACAGCCTTGATGTAGATTTAGCGCTCCTGTGTGACGTACCAGCTCAGAGCAGGATGGCTGGCCATCCTGGGAGGAGCCATATGTGGGTCTAACATGCTGCCTTGAGAATGAAGATGTGTGCTAAGGAGAGAGGCACCCCCAGGTGCAAGAGTGAAACCCATCTTTCTGTCTCTCCAAAGATTAATGAGAAGCAGGGATTTAAGTTTGGGACGAATGGTTGTGCTATTTACCTGAGAGAGGGGTGCACCTATATGGCTGGCCAAGAAGATGGAAAGGTCTCTGGCTTCTTGCTTCAGGGGTTCAAACTGCCACTAGAGCAGTGCAGTTCACCTCMGAAGCTTTGACAGTGTTGTACCACATATTCTTCCTCTTTAACTGGTACTTGGCAAAGTACCTGCCTCTTGGGGGGCTGATCCTTGGAAACAGCCATGTGTAACAGAATTGGCAGCAGGCATCCATAAGAAAGCTGTGTGCCTGCTTGGGCACATGGTATGGAGCAATAGCAAGTGTGCTTTCCTGCCTTGAGACAGCGGTTCCCGCACTGAATCTACAAAATGCCTTTCTCTGCACAGTACAGTTGGAAATGTTAAGAGCCACGCTTATTAGCACTGGCACATATAAAGCACAGCTGCAGTAAACAAGTTAAGTGTCCTGAGGATTTGAGGGCTGGGGTGTTGTTTTTCCTTTYCTGGAGCTGAGCACTCAAGAAACTTGCGTTAAACCTGGGACTTTGCAGATCCTCATGCTGATTCTGCCACTTATTTATTGCTTGGCCTCAGGCTAGTCACTTAACCTCTTGCGGCCCTGATTTCCCCATCTGGAAAATTATATTTACTTCTCCTGAGGATTGTACGGGGCTTAATGAATGTCTGTAAGGGATTTGGAGATCCTCAGATCTGAGATGATACAGGACTGCAAAAGATTCACTGCACGTGCAAGGAGGAGGGAGCGGGTGCCCAGGCGGGAGAGCCTGCGTGCATTGCTGGCCTGGAACGAAGTCCAAAAGTGCAATCAGCAGGGGAGGATCGTACTGCCTGTTTTCAGATGAACTCCTCTTCCTTGTGGCCTTCTCAGATTCACTGGAAGAAAAAGGAGGCAAGTGACTGAAYGGAGAGGAGGGCGGCTGGGGTTAACTGCTTTCTCCTGTTGGTCCCTTGGATCTTCTTGTCAGCGCGGTAACAGCTGGATCTCCCAGGAAGGTAATGATCTTCCCGGATACTCCATCTTGCTGCAGGCTATTAGAGAAGCCAGGCAGACCCCTTTGCTGCCCATTTCTTTAGCAGGGAAAAATGAATCTCTGACCAAAAAAAAAAAAAGTTCCTCCATATAATTAAGCAGCATTAGAATGAGGCCTGTGCCTTTGCTGATGAACTTCAGTGAAGGCAGATGGTCACAATGGTATTAAAAACTAAAGACTTCAGTCAAGCTTTTAATTGAAAACAATTGGACCCTGCTGGATGGTAATTAACTTGGCTGCTTGCAAATAATATCACAGCACTGCTACCTATGAAGGAAGAGCGGAAACTGAGTTAATAAGAACTGCTTTATCTGCATATAATAAACAAGGAGCATCCAAAACTATTTTCTCTGGTAGCTTCTCCCCTGCAAGATGCTTTCAAGTGGTTAGCAGTGTGAAAAGGAACACAGAGTGGCAGAATTTGAAACGTGTGAAGCGTTAGCTGGGTTCATAAAATAACTTGCAGAGCCTGTCTTCCCCCATCTCCCTCCTTTTTTTAACAGCTGAAATCCCAGACAGGTCTGAAAAAAACAGCAAAAACAAAAAAAAAGGGGAAAAGCTCTAGATTATTCAGTGTTCCTCCTCTTCTGAATGCAAGGATAACAGCAGGCTGCCTTTATCTCATTTTATCTGCTTTCTCCTTCCCTTGCCTGATCGACTGGAAGGCTGGGGCCTTCTAAGCATCCAGAGTGTTTTTTCCCCCATTCTTAATTGGATTTTAATGATCATTAACTTAATATGCCTCAATCTCTAACAAAGCAAATGTAGTATGTGGCATATTTTGCAGTACTTCTAAAAGTGATCTGACAATTTTCTCACTCCTCTCCCTTTTCTGTGCTGGGATCAGGTGAGGTTTTGAGGRCTAGCCCACCTAAAGGGTTCCTCAGTCCTGCAGCGCGATGTATTTGTTGACACAACATGACATTAATACCACTTTACAGTGTCTTTCCTGTTGGGGAAAACGACCTGTATTGCTGTGGATGTGTGGGTGGAAAAAACAGTCCTAACGTTGTCTCTTTCAAACACAGGTCCTGGCTGTGTATAGAATGAACCAGATCTTGTCACCTTTCCACGTATTTTTCATGTGGTGGTACTCTTGGGCATTGCTTTTTGTCCCCTTGTGAGCAGGCAAGACACTCTGCTGCTCCAGAAGACCTCAGAGAGTAGCAGCTGCTGCGATTTTGGAAATTAATGAGTAGCTGTGAACTGCTAGTAAAAGTGATG
The DNA here is from genome assembly GCA_030449065.1 of Oceanodroma leucorhoa. Lineage (NCBI taxonomy): Eukaryota > Metazoa > Chordata > Aves > Procellariiformes > Oceanodroma > Oceanodroma leucorhoa. Next base: position 5,884,049 of record JASVER010000016.1, read on the forward strand.
CAATGATTTTCCATAACACATCATTTTAGAAGCAATGACTTTACCCGCTCTTTCTTTTCCTATCCAAATATTTGTCTTTTCAAGGCACCAGCCAAGAGTTTGCCTTGTCTTGTCTGGCAGCATGATGAAATGGACTTTTCCAGTATGTTGCATCTGGATTTGATGATTTTATGCCTGGAGTTCAACTTTAATTCACTTAACTCGCCATGATTAATACAGAGAGTGAGGTCCTGGACTTGTGGAAGTCAGTAGAAGTTTTCACACTGTCTTCRGTAGGATTTTGCTTATTTTTATGTAATCAAAATATGCTTGAAGCTTTATTGATGTAATGCCTCTGCAACTGCTGGCTGAGTGCAGTCACAAGACATAAGTGTATCTCATAGAATCATTAAAACTGATTTTTTTAGTTGTTGCACTACCATCTAAGTTGGGGTATTCTCATTTGTGCTTAGGATTTCCTGGCAACCTTACCCTTGGCTTTTCCTCTGCCGCTGGGCTCTTGGAAGACAGATCTGTGCTTGATGCGGCTKGTGTCCTGCTCTGTCTCATGGTCCTTATGTTCAAGCTGATGGCAGGGTCTGAGCAGAATTTTGCTCATAGACTTTCCAGTCTCTCCTTTATCAAAGAACTTGGGATAAATTTGCAACTAGGAAAGGCCGCCTTTCAAAACTCTCTTACGCCAGTGGCTGTGGTGATTTTATCAATTTTATAACAGCTACTTACTTTTAACTCTACAGAGTATGATTACTTACTGTAATTACTGCTTGCAGCTTCAAGGGAGCTGGTATAGAGCATACTATTTTAAAGGTATAAGTAAGGCATAAGCTCTATTGATCTGAAGTATTCTGAGTGATAAACAGCTGCTGGGTTTGATTAAAGCTGAAGGGAAGCCGAAGCATTTAATCAATCTCCAAAGCTGCTCCGAATATATTACAAAGCAATTGTGATTATTGCTATTATATGACAAGCTATAGCATAATAAAGAAAGAGGGATCATTTTTCTTGGAAGCATTTAGAGGTGTTGTGGTGCTTCTCCTCCTGATGCTGTCACCTCTGAAGCTCAGCTAAGTGACAGAGCGTGCCGGCTCAAGCAGACTAATCCTGAAGGGAAAATGCAACATCAGGGCCTTTCAGCTCACCAGAATCTTCTCTTCCCTGCGCCTAACTGTGGCCGACAGCAAGCACTCGGGGAAGGAGCAGAAGAAACAGGGCAAGTGTACAATAATGCTGGCCACATCATAACCCTCTCTGATCCTTGCATCCTGCACAGCTCGGGATGTTCTGAGCCGTGGGATATGCTTGTGCCTGTCTAACAGCCTTGAAGGGACCTTTCTTCCGTTACTTTGCTTAATCAATTCTTGAACCTTTGGACAGTCTTGGGCTTCACAACATCCTGTGGTGGTGTGTCGCACAGTGCTGTCACGTGCCTTTGTAAAATAGTACTTTTTTGTTCTTGTTTTTCAACTTTCTGCCTGATGATTTCTTTTAGTACCATCTTACTCTTGTGTTAAGAAAAGCAATGGATAATGGTTAGCTGTTTACCTTTTCTATTTCATAAACATAGAGATGTCTGCCTCATCCTGCCCTGTTGTCTCCTTTTCCAAGGTTTATTTAGTCTCCCCTTTGCTGAAGCTGACCCATTCCTCTGACCATCCTTGTCATCCCTGCATCTGTCCCCTTCCTCTTTTTGCTGCATGCTTTTTGGAAGGRCATAACCAGAATTTAATATATTACTTTAAGATGTGGGCTTTTCTGAGTTTATAATTTCTTCCTTTTTCAGGTATTCAATGATCTGTACTTATTAGTAAGTACAGATCTATAAGCTATAGTTGCTTATAGCTTATAAGCAATATGTGTCATGCAATTTTGAAGACATGGCTATAAGAAGGATTTCTGAAAACTAAGGAGCTGCATGAAATAATCTTAGGTTTAAAATTTATCTTACATTTCATTTAAAATATGAAAAATTGAAAGCCTATGAACAGAGTAGGACTTTTCCCGCTAGAAAATGTAAAATGAAAATAAATTAATAGATACATTTATTAAACAAAGATTAATAAATTAATAGACAAATTAATAGGTAGGTTTATTAAACCTTGCCCTTGCTGTATTTGCAACAAAGAAGTTATAGCACTTAAGGCTGGAGAGGATAGCATTTGCAAAGGCTAACTTTTGCCTAGGGCGTCGTGTCAGTCCTCTCAGTGGTTTCTTCAGTCTTTCTCCACTGAATATAGAGAAATATGAACTTCTGTGGGACGTAGTTGAATTGTCTCTCAAAATCAAAAAGTAAAAAATAAACCTTGAATGACTCATCTGATCTTCATTATTCACCTGTGGAGAAACATGAAAAGTAAATGGAGCTTACATAGTGATAAATTAGTTAGGGCAGTAGGCATAGATAAAGTAGAATGGCATGAAGAAGCTATAGGATGTGCTTCTCTACCTAGATTAATTTAAATTTGACATTGCTCTTCAGTATTTTATTTCCTTTTGGGAGAATGTGACTGAATTTGGGAGAATGCACTGAATCCCTCTGGTCAACTGCTGTTTGCTAGTCAGCCTAAATTGCCCRCTGTTGGTGGAGATGAACTCTTTTGAGTTAACGCTTTGAACTAACTTTGGAAAAGCAAGGGTGGAAGGGTAAGCCTCCTGCCATCTKCTGTTTCTCATTCTGTCTTGCTTTCACTCCTGCCTTCAGCGTGGCCCATGCTATGTGGAGGAACCTCCAAAGATATGCTGTTGCAAGCTTTGCTTTTGCTGAATGAATCCCATACATGCAAGTCAGATCCCTCTGGGTTAGCAGGCAAATGCAAGATGTCCCTGCTTTTGTTCCTCTATTATGATATCTCTTTYGAAACTTTAAAACATTTGAAGCTTCTCATGACCTGCATGTGAAACCCTATGCATGGCCCTAGTGCGCTGGAGGCTGAGCCTGGTGCAGTTATCTTTGTTGCATAAGATTCCTATTGCAACAACCATTAAATCTTCTTTATAGTGGTTTCACATGAGAGTCACAGGTCTTCTGGGAAACTTATCGTGTGTTTCACTTTATAATGGTATGAGAGTCTTGTGAGTCTTGTGAATGCAGGTTTTTGAGTGAGAGTTTTTAAGTAAATAAAATTTCAGTTGGGAAATCTTGAGGTCCTCTACAAATGGCCAGAACTGGATCACTGACTCTGTGCGGGGAGGCTGTGGGACCTGGGCTTGTTCAGCCTGGAGAAGAGATAGCTGCAGGGAAACATAASAGCAGCCAGATGCTCAAGTCTTTGACTTAGCTTGAATATCACTGGTTTTGGTGTGCTGAATGGGTTGGACAGTTGAAACTACAGACCTAGTTGACAGATGTTTCCCATTTGAAAGTGGACCATAGCAGTCTACTGATGAGGGAGCCTCACTTTCCTTAGGATGCAATTTGAGGAGCATTTCCCTTGCAGCAATGATAGCCTTGCATTCCTGCGCTGTTAACTCAGTAGTACCAGCAAAGGTCTAGTACGGCTACATGGCAAATCATAAGGGGAATCGGTTCATGTTAAAAGTAATCCTTGTTTGTTTTTACCTGTTTTTAAGTTGATTCCTCCCATAGTTCCATGAAAATTCATCTTGGTGCAATTGAGGCATAGCACAATAGTGGGAACAAAAAGCAGGGAGTGCTTCAGCTGGTGCTGGGTTTCAAAGAGGCACTTTTCAGGCTGTGTCTTTACAGTCAGTTTTTGATCCCCCTTGGAAATAGCTCCCAACTCCATGGCTGCACAGATAGCCATTGAAGATGACCATTTGTGAAACCAGATTTCAAGCCAAGTTTGTGGCAAAAACAGACTGCAAAAATGATGAAACCCAACTAAACACTGGTGCACAGTACTTCACTTACACAGTTTTGCCATTTTTTGGATTGAAATCCAGCCATTTGTTAATTGGCCCCATCACACTTCGCTACTGGGCACTGAGATTCGTTGTAGACCTACAAGATGGTCAGTCTCCTCAGCCATTCAGGGTGGGACTTTGCAGCTTTTCAGGTCCTGCCGCTGCTTTACATCGACTGCACTAAGACTGGCTAGCCTGGCTGCTGTCCTCGACCCAATTGCCTCAACCTTGTTGCTATTTTATAACCAGAGATTGTGTCTGAGCAGAAGGATGTGAATTTGCCACTTGCAAGAAAATCTGTTTGTGCTAAGGAGGACAGGATATTGAGGAGCTGGGACTGTCAGCTAACCTCACCTGGAAAGAAAGCATGATGCCTTGCGTGTTGCAGGGCCTGATCCTGCACCCTAGCACTCAACCTTGGCATTGCTTCTGCTGGGATCAGAGTGAATCCTGGCCAAAGCRAGACCTGCTTCTGTTTATGTTCCTTTCTAAAATGAATCTCTCTTTTCTCCACTATGCATATTTCCACCTTTGTGCTCATGAAAGMGCTGGATTGTTCCAGGGGATCGCATGGAAAATATCTGTGAGCTTTGGCCATCTCTCTGAAATACTACAGTCGATTTCGTGTTTGCTTTGGCGTGTTGCTGTGAAAGATTGTAGAGTGCGTGTGTTTATATGCGTACGGGGAGAGAGGGCTCCTGCTCATTGTGCCTTTGTGAGGCTGCCAGACTGTCTGGCCCCGTCTATTCTACTGTAAGTGAAAAGGGCCTCGCGAGCGCTCGCTGTGCGCTTGGACCGGGGCTCCGCTAGGCACTACGCTTGGAAGCAGTTCTGTCAGCTTGAAAAATCATCTTTCTGCCTGAATATTGTTTACTCCCCATTCTTACAAGTAACATACAAGTGTACTTGTCAGTGGAGAAATTTCTTCTCCTTCCCTTTGTTTCCTCTGTGTACTGGGCAACTTTGCATACAGTGCATTTTGGTGGCCCTCCTGTACCAGGCAGCCACTGCCTCTTTGGGAACAGAGAGAGGATCTTCCATACAGAAGAATGAGAAGTAACGTGTGAAAATCGGCAGTAAGATGCAGCCCTGGTGGAAAGTCCTGGATGTTGCTCTTGACAAAGGACTTGTTTTCCTCCTGTAGCCCATTGCCTTCTGAAGAAAGACAAGACAGAGGTTTTCAGGCAGAAGGCATTTCTGTCCAAACTAGGATTTCTCTGCTCTGTGTAGAGAGATATTGTCCAGCTGAAAGCTCCCACAGGACCCTTTGAGAAGATGAAGGATGACTCCAGCAGCGCATCGGTGATTTTTCCTGCCTATGAGAAAGCTCATTCTAACATTTTATATCTGTGAGCTCCTGCTGAAAAGTCATGGGCCACAGGACCTGCACTTGACTAGTAATTATAAAGTACTTTGATATTGAACTTGGATTCTGAACAGCAGTTTGTAGAACTCAGGTGTTCTTTCCTTTTTCTAGTGGCAACAAGCATTTATCTCAGATTCCCTCTTCTGGAAGGAATAGCTGGAAAACGAATGTGCATTGATGGGAATTGCCAAGTACCCGGACCCAACCTGTAGCCCATCTGGCCTTGAGTCCTGTCTGTAGTCACACTGAGTATTTGGAGGAAGATGCAAATATTGCTGGAATGGATGATTACAAAYGACCTGCAAACAAACTCATCCACTGCTTCCTTGAGAGCTCTGTCTCAGCTTTTGTTTCAAGTGGCATCTCTATTAATTTCAGCAGGGGAGGTACAGTAACTGATGCTTAAAAATTAATTTTTTTTGTTTCACCTGTCAAGCTTTGCTGGCCAATTTTGCTTTACAAAATCTATAAGTAGGGAACACTGGTGTTTTCTTTTGTACTGGAGACATGAAGGAATTAAAGGATTCAAGACTGTAAAGCCTTCATGAATACTTTAAGCTCTGTTTCCAACAAATATACGCTGTGCTACATACGCACTGATACTGGGCTCAGRCATGCGTGGTATCAGCAACAGTGCCCAACCCCCGTGAGCCAAAAGGAAATAGGCTTTTATTCAGTGTCAGCCATCAACCTGTTTCCAACCTTCAGGACATACTCTTGTCAATTAGGGGCTTCTGCTTRAGAAACCTGGCCTGTTAGCTTGCAACAACAATAGATAGGCCCAGGCACGTTACCTTTACAACCTCCTCTATGATAAGTTGTGCAGCCCAGCCAGCCTTGCTCCTCTTACTGCTCTGCTTTGTGTTGCTCTTGTGAATAAATATTGCTGCACATACTTAGGCCAATGTACACAGTCACTCAGCTTCTCCTGCTAAAACGACTGAACTACCCGAGACAGAAATGGCAAGAGTCTTCTCAAGTGAACCAGTCAGTGAGCTTCTCTGGGTCTTGGCCTCGTGGTTTTGAGGGATCTTCCTGGCATTATAAAGATTGAAGAAGGCCTGGAAATTTTTAGTTGAGAGGCAGCCTATGTTTGATTCTCTTAGTCCTGCCACTGATGCAGTATGAGACCTTTAGGCAAGGATTTTCTCTATCGTAGCCTTTTAGGTTTTTTTTTTTTTTTTTGGGGGGGGGGGGGCTTTGCTTGTTTTGGGCTTTTTTTTAATGTTTGGAAATGCTGGAAGCAAACACACTGCTCTTGCAGCCACGTAAGCAGGCTTGCTTCATCAAGAAAGCACCTTATGAAAGCTCTGCCTAGTACAAACGGGTTCTCTAACTCAAGCGCTGTTTCATACTCCGTGCTTCAAAGCATTGACCACCCAGCTAGCATCAACAACCAGCAAGGTGAGGAATGRCCAGCAGGCCCCCATTTTTCACTAGTGCCGGGATTAAACATTTGTTTCCATTTCTCAAACCWCCGTGTCTGAGGGTTCAAAATGGGGCTGTGCCTCATGCATCCCCTCTGCCAGGGCACGGGCGCACGCTTACGCAAAACTTGTCGGAGGTAAGCTGCTGCTGAGAGCTACGCAGCATCGAGTGCAGCCCTATGCACTCGTGAAGATAAATGAATTGGGAGGAAAAGCGCTGTTGCTGTGCTGCTGCTATTTCAATGTGAAAGTGAGACCCTGAAATGCTCTGTTCTACTTCAGTAGCTCTAAGAGGASCCTTTCTCCAGAGGTCTCCGGTACCCAGATTAATTGAAATAACTCCAAAAGGCTCTTTTAAACCTAATTCCCTCCCCCATGTTTGCAGTCTCTTTTTTTCCCTCCTGTCTACACCCCCTTTTGAACAAAAAGCTTTAAAATGCTCTTCTGGAAAGGACTCGAATGTAATTCAGATGAAGTTAATGTGAAGTCAAGGTTGATTGCTCATCTCCCTGAAAAAGCCGGCAGTGGCTGAGCGCCGGCGAGTGTGAGATGGGAGTTCAAACACAACTGGGAAACTCGTGAGCGAACCGAACAAAGAGCGGGCTGGAGATCCCCGCTTCCCCCTCCTCCCCGTGTGACTTTCTCAGCTCACGCTGAACCCTTTGATCACTGTCCAGCGCAGGGTTATACGGCAGCCTGGGCTGGGGCGAGGGATGTATGTACGAGCGGAGGCTGCTGTAATCTGCATAACCTCCTGATCCACCCTGTACCCTTACTTCCACAAACACTGCCACATATCACCATGGCGTGCATCGCTACTGGTGTTCCTTCAGCTGAAACACAGGGCTGTCCGTGCCAAGCACAGCTCCTTTTTCCAGAAATCTCTCTGATGACAACATTTCGAACAAGCGTGCCTATATTTTGTAACATTCTATTTTTGCTGGGTGTGTTTCTATTTGACGCTGAAATCTAAGACTGTGAGTACAATTGTGCTACTCAGCACACAGAGTTTGTGTCTTTCAGAAGTGGCTGCTCTGGGAGAGCTGCACGGCYGAGCACAGCTATCTTGGGAAGGTGCTGTTCATGGCAAGAGCACTGCCAGGATCTTGCCTGAGACCTCATCCAGACCACCTGCTTTAGGACAGCATTTTAGCTCCATATTCCTCTAATAGGGATTTTAGTGCTGGGTTTAGTGGCTATTGAGAACTCTTGAGTCCAAGATGAGTTCTTATAGATGTGCTACTACTATCATTCATACWTAAACGTTGACATGGTAACGTGCAAAATGAGCTGAAACTCTTGAAGAAAAGGCTAACTGGCTCTAAAGTAAAGTGAATGGGAATYAGTGGTGGAGGCGCGAGCTGTGGTCCCTTGTGCTTCTCAGTTGCATTTATTTGTGGCCATTCGTCACAGGTGGGAACAGGGACCCGGTTCCTCCTGTCTGCCTCTGCTATTGTGTCTTCTGATAAGTTGCCTCCAGCACAGTGGCACAAATAGACCTTTTGTGATTGAAGACTGTCAGCAGCAGGCTGCATGTCAGCTCTTATGAAAACCGCTGTTTTCTATTAAATCCTACCACAAATCTGATAYGGGTTCCACTCCTCTCTGTTATTTCTATGGGATGGTCAGAAGGTCCTAGAGGAATTATACCATTCCCTTTTAAAATCTCTCTGGCTAACTCCTACAGTACAGTCTTGCATTGCCCTCTTATTAAATGACACCAGGTTTTCCCAGATGGTAGATCCACTAGCCCTAGCAGGTTGTGCAAAGGAAGTTACAACCTTGCAATTATTATTCTAGTGCAAATGCCGAAACTGGTTGAAGAGGATTTAGAAACCTTCCCCTTCTGTCCTCACTTCCTCCCCCTCTACCCCCCAGATTACTTCAAAGGTCAGTAAAATAAATTTTGCCCCGACGGACGAAAAACAGTGTCACAGTGTCTCCTCATTCCTGCGGGTTTCTGCACAACAGGGCTAAAACAATACACAGGCAAATGCCTGGAGCAGGAGACTGCGAAACCGCCATGAGCCTCCCGGTGCTGCAGCTCAGAGTCCGGCTGGTGCCACCGAGAAGGGCCAAGACTTGTCGGGGCAATTGCCCGTGGCTTGGGCACGGGTAGCGGCGTGTGCTGTGTGGTGCTGGCGATGCAGAAAAGCAGGTGTGACTCGGTGGTGGGGTTGCCGCCTGGCACCCCATGGGACCCCTGCCCTCCCTCCCTGCTGTTTGTGGTGGGGCGGCAGCTGGGTGGGCTCAGCCCYGGCCCTGGGGCAGCGCTCAGCGCCGGCTGCTCTGCCAGAGCATCCCCTGTCATGTTACGCTGGTGTGGCTCGGTAGTTACAGTGATAAAAATCCTCTGTTGTAGATGAAGACAATATATTTGATGCTCAGCCAGGGAATGATCAATCTCTTTGTATAGGGCAGAAGACGAGGCCGTAGGAGCCTAGGACACCTTTATGCCTATTTACTTTTTACTGTACCCGCAATGGRGACTGTGGTGCCTCCAAGACAGCATTAGGACACGGGACAAATGCCCAGAGCTGCTCCTTGTAGAGTGCCCTGGAGCTTGACGTCACCCCTGGCGCAGCCCCCAGATTGTTCAGCAGCATCCATCAGCCCCAAAGATGTGAGTGAGGATGTGACCCTTATCCTGAGCCTGAACTGCAAGACTGCCCTGAGGTGAGATGCTGCGGTGGGTACAGCTTGAGGAAAAAATGGATCTGGTTTAGGAGAGCTACCTGTCTTTAAGATGATTTTAAATGTTCACATTTTTAATGCAGCATTTTGGAGCGTTTCAGCTACTCCCATTTGGAATTCAATTCCTCTCCCTGTTAATCAATAGCAGGCCTTAACAAAACAATATCTCACRGGAGATACAAGCACACAGTGCTGAACAAAGCAAAACAGCCACTGGCTTACAGCAACAATTGCTGCTACACAATGGGTTTTCAAAGCTCAGTATATATTTTGTCCCTAGTGGGAAAACCATAAAAAGACTGAATTAGTGGCTAGTCTTGCCAAAGGGAGAAATTAAAGTGCGACGGCTTGTCTGACACCTTGAAGTACCTTTATTTATTTTGGGGGAGAGGACAGCGTGAGGAAATAAGATGCCTATTAGGGAAAACCATTTTCTGTTGCTTTCCAAAGCATGCAGCAGTTCTGCACGCCTGAGGGCTTGGTGCAGGTTGGGGATCAGCAGTACTTTCTGGTGAGAGGGCTCCTGAGAGGCACTGGYGAGTATGGGGATGCTGCCCGCAGAGCTGGGGAGGCACAGGGCTGGAGGTAGGAGTGTGATATTCGAGGGGAGGATGGGCTGGGGGTCCCTTGTCCCTGCCGGGGGAAGCCTGGGGCTGGTTTGCAGGTGGCTCTTTGGTGAGGGAGAGAGAAAAGGGAGAGACTATGTGAGAGCAAAGCAAATTCCCTTCCCTGCACGTGGTCACCTCTGAGCTTGCAAACTTAACTGCTCATCTGTGGATCTTGACAGCTCCTGGCTCTGGCACTAATGGGCTTCAGGAGCTCCCAGTGAGCTGTAATCGCCTTGGTTCAGGGCTCAGCTTGCACCTTTACAAGAACCTTCACCCCTTGCTGTTAACCTGTGGTCTCCTTTATTCAGCAGCTAAGCTTGTAAATTCATGTAACCAAATAGCTGTGCTGTTAACTGCCTGCACGAAAGTGAACAACACATCCATCTTCCAGTGCCCAGCCAGCAGCCTAATGACACTCCTCCCCATGCTCGCGGGTACCCTTTCAGACATAACTAACTCTGGCACTGCAAAAACTCTTGTTTCAGCACTTGCACAGGCCATGCAGCTCATCCGGGCAAAGGAGGGAGGCTGCCTGGGCAGAAGGCTTCCCGCCGATGGACCCTGTGCACCAGTGCCCTGTGCCATCATCACGCCACGCCGTGCGTGGTCTGACGGTGGATGAGGGAGACCTGCACCCTGCTGGTGAGCCGTGCCTCACGCCCCGGAGCACAGGCGTGTTTGCAGTGGTTTTATTTTGGGTTGTGACTGATGTTTGACATGTCTCTTGGAAAAGCCATTCCTCAGTTTCCCTGTCCATAAACTGAGTGTAATTTCCTGAAGTAAAGCGCCACAGGGAGGACAGCTGCTAATGAAACACTAAAAGGTGCTGAGGTTTTCTGGCCTCTCTAGTATTTGCCAAAGTCTGTGGCTTGAATCCCCTAGTTTTGAAATTAATCTTGGCAAGAAGGTCATCTGAATGCAGACCAGGTTTCCTATGAAACGAGGCTCGTGCGACTGCTCTGTGTGCGTGTGTGGATAGATATGTCAGACCCTTTCCAAGCTGTCCCCATGAGCTAATTTCAGCCCGGTGAGGCAGAAAGGTGCAGCGCTCACGGACAGTAAATCCTACAAGCTCTGAGGAAATCGTCAGTGCAAGCTCTTTCTCCTGCTTCCACCACAGAGGAGTCTGGGCTGCAAGTTCACCCTTTGCCAGAGACCCCACACAGGAGCTCAGCTGGAGACACAGCTCACGGGAGACAAGGCTTGGCTGCTTCTGCTGTTGCTTGTGTTACTACTTGTTATCGAAGAAGAAAAAGTGCAGCTTTCTGTCTGCAAATAACTTAGACCTGCCATTGGCAGAGATCTGGTATGTTCCCTTCCTCGCCCCAAGCAATCACAAGCAGTCAAAGTTGGGAGCACGTGAGCTGGCGGGAGTTGAACGGACATTGATTTTCTTTATTTGCTGGCTGCTTACCTGGTGCAACAGGCAGTCCGAGAGAATTTCTTAATTAACCAGCCTCCATCCTGGGTGGCACATGTACACCGCCAATGGGCATTATAAAAGCGTAGTTATTGCACTTTGGCTTGGGAAAGGCCCCGGTGTAGTTGTATTGTTAGGAAACAGTCTTGGAGGAARAGAGAGAAGGAGTCTGGGCCCTGGTCTCCAGTCCAAAGGCTGTTTGTTGTCTTTATGTTAAACATCGCTGGATCTAACCTCATTGGAGAGTGGGTGGAGAGTTAATCATCTGAGCTACCTTTGAAAAGACTTTTGAGCAAGATCTCAGGGAAACAATGTTTATAATCTATATCCTGCCTCAAATTACACAGGCACCGCGCTCCTGCCCCACTGCCAAAATTAGCTGCAGTCATCAGGAAGCAGCTGGTGTCCCAAGCATGAGCCCTTGTGTTCAGCCATCGCTCGGTAGCTTTTACATAGTTATAGTTTTTCCTGGTTATTGAGCATCACCTACTCTTCGCCTTCACAGCGGCAGCAGAAAACTTCTCATACGTGGAGCCTGATCCAGTGTCCTTAATCATGCACAGTTCCTGCTGATTTTTGCAGGAGGCTTGCTTCATGGTGCATAGAAGAAATGTGTCCCTTCAAGAAGTGGACTCTCTTCTGTCCTCCCTGAAAGAGGGTGGGGGATCCACTGCTCTGCCGGCTGTCTGCCTGTACAACATCAAAAGCGTACAGGCTGTGATACAGTCTTTAGATTTAAATATCAATATTAGGGATTTTGCCAAGCTGGGTAATATTGAGTCGAGAGTGTTTGTCAATTTGCCTTCCCATCCATTAAATCCAGGGTTCTTTCAGCTTTTAATTCACTCTACATAAATTAGTGCACCCCTTTCCTTAGTCCTTTGGAAAATGAGTGGTCTGGACTTGGGAATATTTGAAAAGTGGCAGTGCATTAATTTCTGCCCCAGAGGAACTTTGCAGGACGAACAGTTCATTAAGTTGTTCAGTTGCCACAATACATTTGAAAGAGTTGGTGTCAAGGCTTTTTGTAATTATTTAAAATATTAAATAATGCAAACTAACAGAAACAAGGCAAAATACATAATTGGGGAGGGGGGGGAATTCCTCTGTTGTCCCTCTGCTCTTGCAAGTTTTACTCTGACAGACCAGCTTTGCATTCCCCGAGGTAGAGGCTTTCATCCGGTCTTTGTGACTGTTTTACTCCCTTTTTCTCCTGRGGGGGTGGGGACTGAATAATTTCTGCTTTCATTCTGTTTCTTCATCTCTAATGGCTTCTTCTCCAGGAAAGAGGAGACGAACAATGCCAGGACCCTGATCACTCTTTATTATTTTCCCTTTTCTTTCTCATCACCAAAAGACGGAAGAGGGAAATGACGGCAGGCACTCAATATCCACTCATCTTTTCAATCCAACTCTTTAACTGCATTTGTTATCCAGTGGCATGACGGTCTTTGGCTCATTATTTACTGGCTGTTTAATTTAAATGTATCCTCAACAGGGAACCAAATGATCCAGTCTTCGAGCTCTTTCACATGATTTGTCTAACCACTCTCTAAATTATTTATCATGGCTCTGAACCGTCTGGAGATTTTTTCTTTTTTTTCTTTTAAGCACTATGATTTGATCCAAAACATCTGTAAAAAATCACAACGGACCTCCCATCTGGGCAACAGCTCAGCTCTGTCCTGAGGCTGGGTAGTGTCAAGTGTGTGAGCTCCGTTTCAAAAGCCTAAAATTCCTGACATGGTGAAATTCTTTTCTTACATGTTTGTTGACAGAAGGCGGGCAGGGAAGGGAAGGGAAGGGAAGGGAAGGGAAGGGAAGGGAAGGGAAGGGAAGGGAAGGGAAAGGAAGATCAAGATGCTGCGCCACTGGGCCAGAAGTGAGCGGAACATCTTGTTACGGAAATAGCCATGAAAACGCTCCTCCCTGCATTAGAAAAGTAGCTATTTAAAGCAGGATCGATTGCCAATCTTCTTTGCCGCTGTTGTCATTTGGATGTGGCATGTGTAAATAATATTTCCTCATGAAAGAAAACTTCCAGCGATGACAGCGCTCCTCTGGCCACGTCCTGTCCCAAAGGRGAGGAATCAGCTCGTCCCTGGAAACGTCGTCTCCCTCTGAAGAGAAAACCCAGGATCTGTGTTTTGTTTTTCCTCTAAAACTTTAGATGAGTSAATTTTCACCCCCAAATGCCATCARAGTGGCACAAATGGGGCACAATTTCTAAGGTGCATTTGGGCACTGGAGTTACGTAAGACAGCGCTCGTGTGAAAGTAAACATACGCAGAGAAAATGAACAAAACTATGTGACTTAGAGCAAAGCGCACTTTCCCCTAAGATCTGTACAATCGAAGTAGCAATACGTACTTTAAAGCTGTTCTTCAAAACAGATTGTTTTACCTTTACCAATATCAGTGAGCAAAAATCCTTTTATTCTTGGCTAATCGCAGTTCCTGACTCCTCAGGTGATGGGGACACATCTTTCAAAAAACTGGAGTTATCAAACACACSAGATGCAGACTTGCCCCTCTGTTTCATTAACTATGTTCTGCTTATGTTTTTTCCTTTTCTTCCTCTTCATTTTCTATTTTCCAGGGAGATTAACCCACGCCCGGCTTCAGCACCCTCAAACTTTCCTCAAGTTGAGATGCACATCTGGATCCCAGCTCTACAGCTCGAGCCCGTTGCTGCTTGTTATTGTTTGCATTGCTTCAGGCCCTGCTTAGGGATTGTACAAAGTGTTCTTTTAAAAAAATAAATATTGAAGTGTCCGTGCAGCATTTGAGAGACGCATACTCCTTCTGTAAGGTGCTGTCACCTGGTCTTTACAGAAGCACAGAAAAAAAACTTCGGGGGCACGTAGGGCACTGGCGCTTTGGAAAAAAAGGTTTTTACAATATTAGGGGCTTGGAGTCATCCTCATTTCCATGTAAGCTCTTGTACCAAGTGAAGGGAGAGTACCAGGCCTATGAGGAGCATTCAGATATCCTACGTAAGGGAACTTAAAGACCTTGCTTGGCACACAATTGGGTGAGATTTAGGCCAGCTGAGCCTGGCTTTTAGAGGTAGGGATCCCTTCTCGTGCTGACTAATGAGTCCTAGCAGAGAAAGAGTTGTTGAGCAACCCCATTGCTGAGCCCTGAAGGCTGTGGAGACGCGGCAGAGCTGCCGGAGATGCTGGAAGTACGGATCATCTTCTTGTCTCTCCTATATTTATCCCCCTGCCCCCAAACTCCTTGTTTTATTTTTATTGGGATTTTCTTCAGATGAACCCTATTAAACGCATCAGTAGCACTGAAATTTGCYGATGCCAATAAACCCATCTGTTTTATTAACTAACCGCAGTCTCTGGAGCGTTTCTCACCGGCTGAGACGTGAGCAGCCCTTTCTGCCGTCTCGAGCGCTGTGTGTCAGCTCCCCGAACAATGGGAGGGGACCCAGGAGGTCGCTGGCAGGAAGCGCCGCTTCCCCTGGATAATTAACCGGCTGGGAGACTGAGGAATGAAGATAGCACATGAGACACGCTCAGTACAAACTGCTGAAACAATAAACAAACAAACCAAGGACCAGCACTTCCTTTTCTTATATTGTTAAGGCTGCTTCCTTAACTCAGGTTGCCCCAAACCCACCCCTCAGAAAACAGCCTTTTAGGTTCACTAATTCTTAACCTCTTCATTGCCAGTTCTTGCTGAAGGTGTGAGCCAATGTTTGCCAAGGTGATGGCCGGCGCAGGGTCTCCCGCTCCTCCTTGGGACTTGCTGGAGAAACTGSAGATCCCTGTTTCTGAAAGCGATAAAAGCACTTTTAACAAAAATTGAATGAAGGGAGACTTACTTGGCCGTAAGGCTGCATGGCTGTAACACCCCAGTACCAGGACTGCAYCCCTTGTAGGTACCAGCATCCAGACCAGCAGGTGACTCCGTCCAGCTCTTAAAATGTTGATTTCCAGACAAACTGGCCTCAGAGCCAAGACCTGGAGGAAACCTAGATCAGGGTTTTGTGTCTCAAACCCAGCTCCTGTATCACCCCTGCAGCCGTCCTCCAATGTGCCGTTGTTTCACCATCTCTATTAGAGGGGGGTCAGCAGCACCACCAGTGCTCCCTATCCTCTGTGCCAGTGAGCATCTGACTGCATGCTTCCACCGAGATCCTCTCCTCTCACTCCATGGTGAAGTTCTCCCCATGGTCTTCTTCCCCATCCAAACCACTCTTTGGACGGGTTGCTGTTTCGTTGTTTCTGACCTGTTAACCCCAGAATTATGAAAGCAGAAATCGGGCAGTGGCAACCCCTTCACCCTGGGTAATTTTTGCAGATGTCTCATTGAAGAGCAGCCGGCGATTGTCTTCGGTTTTGTGCACAGAGCATCATGTGTGTATTTTATGCCATGGAGGCTGGTGCTAGTTGCACCTGGGAGCTGAGGAGATGACATAGTCCCGCATCCGTCACACGCTGATACCGGTCGGTGGATCTCGCTCCGCCATGTCCTCAGCAAAACGCTGCCAGGGAGAAGGTACAGCCAAGGACGGTTGGGGAGAGGTAGGCTGATCCCRCTGGAGCTGGGAAATTGCTTTTCAAAAAAGGTGCTGATGTTCCTCCCCATCAGCCTTCAGATTCGGAGCAAGGCAGGAGCGGGGGTGCCTGGGGAGGGGGCCTGTGGCCCATCCCTGGACTGACCCCCCTGGCAGCACCGGCAAAGGCTGTCCTGGGGCAGGTCCTGCCTGCTGCTGAGTGCTCCCAGCTGACAGCTTATTTGTTATTACTTTAAATATCCACTGTTTGTGTTAAGCACAGCAAGAAGTCTAGTAAACTGAAATGGTGACATTTAAAAAATGAAGTCTCTCAAGTAGATGTTTAATCTTTCTAATAAGGAAGTTATCTGCTAAATACCAAGTTTAACAGTTATGTAATAAGTCCATATCAAAACACAGATAATGACTGGTGGGGTATGGTTTAGCAATTGGTATTTAATTAACCTATAAAAGCTTTCCTGCTTAATCTAAATTACACTTCTAGCCCACAGAATAAGGTACAATGCTGGAATTTTTGTCAGTAAAACAGTTGCTTTAAGCACTGTGGCACCTGAGGCTGCATGGTGGCTGTGAGCATGGGGGTGGCTTTGTGCATGGGGGTGCTACTCATGGACACTTCAAGCCGGGTTGTGGCCTCCCTTCTCCCTTCTGCCCTCCCCTTCCCAACAGAGGAGCTGCGGCTGCTGTCATCCTGCCTGCCACCTTCTCCAAAGTCCTCCCTGGTGGCTTTGTCCCCTCGCTGGAGCGTAGTTGCAAAATCTGCTGCACCAAGCTACGCACCAGCTGCTGCCAGCTCCAGCGCGCCTGGTGCCCATCGCCAAGCCCCGAAGCAGRGCCCAGCTTTGTCACCTCCTGGGGTGTCCATCACTTTTTTTAAAGGAGAAGGTCACATTTGGTCTTAGTCCTGGATTTGGGTTTGGGGGAAGCCAGGACACAGTGCAAAATGAAAGAATGTTAGTATACAGTCAGGGGAAATGCAAGCCTCGGCCAGGACATGGGGAACAGGCAAAGGAGAATGAAGTAAACTGAGACAAAGTCTGGGGGGCTGTCTGAGCAATTATGTAGACAAAGTAAGGCGTACAGTGAAAATMTTCAATGCTTCCTGTGCCTCCAGGKGAATAAAAGAGGACAGGCACGGGACACCACATGGAGGAATAATGAAAACCAGTTACAGAGATTAGGCAGTGTGATAGGAAACCTGCCACAATTGTGCATTATCACAGAAGGGAAAAAGATCCACTACCTTCTGCCACAGATGGTGCTGGATGCCCTTCAGCTCCACCCAGATATGGAGCTCCAGCAGCGCTCTGCAGTGCCACCAGCCATGACGGGCCACCCTGGCTCAAGTCCTCTGTTGCCACGCAGGAACCCGGCACCTGGAGAAATGGTGGGTGGTGTGGAAGAGACGAGTGATAGCGGATGCTGCTGCTCTACTGTGACTGACATCTAGCGTTTGTTCATGGTATGCTTTGTTGAGAGGGGTGGGAGTGGGTCCTCGGAGAACAGCTCTCCCTCTCCCTCCTGGGGAGATCAGCCTCCCTCTAACCAAGAAATACTTCTCCCCGGCAGGTTTCTACCATGAGCGCCCGGTATATTTTGGCACGTTTCAGGGCTCAGTGAAGTGTTTTTGAAGCTTTTTCTTTTCTACTGCCAAAATCCCTCTGTGTCACAGTGTGTGTCTCCACAGCACGGGGTCAAGTGGAGACATGATGGATTTGCACATCCAACCTTCAGCGAAAAAGAAGAAATGTGGAACAAATGATTCCTAAGCACAAGTCCTTCAATTTCAAGGGGCTTCCAACACCCAAAGTCATTTGTATGGTGCCACTCCCCTGAGATCTGCAAAGTGATGCTGTGTTCAACCAACTGCTGAAAGCCAAAGTGGAAGAGTGGTGCTGTGAGAACAGCTTCGAAAGGAGTTGGGAAGGGGCAGGTGTGTCAGTATGTCAGGGAGGTACTGTAAAAAACCCAGTTCCTGTTTTCGTGTCATGAATCAACACTTCCACCTAAATCTCCTTGCTAACTGATTCATTACTGTATGTCATGCTAACAGCAGGCTTCTGCTATATGCCTCTTTTCACAGTGTTAAACAAAAAGCCGGGTTTTACAGTTTAAAGAAAATATCTTTATCTCTTTTGGAAAAGGTAGGATGTGTGCTCTTTAGGACTTTACATATGGCATGGATGAATTGTGCAGGAGATGATGGAAACTTTTTTAGGCAGCAGCAGTCCTCCTTTGCCCTCTTTGTAAATGCTCAGTGATGCTGTACAGTGAAGTTGCTCCGAGAGCCTTCAGGAACAGCACAAGTAGACATAGAAACCAGCTCCCTGTTCTCAGAAGACCAAACCACAACCCCTGCCTGACTGTGGCACTGAAAAGAATGTAACAGCACTTTCATCAGGAGCCCCTGGATTCTCAAAACCCTGTGTATGCTGTGTTTGAGACACTCTTAAAAGTAGAGAAATTTATTTGCAGTCACTGGATTGGAAAGTCAGATGTTTTCCTTCCTTCCTCTCTCTGCTGTCTAGTCCTTGTCAGTTTAGTTAACATCCTGAGTCCATGTGAGACAGCAAATGTCACTTGGGAAATTGCCGGGGTAAGGGGAGCATGCATGTTCTGCTGCCAGTTTTTCCAGCCCTTGCACCTCTTACTGTGGAGTGGAAAAGTCACCCAACTTTGTACATTGAAGGACATAATAACACAGGCTGGACCAGTGGGAAGCTTGGCTTGCATGCCAGCTCTGGCTGTAAACCTGGTGGGATTGGAAAATACAGGCAGGAGATGTATGTGGTGACTTGCCTCCTTTCCAGCTTTGAGACTGCCCTGAGCGCTCCACCTTTGTCTTGTGCTGAATGAAAGCCATGTGAATGCTCAGATCTCACTTCCAAAGAGACCAGGTCTCTAGGCGGGCAGATTGCAGGGCACTGGATCCTACTAGAAAATATTTGGGAGTACTATACAGTTCCAGCCACTTTAAAGTTGAAAGTAAATGTCAACTCATGTGTGGCATGCCAGAGTATTTTGACACAGGCAGAACATCGTAACATACTTCCTGATTTATCTACTCTGTTTAAAGTCAGTCTGGCCTTTTAATTACACGTCTTCAAAAGGAGAAACTCATTCATAAGTGGAGAAACAATATTGTCCTGGACAGCAATACATCTGTTGTTAGAGATGTGGTAAACTTAAGACAAAAAAATCCTGTTCTAACTCATGTGACTGTCCTTGTCCAGGAGAGATTCACCTCCTTTTGTGCAACATCTAACATAACGAAGACATTGTCCATAAAATGGTCCCAATCTAAATTTTACTAACCATAATGCCTTGCACAGATGCATTTTGTGTTTTGTGGAGTCAGGCAAAAAAAAGGACCTGGTTTTGCAGCCACTGACTGATATGGAGGAACCTTCAGGACCAATATTCAGGTCCTACATTGCATTATATGTAGGCCAGTAGTAAGAATTAGTCTCATCTCAAAATGCAGAACAGCAGCTAAGCAGCAGGGGAAAGGATGTACCGCAGTTGTGGATGGAGGCAGTGATGGCCCTAACTCTTCCCTCTATCTGCACCAGCACGATGCCTGGGATGCACAAGAGATTTTGAAGCTTTTGGACCTTTGGCCTTCCCTTTCTTCCCCCATGGCAGGGCTTGCAGTGCTGGGTGGGCAACAGGGGTTGGTGTTTGTAGGTGCTGAGAAGCTGTTATATGATTGCCCGACTGCAAAGGATTGGCCTGGAAGAGCCTGGAGCTGCCTCCCCATCCTGTGCTCCAGTGACGGTGAGCGCCAAGACCAGGGTGCTGGTGCCAGGCCCAGGGCGTAAGGGATCACACAGCCAGCGTGGCACGAAGGGTTGGTACTCCTGAGAAAAATGGTTGTGCCCTGGTGCTCCTGTCCTCTCTCTGAACAGTGAACGGGTGGTCTGCTGCAGACCTCTGAGGCAGCTGTGACACCGACCTAAGGACCACATGTATTCAGAGGAATATATAGACACATGTAGAATTTGCCAGAGCTGGTATGCCTGCAAACGAGGATGCAGGAGAGTTGTCGGAGTGGCGTGTGCTGGAGGATGATTTCAGCTGCTTTCTGCAGTGCATGTGACCACAGCATGGTGGTGGGCAGCAGAGAGAGGAGACAGAGGCGGAAGATGAGCACTGCATCTTTCTAGCATTCTCCCCCATGAAAACACAGTTTGATTTAACTAATGGCAGTAATCAGGGATAATACTTTGGTAAGGGTTCCAGATTTCCTTTATAATTAACCCCAGGGAACTTATATTTTTCCTACCTATAGTAACCTGTCATATGTGTGGTGACAATTTCTTGTCTTTTTCTTCTGTTTGGTGTTTGTTTTTTTTTTTCTTTCTCCCCCCCTCCCAATTCCAAGACAAAATTTGACTTTCTCCATTCATAGATAAATGGGACATTGCTGATGGAAATAGCTCCCTTGCCACCTCTTATATCTGTGAGCTGATAAAGAGGAAGGGTGTTTTGGGATCCTGGCTAACAGTGGCATCTATAAAGTTACTGTTAATAGCTGCTGTTCTAAAGGCGTAGGCCAAAGGTGGCATGAACCTGTTAAGTGACTTGGTGATACTGCTACTAGAATTAGAAACGCTTCAGGGCCTTGATGTGGTTAGTCCTCAAAACACATCTGAGAAGAAAGTTTTTATAGTTCCGGTTTTCCTGGTGAGGACGTTAGCCAGGACTGCTAAAGTAGAATTTAGRTTTAGGTTTGGGTATTTATGCCAATTCATCATTTGCTCAGATTGTTAGTTCCTTACCTGAATGACCATTAATACCCAGAGCTAAAATAAGACCCAGTCAGGGCTCTGCTCTTCTTTTGCCACCTGTCTCTGGCCCCGACCAGGTCACACCAGCCACATCCAGCGAGAAGGATATATACGTTGTTAGCAGATGTAGGTGGATGTCTGCTCAGTGGCTGTGTCTGTCCTTCTCCCGGGATATCCTGGGATAACCTGCAAGCTTACGAGTTTCCTGAACTTTAGGTTAGGTCCACATCTTTGTATTTAGCCTCAATTTGTGACTCTTTCCTATAAATTTTTATAATTATCACCTGAATCTGCTTGTGCTTTTGGTCTTTGCACTATCCAGTGGCAATGAGTTCCATAGTTTAACTTGGTGCTCTGTGAAAATGTACTTCTTTTACTCCTTTTTACCCTGCAGCCTGATGATTTCTGTGACAACCCCCACCTTTTGCATTGCAAAGAATAGTGAGTAATATTCCCCGYTGAGTTTTTAAAAGCACTTCTGATAATCATTCTTGACATCCTGCATGATTTTCTTCAATCACATACCTCCTTTTTCAAGTTAAGGAGCCCTACACTGTTTAATCTTTTCTTATATGCCAGCTATATCGCTGGTGATAATTCCATACTTAGTAAAAWATCCATGTACCACCAAGAACTAATAAATTGCCCAAACAGACCGAGAGAAGAATTTTGTTTTCCCACCTTGCCCCACAGAAGCCACATTCGAGACAGGAGATGCAGTGCAAAGCGTAACTGAAGTTTCTCTGGAAAATGACTGCCTTAGCATAGTATAATGTATTGCACTTTTTAGTAACCATCGTTTTCATTACCAATTCAGCAGCACAGGAATCTGAGCATCTGCCCTAAAATTATTATCCAAATTAAATATTTCTGAGCACTGGCCTTTTAGTGGTAAGATCTGAAATGAGAATTAGTATTTTTCAAGCGTTTCACATGATACATGCTCATGAGAAAAAATTACACGTGTTGTATCTACAAATACCCATGGCCGCGTATTTTTCAGTTTAACTCAGATTCTGATGTCAGTAACCAGAAAGACAACACAGATGCTTTGGGTCTCAGACCCAGATGTTTTTGTTGCTTTGACACCACCTGTGCTGACTCCGTTGGCAGCACTAGCAGCCCCAACACAACTGCTGTCGCTGCACAGCCCTCAGAGGAGCAAACAAGCCTGGTCCTCCCACGGCGGGGGCCTGGGCAGCAGTCTGAGTGGGATGCAGAGGTTTCTCTCTGTTGCAAAGTTACCTCAGAAGCTCAAGGGAAAGCTTGAGTGAAGTTGCTAATATTTTACTCCCTTTGTTCTCTGAAAAGCAGGTGGAAGAAGGACACAGCTTGTTGCTTACAACAAAGTAGGTAGGGATTTTTGGCTTTGGACTTTTTGTCTATTTACATTAGAATTTGCAACATGGGAAGGGTCAGAAATGGGGACATCCCAGTCAGGCACCCATGCCAAATTGGGGAAGAAATGGCAATGGCTCAGAAGTTTTGGCAACCAGTGATGCGGGGTATTCATCTAAACTGTAACTTAGTGAGCGGGCTCGCCTGCGTAACCGAATCTTTCACAGTCACTGGAATGATTTAGTGTCAGTGGCTTCATTTCACACTTGTTAATAAGGTTAATAAATTAGTCTTTCTTTCAACGACTTGGCAAATTTAACAAAGGCAGGATGAAGGTGGAGAAGCACTTGAAATATACTATTTATAGACCACTTCTTTTTATTTGTGTGTTAGTAAACACTTTATTTCAGTCTCAATGCATTATGTCTGCATGAACACAGGTGTTTGGCGGTGCTGTTCATACGTACTTTCCAGAGAGGAGCAGTGCTTGATGATTCGGCGAGGCATCAGGGCTTTGTTAAAATTCTCCAGGTGTAACTGGGGTCTTTCCTGTAATCAAATGAGTAGGTAGAGGATACCAGGTTTTGTTTTCAGGATTTTTTTTCCACAGGCAGGTTGTTATTACTGCTGAGAAGATGGGAGATATAATGCAAATGACAAAATCTAGATGACGGCTGTATTACCAAGAAACAGAAAACACAATCAAATGGAAAAGAGAAGTGTCTCGACAAGGTGAAACTGCATGCCAAAGAAGCTGCATCACCAGTATGATGCATCACACCCAACCCAATTAACAAGGCTATTTAAATTTGAAAAATTCTTGGTTCAGTCAAAATTTGACTGAAAGCATTTGAAGAAAGGTGGCCATTAAAGATTAGCAAAAGAGAGCAGGAAGGAATACGTATATATATTTTCCTCGTCGGTAAAGTAATTTCCAGTCATAAGAGTGTCTTGTGCCGCATGCTGATCTCACAGATGGTGCAGTAAATCAGGGCTAACTCTGAAAGTGTCAGTGGAATTATCTTTGTGTAAATGGTATTCGAATTGGTCCCTAGCTGTGAAAGACAGGGATTGCCTTGGGGCGTAAGCACAGATAGGAGAACTAAAGGGTGTTTTTTTTCTTTTCTTTTTTTTTTTTTTTCCTTGCCTTGGAATCTTACTCACTTCGTGGCTTTGAGCATTTTGCATAATTCTTTTGCCTTGGTTTCCTCCCTGCAAAGTCAGCTGATAGTTCCAGAGGAGCTCTTGAGTGGAGAACTTTGATTATGGAAATTGCTATGGAAATGCTTGTTTATTACCATTAATGGAAGTAATATAATACATTAGAAAATTTTAGCTCAGCCAAGGGACTTGGAGGGCAAAAGGCACCACAGATTCACCAGTAGCTGTTTTTTGAAGTACCAGCTATTATTCCATACRGTGAAATGAACTTTCAGCTTTAAGGGAAAGATACCACCCAAGAGTGAAGCAAAGAATACAATCCCGTGACTGCATGGGTCAGACTTCAAAACTCAGTACAAGTTCCTTGTGACTTGCATGTGAATTCAATGTCAGGCAGTAGTGACGACAAGCCCTTCTTCTTTGATGTCTGTTCAGCTTACATTAAATTTGAGGGTGTTCTGCAATACCTCTGTAGACGCATATGATTTGGAGGTCTTGTCTCCTAAGGAGAGACCGTGGGCTTATACAGCCCATTGCAATCTTTCCCTCTCCCTCATTCCTCTTCCAAAAGACACACCTAACTTTTGGTTAAAGATTGTGAGGAGTGGGGTTGGTATTAGTTGTCTGTACAGCGTCAGGAATATTCATTAAAGCATGTGGACATGTTACCACAATAATCTTGTTTGAATTTGAGACAAGGGGTGCTCACATACAAAAAAATCCTACCTGTGTGCTTCATAGGGGCTGACATGCTGCCAGAAGGGAGCAACTGGCACTGGCAACCTAGTAGCAGTGATAGATCAAAGTCAGAGAGTGATGTTTTCCTTATGTCTCAGATAAATAATCAGGGGCTAAGTAGAGGAAAAGAGAGCTTCTGAATTTACACAGTTTCTGGAAAGAAAAATTCAGAAGCTTGCTCACCATGAACGCATCCTTCAGCTTTCTAATAGAGGAGGCTGGGATGTGCCAACAACAGAAGATTCCTGGCCTTCACTATGACTCTGGACATTGAAGGTGGGATTAATTTTGCCTAAACGTGGCCAGGTGTCTGGCCTCCTTCCACAATCATTTATCCAACCTCTCTCTGTTCCTGGGCTGTAGAGGGAACCTAGTTAGACCAGATACTAACTTACAGACAGCTAAAATTAGCAAGATGAATTGCTCTTTTACTGCTTCATATGTTTAACAAATTGCACACATTCCCCACAATTGTGTATAAGGTCTCTGTTTTACAGGGAGAGAGAGGAAAGTGAGGCTGAGATGAACTGACTTCCCCAAAGACCGTTAGCAACAGAACTGAGATTCAAACACACGTGCATCTGACTCCAGCCCCCACCTTCCCCTCCCCCCCCCCGCCCCCTTCTTTCAGATTATACTGCCTCCCAAGGACAACAAATAACTACTCGCTGTGCAGGAAACCATTTCCACTTCTCCTCATGGACATAAAGGAGGGTCAAAAAACATGGCTGAGTGGACAAACGCTGCCAGCTCCATCAGGCAGGTTCTGAGATTTAGGGTTGCTTGTGGGATATCCAGGGCTCATTACCAAACGCTGCTAATTTCAGTTTCCTAAAGTTGGGTGGCAAGCTTCAGAAAACTGGGCTTGTGAAGAAATATGCAGTGAGTTACCTGYCTCGCCTGACAACAGCATTGCATTTTTGCTGTTGCTCTTTTTGCCGAGCATATGGAAGCTGAGTGTTCCCTGGCTAGTATCCAGACATCCAAAAGTTAAATTGATGGGAATTGCCATGAGGGTTCTAGTTAATGGGAGACATAAAGAATGAAGCCTGTTTTATTTTTGCTTGTTTCTCTTCTTATGAGAGTTTTCTTCACAGAACAAACCTAGATACGACTGCATGCAGCATATTTCTTCTGCRTCTTCCCCCTGGGGATGACTTTACGCCAAGTTGTGATCTGTTTTGCTGTTCCAGCCCATTGGGCTCATCAGTTTATTCAACTGACTTTTTAAATGACCCTATTTTTCCTGACTTTGGAAAAAGTGGCAAGAACCTAATTGCACTTCTGGGCATGGGGTGTAATGTAAAGGCAGTGGGATGAAGGGAGGGGAGGACTCTGCTTCTCAGAAGGGGAAGAGCTCGTTGGGCAAACCTACTGGGGTGGCTTGGGTGATTTGCACATCAGTTATCAGTATACTGGATATGCTTTAAGCCACATGGTGTCTGCACAATCCAGTGCAGGATGCTCAGTGGTTTCTTATCCGCAGGGACAGATGTTACAGAGAAGCTTAGATATGCACCTGTAGTTCGATTAAACATTTGAGGGCCTATCTTCTTCAAGCCATTAGAGCTTGGGGTCCCTCTTCACAGACTGCTGTATATGCATTCTCTGGACCAAACTGTAAATTAATAGCTCTGCAGATGGAGAATTTTTTTTTCCTAAATCACAGTTCTGTTTCATTTTATGTTGCTTCCTAGATTAAATTTTGGACACTCTGAGGTGTTTTTTTTTATGCAAAGTGAGACCAGAAATTTTTACTGTTGTACAGTTTTGAAAGCTTTTTTTCTTTTTGCCATAAGCAAAACTCAGGAAATAAAAGGTGATTCATCTTTAAGCAGAAGGTGTTTTAAACTAAACGATGCTTTTTGATTTATGATAATGAAAAAGATTGCAGAGTGATGATAGGTCAGATGAAAACTCACATTGCACTGATTTTTATGGTAGGTATCATTATATTCGTGCACTCAACTAATTCTTCACTATCAGTTTTATTTGTGGGTTTTATTTATTTTAGAAGTTTTTATTTAGAGAATTTATTGGCAGGGTGTGATTGACAGCCGTGGAAAAAGAAGTCTGCTATTCAGAGAACGGATATAAATTTTCCTCGTGCAGCCCTGCCAGTATGCCTCAGCTCATCAGGACCACCACAAAAGAATAAAAGAACATGAGAGCATCTTTCTGTGGTCAGATTAGAAGTCTGGCCTGGTACCCTGTCTTCAACAGTGACCCATAAGAGCTGCCTGAGGGGTACCATGAAAGAAGAGGAAACTCAGGGTGATACTTTCTCCCAAGTGTTCCCCCAGTCACCAACAATTTGTGCCTCGGAGAGTTCCCGTGCCAGAGGCTCATACACGTAGGCACACTCACAGCATCGCCACGCACACACACAGGATCCACAGCATCCCGTGGCAAGACGTTCCACTTTCTTAATTGCATTTTTTGTGACAACAAAACATTTTTGGCTTTTGGGTTCTGTTTTTTTTCTGTTTGGTTGGGTTTTTTTTGTCACCTGCTGGTTTCATTGGGTGCTCCCCAGTTTTGGACTGGAAAGAGGGAACCCATGTCCCTATCTCTATGTCACTCACTGGGAGGGACATTTGGTTTCTGAACCTTTCCTTCAGCAACACAATTTCCTTTTTTGCTGACTTCAGGCCTAGACTTGACTTAGAGGGTGACCATTAAAAACATTAAACATTAATGAACATTAGAAAATGGAGTCAGTCCCAATCATAAGATTCTTTTTAATTAACTGCTTTTTGATTTTTAAACTAAATAATGTATTTTACTTCTCTTGTAGATTTGTAACTGCTGGACGTACTTCCCTGACATGCTTTTAATCTGTTTTATTTTATTTTTTCCTGCACCATAAATTTAGACAGCCTTTTGCTTATTTAATCTTAGCTTTCATGAATCTGCTTGACTCCAGGAGCCAGAGTTTTGAGAAATGGGTCAAGTGCAGTGGGACTGAAGACAAAGCCATAAGAGCTTGCAGCACTAGGATTTTTTTGTTGTTGTAGTTGTTTTGTTTTCAGAAAACTCATTCAGGAAACATCTAAACCACGGTGTACTTAACACAGGCTGCTCAAGAGAGTCACAGCTGGATTTTATGTTTAGGACAGAGAATCAGCAAAAAGTAGGTCTGGAAAGGGYCTGCTAATATCATCTGGCTCATCCCCCTTTCTGAGACAGGATTCCTGTGTCGTCTGTTTGTCCAACCTGGCCTTAAATTTCCTCCCGTGACAGAGAGTCCGCAGCCTTGCTAGATAACCTATTCCAGTGCTTAATTATCCTTATCGCTAGAAAGTTTTCCGTCTCTCTTGCTGCAGTCTAGGCTCATTATTTCTTATCCTACCTTCTGTAGAGATGAAAAAGGTTTATTTGCTTGTTCTTTGCAGCAGCCTTTTAGAAAAGCATTATCATGTCCTTCCTCGGTCCTCTCTTCCCTACACTAAACAACACCATCCTCCTCTCTCTTCTCACAGGCCATTGTTTCTAGACCTCTGACAGTTCACCCCACCCTCCTTTCAACTCTCTTGGCTTGTCATGTGTCTTTATTGAGGCATGAAAGTGGACCCACTGTTTCTTTGGAGAGGACATCATGCCTGGGGTGGTGCTGCAGGGAGGAGATGGACCATTTCTCACTTGTACTAACACAGCCTCTCTGCTCATCCCATGAAGGCATTTTACATCTACCCATAGCAGCACCAAGTTGTGTGCCCGAGCCATGCCCGAGAGCTGTTCTACCTCTGTGCCCAGCCCTTCGCGCAGAGCTGCTGCCCTGCCAGACAGCCCCCCCCACCTGCTCCTACCTAAGGGCAGCATTTCACACTTACCCCTGCTGAATTACGCCTTTGTGTGGATGGGGGCCCCACACCTGGGTACACAGCTGTCTTACACCTTGACTGGGAGACCTTCGGGCTTCAGCTTGACCCCTTGGGACAACACAACGCAGTAGACAGGTGTAGCAGGGATCTGTCTGACCACAATCACTTTATTACTAAAAGCACTTGAAAAATACTGGAGGCCCTGACCTCTCCCTGTACCTTATCTCTCGTGCACATGGGCAGTGCTACAGGATAAAATTTCTTGCTTCTCTCCCACAAGCCATGCTTCCAAATAACGGCCAGTGACTCACTTTTCTTACAACTACCTGTACTTGGGACTTGTGTCTCTTTTGCCGTGCATTGAGCTGCGTGGTTACAGCTCCCATTTCAGCCAAGCTGGTTCCACCTCTTCATGGGGACTCAGCTGATAGTTAAGAGCACCGTACTTGATGTCTCTGGACTGCTGTCCTGCCACCTTTTAGGGATAATTATCCACTGTGCTCAGGCATTTTTTCTGGGCCAGCCTGTCTGGAGTACACTATAATCATGGTTCTCGCACATCCTGGACATGTGTCCAATATACCATAAGAGCTGGAGTTCATTGATRGGTACCAACATATTTCACTCTTCATAATAACTTCAATATGCTTGTCAATTTTTCACTTCATGCACAGTAGCTTTAAAAATGCATTGAAACAGCATTTAAATGATCTTAATGATGGCRCCAGCAATATCATGAACCTATACTTCCTTCTTTCCCGCACTGGTCAGATCTGCCCAGCCCATTGATGTCTGATACACTTTGCAGCTTATAAAAGTAAGGCACTAAAAAGATTTATCTACAACTCCTTTAACTGAGATAAGCTGATTCTGGCAGTGAGTGGTTTTTACCTCTGGCTGACCAGCGTTTC
This sequence comes from Oceanodroma leucorhoa, assembly GCA_030449065.1. Classification (NCBI taxonomy): domain Eukaryota; kingdom Metazoa; phylum Chordata; class Aves; order Procellariiformes; genus Oceanodroma; species Oceanodroma leucorhoa. Next base: position 5,912,720 of record JASVER010000016.1, read on the forward strand.
CTAAATGACTGCTCCATGCTGGTCTTGCACTGTGGAGCGTATGCCATACTCAGTACTCTTTGCTACTGTACAACCCAGATCTCTCTGGGCAGTCGATGAGTCACTTTGGTAGCACTTCTCCATGCTGCTGCAGCTCCCAGTTGTCAGCAGAGCCTCCTAGTAGAATGACATTTGGCATTTCTGACAAATCTGAAAGAACTAAGTGTGGACCTGTTGTTACTGTCCATTGCCAGGACATCATCAAACTGACATGATCTCATTCCTACACAAGCACAGAGCCTGCAACCTAATGTCAAGGATTAAAATTTGTGTACTAGTGCTGTCTTGCCATTTCCTTCCTGTTACTCCTTCCAGCCCTCTCTCCCCAGCCCCCTCCYAATCCTTCTCCTTCTCCAAAGAGGGCAGGACAGAGATGAGGAAGATCTGACAAAGTGACTGAAATGTCTTTTTGCAAGGGACCTGATAAACTTTATTCAGTTAAGCAGATAAACTTGTCCTTCAAGGATCATTAATGAGATCCATCAATGTCGGGTGTGCTGCTCTTTATGATTTTATGTTTGTTTGTTTGTTTGTTTGTTTTGTTTATTGCCAGGAAGAGCATAGACCTGGCGCACAGGTAACAGGCCAAAACAGAGGGAGAATGGAGGGTGGAGGAGATGTTTGGTTTTAGATAAGACTGCCTGGAGTATACAGGTTACAAGTTTCATGATTTTCTGCAGAGATTGAGACTGAGCTGGCTGAGACAGCAGCTGTATTACCTTGAACTAAAACCATCTCATTGACAGTTGTATTCTGCAGGCCTGTCAATTGCTCAGGCTTGTCAAATTACACCATGTCATTTTTATTAGCTTGATATCTGGAAAGCTATCTCAACCATTATAAAAATGTGGTTAAAACTACATCAAATGATTTGTATGTAACATAACATTGCTGTTGGGTTGCCAATGGCTAGAAAACTTTCTGAGGCCGCTTCCAGTGCCTCGCTTCCCACTCAGTAGCAGCTTTTAATTTAAAATAAAAACCATTAGCTATGCTATGTGCTAAAGTGCTCAGAAACTGGCCTTACTCATATTTTGTTTTGTTGCCAATAACTTTAATCAGAGTTACCTTTTCTGAGTCATGGGTGTGACTAATACCCTTGTGAGGCCACCTAGAATAGACATCCTCTGAAATCATTTGTCCCCTTCCCACCAAGCTACCTCTGATCCATAAAGGTGACTTCGGCAAATCCCTTTGGTATTCCATTGTATCACAGTCTACATCACATAAATAAGACAGGTAAGTAAAAATATTGGTATGTTTCCTCATTAAGTGTTCTGCTGAAAGGAGTAGTGTTTGTCATTTCTGATGTAAAATAAAATRAGTAAAGTGACTTGTCCAAACCCCCATTCTGAAGCAATGACAGAGCTAGGATTAGGATCAATCACCTGAACACCAATACCAAGATTTATTCACTAAAAATAAATAATCCAGGCTTCTCTAAACCCATCACATTGGATTTTCAGATTCAGTCTAATTGGGAATATTGACATATCATTCTAAATATTCCACCCTATTTATAGCTCCCCCCCTAGTACATCTCAATTACCATATTTCCACATGCGTGGACCGTGTGTTAATTGTCAAAAAAGTTTTAATTCAGCAGAATTGCAGCTTGTTTGTAGGTGTGGCAAACAGAAGAGGTGTATTATCAAACACTGACCTTTCCTTCAGAGTCAAGAGGAAGATTCTTCCGAGTCAGAGTCACGACCCTTTCTGTCCTTGGTACAGAGTGGAGTAGAAGTCTTTCCCCGCTGGTAGGTTATTTGGAGATTAAGGATATTTTAGGGAAAATTATTTTTGACTGGGTTCAGTTTCTCTGGGAGATGGGTTTTGCATGCTAAACCCATGTCAGTCCAGTAGATCTTGTTATAGATAGTCAAGGTATTTGTGTACTATGAGTGGTTTGAGAATTTCTGATAGCAACCTAGGGATTTTATTTTTAACCTTTTTATTGATAATGGTGAAAAGTTATCAGTAAGCACTGTGGCCTCACCAGTCTAGCTGCCATGATACAAAAGTTGCTCACACCTGTATGCGCAGCCGTGGGTTACTAGAGTCTTAGAAGACACGTTCTTCTGTGTGTAGCAGCRTAGTTTCACAAGCATTTATTTTAATGGGAGTATTATGTTAAGCATCTCTCTCCCCCACCTTTCTGCAGGTGCCAGCCAGTGGAACCCAGGGACTACTCAGGCTAAAACTCAGTTTGCTTGTCCACTGTTGTTAATCTAGCACACAATGAAAATTATTTTTGTTGGATTGGCACATGGCCGCACAAAACCAGCTGGGCAAGAAACACTGAGTCAGGGGCCGCAGCAGAGGGAGGACCAGGAGGAAGCGTGAGGGGCGAYGGAGAGGGACAGGCACGGGGGAAAGGATTTCCACACTCACGAGGACGGTTCAAGATTCCCCATTCTGGCACCTTGTGAACATATACATTAGAGCAGTTGCCTCCTGTTTTGTTTCAATATTTAAGTGATGCAGTCACTGGAGACCATGGGTGGCATTAGTCACTGGTAGGCAGTGTAGCCTGAGAGACTGCCGTGGCACCTGAGCCACGTAAGCTAACATAGCATGTGTCAGCATTTTTTTTCTTTAAATACTTATTAAAGAATACCTTAATATTGTCTGATATAAATGCACGTATAAATGTGTGTATATATATGTGTGTGTGTGTATATATATATCCCACTTAAAAAAGCAGTATGTTTTCTGCCTTCAACAATACTTCACAATTCAACAGAAAATTGCAGGCATGTTCATATCTAATTAAATAGTTTCTGATCTAGGATTACTTATTTTTTCTCTCTATTTGATAAGATTCCTCTAGCAAAATCTGGGAAACAGTGGTTTTTCTTTTTTCTTTGTGTTTTAAGTAACTTTAATGCTTCCATATGGCTTGCATGACTCAGGCTTTATCATTTATAGATTACAAAGTCACAATTAAAGTCCTAGATAAGACTAATGAGTTAAGCATGGCAGACAGAAGCACCCTTTTCTTTTTTAAATGACRTTCTAACTAAATTTTGAATCTGCAAAAAAGGCATAAATTCTCAGTACAATATTGATTACAAAGAGTTAATTTGTCTAATGAGTCAATTCTGAAAAATTCTGTGATGCCTAATAAATGAAGGTTCTGTGGCTTGGTGTGATTATGTCCTTCCCCACCCTCTGTTCCATCATGCTATGAACACCGCATTATTCTTGATAATGATGCTAAATGAACTTTTTAAGGACTTATTCTTTAAAGCAGAAGATTTTTTGACTGCATATTACCCTGGATACTTATATGCTGTTTATGCAGTTGTCATTCAGCAGTTTTGTATTTTCCACTTTTGGTAGGAAATGTTCACCCAACTCTGACTTATTATTATTTGTAATAAAAATGTGCTCTTCTCCAGTAAAAGAATATGTTTTCACAATACTAATCTAAGACATGCTTTTCACTTTTATGTTAAACTTTGACTACCTGAGGTCAAGCAATCCTAACCAGCTGGTTACACTTCAGTGCAAAATGAAAGGAGGGGAAAGGGTGTGCTGTGGTTGGAGGGTGAGGTACACTCCTGATAACCTGCTCTACCTTTGTGTGTTTGCTTGAACCAAGATATTTGGAGATTGTCAAATGTCTGTCCTCTTGCTTTTGTTAAATGCAACCTTATTTATCTCAGCAGCAGCTCTCAGAGTCCATGCCACTCCTTACTAAGTGGATGAATAGGCTGATTTATTTATTTATTATTGCAGTGAGTACAGATTATGACAGGGAGAAGGAAAACTCCTACAAAAGCTGGTGGGAATTCCTGTAGTGGAGAAGATCCTGTGGTGTACAAATCTTGGAATTCCCACATGCGCTGGGCTTTGGCTTCCCAGAACCACGAAAAGCACTAATTTAATTTAAGAAAAGGGAAGGGGGACTACAGAAGGGAAAAGACCTTCAGGAAAATGCACGTGTGTGACCCTCTGTACTACTAGTTAGAGGACAGAGCTCTGCTCACATAAGTGCAGGTCCTCCCCTGAGGTCTCCTGAATGCTCTGGACCATCCACGTAAGTTGATAGGATCAAGAGCTGCTGAAATTTGAGTGCAAGTTTCACATTCTTCCTCCTTCAGATAAGCATGTATTTATTTAGGTTGATTTAAATTACTTTTCATTGATCCAGATATTTCATACTCAGGATGTTTCTTACTCAGGCTAAAATGTAAAAAGGTCACATACAGTAATTAAAAATGTATTCTCCTCATAAAAACTGAAGGGGAAATTTAAGCTTTAATTAAGTCAGAAAAAAATTCGAAAAGCATCATTTTCTTATTCAACAGCTTTTCCTTGAATGTACTTTGCTTTAGGCACACACACTCAAGGATGCAGTAGTGCATTTGTTTGCTTTTTAAAACTATTATTAAACATGTTACAAATCCTTTATCCCTGTGTGCAATGAGCAGAGCTTTCACCTTGTTCATCTTTGCAAAGTCTTCATTGCTGGTAATGATATGTGAGCCTGGAGGAATTGTGATAAGAAATTTTAAAATTGCTGTGATCTAAAGAGAGTGACACACATTTCAAAAAAATGTATGTACATGGGTCAGGATAGGTCAGTATAAAGATTTTAGCAGTGGGATGACTATAATATACATGTTTAAAAGCAAGTCCTCAGGTATTTAGTATGCTATAATTTTTTTATATAACTATATCTTTTATAACTGTCTCCCAGAAAGGGATGGCCTTAGATGATGCAGGGCCTCAGACAAGCATTCTGGAGTATTTTTAAACAAAATATATAAAATTTGCCAGTCTCCACTCACTCCTAAATCCCTATCTGAGACCATGTCTCCTACCTCTGACAGCCTACAAACACACATCTCACTTCTGCAAAACCCAATCCTAGACCTCATCCAGTCCTGTTCCTCATCTGCCCTGTTTCACCAGCAGGATGCTAATGCCTGGGCCCACACGTTTTTTTCTAAGAAGTCCTATTCCTTTGCTTTGTCATGTCATCAATTTCTATTGGAAAATGGAAATATTCACCCCAGTTATGAAGGAGGTGTTTGCAAAAATTAATCTTGGGGGAATTTCTGGAAACATCACTTCTTGCCTGTGACCCAGGGACAGCTGACTCCTTTTCCTTATCTAGGACTTGACTGAAGAGAATCTGTTGCTTTTGCAGCTGTCAAGTACATCTGACAATATTTGCCCTTGTATTCACATGCATGCTACAGAAGGCTGCAGAAGGCAGATGCTTTATCCTTTTTCTCCCCTGATCTCAGATCCCCAGGAGGTTAAAGAGAATTAAATAAAATGTAGAAAAACAGAGGTTTCAATATTGTTAAGGGGTTTGATATATCATAATTGTTCAAGACTTTGCTGTTTCCTTGTGGGTCTGTTTATTCCTCACTACGATTAAGTTCATGGTGAAGTCCAGATAAATATGACATTTAATACAATCCTATTCTTGCTGCTATGGAGACATGCCTTGTAGAGTGTGTCTACTTCACTTTGGTCTACCACAGCATGATAAATTCAGCACACTTCTGCCAGATCTTCCTAGCTCCCTGTCTTTGTTGTTAATAGCTTAACATGCATGTAAGTATAATACTTGGCAACTTAACACAACATTTGTCTTCATTAAAGCGCTTCACAGACCTCAGTTAATGAAGCCCTGTCAATGTGGTTTTAGGTGGGAAAGGCCTTTTACAATACAGGAAAAATGGTAAAATTGAGGGACAGAGACAGCAAGCTTAGATCTTCCAATGTGCTCAGGTACCTAGGAGCTGGGTTTTGTGTTACGGCCTCTCCAGTGGGCAAAGCCATTTAAAAATTTTCCTGTCCCCTCCCACAGCTCCGCCTGCAGTTTGTCCTTCCCCTCAGCCACACCAGTTCTCTCGTTTGTGGGGCCTTCTGGAAAGCTGATCAGTAGCGACGTGCTGCTAAGAGTACGTCCTGGCCCCATCGCCTTATCCAGCCCTTAATGAGGGCTGATACCAATGGGAGTTTTTGCTTGTTAAAGACAGGAGCAAAACCAAACCAGGACTTTAGATTTTGCTCATGGTGACAGGGTGATGGTCCCTTTCAAAAGAAACGTGTTCTTTGCTGGACAGGCACAGAAGGAGACAAACTTTCACCTTGCCTAAGGTGAAGAAATGTTCTGTAAGGGTAAAACAATACAAACAGCCCTTCCCAAATTTCTGTGTGTGTGTTTTTTTGTTTTTGTTTTTTTTTTTTTTTTTTTTTTTTTAATTTTTATTTTAAATCTGCATTTGTTCAATGACCTCCTTAAGCCATTACTTCACAAATAGGGGACAGGGAGGAGTAGGAATTAGTGCCTGAGAACGAAGGGAGGGCAAGAATTTTATTAATCAGCTTTGCCAATAAAGAATTCATATTTTGGAATAATTTCCATGGAGGTTAATGGAGTTTAGTATAGAAAAACTAGAGGGCTTTCAACCTAGGCAAAGTGCATGCAGATCTGTCCATATTAGGTCAACTTGAACACTAAAATCACTTTGTTCTCTAGCTGGTCACAGGTCTCTGCTTAACAACTTAGCAGGCTGGGATATAAGGTCCTGCACTTGACTTGCTGCTTAAGGTTGGAAATCCCGGTTCCCCCAGGAAAGCAAGGGCAAACTCCCACGGAGCCAGCATGTCACACTACCTACACCATGGGGTCCATGTGTGGTGTCAGCTTTATAAACTGTTTCTTGTAATTTTTATTTCTGCCCTCTCCATATAGGTTTTAATAAAGGGCATGTTAATGAGGACTGAATGGCATTTATTATCCAGACAGCGTATCATGGCCAGTTAGCCTGATAGATTGGTAAGAACATGTCTCAGCTCCATACCATTATTCAGTCCTTAATTAGGGAATTTTTCCTTAGTAAGGGCTGAACTGTGTCACCATGCAAGGCTTTCAGATTTACCTCGCGTTGCTCATAAGGAGCAAGTGCCTCTTGTGCACACTCCAGAGGAGACAGTCTTCCATCAAGAACCGTGAAGGCTTTGCTCGAATTTCTCATCTAGCAGACTTTAGTGCACAAGGGCTGTGTCTACATGCAGGAGAAGACCCAGGCAGATGTAGCTGTGCTAGTCCTTTAACTCCCTTATTTCAAAATATGTTAGAGGTGGAATTATTTCTCCAAGTGTGGAAATCAGGGCATGCCTGCATTTCTAGTTAAGYTGTAGTACATACCCAGGACTTACCTCTAGATGGGTTCATCTGCTTTATACCCCAGTCCTATTAACTGGGGTTTCTTTCTTTTTACTGGACCAGCAAACCTCTAGCTGCAGAGTCAGAGACTTGCCAAACTGTTGTAAGAGCTGAGCTCCCTCTTTTAACGGGGTCTGAACAAGATGCTTGTCCTCCCAGAAAAAMATTCTGGACACCTCTGGCCAAAATAAAGCCCTGGTGGCATGGACAGCTACTGCATTAGGAAAAACCTCAAAGAATATTTATTTCTGTGAGCAGGTGATGCAAAAGGACTGTAAAAGCAAACTGATAGCAACCACTCAGTGCCTTCTGTCAAGTGAAAGAAAAATGTACTTTGATCCTCTGGGAGATGCATTTGGACATAGTTAGTCATGGAATATTTAGAGGAGCCTTGAGGGGAACTTCTGGTGAGAGAGTTTAGCTTGCAGCCACTACCTGTGGTAGTTGCAAACTGTCATGTTTATTTTTCCTTTCCTGGGGAGAAAAAACAATGCCTGTTTTCAGTAATGATGGGGGCTTGCCCTGTAAAACAACTTTCTCTACCACTGTTATGTAATATTTGTGGGGAGGCAAAACTGAGCAAATCAGATTTGTTCACAACAAATAGAACTTGCTCCTCAGAGGCTGTCGTGATGCAGCTTCCCCAGTTCAAAATGATGCTAATTGGCTCCCACCTAGTTACCAAAGGCAGGCTCTGTGATTTCAGATATGTCACCTGCTGGAAATGACTAGAAGACTGAAAATGTATTCAATTCCTCAGGGAGTGTTTTTTATCTTTTTAAATGAGTTTTTGTGTGAAGAGGTATTTGATAGAATATCCCCGGTGTAAGATAAATGGTTTCCCTGAGTTCAGAACTAATTATCCTCAGGGACACAACAGACTGAACAGCTAGATGAGCCAGAAATAAAATGGTATCTTGTGGCTATAGTGGGAAGTAGGCAGTTACACTCCTACCATACACGATTAGATGGCTATCGAGCTTGTTATTGTCAGAGAGGAAATGACGGGCTTTCTCATACAGAGTCTCCACAAATAACAAAGTACATGTGTGCTGCAGCAGCACTCTCTCTCTGTTGTGCATAGGTAGATGTACATCGCCGGCAGCCTTTGCTGGTTTTATGTATTTCAGACCAAAGGGGGTCTTTACACAGTCAAAAGAGAGAACTTTTTGTGCATGTGGTATTGCACATGCACATGTCTACGTAACATACATATTTAAAATGCACATCTCTTACTGAAGGATGAGAAAGCGTGCTTTTGTTGTTCCTTACAAATCCAGGAATAAAATGAGGTTTTGTCATGTTTGTCCATTGCTTGAGATCATCTTCTGTTTTCTTTATCTCTTCAGTTTTTCTCAGGTATTTTTCATTGACACTTAGTTCAGCATTTGAGGCTCCAGGTTGTGACTGGAAGCAGAAGGGTAAATGCATGTTGAAATTGTTCTTGTAGGCTGAACAAAACCAACCAGAAATCTCATGAGAATTTCAGGGAAAAGTTAAATTTTGCATCTTAGTGTTAAGGTGTTTTGTTGTTGTTTTTTTTCCCTCCCCTCCTCAGCCAAAACTCCCATTAAAACCAGCTGTAGTTTTGCCTGAATAAGGACCGCAAGATCTAGCCAAATTTTGCAGAATAAGAAGGTTGTCTGCTCCTTAAACTCCGGATAAGCATCTGAACTCTGTGACACATTCCTAAATTAGATCATTCCCAGCGCGAGCCTCGCTCCAGGAGAAACCCCGCCAGGCCACGCCGCTGGGCTGCGCTGGGGGAGGCTCCCGCGGGGCAAAGACTTTGGTCCATGGGGCAAAGAGGGATGCGTGGGGAGCACCAGGACCTTGCAGCAGGGGAGGGGGCAGAGGGGAGGGTGGGGGGAGAGGGCGAGGGGCAGAGCACAGGTCTAAGGCGCACGGCTCACCGCATTTGTCGGGATTTGCCGCGTGCCCCATCGCCCACCAGTGCTGCGTCATGCAGCCTGGAGGTGAGAAAAACCTAGAGCATCGCAGCGCTGGCCCCAGCCGGGAGGGATGGGTGCAATCTCTTGGCTGGCCGAGGGCATGTCTCGCTGAGGCTGCTATTTCTACCTGGAGGAGATGGAGTGTGACAGCACACACAGCCTTCAGGTCGCTCACCCTAACTGAAGGGCAAATRCCTCCAGTGGAGAGGGCAGTTTCTCTCTTAGCTCTTTCAGGTGCCACTCAGAAATTGCCTTTTCTAACAAGAGCTCGTTTGTATCAGTCTGCTAAAACTGGGGCTTATGTGAGAACGCAGCACTGCAGGAGCAAATACCAGCCCCAGTGGTCCCCCACCCCGCCTCCCGGGGCAGAGCAAACACATCAGCAGCAAGTTCCTCCAAAGGACTGTTTGGAAGTGTTTATTGCTGAAGTTGCCAAATAGAGAGACATAAAAAGGAGAAAAGTCCTGGCTCTAGCCAGTAGATTCGTGCTTAGCACTGTGTTTTAACTAACTGTTGAGTCTGAGTGCTCAGAGTGCCTTTGAGAGCAAGGTGTGCCCGGGGAAGTCTGAAAACAGGGCTTGTCTGGCTGAAGGAGTAACCCTTTCGGCATCGTCCCTTCCTCCAGGCCTTCCAGGCGATGCTGCTGGTAGGACTTGGGGAACTGCCTCCCAGCATCCCAAGGACTCCTAAATTTTAAACGAGCATTGTGAATGCAAAGGCGGCATTCATAAATTAAGATTCTCTAAAGGGGGTGCTTGCGACTTGTGCTTTCACATATTGCAGTCGCAAAGCTATGAATTTTCTGACTTTTGTCACACTCTGATAAGATTAAAAAAACACAGTTATATTCGATCCTGCTGACTGAGTTGCAGAAGTAATTTCTCGTTCAATTGAAATCTAAAACTTTGGAGATTTCATGTCCACTGGGATGGAAAGTAATTTATCAATTCCCATTAACTTTGGCCACCAATCAGGGAAGTTTTTCTTTGCATTTTAGCAAAAAGGATAATGTATACCGCCTACATTTTATACACTAACAGGAATTTCAGAAAGCAGCTAAGGCTGGGCGCTCTGCCTGTTTAGAAAAAACACCCTTTTTCTAAGAAAAACAGAACTTTGTATTTGGTCTGCAACTTTTATGAGGAGGAGGATTCAAAAGTCAAAACCTGTATGTTTTGAGACTTGCCCACTTTAGGTTACTTCGAACAGCTTTGTGGGAGCTTGTGGTCTTTCAAGACTCTTATTTTTGTACGTGCACATCTGCATTTCTTTTGGGAGTTGCTCTTGTAATACACAAACATTTACTAATGGTCTTACGACGACTGCAGATTACATTTTTTCCAAGGCCTGCAGGCAGAAAAGGGGAGGTTGCCAATCCCTTACAAAAACAAGAACAGTGACATGAACTGTGTTCATTTCTTGTAAAGATAAATAAAACACAAGAAATGCAAAGAAGGGGCATTTCGAAGGTTGTTTTAATTCCCTGAAATTCCTACGTTAGAGCATTTGGGAGAAGGAGAGACTTGCTATTAGTCAACTGTATTGATTTCTGCCACTAAGGAAAGTGGGAGAAAAAACATTTACTGTGCTAAACCGCTGGAGCTTTCAACCAGTTCATATTGAAAATTGTCTCCTGCGGTCTTCTCTCCCTGGCTTTCCCTCTGCAGAAGGGAAGACTGAAGAGGCACCAGGGCAGAGGAATGAGAGGGAGCTCCTCCGTGCCCGCTAGCCCCCTCAAGGGAAACGAGTGCCTGGGGAGAGCCATTGCCTTCTCCCCGCTCCTAGCAATGGGTCATAACACTATTTTCATCATAGTGACAAATCAAGTACTGCTGCGATTAAAAAGTCGTCATCTTTTCAATCTGGTTCCTCTATATGGCCTTCTCAGGTGCTACAAATACTTGCAAGCATAGTCATCAAAATGGTCAAAAAATAGTTGTAGTTGATTTGTTTCAGGCTGCTTGATATTTAGGCTGAGTTTCATGGGAAATTATGTGGGTCTGTGTTTGGGAAAACTGGAATAAGTGTCTTAGTTTTTAGGGKTTTTTTGTGATTATTTTTCTGTTTTGTTTAGAAACATCAAACATTAAACATTTGCTGTTTGCTTTCTTAACAAAAGACAAGCAAAACCAAGCTTAGACATTTCACTAAACTCTTAAAAGTAAAGGTTGATAGATGTATTTTATAGTGTGGCTCTACTCAGAAAAGCGGCTGGGTAATGATGGTGTCTTCTTCCTTAGCGTGACTGCTACTTGTATGCATTCACTCAGATCTTCGACTTTATGACAGAAATAAGTCTTGACAGCTTTTTACTCGTTAGCCCTGCAGAGACTACATAGCTAAGCATCAACTATAGCTAAGAGCTAATAAGCTAGATGTTTCAGTGGTGAGCATTGAAGCCTCAGCAGCTGAGACTTCAGCAGGCTATTGATTGCTCCTTAAGACAAGGGGGTAGTGATTTCCAATCAATTGCATCTATATAAGCCCAATGAAAACAGAGGATGTAGACAGGTATAGGCCGAGGCCTAATTTATGTGACAGTTTGTAATTTTTTCTCATGATATTTGAAATGGAAAGGACAAAGTTTCATTGTCAATGTCCAGGTAGAACTTGAAGGACCAGGAATTAGAAGTTTTTTCCTTGTAAACTTAGTGCATTTGAGACTGAAAAACTGTAAGGATAGGACCTTATGGTATTATTTTGTAAGTGCTTTTCAGGACAGAAGGCATAGTGTAAGCACATTGGTAAATAAGGGGAGAAAACTTGATGAGAGAAAAAGGATCTTTAACAAGTAGGACTGATTTTTGCTAGGAGGACAGAATGGCAATTATTAAGATTAATAAGGATGTGGGTCAGCTAAATGCTGACAAATATGAAAGATCCAAAAAGGTCCTAAAGGGTACACTAGCAAAGTTGATAGAGTAATAAATGAGCAAACCTTTATTTTTTTTCTTTTCAGAAGTTACCAATATATTTAAAGACGTATATTTTCTCAGGAAGACTAGATTCTTGTGGCTAGATTCAAACACAAATAATTTCAGCATCCACATTTTCTCTGTGTTGAAAGAAAAGCTCACTTCACTCCATAAGTGTCCCTAATCTCAGGTTAGAAAGAAAAAAACCAGCCACAACACCATACTTCTCAAAAGAAATGAACCCCAAATAAACCCAAACAGACTGYCTGTGTACCTGACTTTTAAGTTAATACAATTCTAGGTCTGAGAAATCAAAATGAAACAGTAATGAAATGGAAGGCTGAACTTGAAAGATTAAATATAGGTTTACCCTTTCAGGGCTATACTTTAAGACATCATTTGTTTTCATCATYATTACATTTTTTGTAACTGATAGTTCTTTTAATACAAATTGGATTTCATATTGAAAGTAAATAGATGCTATACTATATATAACACTTCCTAGATTTGATTCTTAAGGTTTTGGCTATAACAGCTCAATGCTGAATCATTAGTGTTTGAAACTGCAGTACGTGGTAAGTTGCCCTAATAGATTTTCTGCAATGTTCCTGAAATTAACCCATGAATTTGTAAACTCCTTTCAAATAGCTGAAAATAACTGCTGTGACTGTAGAAATCTGAGGCAGAGACTGAAAAGAAGATGTGATATTTTGTAATTTTTGAAAATTATGAAAGTACAAATGGGAAAGCCTGTGGAGCTGTAATGGGAACTGCACCTGCTAAGTCCATTTTTCATTAATAAAGTAATGAAACAAATGCTAAGGGATGACAGCTGATGAGCAATAACACCTTTATACATATATAAAATAATCTCTGACATACTGATTTGATATTTTTTTGTTAAATTACTAAATTTGTAACCAATGGTAATGATGGCATGACTGAAATACAGCTATTTCTCAATATTATTAAAGAATTTTATACAATAYCTCCAATCCTGAACAATTATTTCTTAGCAACTTGGGTATAAACATTGGCTCATGCATGGAAAGAGTCTAAATAAATGGTGGTGATTTGCAGCAAAATATTGGATCTTGGGAGGTGCCCAAGTGAGGTGGTGCTGGGCAGTGTGATGTTAGCTTTTATTTACAGTGTTTATTAATGTTTTGTGAGAGAAGTGTAAACTGCACATTAATTATGTTCCACAGGGACTAAATGAGGAGGTGTAGCAGAGGATGAACTAATCACTTTATCACTTGCTGGGCACTCTGAGCTGGTATAATTTAGTATAGTCCAACTAAAAGTGGGAATAAATTCTCCCTGATAGGAAATTTACATCCTAGGCTTGTATGTGGATCTGTGTTTTATTCCCTTCAGACATTATATATCTATTATTATATGCCAAGGCTACTGGCTTTTCTCTTGTTCTGGGTGCCAGGAACACTCAATGGTTCTTAAACTGCTTGTAGATGACGAAAAGTGCAAATAAAACAATTTTATTAATGATGAAAAAAGGAAGCACATAAATATTGAGGATCATGAAGAGACACAAAAGGACCAGAAAAGGCTGGCAGAGCGAGGACAGGCTGCTGCTGAACCAAACATGACTTTATTCTTTGGGTGCCGTATATTTACAGGGTGTGCTCACAGCCATCCTGTGGAGAATGAGGAGGCCATGGCCACCCATGGAAAAGTCTCACACAAARGATACAATACGATGCTGTGCTGATTTTTGTAGGAAAATTTCTCTAGTTCTTTTAATTCTGTTTCCATGCTGGCAAGAATCCCCTGGCCGTGCACTGAGAAGACCCTACTCTTTCATGGGTAGGAGGAGGGGGACGGGGAAGATAGATAGAAAACAAAACCCCTGCACGGACAGGCCTCTGGAAGACACTCGCGTTATTGGTCTGGAGAGTGGACATGTGTTTCTCAACTGGAACCCTCTGGAGCGGAGGTATTTTCCTGTCAAAATGAGTTTTAAGGAATTTTAAAGCCTGTGAAATTGCTCGGAAGCCTTTGAGTATGCACGATGGCAGAGTTGCGGGGGTGACCTCAGTAGGAGCAGTCTAGCTGAGCTGGCTTTCATCTCAAAGTGGCTCAGGTGTCAACAGCACTGAAGTTGCAGGGTACAAACTTCAGCTTTTGCTCAAAGCGGTCAAGCTAAAACGTGGCAGCTACTTGTGCTCTGACTGCACCGAGGCTGGCTTTCGGGGCAGGTGCAGACCAACACAAGCTTCCTTACCCTAGATCATGTTTTCTGTGAGGAATGAGTTTAGAAGGGCAAGTTCAAAGACAGTCCAGGCAGGCAAGGCCAGTACATTTGAGGCTGCTGAGAATGGTGCCTGTAATTCTAGTAGTACTTAGCACATTGCAATGGAAATGAAAACCTTGTAACATCTTCCATAGACGCTTAAGATACTTGGAGGCAAGACAAAGTTTTGATTTAAACCATTGGCTTAGGTTACTTTAAGCAAGAAGAGTGCCTTGAAGTAGCTTAGTTATGGACATGCACTTTGTCCTCTTGCCTCTCGTGTCAGCGTGAAAACTTTTAGGAGAGTAGGAAATGAGGTGGTTGGAGTGGTTATACAATAAACCTCTAGAGGAAGATCTTGCCTACCAACACCTAAAAGGCTCTGTGTTACCAGTGGTTTGAGATGTCTTATTTATTCCTTAAGAGTTTTCCACATTGATTGGGCTTAAATGTGCTCCTTCTACAAAAATGTCCATCGGGGTGATTAAGTCTTGCATAAAAAGTGCAGTAAATTCKCCCTGGCTCCAAGAGACTGTTTTGCAGTCATTCGGCACTGGCGTTCCCTCCTCAGCACCCTGTAAATCAGGTACYATCTGGCAGTTTTGAGTTAGTTCCCCTACTTTGTCTATTCGTTGAGCAAGTGCTGGAGACAACTGCATTTGTCTGCGTGCACAGTCATCTGGGATCTCCCCTGTAACTTCAAGTCTGGAAAACTTGAAAAATAGAAGGCATTGGGATGGGGATTGAAATCCTTCCTTCTGCTGCCTCCAGCCTCAGGCCCAAGCCAATGGAGAGGCAGCTGCTGGAACAAACAGTAAAAAAAGGATGTGGATTCACACCATGGCAGGCGCCGGGCAGTTACCCTCACAGAGCTTGAGGGATGTTCACCTGGCAGTGCAGGGGATGTGCTTGGGGTTTCTCTACATACAGGGGAAGCTCATCCAGTATAATGCATCCTCTGTGGCATCCTCTGGGCTGCTAACTCAGATCTAGGGAGGGTAGATGTGGTCCACTTGCTCTTGATTGCCATGTGGGACACCACCTACCTGCAGGGGAGTGAGAAAAGAGATATTCATGACCTTCTTTCAACATGAAAATTGCAACTATTTTTTTCCTGGGCCTCTCAAGTCAGGAGTCACTTTGTTCCCTCTTTTCTTACAGCCATAAGGACCATCAGACTCTGCGTCTCAATCATGAGGGTGGCATTTAATGGGGTGCCTTGTCTTTTCATTGGTCGAGAACCCATCAACCATGGTGCCTATGCCATTGGATTCACTTAGTCATGCCTAAGATGCACTTGACAAGATGTTAAAGTGCCACCAGCACCCATCTGATTTCTTCTTGTTTCTCTGCTGTGGCAGCACAAATTATATGGCTGAAAGCCTTTCATGGTTCTTGGACTCAGATCTATCCTGCAAACATTAAATACGGTCTGATTATAAATGCTGCTCCGTGGTCTGATTTAACATGTCTTTGTTGGGCAAAGCTCCTGGTGACACTGAATGACTCTCTAAGTGAGGAAAAGTGGATTTTAGAGGACAAAATGTTTAAAATATTTGTTGGGGAGCTAGTTTGAAAAGAATAATAAGGAGAAAACATTTTGTGTGGAAGACTTTAAATTCCTGACTAAAGTATATGGCAATTTTCATTTAAGGCTTTATATATATTCTATAGATATAATATATATATATATTCCTTTTAAAGGGAAGACTTGGGGATTTCAGGCGTTTGAAACAGTTCTCTCTGTCAAGGGCACAAGGCCATAAGTTGTGATTTTTGGATCACTACTTCTCTGCTGAGCTAGTCTAACTCGTGAAGTTGGTAAAGGTTTTAAACTGGCAGAGATATGCCTGAGGCAAGCTTCAGGCATATTGGCATCACAGCTGCCTTGCTGCTTTGTCAGCAGAAAAGTGGTACCATATAGACTGATTAGAGGAACACAGGTAAGGGAGCGGTAGAGGATTCCAGATAAAATAAACAAATTAAGCAAGTTTTTTTAGATGTTTGATTTTTGTTTCCTGGAAAGGTGTTTTACTGCTCTATTTTGAGAGTTTGTCATCAACTGATGTGCCAGTTTAGTCTGTAATCATGTGACTTGGCACGTTTTAAACAGGGCTACTCCTGGTTTACTCCCCTGTGAGTGAGATGCATTGCACATGAAATCAAAGGCATTTCTTGTGGAAACCATAGTTTTATATCAGCTTCTTAAGTACACATAACAAGCCAGATGAGAATGCATTTTGTACCTTGTTCTTGATGACACGTTGGAGCATGAGGCAGTTGTGAAATTTTTATCCAGATTATGATTTCTGAAATTTGATGATCTTTTAGACATCATGGTCTTTGATTTGAATCTATCTAAACATTAAACATTGACATATAATGTTTTGTATATGTAAACATACTTTTTACTTTTCATTTTCCAGTAACCACAGGGAGGTTATTGACAAGATGAAGCTAGGTTCCTCACAGCACTGCATGCAGGGTGGGTAAGAGAAAATAAGCATTAGTTGAAATGAAAGATTCAGACAGCATATAGTTGAGCAATGGAGCAGGTTGTCCAGAGAGGCTGTGCAGCCTCCATCCTTGAAGGTTTTCAAGACCCGGATGGAGAAAACTCTGAGCACCCTTGCCTGATCTCATAGCTGAACCTGACTTGAGCAGGACCTTCTGGGGTCCCTCCCAAGCTGAATTATGCTAGGATCTTATGATTATTAGCTGCTAGTTTGTCCAGTCTAATTCCAAAAATTATTATGGGGAGTGTTAGATCAAGATGGAGACCCTTTCTCAAACTGGAAATAATTTATAAACACAGAAGGGCAGCTGGGATGCTGTCATTGCTTGATGAAGACTGATATTCAAGAAAACATGTTTGTAAATCATCAGGATGGGAACTCAACTCCCTCTGGCACTGGTTGAAATGTGATTTCTACATATTCTTAACACAGTTTTTCAGTCAGCTTGGCCAGGGCCTAGGAAGGAGACTGGTGGTTCARCTCCATTCCTCTTCATTTCCAGGCCTCTCCAGGGCAGCAGTTCAGAGATTAATCAGTTGTGAGCAGTTTCATTGGGTTTACATGTTAGTAAAAGTGAGAACAAACCAGGTAATCTGGGGTTTATGCTGACAAACTCTCTGCTGTGTTACAGTTAGTCCCCTGGGACATTTTTCTTTGGAGTCTTACAATGTTTTGAAGAAACTTCTTGCCTTCTTTTGGCTCTTTGCTGCCAGTGAAAAGGACATTCAGATACCTTCTCAAGGTTTTTCCCCTCTTCCATTTCACGTCTGCTGGTTGAGCTACGACTTCCACTTCTCTTAGCAACCCTTCCAGATCTCCTCCTCCTCCTTCCTCTGGCTCCACAGGCAACGCTAATGARCCGTTTGCTGAGAACAGCTTTTGCAGCATCCCAAATGAGATCTTCAAGGAGCCCTCTGGGAAGCTCAGTGCTCCTCCACTTCTTCTCCAGGTTTTCTTGCTTAATCAGAAATCCCTGTCCTGAACACCAATCCAGGACCCTCACGCTTATTTTTTTCTCCAAAGGGCAAGTTAATTCCAGCTCTTACCCCACTGACTTCAGTGGATTTGCCTCTGGAACATGAATTTCTTATTGTCTTTCACTTCTGAGTACCACTAGTACTAAGATAACTGCAGTTTTATGAGCTCTGTGTTTAGTGACTGCCATTAAAAAAGCAGCACTTTAGTGCCCTCTGATATTTGAGCTTTACTATGGTATTTGTAGTATCTTCTATAGTAAGAACAAGAAGTACTGCAGTAAAGACGAAATCTGAGGTACCGTAAATGTTAAATTTATTTTAAACGACCCACTGCAGGCTGACAAGAAAGATATACTTAATACTTTAGTCTATAAATATAAAAATTGATCCAAGACTATGACCCAGGAAAGTGAGAAAGAAGTAACATTTTTCTCTCGGAGAAGTTGCCTCTTGTGTGAATGAGTTACCTCTAAACCTTCCAATTTTTAGGTTATTCCATGATTAGTGACCTTTGGTGGCAGTACCACAGCTTGTTTCTACTGGTCCAGTCTGCTGTTAGGGGAAGGCCATCTTTGCGAGGACCTGACCTTGTCAAATGCAGGGGAGCGTGCACCTTTAAAATGTGACTGCTCCAAGTCTAAAGGAAAAGTGTGTTGTCTGAGGCTTTCAACCCAAAGCTCTGAGCAACTGTAACTTCTGCTAGTTTCATTCTGAAGTATAAATAGAGCAGCTTCAGATGTTTAAAGCTGTCTACCAACAGAGAGGGACTAATTTTTAAAGCTGCTGGCATAGGTGGAAACTTATGGAAAATTCCCAAGACTTTTGAAAATTGCAAGGTATTTTATAAATGTTCTTCATGAGAGGATTTTTGCATATATTTCTTCTTTGGAGGGAAGACAAACCAGTTGGGTTAATAATGAAAAACAATCCTGTTTAGGAAGAAATTGCTGCTATACAGCCAAAACCCTCTCTTTGCTGATGCAAGAATACAGCTGCTTTGGTCACAAACTCTTGAAGAGTTATGGTATTTTTCTACCTATGGTAGTGAATGTGTGAGGAAAGAAGAAGGGAGCTGATAGTCCTGTAGCCCTCCTTCCCTTTGCTGCTAGTGCCCTTGGGTGTCACAAATGCCACTGTACCCTGCAGTGCAGCTGTGAGTGCAGCTGTGTATGTCCCCATCTCAATCTTTGTCTTCTGCTTCAGTCTTCTATCACACTGATACCGCCTGGATGTGTTGGCCTCTGAGGATCAACATGCTGCAGCTTGCCCACCTCCTCAGCTACAGCCCATGCCAAGATCAGCATCCAGACAGCCCTAACAGCGTGTGTTAGCAGTTGGACAAGTTTAGCAGTGCATGGTGAGCCCTGCTATGCATGTTTGGGTTCCTCCTGTGGCCTAGGAGTTTGCCACCTCTGTTTTCACTCAGTGCTAAAACGCTACGAGACATGGTCTGCACGGAGATGTGAAAAGGTTGTTGCAGTGCCTCACTGCTTCATGGATTGAGTCATGTCATTAGCAGTCCCCTGGTGCTAAGAGGTTCTGTAAAAAGCAAATTAAAAAAAATGTGGTTGTAGAGGAATATTTTACAAATGTAGTACTGATTTCCATTTAGGTGTGTTTGTAGTGTCAGAAGGGGGGCTAAATAAAAGGTTTGAGCTGGCAAGGTGGCTCTTCTTGTGGTGGTTTTAATCCAAGGTTATGAAAGGTGACTAGAAAATTTTGGTGCTCAAATGAAAATGTTTTAGAGAGGTCTAATTTTCAGAACAGAGGTACAGAGCATGTTTTGGAAACCAGACAGGGGCATCTCAGAGGATGCTCAGTGAATCTGCCACCCTTCAATAAAAAACTAGTCAATAGGCTTTTGAGGAGAGGTATCTGTATTTCCTTTGTTTCTATACCCAAGTTGGCTGGTCAAATTAACCACACAGTTTCTTTAGGATCCTGTCGTAAGGAATGGAGACACTGTTTATTTCAAAAAACTGTGGAGGCAAATGACAAAGAGCATACCAGAAGCCCAGAGAGAGTAGCCAGCTACCACAAATGGCTGAGTTAGGTGGGTGGGCAGTGCAAACACGTCTGAGAACTTCTTTAGGTATATGGGTCCTGGATAGCAGCATTGTTGCATTTTAGAATTAGTTTTACAGTTATRTGTAAAACTCTTTAAATATAGTTATGTGTCCTAAAATTAGGAAACACAGTAAATGGATGTCCTGGTTTTGGCTGGGGTGGAATTAATTTTCTTTCTAGTAGTTGGTATAGTGCTATGTTTTGGGTTTAGTGTAAGAAGAATGTTGATGACACGCTGATGTTTTTAGTTGTTGCTAGGTAGTCTACTTTCTCAAGGACTTTTCAGCTCACATGCTCTGTGAGGTGCACAAGAAGCTGGGAGGGAGCATAGCCAGGACAGCTAGGCCAGCTGGCCAATGGGGTATTCCATACCATRTGATGTCATGCTCAGCATATAAGGCTGGGGGAAGAAGAAGGAAGTGGGGGACGTTCGGGGTGATGGCGCTTGTCTTCCCAAGTAGCCGTTACGCGTGATGGAGCCCTGCTTTCCTGGAGATGGCTGAACACCTGCCTGCCCATGGGAAGTAGTGAATGAATTCCTTGCTTTGCTTTGCTTGCGTGCGCGGCTTTTGCTTTCCCTATTAAACTGTTTTTGTCTCAACCCACGAGTTTTCTCACTTTTACCCTTCCGATTCTCTCCCCTGTCCCACCCGGGGGAGAGTGAGCGAGCGGCTGTGTGGGGCTTAGTTGCCGGCTGGGCTTAAACCACGACATGGTATTTGAACAGTGTACCAGCTTCTGCATTTGAATGTTAGAGTGTGCTTAATCATCCTCAGTCATTAAGGAAATTCTGTGTGTGAATGTGTCCGTGGGCATGCATGTACATTTAGCTCTTTCCAGAACCCATCTGGTTGACTCTGTTGCTTCTTCAGAGAGTATAAGGTGTCTTTTAAATCTCTGTTATGCCACATTTATTTTCTTTGCTTTTTTTAGAAGGAAACATTCTTCTTTTAAACTTAAAAAMCCCCAACTTTTAAAAGTGCCTTTCTATAAAGCTCAAGGTTCCTTTGACATGCTTTAAGAGTTCAAAACAACTGCAACAACAAAAGCAAACCCAGCAATTTTCTCAGAATTAGAATATGGAGAAAAATCCTTCCATTGCAGGCACAAATATCAGCTGTATCGTCTTCCCAGCCCTGTTCTTTTCCTCTCCCATTGGAGGTCTGAGGAAAGAAAGGTGCTTGTAACACGAAGGAGAGAAAAACTAATTCAAGTTAATATTAACAAAATGTGAGAGGAGAATCAGGGAGTGATTTCTGAAGTCCGAAATGCTTTGTGGAAAGGACTATGATAACTTCTTTGTCACCAGCAAATAGAAGACATTTTAGCCTGATGCTTCTTCTGACCAAGTGCTGCTGTAGCAAGGCAATGGTTTGAGCCTCTCCCTTGTCCTAAGGGAGGGAATATATAGTATGAGTATCAATTCCACCCAGCTCTTCTGCCAAAGCCTTCCAAGCTTCTTGCATTTAGAGGCCAGAAAGGCCTACGGTGACCTCCTAAATAAAGCAAGTCATGGAATTCAATCCACTGATGTCTGCATAAGGTCCTTAGCTTCTGTTTGAACATAGGCTTTAGTAGACATCCAGTTTTGTTTTAAACGCATCAGATAATCAGAAATCTACTGTATCCCGCAGGAAGCTGTTCAAATAGTTCTCTCTTCTCTCTCAAAAGCATGCATTTCATGTTGTATTTGAACATTTCTAATTTCAGCTCCTTAGTGTTTCGTATCTCATCATCCAAAGATGTTAATAAGCATTCAGCATCAGGCTTAGACAAGATCACTGGAGCAACTGTTGTCCCAGCTGCTCACCCACCCCCTTCCCAGAGGTTGCTGTCCACCAGAGCAGGGATGGTTGAATGTCTCCTGAACTAACACAGTTTACAATGATAAACTGATCCTGGGCAGCAACTTGCAAGAAATGAAGACTGAACTGGATCTTGCTGCAGCCATACAGTTTGATCTGCTGCTGCATGCATATCAATATTTTAATGTACTAGACTGAGGTCCCTCTTATCTCCACGGACACAGTTATGATCAAATCTCTTCCTAACCTTCTCTTTGAATAGACTGGCCTTTGAATCTTTCACTGTAAAATGTGCATTTGAGGCCTCAAATCAATTTTGTAACTATTTTCTGAACTATATTTAAACATGTGGACATGAGACTTGGATAACCATTCCTGGACAATCATTCTGCAATCTGTGTTAATCTACGTAGACCTCTCCTCAGTAAAAAAAGGTGAGCCTTTCATACAGAGGCTTCTTTCCAAATAAAGTTCCCAATCCTGCAAGTGTGACCTGACACCAGACTCCTCCAGGAAAATGTGGGTAATGAAGCTTTGATATTTTAACCCCCATTTAAATACCTCTGAGAAACAAAAAGCAAATGGCAAAATTAGGGTAATTGAATTACATTTTTTTTCTTTGTTTTTCACTGCTGTAGTGAAAAAAGTTAACAGAATACAAAACTTTAGCACTGAAAACACATTTTTATTTGATTTTTAAAGAGAAGTACTTTCTTCCAACAAGGAGCTGGCAGTTTAAAGCAGGATATTAGGACTGTTCATTTCCACACAGAATTTCACTGGAGTAGCTATAGTACATTGTGTGACCAAATTAATATGTATGAGAACGTCCAATATGTGCATGCAAAACCTCATTGTTTTTATGGCAGCTCGTTGTGCAGCAATTCAATGAAGTCAGCAGTGTAGTCTGAATTCAAGTTACTTTGCAGTGAATTGGAAATCAGGAAAAGTATGAGCTACCTTACATTGCTGGACTAGGTGAAGTTCATTAATGTTCATTTTGGGAATGATTTAATGATGAGCGGTTGATACATTGCCAGCTTATAAAGTCAGCTCAATATCAACTCATTACCAAGAAGCTGAACTCTGTCTGGGTTGTTCTGAGACTTGTACCTCAAACAACACTTAAGGGAGAATCATAATTTTATTAAAAGAAAAAAGTCTTCGATGTAAGAAACAATTTTTTAAAAATAAGGTGAGAGTTTAGAGAAGTAATGTTGGAGCTGCCTTGAAATTACTTTCCAGGAAAGCTCTCACCCTTAAAAAATACAACATGAATAACAAGGTATGTCAATGTCTTTTTCATGCTAACACAAAACCACTATTCTTTGCAACTGCTAGAAGCTGCTTATGTAGAAGGCCTGCTATCTTATACTTTTAGATCTAGGAAATCAACACTGAATTTAATTTAAACCCAGTATACAAAAACAAATCAGTAACACCATATCAAAAGCACAGACTACATCTGGTCTCAATCAGTTTATATACAACATTTAACGCACTTGAAAGCACACCACCCACAGCAACAACTCCCGGCGTGCTGAGAGCTTCCAAAGCTACCTTCCTTGCTTTCTTTTCCTCATTTAGAGTGTGTTCTTTAAAAACAGACAAATAAACAGACTTCATTTTCATGATTCACATTTTCCATAATCTTGAGTCTGAGGCACTGGCTCCACCTTTTTTTAAGCTATTCCTGCATTCCTTCATTTGTTGTCCGAGGCACGAAACAATGTGATCCATAAATCCCATTGATTTGGCGTGTACTTTGCAGCCACACCTCTTTCCAAATATGTTATTTGGGGATCCCAAATACATGAGATTATCTTTTAAATGTTTATTTAACCAAAGTACTGATGTATTGACTTAATTGTGTCTGTTCTCAATATCTGCTTAAACAAGCAAGGAATACTAAAAGATAACAACGTTGTTGATTGATTTGGCTGTGTGACATTTGATGCAATCCATATGGGCCACAAAGTCAGCATTAGGTTTGCAATCAGAAGAAGTCAGCTCCAAAATCTTAAGGAAGAGGAAAGCTGTTGGTGCTGGGAAGAAATTCAATTCCTGTAGTAAATGATCATTTGTTTTTGTTTATTCACCCCAGTGACATATAGGAAGGTAATGTCTGTAAATCAGCTGACAGCAAAAAAGTTAGCTCCAAAAAAATAATTGCAAACTAGGACCTGCCAGTTTCACGCCTAGTAGTTTAAAAATACTAATAAAAATAGGAAAATCTGTGACAGGAAACTGATTTATATAAAAACCAGCAAACCTCTGTTATTTGTAATGTGCAGTTTTCCACCTCTTAGAAATGATCCCTGAGAAAAATTCATAGTCTGAAGATGTCATTATCCTGTGGATGTTTTAAGATGTCCATGCCTATGTTTAGACTTTGGGGATGGACCCTATTTTACCCACCCAAGTCAAAACAGTGGCTTCTTGGGTGTTTTTTGCCTCTTAAGTGCCTAGCCAGCTCCTGCAGCTTAAGAAGAGAGAGCAGAAGCTGATCATGTTTTTGATGCAGAGGTGTTGCAGCTTCCCTTTGCAGGCAAGCCAGAAGCCGTGGAAGAAATGGAAAGAGAGGAGAGAAGTGGAGCCAGAAAGTCTCAAAGAGAATACACACAAAATTCTTGCTGAATTTTTGGATTATTGTATCAATTTTGAGTACCTTGGAAAAAGCAATTTTGTTTTGCTCCTGGTATATTGTATTTGTTCAAGTAGAGCCATTAAAAGCGTGGGCATAATAATTTGTGAGGTAGCTTGTGACCCATGCTGCTTTTTCTTGCCTTCCTCACCCTAGTTAAACTTTAAAAGCTTCCTACATTATTGTCAAATGCTTCTTGCAGCTAAGAAGATAAATGCAGCAAATCATCTCCTGTTAACAGGTAAATTACAGGTTCTCCCTACTGGAAGAACCAATAAACATTTTCTGTACAAGGCAACAGTTTGTTTTCATTGAGCTTGGAATGGAAAATGCAGACAAACTCTGTGAACTGAAAGTTTTGAGAACAGAAAAATGGGAAAATTAGGAACTTAATGTTTCACTATGTACCAAGAATGTCTGTCATATTATGCCAGGCACTTTAATGAAGAAATTAACAATACACATTTAGGACTGTATCTTCAAGAGAGTTGTAAGCAACTTAGGTGTACAAAGTATTTTGCACTGGAGACAGTGAAAGGTAAGCTAATAAAGAAAAGATATGGTGTCACATCCAGACCAGGTAAACTGTGCAGGGCAAGGTAGGCTATGCATTTCTATCCTACAAGCCATCTCTGTTCTGCGACTTGTAAATTTTCCCACATTTGAATAGTCTCATCTAGGCACCTGGGTCTCTCTTAGGTGATAGCAACTACCTAATGATCAGGAACATATTCCAGAATAAGGAGTTTTATGCTTACGGCTGTCTCTTTTCCACGCCTAAAGTGTGCTGTTTTTCTGGAAATAACATAGGGTTGTGATGACAGGTGTTACGGTTTCTTGCGGGATCCAGATGTTTGAYGTCAGTGTTAGACGCTGTGGATACAGAACTGCTGGCTCAGCTATAAAGGGTACCTGGCCATGTGAGTTAGGGCTCCAGAAAGCCAGAGGCCACGGTACTGCCTCGTCTGCCCTGCTGCCACCTTGTCTGTCAGCTGTTGTGCAGTGCAGTCTGGCTTGGCCACATCTTTGACCTCAGCTTCATCAAACGGTATTGTTTTCTTGTCTACCGCAGGAGGCTCTCATAACGAAGCTAAATACTGCTTTTCTTAGTTTCATGAGCTACTCTTTTTATTGAGGGCAAAGCAAGCAGAATGTCCTGCAATTGCTCTGCTATTTTCCCTTCCTCGTTTATAATTTTTAACCTTTTCACTATCCCCTGCTGGCTTGAGTTGAGTGGGAATCAACGCTTACTGCTTGCTAACGCCAGGCTGTAATGAATGCATGTTTTACACCACATTGCAGCCTTTCTGCTGGATTTGGTTCTGACATAGGCTGGTGGGACAAGCTGTCACTTGTCACTCTCATGATGTTTTCCTTCTGAATGGGTTCTTTGGCATCCTTTTGCCCAAAGGACAGTCAGACACTCTTCTCTTGCCTACTCTATTTGTTTTCTTCCAGTGCTTATTGCCATGCTTGTGCCTGATGCAGAGAGGTAGTTACTGTCCTTTAGAAATTTGCAATAGGTATTAACCTAGGGCACCGACACAGGTATTTTTGTGATCCAAGGAAGACGTTAAATAGCTGAGGTAGGAGGGGGGATGACTGTACCTATGAATGAACCTGGTGCTCTGTGGAAACCTTAGCTAATTACTTCTGGATGAAGAAACCGTCAAGGTCCGCTGGCCGAGACGTTGGAGGCTGTTACCTGAGCAGTTCCATGGGCCCCGGGCAAGGAGCCAGCGCAGCTTCCAGCCTCTGCCAGCCCATTAGCTGCAAGCTACTAATATGACACATCCCTCATGACTTGTGTCCTCTAAAGCCAGCGCTGGATTCAGTCCCAGATCCAAGCTCCTACATCACCGGGTTTTTCCAGAATTTCAGTTTTTTATTAGAAACAAACAAGCAGACACAAAAGCCTAACCATTCCTTGCTGCCTAAAAAGCACACACAGTTGATGCCATGGTGCCTGCTTTGGTGTACAACAGTACTGGTGAGAGGTGTGAGCACACTGAGAACCTCACTACGGTGCTGACATTACAGCCTAAAGATCTGTGAGACCCTTCCCAAATCACCTTGTGAGAAGTCTGCATGAGAAAAATGTGGCAGCCCCAAGCCTGCACTTCCAGGGAAATGCCTCTGCAGGCCTGAACAAGCATTGAAATAAGTGGAGAGGAAAAAGATTTCACCTAGACTTTGCTCGGCTGGAACGGGGGGGTAACTACCGGTGCTAATGCTTACTTGGGGGTGGCAGAAGGCAGCAGCCCCAGCACAGCATCCCCGGCAGCGCTGGCGGCAGGAGGAGTAGCCTAATGACCGGTGCAGTGGGCTTCTCACCGGTACAACTACTACTTACACATTCGCTTTCTAAAAGGACACCTCTTCACCTGTGTAAGACAGCTCAAAACTATTTTAAGCAGGCACCAGCCTTGTCCAGGAAAGCCCAGACAACGCTGACATCTCCAAAGGTAGGAGGTAAAGCAGCTGAGATGAGTGAACACAACAGTGAAGGGTCAAAAGCCCAGCCAGACAAAAAACACAGCATCCGTCCCACACTGGCCATTAATCTCACAGAGTAACGAGAGTCTGGGAAAGTTCCTTCCTTTCTCTGGTGGAAGGAGGCAGCTGGGCAGACCCCTGCCAGAAACACAGCACTGGTCAGGCCGTGGGTGACAGATGCGTGCCGGATGAGCAGAAGTCTCCTGGAGGAAAGCCAACCTGCACCGGGGCYGGGGGCTGCGCTGGAGGGCCACGGCATGGGCTGGCGGCACTGCTGGGGCAAGGGCGCTTTGCTTTGAAGAGGAGAGGAGGCGTTCACCAGCCTGCATGACAGTTGGGACCGGGAGCCTGAAACAACCTTGCAGCCRTCCGAACCGCTGCTGTGTCAAAACATCAGTCGCCTTTGGTTTTTGTAGTTTTGCTCTCTGTGGACTTGTTTTTTATTGAAGGATGAATGTCTGCCTCAGTCTATAGCATTTATCCAACTTTTCCTCTCTGAAAACTACTGCATAGGAAATCTCACAGTAGTGACAGGAGGAAGATGGAGCTGTGTCTGCACGCTGGCTCCAGTCACAGACCTGTCACACACACACAGCGTTTGCAACAGCCTAGCGGTTTCKGCCAAGAGTGTTTTTTTCACTAGTCTTCATAGCCCAACAAAACCCATTCTACAGACTTCTTAATACCAATGCAAAGATGCCGTATGYAGGCACTGCCTGGCCCCCCTCCACGTGGAGGGGCAGCCCCATCTGGGTGTGTTGTGCCTCTTCAAGCCGATTGCCTTCTGTATAGGCAGCAGCGGCAGCAGGTGGCAATAGGTCTCTCACCTGAGGTAACTCTGTTATTAACAATGGAAACAGCTGGGCCCACTTGTGGTCTTTCCATCCTTAGGCTATTTGTTACTGTTCCTCAGCAGGTGGCTGTCAAGCCTGCAGATGAGCTGGTGGAGGAGCCTGGGAAAGCCCCTTGGTGATCCTGTGTTGGACTCCTGGGGCACTTTGGTTGCTTTTCTGTGGTGAGTGAAGCTAACCCGGCTGGGATGGGATGAGAATTGCCTCCATAGTCTATTTTGCCAGCTCTGTTGTGTCAGTTTGGACCTTCAGCAGGGGCACAATAACTGATGGTGCGCATGCAAATAATGTTTTAACCTTGTACAGCTGTTTCTGCAATAAGTGACTATGAACTAAGAAAGGAAGGAATTTGATCCATGCATTATTTCAGTTTTCTCTGAATACATCCATGTTACTATCTAACCTTGCTTTGGATTTTCTGGTACCTGGCGTTCTTTAATATTTGGACATGTAGGCTTATACTCAGGAGCAGACTTGGTGCATAGTTCTTTCTGTGCCACCATGGTTTTCAGCCCAGGGCAAGAGTAATGTACGCTGGTACCAGTTTCAGTTGACTTTGGCAAATTAGACTACAAGCTTGAACAGCTTGGTAAAGGCTATGTGCCCTGTTCAGCCATTGCTCTTGTGTCGTTGGCATTCCCTGAGGGAGGAAGCAGACTGGCATGGGTGGCAGCTCCTGATGCCACCAAGGTTGCTCTCTGCCCCACAGCCCCTCTGAGCACCCAGAGATGGCAGCTGAGTTAACAGCATAGGAGAGAGAGTAAAGAAATACTCACTTTGGAGCCCATAGGAGCCAGCAGAAGGCATCAGTGCTCCCAGCTGCCCGTCAGCTAGAATAACCATCCCTGCAGCTTGCTTGGTGGAAGCTCCCTACTTTGCTCCATCTAAACCAGGCATCTGAGCCTTCTGGATAACCTCAAGCTGCAGGAGCTCAGGAATTTGCTTGGTGAGGGCTGGAGGACARCAGGGTTTGCTGTCCTGAGGGCTGGTCCCTCAGCCACACAGTGCATCACTATAGTCCTGCAGGCAAACAGCTTAGCCCCAACAGCCAAGTAGATATTGCTGTCCTGCTTTAAATGATATTTCAGAAAATTATATTAACCCATGAAAACTTACTACTCAGATTACGACAAGTCCACCACGTGCTTTGGTGTTTAGA
The DNA here is from genome assembly GCA_030449065.1 of Oceanodroma leucorhoa. Taxonomy (NCBI): domain Eukaryota; kingdom Metazoa; phylum Chordata; class Aves; order Procellariiformes; genus Oceanodroma; species Oceanodroma leucorhoa. The sequence continues at coordinate 5,941,587 of JASVER010000016.1, forward strand.
TATCCAGGAGGAGAAAGCTTGTGTTTTCTCATGCACGTGTATTTCTGAGTGTAATGTTTCATTAACTTTTTTTTGTCTGTGTGTACAAATAGATACACGCTTCTTGTAATATTATGTGATTTTTGATAAGAGCACTCTTCTGTTTTATGGTAGCTTTCACAACATTTACAGCCACTGCTTTGTTTGGGTCAGGCTGTAATCTTTCTTCAGAAACCCAGTGTCTCAGAAAAGTTATGGGTCTATCAAAAAGCAGCAGTTTAATTTTTATAAGCACACCCGTGAATTTAATTCTCTCTCTAAAACTTCTCTTGTCCTTAAAGGGTCATTCCAAACGCAAAGGGGAAAGCTTTGATTGTATTGTCTCAGTAAACTGCACGATATATAGACATATTGAACCTGACAAGTGAGTGTTCATTAATCCTGAAACCTGACCAAGTCACTTGTAATTCCAAAAGGCATTGCATTTAAAATGAAAAGTTCCTCTTCTCTTACGATAAAGACCCATTTATTATTTTTAATCTATTTTATTTCTTACTGTTTTAATCCATTTGTAACTGCCAACAGCTGCTAGTAAGGTCATAGGTACTCAAAAATTTTCCTCACCTGAGGAAATGTCAGTGAACTATAAATATTAGGACATGGATATTCTCCCCCCACCCTTCTTAAACTGAAGTAAAAAACTTTTTACAAACTACCTCAAATCAGCTCATAGAAAGAGTAATCTCTACCCTCCTGAGGGCTATGCTGGACCAAACCTGCCCTCCAGTGCAGCCTCCCAGCTCTGCTTTTAAAGAAGATGTATTTGAGGCTATCAGTATTAAGTGCTGCATATAACAACAGTATTTCTTCCTAGGGTTTCACAAAAAAACAAAAACAAAACAAAAAAMCCCACCTTTCTAGTTCTTGCAGTAAGGTGAGATAATCCTTTGTCTTGAAAAATTAGAGGTAGCTGTAGAACAAATCTTTTAAAGATTCCTTTTAAAATTATCTTGTATGGTAGTGAGTTTTTAAGTCCACTTTTCTTAACAGTGGCCTAAGCCAAGTCATACTTCAAATTTATCCAAAAGTTTGCTAGAAGGGAGAAGAAGAAGAAAACATATGAAGAAAATGTATTTGTCACCATAGGCAGCACGTAAAAATCTGGGGAGAATGTCCATAACCAGATAGAGTAAGTCACTTGAGCACTGTTTAAATTCTGACTAAAACATTTTTGGTTTACAGTAAAGTGAATGACTATATGTCTCTTCTAGTGTGTTCCTTTTTACCTAAAGCAAAAGTACTTACAAGCTGTGGCCAAGCCTCTTTATGAGGTACTGATAACTCGACTAAATAAAAATAACTGAAATGTCTGGACTGTCTATTCTTGTGGATATTCACTGCAATTTTGTAATTTTGGGCAATTTAGGGAAGGTAAAATTGCCACTCTGTTCAAGTCAATGTGAGCTCTGACATTTATTTCAGTAGGGCCAATATTTCTGGGAGAGTCCATTACCTAAGGAGCTCCCTCCTTATGGATGGTGGGTAGTCCACGTGCTTACCTGAACCTGTTACATGCCTCTCTCAACCTGTTGAGGTTTTTCTGTCACGAAATATGAAGCATATCTATCCTGCTTTTTGGTGGAGGCTTTTTTTTTTTTTTTTTTTTTTTTTTTAAATTGAAAAAGGCTGAAAAGCCAAAGGGAAAGAATTGCCATGATTAGACGTGCACCTTGGGGAAGCTTGAGTGCCAATCCACCTAAGTATTTATGCTGGCTCAAACTGAGGGAGTGCCAGAAACCCTCTGCAGGGCAATTTGTATGCTGCAAGCAAACCCTGTGCTTACAGAGCTTGGTTAGGTAGGAGCTCTTTAAAGCTATTACTAGGCAGAACAATTTACATCGTATTCAGCAACAAGAAAGCAGTTTTTAACACAGGACAACTTGTACCATGGCTGTTATACAATGAAAGGGCAGTGGATGCACCAAGGCATTTTGGTTTTACTGGGAAGTGAATTAGCTGAGGTCAAATCATCAGGGTCTAGAATAGTGCTGTTTGCCTAGCTATTAGTAAAACCTGCAAGCACCTGTGGCCCCTTGCATTTTACAGCCAGATAACCATCCCAAGTTTATCTCAGCTTAAATAAAAAAAGCAAACATCCTGTCCCCACCCAATACCTTTGTGGTAAAGAAGACAGTGCCCTCAGTCCTGAGAGACCTGTTAGTCGTCTAGCCTCAGTAAAAAATTCTCTTTATATTCTCTGTAATTGAATCTTGTCTCTGGGACAGGAGAAGTGAGAGAAGAAAGACTACATGAGACTGGAAAAAGAGAGGGGAAGTGCAAAGGGATGGAAGAGAAGAGAGATGCAGGAAACCTGATTAATATAAAATTACCCTGGAAAGCCCTGAAGTATTCCGATTTCTACTTTGTCTTATTTATACATCTTAACACTGTTTTCTGTTTGTTCTTTAGCTCTAGAAAATGATAATTGCTCCATACTTTGCAAATACTAATGGCTTTAATAGATTAAATCTGTGGTAATGTCTATGCGACCTAATAAAGCTGGGTAGTTTGTAATGCAGTGCATTAGGATTTCTATTCTTACTGTGTTGGCAAGAGGGAATATGACAACAAGGGAAACAATTCTAAAAGCATGCAAACAAAAACCAGGAAAGACTTGTGAGTCTTCTGACTCAGAATAAAATGAATTTATAATGAAACAGTCTTCACAAAAGGGAGCCTTTGATTCTTCACTGAATATTATTTTCTAGAGGTATTTGACAGTGTTGCTCATATCTTCGAATCTAGAGAACAAAGAGAAATGATTTTCATTTCTTTTCCACTAAAACAGTCCCTTGATGTTTGAGTTCAGTTTTGGTAATACTCTAATAGGTTGCACTTGTATACAGCTTTCCATTTTTAAAATCTGGAGTATCATACGTATACTGAACTAAACCTCACATAACCTTATGGTGTCGGGCAGTATTAATATCCTTGAATCACAGGAGTGGAAACTGAGGCACTGAATGTGATTTCCTTAGTATCCCYCAACACATCTGAGGCAGAGTTGAAAGGACAGTTCAACAGATTTCATCCTGGCTTTTTTTCCTCCATATGTACGGTTAAGATGGAYGCCCGCTTGACTTAACCTACCCAGGCAGAGAGCATACCAGTTTTCTTCTTTCCTAAAGGAAGAGCCTAGGGTTGCAGAAACATGTCAGTGAAGAGTAGCAATGAAAAATACCGATAAACTTGTCCATGGGTTGGCACTCAGTGTAAGGACAGAACATGGCATGGAGGTTAGGGTTTTCAGAGRTGTATGGGTGGATCTTCCTAAGCAGTTTAGAGAAGTACTTGAGCTGGACCTTTAGTCTGAACCAGCATGATGGCTCTTATTGTCTATGGACAACACTGTCCCTTGCTGTCCTTCCCCTGCCTGCAAAGGGGGAGGACTTACCCTTGCCTCAGCTGCTCCTGTGAAAACCATGTAGAACAAAATAAAAAAAAAATGCCAGTCTGAGAGCAGGTGTGGCTAAGCAAGGGCACGTGGTCCTGTCAACAGACTCCTACAGAGGGGGCAACTTCTGGCAGAAAGTGTGGTTAGCTGGGAATAGCGTGCTTTGTGTATATACGTAGAGCTTGCAGAATGAAAAATAATGGGTTTCTTCCCMAAAAATCTTGTGTGGTATGTCTGAATGAATTGTTTCATTTTGTGTCTGTCTCCTGGGCTTTTTTATTTTTACAAAAGTAGGATTTTAACTTTTCCTTTGCAGAATTCTGAGGAAGAGATATTAACCAGCTTGTAGGTGTACTTGCCACCTACAACATGTTTGCATGCTCTAAGCTGCTTTCACTTCTAATTAAAATCATTGTAATTGGTTTATGAAGCTGGCTTTCAAAAACTCTGGCACKGAGCTGGGGACAGAAACAAAAACTTCTCAAAACTTCACTTCAACTGTGTATGTTATACAGCGCATTTGAAGAAGCTTTCTGAATTGCTGCTTCCTTGCCTGTAAATCTGCCCATCAAATCCCCTTTATATGCCCACTGCTAGGCACCAAATAAGTACTGTGTGTAACTATTATGCTCCTTGTTTTCTTTGCTGTATACCTGTAAATGTCTACCAACTGTCTTTCTGAAAAGATGAGATCATTTTGTGTAAGATCCAATACAGGCAGGAAAGGCAAGGTAAAACCATGCAGTCTCTTGCGGTTTCCTTTTGTATCATCTAACATAATTATCTTAGCAGGAGGAATAATTTTTGGTCCTTTGTGTGTGGATAAACTTGATAGGATTGAAATACGAGTCTGTATCTACAATACCTCAAATGTATTGTCTTAAAATATTGCATCAGATTTAATAACATACAGGACTGGATGGACAAACACCTTTCTGATCATCTTCCATTAGCTTTACTCATAATGAAAACTAAAGCAGAGGTTTCCTTTCCTCAAGTTTTGAGGGGCTGTTTCCCTGTTTTTACACACTGATGCTCTGCTGCAGCACAAGTGGATGCCAGCACTTGATCTTACCTCTGAATTGAAGGATCAATGAGAAGAGTTAACAAGAAGTTGTTTATGCTGTGTGAGATCTCGTTAGAAGTTTTTTCCCTATCATGGAAATCATAAACTTTTATGGGAACAGATCAGTTCCAGCAAGGAACAATTATATGGGGGAGGCCAGAAAAAGGGTCTGTCTGTTGAGACGTGTGGCTGCCAGAGATTCATCTACTGATTACTGTCTCATTTTACTCTTTCAAAATAATGTTGGTGAAAAAAGGAAGCTTTAGCCCCTTATAGGAAACACTTACAGAAATGATAATTTTAATGGTTGCTCTTTGGCTGTCTACTAGGTGGTCTCTGTTCATCTCTTTTCATGGTGCCTACTGAGGAGCAATGGTGTACCTGCTTCCTAGCTGAACCAGGGGGTTATTGAGCTKGGGCTAACTAGTGATGTCAGTGCAGGTGTAAAATAGCAATGTTCATTCAATTAAAAATGTCTCCTTAAATACTCAGTTCCTGTGTGTATACCTGTGCTTCAGCTGACCTCTGGAAGTACTCTAATGCTCTTCCACTTGCTATGCTTAGATTCTTACAGGTTTTGAATTCAATAAAATTCCCTTCAGTAGATTCCACGGTCTCTTTCCTACATCTTGTACAGTTTGATTCTCCTATTAATGAGAAAGAAGTCATTTAGCATTGTTAATTCCTTCGTCTTGTGACTCTTCAACTGATTGAATAATAAGAACCCATTGTGCTCTTTACAATTATTCTGGGTAATAATAGTCCTAATGGTTATTTGTAAAATATTTTTTTTTTTTATAAATCCTCACCTCCACCCACAGTTTTTAATGCCTGGATGACATGGGAAGAAGTGAGTCACCGTTGTCGTGCTAATGCAATTTCTAATAACTTAACAAGGGCTTATGAACTTTTTAAGCTTTAATTAAATTGTGGCAGGACATACATACATRCATATCCTATAACTAAATTTAAAAGTTTTCTACTTACTCTTTCCTGCTTTCACCGTTGATGAAATCTCTCGGGCAGCTCAGCTGTTTGCGGGCCTAATATAAAACTGGAAAGTGCACATGACTAGATACTGGGTTTTTTTTTGTTGTGTGTTTTTTTTGTTTTTTTTTTTTTAATCATGGATACAATATAGGTGGATATTCATGCAATAATTTTAGTCTGGTTGCATCATCTCAGATGGTGAATATAGCAGAGCCAAAGCCTGAGACAGGGGACTGCATGACTATGGGCCTGGAATAGGGTCATGTAAGTACCACGAGASTGCCCCAAGGAGCAGGGCTAACTAGAAGAAGGTGAGTGGATGTGGGACTACAGCTTGTTTCCTCCTCTCATTCAGTTCACACTTCAGTGTTCAGAAGTATTCATAAGTTTGGGGTTTTTTTAAGGAAATTCTAGGTAATATACTAACCTTTGTCTGGTTGTGGATGGGAAACTATGGCCAAACACCAAGTCAGTACTACATGAGTCTGCCCAAAAATCCTTCCTTAGCCTTTGGATTCATCAGAAACTCTGATCTGAGATTACATACTATCTGGCCTGGGTTCTTGGAARGCTTTGAGAATGGGGTCCATTTAATAATAAAACTTGAAATAGCTGTGTTTCTCTTGCTTTAGGATTTTGCTTTGGCAGTTTCATGGTGTGGTCATGTCTTTTGTTCTCATTTTTGTCCTGCCAGACAAGTCTAAAGTGTAAAGAAGATGAATGGCTTTTGGGGCCCTCCATGTAACTTTGCTTGATCTTTCCCTTGCAGTAAGCAAGCCAGCAAAGTCCTGGCATGGTTTCTCTTCCCGCTTCCTTCTTTTGGCAGCAGTACCTGATGGGAAGCAGTACATCAGGTTTGCTTTCCCTTTCCAATCGTGCTCTACAGCTCAAAGCCTAAGTGTTGTGATTCAGTTTGTTCTATCTCTGCCTTTCTCCTCTTTACACCATTCCTTCAGAAAAAACTTCCAAACAAACAGTTGCCTTCATTATGCTGGACCTCTGAAGAGTAGGATGCCAGTACTCAGGCAAGCCAGAAGTCATTCATAAACAAGGAGATATTGCCTTTATGTTACATCCCTTTGCTGTTAGATTTGTTGTCCAGCACTATCATGAAGATCCTAAGAGTACTACTAATATGATGCAGGATTCTGCTCTGGCAACAGTCCTCTAGAGCAAGCTGCTTAAGGATGACTGATGAAATAGTGCAAAATTAGTAAAGCAAGAGAATGCATTATGTTTAGAGCTGAAATGAAACCTGCGCTTTCCCATCCTTTGGGATATTTGGGAGATGAAAAAATCTGTTCTGGATTGAAGCAGACTTTCTGAAATATTTGTGGGAAAAAAAAGCTGAAAAAAACAGGTCTGAAAACTTGGAAACAGAATTTTAGCATAGCATCCAAATCCAAGGCTGGGATTTGGTTCAGCCAAGGTCTCTGGGCTGCCAGCTTTATGATGGGCAGGACAGGAGTACAAAGCTTCCAGGACTCCCATCTCCCCACTAAGGACTACTGGCTTAGTCCAGGGTCTCAGGGAGCTTGGAAGACATCTTACCTTGCTTAAGAAGCATTCGGCCAAATGGTCCCCAGGGGTCCTGCGCTGGCAATTTGGCACTGAATCAGACGAGCTTCTAGTCTTCCATTGGTAGGTGTCTGAAATTGCTGCATTCCTACAGATGTTTTGATTTACAGGGAATTGCTGCTTTTCAGCAACAACAAAATATTTCATTGACATAGGTCTTCCACTCATAATTATGATGTCCCGAACCACAGAAATGGAAGCCACATATCTAAACTGCTGTTATATTTCAGGTAACAAAGGGAACTTCTACGAATTGCCTCATTGTTTTCTACTCTGTTTTCTTTTTACCACTGTAATAAATACAGTCTACTCAAAGGTGTCTTTTGCAGTTCCTTCTGAAAGGAGAGGTAATTACTGAAATGTAGTTCTCTGCTATTTGCAAAACTTTAACATCATACAGATCTACAAAACCTCAACATCTCTCTTGTCTCGGTTGAAAAATGAATCCTATTTGATGATTGACCTTCCTAGGAACAGAAGCTTCTCCAGAAGGACATCAGATCTATTGGTTCCCAGCTGCTGCTAGGTAAAAATCATTACCGGAGCACACAAGGGAAAACTAATTGCACTAGTTGCTTAGCTCAATGAAGATATTTCTTAGAAAAAAACCTAAAATAATATGAACCAACCTGACATAATATGTGATTGCATCTCTGGTCCTTTGAGGGGAGAGGGCTGTAGCTCAAAACTGATAGGACTTGTGGAGGTGAGCAGTAGAAGTCAAGTAGTTTTGTGTTTTGTTTTTTGGTTTTTTTTTTTTTTTTTTTTTAAAAAAAAAAAAGGCACTTCAGAGTTTAGACTTAAGACTTAGTTTGCTGTCTGCCTGGTCTTGGAAGGGGAGTAGATGGTACAGGGTCAGAAAATCTCTCCCTTGGTAGGCAAGTTGCTTGCTTTCTCATTTCATGTACAAATGGAGACAGTGTGTGCTCAGTCTGCATAACGGATTAATTCCCTTAATCATTTCAATTCCCCATTAATAGAGTAGCTGATGATTGGGTAGCAGTCACTTTTTGGGGTTGGGGCAGAAGTGGCGTGTGATGGTGAGAATCTCCTTGGATGTATCTGGCTGAAATAGCGGGACCTTAGTCTAGTCCTTTAAGCACTTCATTTAAATGACATGCGTTGCTTGACATCACTGAACTGGGCTGTGACTTTGCAACTTCTCCCAGCAGCAGATTGAGGTGAGGCTTCTCAGCCTTGGCATCATGTCCCTTGCTCTGATAGTACCATGCTGCAGAAGAGTGCAGTGAGAAGATCTTGTTTTACTATTCTGGTCCAGTTGAGCTGGCTGCTGGTAAAAGGCAGGAAGAGACAGCCAAGCCTCTCCCTACCTGCAAAAGGAGAGAATGGTTTCTCCTTCACTCAGAAATGCAGATTTCATGTGTGGGCAGCCTTTGGAATAAGGAGACTTCTTGTCCCACCTTTCTCACCAAAAAAGGTCCTAATGGGTATGCCCAAGTCTGTCTCAGCAGCTTCAGAGGATTTCAACATTGCTTTGAAGATAGGCATAGGCTGTGATAATAGAATATAGTTTTCTACTATTTCCTGCTTCCTGCAAAACAGCTGAAAGGAAAAACATTTCTCTACATTTCTTAAAGAAAACTATAACAGTTAATGATACTTCTGAGACTAAAATAAGAAACAGTCATTTGAGAAATATTTGTAACTAACTCTCACTTGTTCTCTTCTCCTTAACATCCCCCACTCCCCAACACACACACCTACACATGTAGCCCTCCTTCCCCAGCTCATACTAAATTCTGTCCTCTGGAGAAATGCAATATAAAGTAGGATATAGAGCACGAATCTAGTAAGACTGTACTTGGTAATCCAATTCTGGGTTGTTTGTTTCTTATCCTTTATTGCTCCATTTTGTCCTTATTGAAACTCCAATATGTGTTGCCTGTATTACTTTATATTCCCCAAGTTTGCTTYGTAATGGCTGGGTATGCCCAGCAGTTACTGCTTCTCAGTTCTGTTCCTTTCCTTCAGAACAGAAAGTTCAGGTTTTTGGTAGACTGCTAAAGTTGTACCATTTATAATCCTCCAACTTCTTGATTGCAGTAATCACCTACTGGATGACTTTGCAATATCAGGACTTGCATGAAAGCATCCCTTGAGGACCAGGCAGGGCTGATTTCTTCAGATTCAAGTTGCACAAAATCCTCTAGCTATTGCCTCTTATAGGAGAATGAATGTGGAGAGTTGTCTTCTATTGGATAGTGAGTCCTTAAAATGAATTCTCTGTCATTTTGTGTAACTTTATATTTTATACTATTTTTGTCTAAAAGACCATTCAGGTGGTGATCTAAGATATACAGTATTATTCAGCTTCAAAGGTACAGCACATGTCGTTGGGAATTCAGACGTGAGATCGCTGGCACACTGACAATAAGACTTTGTAGATAAGTTTAGGGAGAAAACCTATTTTTAATTAAAACCAATTATCATAAAATTGGAGTATTTGATCACTTATTGTCTACAAAATGACTGGAAATTTTGAAACTTTGTGTTTTGAACAAAAGCTCTGTCCACTGGCACTCAATAGGCATGTCTCCACAAACTACTTTGACTTAAGATTATGTTCCAGTCTCTGAATTTACACGGTGTCAAATCAGTAAATGTTGTGGAAAAGAAGCAGAGGATAAACACTGAAGGTGTGCCTTTATTGCAAAGTTGAGGTTATATATCTTTACATTAAGTCAATACAGCTCAAGAGATTGAGGATGCACTGAAATTACACTCAGGTGGCTGCATCCGTGTCAGTGCTGTGCTCTCATGTATGAGACAGAGACTTCTGGGGCTCTTACTACCACTGCTGTTAATGAGCTGCTTACTATCACCACTGTTAATGAGCTGAGCTTTTCTGTGGTGGCATCTCTCTCTGCTCCCGTTGGAGGGTTAGGGGGAGGAATCGGAGCTGGTGGCTTTGCAGTGGTGCTTATTTCTTTCCACTCTGAAGTGTGATTATGTAAATAGGTCATTTGTACTGTTTGAGCTGGCCTGTGTAATTTAAAAGTGCTACAACACACAAGCTGAGGGATTCTTTTTTTTTTTTTAATTTAGTAGCAGCTGAGTCCTCATTGGCAAGTTGCTCAGCAGAGCTTGCTTAGAAAGACACAAAGAGGCTGCCTTCATGCTGGGCAGGAACATCAGCAGAGATAGCTGAAACTCATCTTTAAAAGCAAGGTTCAGCTTGACTCAGACCTGTGCTTGGATGAGCAAGCACACTCTTCTTCATCATGGCTTTTTTTTTTTTTTTTTTTTAAAAAAAAAAACTTTATACAGATCTGTGAGTTTTGATGTTGCTGCCTCAGGAGAAGTTTTGTTGTCATTGCCCGTAATTAATTACAGTTCCTCTGCAGTCACTGGCATACACAAATTTTTCTCAAATTTTGGGCACGTATCTCACATCAGTGACCAAGGCCTCTTGGGTTGCCAACCTCAGGTGTGCCCTCAGAATACACACCGAGCTGAGAAGTCATGACTTTTTTCAGGGKTTTTTTCCTCTGTGCTTCCTGGTTTGATGTGTATTCTTTCATGTTTTCAGCTCTTCTCCCTGAGAACTAGAAACTTACTAGAAAAGAAACAATCGCATGGAGATGCTTGTGCGAGTCCTCAACTGCAGCTGTGATTAGAGCGCTAGATTCATGATATAACCCTAAGAGCTGGCCATGCCACAGAAGTACGGCCCCATCCATTCAACAGACCTAGTCGGAGGACTAGAAGAAAGTGTGGGGATGGTACSAGCAAGAATGTTGCACGTCATCACGTTAATAAAGAATTACTCTGAAGCTGTCTCTGTGGGTCAACAGCTTGTGCTGTGAAGAGATAGCTCAAGACTTGCATGTCTGTGCAAGGATTTGAAGTCCACCGTGGGATCTATGTGCTCATCTCCTGCAGCCCATGGAAACACTCTGGAAATAATCTCCATTTCAAAAGATGGCTTTTAGAGCGATGAAGGGTTGAAGAGGGATAGTGGGACTTCTGGAGGGAGAGGACAGTGAAATATCAGGGAGTAGGAAGGTGTCCAGAGCTTCAAGACCTTTAAGAAGCCGCGGTTGCAGCTCCTCTCCCAAGACTGACTTGTTATCATCTTTTCCCTGAAGGTACTGGCCCCAACTGCCTCTCTTGCCTGGTGCAGTTTCCTACTGTAAGTCAGGAGGAGGCATGTCTTCCACCCTGCTCCTCACTGGTGCAGCCACCAGGCTGGAGAGAGGCTGGGGTGCAGGGCTGGGTGCTGCAGTGAGGAGGAGCAGATCTGGGATGCGGGCATTAAGCAGAAACCTCAGTTGTGCTGCTGCTGGCAGGGCTGCCCCCACACATGTGACAACCCTTCTTTTGTCAGTGGGGGGTCTGCAGGCATGCGGTGGCTATTCAGGCTGGGTTAAGTATTTATTATCTCCTCGGATACAAAATAGGCAGATTACTGCTCACTGCAGGGTGCTGACCTGTGCAGCTAACTGCTGTGCCGGTGGCTTGCTCCAGATTCATTTTTTTATGATGTTGTTGCCAATATATTAATAATAATGTTATTTATTAAGGAAAATATAAGTGGCAAAAATCACCTGGGTCACCAAGTCTAGTCTCTCCTGACTGCAGGCAGCCAGAGAAGAGATGTTTGTCTGGAGAACATCTGCTTCTCTGGGTTCACAAGCGCCCTGTCACAAGCAGGGTGGCTTTTGATAATGAGGGTCAAGATTCATTTCTGTCCAGAGTACAACAGTTCATAAGGATTTCACAATCCAGATAGTCTATTCATTTAAATGTTAATAAGACTCCTGTTTTGTTTTGAAATGTAGAGAGGATCTTGTTTCTTTATGCTTTATTTCCCTTTCTCCTCTTATTTACAATCTTGCTTTAGCAGTTCAACCCGGTTTTGCAGATAAGAAACACTCTTGCTTTGGCCAGGGTGAAAATATCTTCCTGATGTACTTTTCAGAGGAGCATGTGCTGGATGTGAGCAGTTCAAGCAGCGGCAGAAGAGCTCTCTCCACCTCTTTGGACTTGCTCCATCCAGGCCACCAGCTTTTGTTTTGCTTTCAGAGCTCCAGCCCTGAGAGCAAAGGCCTGTTTTACCCAGGCAGGGTCTTACAAAGACAGAAAATGTACCTTTAAGGCCTTCACAAGTGGCCACTGGGGACTCACTGCCCAGAGAGGGCAAATCCAAGATAACAGCATAGTTTCTGTGGGAGCCTGACTCCACTTAGGAAAGGATGGCACTTTCCCCACGACAACAAGCCGGTACCAGAAATAGAAGCAGGCTGCCTCTGTGTACCACGTGGTTTTAATAACTTCGTAACAATGACATGAGTAACCCTGTGAGTATGCTGTAACCGTGACAAGAAGCTGGAGAGAGCAGTGTACATGGTTTTCTCATTACGTATTCTAGATACAGAAGGTAACAGAAGAACATAAGTCCAAAAGTATATGATTTAAATAAGACCCAAACTATTCTACATAATTCTGACATCTCTCTTGGGAATATGCATTAGAATTAATAGAGAGGAAATTGGAAAGGTCCTGCTAATATTATTAGTTACAGTTCTATTCTTTGCAGTAATCCAGAGGTCCCAATTTATCTTGGCCCAAAATATGACTGCACACACGCACGCACTAAAAAAAGTTCCTGTCACCACAGCCTCAGATTATAGCATGACCCAATGATAGCTCTATTTTGAGTTTAGGGACAACTACAGTCCTCCTCTTCAAACAGTAGAAGTGGTCGAACCCTTTGGGGTATTGTGATGTGCTTCAGGTGGTGATCTATACGCATGCTAGTGCCCAGGTCGGAGGAACATCCTGGACYCTTCAGGTATCCACGGCACAGAAGAACCACCAAGCCTCAGAGAAAGGCACAGAGGAAAACTTTGGGCACAGCTACCTTGTGTAACCCTGAAAAGGCTAGGAGAGAGAGTGTTTCTAGACTGTGCGCTCTGTTAGGAAGATGCAAATGAAGAAGTGATCTCCTGTCGTGTGACACCTGTCAGACAGGACTTGGTGTTCCTTGTCAGAGAGCAGGGTTTCTATAACGGATACCAGGATCCACTGCCAAATACTTCCTCCTGATAGAACAATTTGCAAGATCCCAAATTTTTGGGAACTGTTGAGTTCAGAGAGAGTAGCAACACAGCTGAAAGTGTTATGTAAACAACATATGTTAGATGTCTGATGTGCGGAGCTGGTTTGCTCCACACAGAGCACTAGAAACTGCATAGAACATGGGAGCACTAAAAAGCAGAAAGGTGAATCTCTATTTAATTTTATAGTAAGATTATAGTGGGGTTTTTTACATTCCGTTGGATGTTTGCATAAGGGAAACAGTACGTGAGTTGGATTTCAATGAAAAGGCCCAGTCAGAACATAAGCTCAATAATTAGGCTTGGATTCCTCYAAAATTACTTTTGCCATCTAAAATGTAGTCTTCAGGCCTAAGCCAGCTGTCTAGGCACCCTCCATAGCTAGAAGAGGGGTATCTCCTGAGGCCAACTCAGCCCTTTTTAGAAGGACTTCTAAAACAAGCAGGATGATTTGTCATCCAAAGGTGACTTGCTCTTTCTCCATTACAGAGAAAGCTTTAGATGACTTGTTTATTCTTATGTGCTTACCCTTTATATAGCCAGAGTTACCTGAGAGGAATCTTGTCCTACAGTGTCCAAGAAGCGTGTATTTAGGAGGGTGTCTGGGCAGGACCGATGAGAGATCAACATGCTGGCCATGTTGCTGATTGCTGAGCTGCTGTTTGAAAGCCCAGCCTTGCCAGGCCTGCTGCAGCCTGGGCTGAGGCCTTTGTTTTCATGGCATCCAACAATGAACTACTGCTACAGCCCTAAAAAGCCTTCTGCAAACTGTTATTTTTCTCAGTCTTGACTTGCGTGTTCTCAATCGATTGCAGTTTCTGCTGTCTCCGGATTCATATTCAAGTGCCGTCGTATTTGCCGGTTTTCTTACGAATTGTGCTGCTGGTGCTCTGACAACCGAGTGCTGCCTTGGTGGTGACATTACTGCAGGGCATTTGTGCTGTGCCTACAATGACAGGGCCCAACATCCAAAGCTTGGCTTCATCCAGTTGCTTGAGGGGGGTCGAGAGCGAATTCTTGCCTGTGAGCTGCAGCCTTGATGCCAGATCTTTTAAGGAAGCCTGTATCTTGGAGGTGAGAGCTCCCCTTCTTCCTGCTCATTAGGTGGTAGGATCTGCTACACTGGTTCAACTTTTACAATGCCACAGGCAAGAGTTGCTGCTGCTTTTTGCATTTTTACCTGGATTGTTGGCATTCTGCCTCTCTGCATTTGAGACTCGGGTTAGGTATCAGATTCAAGAGGAGGCTGGAAGACACAGAAGCATGCTGACTGCTCTCTAAATCAACCCTGATTAGAGATGAAAAATTCATTTCTCTTATATATAATATATATTTATGAAAGCATTGTCTCTCTGCAAACATTAGCATTTTTACCAACTTATAATAAGTCAGTAAAAATGAATCATTCTTTGTGTTTGTGTCTGTGTTGTTAAACCTGCCTGCATTTTTTGGATTTCTGAATGTTTATTTTCTGTGGTTTGGTAGGTTTTTTTTTTTTACTTGATACAATTGATCTTAGTGCCTTGTTTCCAACACTTAGCACTTGTGTTGCAGAGGAGAGAGACAGAAATAGAACATCAGATCCCTGCTTGGTTGGGAAGGAATTTGTTCCCTTGCAGTGATGAAGAGGGTGACAGCTACTCAAATGGTGGTGAGGGAGCGAGCAGACGTGTGAGGGAAAACCCAAGCTGGCTGTCATTGCGAAGACATTGTGATGGTAGAAACCTTATGCACCAGAGCAGTATAAAGGACTATAAAATGAGTCAAAAATTCTTGCATTCCCTCCACCCAGGTAAAAATCCTGTATAAGCATGTAGATCAGCAGGAAACATAGTCTGATCTCAGCCTCCTTGCAACTCAGGGTCTCCTCAGTGAGCTAGCTTGCTGCCTTGCTTCCTCCCTTTGCTACTTCCTTCTCCTTCCTTATTCTCCTAGGAGAGGAAAAAGGATTTGCTTCCTTTCAAGTTTCCCACCCTCTACTTCCACTGACCTGTTGTCTTCAATAATTCCCCATCTCTGCTTGCCTAATTGCCCTCTTTAATAACCTGTAGAGGTATGGATTTTCCCCCTTTGGTATGTGCTCAAAGACAAAATGAGATGTTTCCAAATACCTTCCTGTCCTTTTGTATTAGCATTTTGAACATGTTGGTACATTTTCAGTCTGCAAATGTCCTCACAGCTTGTGGATGTCTTTCAAATATTCACAAATAAAAGGATCTTTTGCTCATGTCTTTGAGCTGCAGAAGTTGTGCTGAATGAGTTCAGGGTTTGTTTTGTGTAAGGTGATCTGTGATGGGATCTGTCTTAAGACTGCTCCTGTAGGGCTTCAACTAAACCATGCACAGCTCCACTCACCACTCAGCGTCCCCTGTGTTACTCCTGCCCAGCCCTAGATGGCAAAAGGCAAAAAGATGAAACTCCGCCCTGGGCGGAAGGAATGTCCAGAATGCCTCCTGTTGCTCTTGTTCCAGTAAAACTGGAGGTGGTGGGGAACTTCCTCACATTGGGGGTCTCGGATGGGAGCATCCTACAGCAGGAGCAAGTGTCAAATGGATTTGTGGAAAGTAACTCACCACCACTTCTGGAGCTCTGCTGCTGGCACTGGCCATGGCAGTACTTCAGGTCTGTACCATCCCTATCGCTGGTGCTGTTTGGCAGGATATGGCAGTAGGACTCCACACGGACTCAAGAAAATGTCATGAACTCATCTAGCTGTTGCTGCATATCATCAATGGGGCCTTTGGGGCTGGTGTCTTCTACAATCTCCCATCCTCCTGCCAGTAGCTCAGTAATCTAGAGCCCTGTTCATACCAAGTTGTCAGGACCATGCTCTTCAGCAGGCCTTCTTCCATGCTGTGTGACAATGTCTGGAAACAGCTAAAAAGGGGCACAGGTTAAAACACAACTAATTAGTAAATATAATGGGAATTTTGACATACCTACAAAAGGTGTCAGAGAGGAATGAGCCCAAGTTCTCCAATCATAGCAGCACCTTTGGGTGCCCAACCACAGGCTGCCGAGGCTGGGACAGAGCTTACTTGTGTTACTTGTATTACAGTAATGCCCAGAGGTCCCAGTCTGGAACCAGTGCACCACCGTGCAAGCCAGCATCAGCACTCCCAGATCACCCACACACATATGAAGGAGTAGGCCCTGCCCTGGTTTAATCTACAGAAAAAGGTTTTTCTAAGAATTTCYCCTACTGTAATTACATAGAGCTAACTAAAGTATTCATACAGCTCTGTCTGAAGTAGCTTGAGCTCCTTGCAGGCCAGGTCCCGGTGGAGGCACCGTTGTTTGTGCCTATCAAACATCAGCAGACAGCTTTCCTGAAGGGACAAAACAACTGCTCTCAAAGGGCTGCCCTACCTAAATTTGCTCAGGCTTGTGTCCTGAAAGAAAACTGGGCACAATCGCCTGTTTCAGCCTTTGTCAGTGGGGAAAGCTGAATCATGGGTAAAGCATACAAGCACAGAGTTGCACAAAATCAGGATAATCCAATATTTGCTGAGTGGTGCTTGTGTGGCTTTTGTTGGGTGGGGGGTGTGTGTGTGTGTGTGTAAAAGGCTGGCAGCCCCAGCAAGGTTTCAGAGTAGTCCTGTGCTATCAGCGAGGCCACTGATATCTTGCCTGAGAAGCAGAATTTTTGTGTTGTGTTTATCTTCTCGTTGTTGATAAGCAAACAGAGATACTCAAAACCCTCCTGTATCCTTGTGGTTTTCTCATGGCTGTAGTCTCAYGTACAGAGCAAAAGGTCCAACAGACTATTTGTCCCACTGTCAGATAACCAGAGTGGGTTGGGTGTACACAAGGAGATGGGGCTAGGGTCAGCTTGAACTGAAATAGCACTTGTTAAGTCCCTGAATTAGGACAAGCCAAAACCACTTCAAGTTTTCAAGTTTTCTCAGCTATAAAACAGGGAGAAGTTGGATCTGTCCTTATGAAACTTGGTGTTAGGAAGTGTCTTTTCATAGCAGTATCTTTTCACTCTTGGCACTAAATGATTTTTTCTTATTTCAGTTTCTTAAAGCAATTTCATGCCTTGATAAAATATAGCCATTTTTCTATGTTGTATGTAGTAGAGTAGCCACTCTTGAGCAGACGAAATATATTTTGTTCCCTCCCTGTCCTCACTGCAATACAAAATAGCAAAAGTAATTAGTYCACAGTATGGATGAATTGATTAGATTTTCAGCTTGGGGAACAGATACATTTTAAAATGAGAGCCTCTGGAGYGATATCTCCCTCCCTAGTACAGAAGTTGACTGGAACTCACAACAGCACTATATCCTTGATTTTTTTTTTTTTTTTTTGGGGGGGGGCTTTAATTTACTGTGCAATTTAACTGAGGCATTTAAACCCCCTGGCCTTGATTTATCATGCACTATGTTCTGTCTGGGCAAAATAGAGCTGTGCAGAGCAAGGGTTCAGCATACAGTGTATATGTGGCAACTCTTCTTGATGGGAGAGGGTTGGGCCGGGGGGCAGAAGAGGGGCTAGTCTTTGGGACCCCCGTGGTGCTGACTCTGCCCTCCCCGCTGCCTGTCTGCGGTGGCTGCTGAAACAGCTGGATATTGCCGAGCAGCGCAAAGAGCCATGGGCAGCCTGTTCGAGGGAGACCCAGGCCAGCTCCTCCCTGTACCCGCTCTGGGGTGAGTGTAAGGGAGAACAAACCTCCCAGCTGCACTCTGCGGCTTACGTGATGCCTCAGTCTTTAAAGATGTTTGGATAAAAGGTGCAATTAAGTCCTGGCATTATTCTGTAACTTAAAAATGGTTGAAACTCTGCTTAAACCCAAATTCAATTAACTTTGTTTTAAACAATGATTATTATAAAACCTTTATCCGGCTCAAGCTTTATCTGCCAAGTTTCACTGCGGGCTATGCATTTGCATGGCAGAGTTTTACACACTCCTGAAATCTGTGGTTTGCAATGGAAAAACTGGCAGACTTGGTTATATCAGCATTAACAGACATTCAGGATAACTGAAAATCCTGGCCCTTGCCAAAAATTGAATCGTAAGAGTTTTAATAGATTTTTTTTTTTTTTTTTTTTTTTTTTTTTGCTTCAGGTCCTGTCACTTTAGCAACAGAGATTGCTCCTGAATTTATACCTGGGCCGTGCATGGCTATGGCTTCCCTCTCCTGTATCTTCTACCCATGAGCTTGGGGTGAGAATGCAGCCCTCCAATTTAAGAATTGCAGTACTTCTGCCCGATTTCCCCGCACACCCACGTGTGTGTGATCAATGGCCAGGGACATTTTGGAACATCCCGTTTCTCAGGTCAGGCAGTATGATGCCCTTTGAAAATCCCTATGGCAAGGAAGAAAGGCGGAGGGGAGGTGGGAGGGATACTCATGTTTCACAAAGTCCACAAACTGCAGCCAGACTCAAAAGCGCTTAAGCACAGCCTGACTGCAAAAGGAATTCAATATTCCATTCTCCGGAGTGAAGGACGCTGATCAAAGAAGCTGCATCTGAAAACTCTCTCTCCTGTCCCCTACACTTCCAGACTTGAAGGAAAAAGTACGAAAGATCACTGTGCTACAGGAACCTCCAACCCCCATTTCTGTGGGGAAAATCCTTTTTTTTTTTTTTTCTTTTTTCTGCCAACCTTCCTTTCTTATATCAAAATAGTAGTATTTATTTTTTAAAAGGGGAACACTTAACTTGTACTGCAAAACTGGCTTCAAAAAGGGTAGGACAAATTCAGGGTAGAAAAATCCATCAGGAACTGCTAAGCAGCTCTAAACAGAGCTGTAAGTGCAATTGCCGGATAGATACCGGGAGGATATAGCACAGAAGTGCAACTCTGTGCCTGCCCCTGTACTTCCAACCACACAGTGATACCTACGCTTGTCCCCAGGCAGCTGCTGCTGCCGTTGTCAGAGACCGGCGAGGCAGACCTTTGGTTTGACAGAGGACAGACATCATGTTGTCTTACCCTAGTAAAGAGGGAACAAGATGTTGTTCCCTGCTGCAAGGGAGGGACAGGTCCACCATGTCACAGTCCTGCCTGTGTCATCTGTCCCTCCGAGGACTCATCCTGCACACTTAGCTTTCGGGAGCTGATAAAGCTGTTAGTGCTAAGCACCTTTCCCAGGAGCATCCTGCTCTCCCTGCAGAGCAGCTGCTGCCCAGGGATGCTGTTCGTGGCTGTGGCCACCTCCGTGGCCATTCAAGGTGGATGTTTTCAAACTCCTTGTCCCTGCGCAAGAGCGTCAGGGTATTGGAAACGCTTCTGCACAGGGAACCAGGTATAATCCTCCAGGCCTCAGGAGGACCCTCAGAGAGGTTTACATTCAAAACACCAATGCCAAAAATATTAAAGCGTAAAACCACATCAGCTCAAATAGCCATAATTATAGCGAGCATATGAGACAAAACCTATTGTCATTTATCTATCTGGGGACACCACACTTTTTGTTTGAGCCCTATTATTGGTGAAGTATGAGTTCTAAAATTATAATAATTAAAATGATGATTATAAAGCGTCAGGGATTGTAATTTTTTTTATATAGCTGGGAACAGTCTGTTCATTATTGAAGCAAAGATTTGGCTTTAAACTCACATCAATTTAAAAGACAGTGAGAGGGGGAGCGTGTTGATGTGAATGCAGTGAGCGTGCCTGAATGCTGAGGCACCTTCTCATGCTGCAGCTTGGATCCCCTTTCTCCTCTGTCAGGCATGGAGAAAAAGGGAGCTGTGGTGAGGGACAGTCCTGGACAATGGGCTGGAAATGTGTCACTGCTTGACCTTCTGGGAGCCTGCTGGTGTCTTCTGCTGCTTTGTAAACACCAACTGGATGGCTGCTGTAGCCCACTGCTGGGGCGTGGAAGCGGGCAATATGTTGTTCCCATTTTCTGGAAAGAGAAGCTGAGGATGAAAAAATCAAAGAAAACTAGTAGTCCCTGGCCAGGGCAGCAGCCTCTGCCAAATGTGGTTGTGTATCTTAAGGAGTTGGCTTTGAGCTTTGTAGGTTGCCGGGGCTAGGCTGGGTAGCTCAGATGAGAGAGTGTCTTGAACGCCTGAGATTCAAAATACTTTGCATTTTTAGATCAGCTCAACTTTGGGGATGAAATGGCCCCAAAATGTCAGCTATGTCTGTTCCATGTCAGAAATAAATGAAAGCTGAGATGAGTGTTAGCTTTGGGCACCCATCCAAAGCTGTGGGAGAGAGGAGGAAATCTATACCATAGATTTCAAAGAGCCCATATGTCTGATCTAGGACTCGCTGTCTGTCCTCTGCTGGATCGGGCCCACCTCTGTGAAGAAGAGGCTGGGTAGCAGCTAGAGGATGGAGGGGAAGAGAAGGAGAAAGGAAAAGGAATCAGAGAAACACTGATAAATTCTATTTAGTGAATAACACAATGCATGTAGCAGCACAATGGCCTTTTCTGCAGGCAGATTATCCCAGCCAGAGTCTTTGCTATATTAAAAAGAGGGGGGAAAAATAGAGCACCAAAGAAAAGGAAAGGCGGGCTGTACAGCAGCAATCAATGCTGCCCTTTGTGCTGCCTGACATTTGAGGGACTTGTTATCAACGATTGCTGGCTGCTTTATCTAAATGTATCTCCCCAGCTGCCAGGCACAGCGCTGATAAGCAGCGGGACGTGCCGATGGCCCCAGCTGATACTGCGACCGCCCAATTCACCCGCCTGCCTTGCTGTCAAGGGCCGGGCGGCTTCTGTCACTCCACTGCTGGCATGCTTCTACCTACCCCCTAAAGGGGAGAGAGAGGACATTTTCCCCCCACCACTCCTGCCCTTCCCTATCAGCCACTCCTTTGTCTTTTTAAAGGAGAAAGAAAGAAAGAAAGACCCAAACCGGCCAAATTAAAAATAAAAAAAAAAGTCAAGAAACTTGGGATGAGGGACAGGTGTGTTGAGGAAAGGAAAATTTACTTTATTTTTTGTTTGTCCTGCAGCGGCTCTGTCATCTGTTGCTCTGGCAGAAATTGCCTTATATGTGCTCGCCTTCTCTCTCCTGCTTTACTGCAAAAGAGCGATAAGAATAATCTACTGCTTGGCTGCTAGGTTGTCTCTTAGTGTGGAGAATGCCTCTCTCTAATATTTTCTGTTTGTTTATACAACATATATACTTGTGTCTATGTAATGCAGGGAGCCATATGCACAAGTTTGCATGCAATTACTATTAATTTTTATGACTAGAAAATGATGAATAGGCATAAAATAAAGGTTAGCCTGTAGCATCCTCTAAATCCTGGAGGGTGTGTGTGTTTTTTAAAAAAAAAAAAAAAAAGCACGTTGCGGTCCATTTCCAGCCAGAAAGTAGCTGCTCCTAGGTGTGCAAACTGCCTAAAGGCAGTTTATTGCTAAAAAGTAGCCAGTTATTGACAGGTTTTAAAGTACAAAAGCTCTGGATTGGTGTGGCCTCTTATTCCAAGAGACAGTTTAAATTATTACCTTTGCTGCTAAAAAGGTTTCGAGGTCTGCATGGAAATGTCAGCTCATAGGCTTGCATGTATATTTACTCTTGCTTGGTGCTAATGAAGCTATTAAAAATGTAATATGGCACAGCTGAAAGATTTCCCTAAAAATAGTAGCGTTTTCTGCTGTCTGTGACTTCTTCTGAAGAAGCATTTAGAAAAAAAAGTAATACATAAGCAGAGTAACACAGAGGCCACGGTATTAACTGATCTGCTTTTAATGATTCTTCGCCAAAATCTGAAAGTAATTAGAGCTCTTAAAATAGATGATTCCAGGAGAATAGAATAATTTCTTATCTGTCTCATGTTAATTTGTATATTTAGCACACGTTTATCAGTTACAGACCCGATTTTGAAGTGTGTGCAAATTGCTACCTTGACCATAATTGAAAACCTCACATGCATGTAGTGAAAATTAATCTTGGTAGTGTATTTTGAGGAAATTCAGGCCTATTTGAAGCACCACTTTTTTTTTTTTTGATCATCACTGTCTCAGGGAAAGACTTCTGGCACCGTTGTCCTTGCATTTCTTCTGCGGTGAGTTACTTACATCAAAAGACCCAAGGAGGAGAAAAGAAAACATGCGTGAGGGGTGTTGCAGACTGTAAAATCCTTCTGGAGAGCCAGAGCCAAAGCTTAGGTACCTGTTTAACAGAAGAATAGGAAGATATTAATAAAATACAAGATTTTTCCTTTCAAAAATGAGACAACATGTTAGTGCTTCAAGTGTCCAAGCTGAGCATGGATGCTGCTGAGGGGTCTTTGATAAAGCTCTGGCTGAGAAAGCAGCATGTTAAGAGTCCCGCCCTGACCTGTGAACTGGATACCCTCACTCCCCTCTGCAGCTCCTGGTTTTAGCTGGGTTGCAGAATTCTCTGTGGAGCCAATGCTGCTCTTCTGTATGAGAAAGGGGAACAATTTCACTATGCAGCGTGGAGCGAGGTTAAACGGAGGCCTTTCTGCCTAGCTTCGCAAGTCATCCAAAATATGACAAGCGCTTTTAATGCGCTGAGTCAGTTTGCCTTGCTGCCTAACCACACTGAACAAGGGGAGAACGTCCCGCACCCCCTGTTATTCTTCAGCCCTTCACGGGTGCAGGCAGCACAGCTCACAGAGTGTGAGCTCAGATGTGCACATAGTATAACCTTCCCGAGCATTTCTCTTTCTGTGGCATTAGGAAGCCAATTCCTCCCAAGAGCATGTTTATATCAATCTAAAATTCATTTCTGCTGAAATATTTATGATTGGGGGGGGGGAGGGGAGGCAGGAGGTCTGGGTGTTGAGTGTGGTCAGATCAAGTTAGCTTCAACTGGCAAGGTTGACAAAAGTAGTAATCTCTCTGTCCCTCCTCCTGTACCTAAATGAGCATTTATTCCAAGCCGTTTCTTAATGCTGTAACATAATTCATTAGGACAGCCTTAATGAGCTGGTAATTAGTCTGGTGGGAGGGGGTGAGGAGGGGAAATAGAAATGCTAGACAGAGAGAAAGTCGAGCAGGCTGGGGCACCTTAAAGAGCCCTGAGAGAGCCTTTTGTCAACAAAATGGATCAGGCTTGCAGGCAGTAAAACTTTCAAATGACCTTCGTGTCAAAATATTAGGCTGCTATTTTTCGCTAGATGGTGGTTTCATAAACATAAAAAGCGCACATATCATTCAGAGTGCTGTAAAATTTGTCTCAAAGATGTGGTGTTTTCTTCCCTCCCCCCCTTTTTTTCTTTTTTTTTTTTTTTTTGTTGCAAGACAAATATCACCTCTACGCGGTATGAGTGGAGGATGGGGTAAGGGGAATGGCATCTAATACAGAAAACTTCTGCTTAGTCTGAAAGTAATGTTAATAGCAGCTCATCTTTGTTCTGACGGTTTTGAGTGCTTGCTCTTTCTTTTTTCTGGAGGAAAAAGAAAAGGTAAAATACATACATCAGTATACAGACAGATATCAAGAGATGTTGACATTTTCACTTGTAAAACTCAGGAAAATTACTTAGATGTTCGTAATTTATGGCAAAAGCTAGATGTTAATGTTGCTCTGTGATTTAGAAGACAGATGTGATATAATAAGTACATCAAAAACAACAGCTCATTTCTGGAGAAGTGAAGCATCAAAACAGTTGGCTATTTAAGTGCTTTTCCTTCTGTGAAATGTTTATTTCCAAGGTTAAATTTTGACATGGGGTTGGAGGGTAGAGGGGCAACTATTTTCCACCAGGCAAGGAAACGATTACTCAAAGCATCCACTCATTTTGCTTGTCTTTAGGCTCCTTCCCTTTCTGTCCTTATCTAACAAGCCCCAGAGCGGTGGGACTTGTGTAACTTGAGTAAGTAGCAGAAGACTGATAAGAGATTGCTTGAGTTGAACCATAGGAATGTGCAAGCAGCAATAATGGGGGCAAGTAGCCGACTTAGTAAAAGCAAAAACTAAGGAGATAGCAGAAAGACAGAAAACTTGACTTACTGCTCTGTTGGGCAGTTAACTGTTTCTTTGTCCACCATCACAACACATCATGCAGAAGTGCCAAGCTGAGACCTCTCTGCCTCCGGCCTCTCACCTTTATTTTCCCTTCAAACACCTGAACCATTTATTGCTTGTGAATAGCCACTGCAGGTGATGCACTGGCAGCCAGGCCACTGCCAGGAGGCCAAATCTTCCCCCAGAAATGGCCATGACTGGTGATCACAAAACTTGGGTAAGGGAAAGCCAGGGCTGGGCTTAACAGACATCTGGCCCAGCTGTCTGGCCACTGGTTTCTGGCTTGGTGTAATTGCTCGGTATAGGAAAGACAGGCATCATATGAAATATTTCTGATGTGGCTGGAAGAATCAGGACCTGACTCCATCTGAGTAATTCCTTACCCCTTTGTGCCAAACAGACTTGTCTATGGCCAGTTTGTGACTGAGGCTGGAGACCGGCTGGGTCGGAGCCCGTGTGCGAAGGCCACGCGGGGCTGGCTGCCTCAGGGGTCTGCGGTTTGATTTTGAGACCTGAAGTCCATCTTTCCCACATAAACCATGAAATTAAAAGAGAAATTTAGACAAGGATGAGACGATGTCTGACTTCTCCTCATGGACCCAAACAGAACAGGAAATTTTACTTGCACTTGTGAAAAGTTTAAGCCTGGAGTTTCACATTGCTCTTATGACCCATCATGTGGAAAAGAAAACAACTTGGATTTTTTCTTTTCCACTACTAGAATTAATCTGAAGTACTTTGCCAGTGTTGTAGCTGTGCTCTGTCAGAAGAGCTGAATATGGATCACATTGACCTCTGGAGAACAAGTTGTTGAGTTAATAAATGAGGGGGGTTTTTTTATTTATTTATTTATTTAAGCTAACAGGAAAGATATGCTGTATCTTACAGCATCTGTAGCATACAGATCCATTCAGAAAGGCTCCAGGTATGATCACTTTAGCATAGGGCAAAACATTGGTGTTGCCCTCCAGTGACATTGAATCCTGCTGGCTGGCTCCACCAAAGCTACTGATGAAACTTTCTTCCCCCCTCCCTGGCTTTTTTTTTATTTATTTTTTTCTTTTTTTTTTTTTTTTCTTTTCCCAGCCACTTACTTCTTTCACCCTCTGACATTATATTCAGGATGCTCCAGGCACACAGTGGAGTAGTAAAATGCCAAAGCTCAGTAAAGAAACTGGATCTGTTCATAAGGTGCAGTACAATGTTTCTGATACATAATAAGCCTATGATATGACCCCCAAAACGTGTCTTCCAAAATCTGCTTTTTACAGCACAGTTGAGACTTGGAAGGTACTATCGCATAAATAGACATGTGATATGCTTGCAGCTGGTAAGGCTGCAAGCTCTGCCTAGATCTCCTCATTGGAAGTTTTTTTTCTTTATTTCTTTTTTCTTTTTTTTTTTTTTAATATTTATTTTTATTGCCCAAACCTTGATTTGGGCTGAAATGTTCTCTGCTGGGTGTCTGCTGCAGAGTGACATTCATCATCCTCAGGAAAAGCAAATTTTAGCAGGATTAAGGGAAGAGTACATGCTAAATTCTGGTGACTTTTCTTTGCAAAGTCCTACCATCACCAGTCAGGACTGAAAGACAGTATTTTGAGTGGGGGCTTGCCTTTTTTTGGGGGGGGATATCTTCTCCATCTCTCTCTCTGATGATTTGATAAATTTAGCCAAATTCTTAAATTTTTGAAAATCTGCAGCATATATAAGCTCAGTAAACATTTCTCAGGTGACAGAAAGATGTCCTAAGGAGAGGAGAAATAAAGCTGGAGGGGGGAGGGAGGCTGAGAGAGGAGCTCAGACAGAGGAGCTGAAATGCTATGGGAAGGAAGCTGGGGCAGCACGTGTGGGATTGGGCAGATTTTGAGGAATACACAAGGGATGGAGCTGGGGACCTGGCTTGCCAGGCAGGAATTAATTGCCTGTGTTTAAATGCCTGAGCAACAGAGGAAGGAAGCACCTTGGTGAAGAGAGGGGGACTGTGAGGGAGAGGCTGGACAGATTAGAGCAGAAATGAGCAAGAAGAGTCACATGCTGTGTCAGTAAATAGAGAGTTATCTCTGTCCATTGCAGCAAATGCCTCCCTCCCTGCTCCAAAGTACCTGGAATAGCATCTCAGGTCCTCGAGTTTCAGGATTTGTCTGCTACCAGCAAATAGCCACCGCATCGATTGGCAAAGCCTTCCACCCCCTCTGAAAAATCAAATTGAGTCCCAAATTAGTGGTTTCTTTTGGCTTAATATCCCCATGACTTGCCTCTATGTACCGTGGAAGTAAATTAACTGTGAATTAGTGCCAGAGCCATAAGGAACTCACACAGAAGTTAATAGTTCTGTCTTCATAGCAGGGACTGAATAATGTGCAGCAGAGTAAGAGCTAGGCGAGTACATAGAAGAATACAAACAAAATATTGAAGAAATGTGGTCAGTGCTGAGGCAAGGGTTCCCAAGGCAAAATATACGATTATGTAATTAAGAGTGGTATCCTAATACGGAGGCAGTGAGTAAAGGCTCGGCAGGCATCCTTCATTCTAGCATGTCCTAGCTCTGCTTTGCCACCTGAAAAATGATCTTTAACTTACACATTTTGTGAGATATATTTATCATTGCACTTTTCACCTACCTCCTGCACAGTGTTGAGTGTCAGCAATTCACTGTACACCATCCCTCAGTAGCAATGTTATTTTTCTTGCTCTGGAAATGCCAAAGCTAAACTTGCCCACATAACAGCAACTCTGGTGCCCTGTGTAAACACATTACAAGTCAGTCTTTAATTACATGCTCTTATATATATATATATATATATTCCCCCCCGCTGCATGATGCTCAGAGACATCTGGCCATATCATTCAAAGTGTGGCCCAGGCCTTATTTACCTCACACCATGCAAACAGCGTACTGAATACAAAATTATTGGTTTGCTCTTGGGTGTTTCAGCTGTGCTCTCAGCACAGCATTAGAGTACTTTATAGACTTTATAGACATGTAGATTTGAATTCACAGCACCCCTGTGAGACAAGAGGGTGACAGTATTCCCATTTTACAGATGGGGAGCTGAGTCACAGGGAGATTAAGGTCAAAGGACCCACCGATTTTGGGGCCTCAGTTTGATGCTTCTGAGTACTTAGTGTTTTTATAGCTCAATATATGTTCAAAGCACAGCTCCCAGAGACTTCAATTACAGCTTCCAGCACTTAGCACTTTGCAAATCAGCCCCCAGGGTTTCAAGTCAGGCATCCAGAAAATGAGGAACACAGAGTTAGTGACCACCTGTGGTTTATAACTTGGTCAAACGTGTGTGGATTTTCATGGTAATAGCAAAAGGCACCTCTTTTATTCCTGGGTGACGCTTTTCTCTCTCTGTCAAGCCAAACAATCCTTGCAGTAAAACACAGAGTGCTGCTAAGGTTTCTCAGTGGAGCAGTCCCGCACCTTGCGGAGGTGGGATGCAAGACAGGGGACCATTGTCATTACTAACAAAACAATACTGTTTTCTTTTATGTCATTTGTGACAACGGCTGAAATCACCTTTGCGAAAATTTTAACATGGCTTTTCAGTTTCTAAGGTGCAGCAACTCACCTACAAAGTCTTAAGCCTCAACAGTAAAATTGAGCAAAGTTATGGGAGACTAAAACCATGATCTTAGACTGGGAGGTAGTGGGCACCCCCCTGCAGGGGCTGCTGCCTGCTCTACTTCTAATGCTCTCTAGCAGTATACTGAAGGTGAAGGGGTGATAAACTGAGGCCAGTATTCTGCTTCTGCATAGTATTGGTGTGGGAAAAGGAGTACCTTTTAGCTGTGTTCAGTCTGGGGCAAATTTTTATGGCAGAGTGGTGAAACCCCTGGAAGTGGTAGTTTTAATGGAGACCTCCCTGGCAGACCACAATTATAGCTATGCAAGTGGCTTTCACAAAACGTATTTAAAATTTGAGCAACATGGAGCTGGATTATCCAGACATAGGTCACTACCTTTGATAGTATTAACAATAGAAAGATAGCGGTGAGAGTGGTAGGGAGGATGCATTATATAAATGAAATAATAAATATGATTTGTTTTCTTGAAATACAGAGAGGTAAAACTGAATTAATCTCATGGTTTTATCTATATTCCACACCTTATTCTCTGTGCTGGCAGATGCTTATTGCTGAACAAGGTGAAACATAGCTGACGAAATGAGCTGGAGGTTGCTTCAATTTCACAAGAAGAGAAATACTTGAAATATCAGCTCATAGAATTGTGTAAATTGGGGTGAGCTCCAGCTTGGGGAGAACAGGAGGCGCGATGTACTGAAAGATGCAGGTGGTTTGGACTGAGAGAGGAAAACTACATTGAGAATTGATCCCTGGGAACTGGTGAGATCTAGTGAGATCCTGGGAAAACTCAGAAATTACTTCAAAAGAAGTCAGTGGAGCCAAAAGAAAGACACAAGACACTGGGAATGGACCACTAAGAACTCACAAGAATCCAACCTCCTTAGAGGAGCAATACATGTGAAGAAATGGCTGCTCTTAATTTGCTGGGTTTCTTGTTTACCGTGAGTTCACGGTGCTGATGATGAGTCTGTTCCTTAGCAGCAGCATATTTTGCTTATTAGTTTTTCCACTGTTCCACAAGAAAACCGAGAGGAATTGCTGGTGGACAGAGTCAGATCGCAAGGCAGCAGCTTCTCCTGCATTGACAATAATTAAAGTCCTGCTCCTATGTTCACACTTGCCATTACCATTGCAGGCTTTTCAAGGTGCAATGGACTGTCCAGTATCATATCTTCTTATCATAAAAGCTTGGTTATGAGAAGGAAACCTTAGACCTTGGAGAAAGCGATGGACAGATTTTTCCCTACTGTTTCCAAATAATTTCCCTTGTCTCTAGGTTGGAAGGTATGTTCTGAAGAACAACATTTGAGACCATGCCTTAAAAACATGGGAAAAAAGAGAGAAAAGATACCTGCAAGGAATGGAATAAGGAAGAAAGCATCTTCCTTACCTGAGTCCAGCTGAATCCTGCTCACCTTTTGTGAGCAGCTACCTTATATTAATGAAAATATTTGCACCAGGTAGGTGAGCTGGATTTGTTCCCTGGCAACATTCAGAGAGCTTGGAGGAGCAGCAGCCTATTCCTGAAGGAAATGAAAATAAACACAAAAGAAACTTCCCAGCTTCTTTTATCAGCGGTCCTTTACAGGTCACCTTTAAAAGGTTTGCATTTATGGCATCAGTATTTGAAACTCCTTTCTGTACAATCTGTGTGTGTAGGCTGAAGCAAGACTATGAGTGCCTGAAAAATACAGAGGCTAATTACGGCAGTGTGAAAGTAAAATAATGAGAGCTTGAGAATGTGACTGATAAGCAATTAGATAATAGACTAACAAGCAGGATGTCTGTAGTCCATCAAAGGGCTAATGAAGGTCTCTATGTCCTCTGCTATTGCCTGAGGAGGATGTACAGATGGAAAATATCCCAGAAATTACATTTAAGGATATACACCACGTACTGACTGCATGGTGATATAATGATTGGATTCAGTGAATGCTTAACCTATGGATAAAGTAATTATTCAATTAAAAAGTGTACCCTAGACAGTGATAACCAAGTGGGACATGCTTGAAACAAATGTTTACAAAGGAAGCGGTGCTTGGTTTCCTTGCACTGAGGCTACTGCCGGCAGTCCGGCCACCTGCCCACCGAGCTGGGCTTGCAGCCTGCGGTGCTACGTTGGTTTCAGTGCTCCAGCACGGCAGCATGGCAAGCCTGAGGGGGACTGGTGCCTGGGGACAGCCAGCTTGGGAATGGGCAGTGGGGCTGCTGGTCTTAGAGTTAAAGGGGGCATCTGGCTCGTGTGCTCACGTGCGTCCCCTCATGTGTCACAGTCATGCAAGAGGACCTTTACTGGTAACAGCTCTGTGAACACTGATGCTTCTGCTGTATTTTCCACCTCTGTCAGCTGACTGACTTTTCTTGGTAAACATGCAAATTCTGACCCTTTGGGGTGAGCTGTTGCAGACAGGGAAACTAGGTAGTTGAGCACTCTTGGCAGGCTCAGAAAATGGCAAGAAAACAAAAGAACAAACAAGCAAACCCATGACCAGAAAAGATTAATAAAAAAAGACATTTTGGCCATTTGGTCATAAATAGTACTGTTCAATAGCACAAGAAATCATGCAGACTGTGCAGGGAGACATAAACCCACTGAATTATGTATTAATATATCATATAAAAGGAAAAAGTACTAAAGAAATACTGTAGGAAAAATAAATAAAGCCACCATTAAAAGTGAACATGTCCCATTTGGTCAGTTATGCCAAACATAAAACAACAGAAAGCGCCGTTTGGAAGTTAACAGCACTTTTAATTTTACTACTGACTTTTCCATTATAAGCCATACAAAGGTGTGGTTAGACCATAGGCTCAGGAATTGATTTCATGTCTGCACTCATCTAAATCAGTGGGCTTTTAAAATGTATAGCTAGATCTGTATCTCTTTGTATATATGTATGAAGGAAGCGAAGAAGAAAGAAGTTGGAAAGCTAGGGATGTGTGAGCTGGCTGATGTTAAATTGGAGCTGATACCCTCTCAAAGGGGCTGTTTGGGTGAAAGGAGCCGGAGCTGAAATCTGCTGGCCGTGGCCACAAGGCCAGTGCTTTCCAGCCGACGGCTCTGCGGAGGTGGGATGCATGTGCACGTGGGAAAGCGATGTCCTGCTCGCAGCAGCCCAGGCTGTCCCATACAGAGAAGGCACCGTTCAACAGCGTCCGTGGGGGGCGGCTCAGCCCCGCTCAGGTTGCAGCTTCGATTTCACTCCGTCCCTCACATGTCCCCGGCTTTGACGTGAGATGACAGGTGCCGCAGCTGGCCGGCCTTGCGCAGCTAGCTCTGGAGGACTGGCGGGATGCGGGAAAAGGGCTGCCCACGTTTGCACAGCTGGGCCGGCTGTGTCAGCACCCGGCGCATCGCTGAGCAGGCTCTAGCTGCCCCCTTTCATGCAGGAGGGCAGCTGGGGGGTGGGGGCTGTGAAATGTATCCGTCAAGGCCGGGCTGCTCAGACCCGGGTGCTGCTTCGGGAGCGCCAGCCGTCGCGAGTGTTTCCCTTGCTGCGAAGGGCAGGGCAGCAGGCCACAGCGCAGTGTTGCCGGGCTGCAGCCAGCTGACCAGCCCCTGCTCAGCGGCAAGTGCCAGGGTCTCCTCTCGCACACACAAACCTCTGGAGGAATTAAAATGAAAAAGAAAAAAGGGGAGGGGGAAGAAAATGACACGGAAACTGCTGTGCTGCTGCTTCATTAAATACATTGGCCTGCTAGGGCTGCACTGCAGATACTCTCTCCGTGTATTTTGAACAGCAAAATTCCCTTTGGTCAACTCTGCTGCCATTCGCCTGCTTTTCCTAGTCCGCCCACGGCGACGCCGGTAACACCTTTGTTGTGAGGGGCGAGGCCGGGAGCTGTGGCGGTGACCGCCGGGGCTGGGCCAGGTGCTCCCGCACCTGCGCTGGGGCTGCTCCCATCTGCCGCCGCTCGTGCCCGTTCCCCGGCTGCGGCCGGGCCGGGCCGCGCTGCCTGCTCTGCTCGGAGGCTGCAGACCGGCACCAAACGCAGGCGGCGAGACCTACCGAAGCTTATCTTCCCTCGTGGGGATCAACAGGGATGCCTGTAAAATGCGCTGCAGTGGATGTGTCGCCTCTGCAGAGGGAAAAAGGGTTGGCTTTGGCCTGCGAATTCACAGAGCTGGGTCTTCAGGGTCTTTTTCAGCAGAGCCCATCTCCAGCACTGAGAAAACACTGCCTTTTGATACTGTTTTGCTTTAATTTTAGAAGCCTGGGACAGTGTTCTAGAACATGAGAGCAGAAAGAAAGAATAGGAGGCAAGTATGTAAATAATCACAATTAATCTGAAGGTCTAATGGCCTGCCTTGCTTCCCACTGTAATTTACCATATGTTCTAGTACTTGTGTGAGACTCCCTGGCTCACGTGTTGTTAGTTTATGTTAAGTGTGCATGGACCTTTGGCAAATTTGTATTTTTATTATGTAGAAGCTAACATTTAGCTTTCTTGTTGTGGGTATGTTGTAGCATATGTTAGTGTTTACGTTGCAGGGAAAATGAATCCCTTGACTAGAAAATATCTTCTAATATTCTAGCAATTTGTTTTTTTCACCTTTTTTGTAATGATGTTTTGTCAATAGCAAAGGCAAAACTGAGTGGGAYGGACCAGGTAAAGGCTAGTCATTCGTGTGTGACATCCATGGTATATTATTTCTTCTGGGTCCTTGAGGGGATGAACACATCCAGRTATGATTCAGAAGGTCAACCTGAATTGGAGGGAAACGATTTCTCACAAGTGGGTATGAAATGGGAAGTGTGGTTTTTTTTTTCTTTTCATTTTTTTCCCCATTTCAGTTGGAAAAACCTATGCATAGCAGGGATGCTACACCTTTTTTCTTAGTTTTCTGTGTGTATGTGTTACCCTTCACAAAWGTTTTTTTCAAGACAATTTTATTTTTAACTTTGTCATGGCAAAATCTTCAATGTTTTCAGCAGGAAATAAGTTTACATCATTGATACCTGTTTTCTTCAGGGCCAGGAAAGGGGACCCCACAACACGTTATTATTACTGGACCAAAGCCAATAGATAACATGCTGTGATTTTCCACAATTAATGAGAAAAACACTAAGTTCTAGCAGCAGCTTGAAGTGTTTCAAAATTTGGGGTCTAGTTTTCTTCCAAAAGCCTGTGTGGGAAATGTCAAAACTTCTCTGAGTTCTGGGGTACCTGGATTGGGCATAAAGTCTGAGCTAGCCCTAGTGGTTGGCACCGCAGCCAACCCAAGAAGGAAGTCCCTGCAGTGGGCTCCTCTTGCGCCCTCAGACTGAAGCCTGTCCTCTGTGGTCCCCAGGCTGGATGGAGTGAGCGGGTGTAGCTCGGAGTAGCTCTCTGAGGCTGACTGGAAAAGCCATCTGCATATTAAAGGAAGAGCGGGAGTGGTCTGTCTGTTTCTTTGGTTCCCATTAATTTCGGTTTACATCATTCCCATGTGCTCTGGGCCTGACCCTTGGTTTGTTGTTTGGAAATATCTGCCTTCTGTATTCATAGAAAAGTCTGATTTGATTATCTGCAGTCCTATGACTTTGTATGCTGTATTCAGGTCAGACTCAGTAATTACTGTCYATAAGTTAATAGCTGTGGGTTTTTATGACCTCATGTGATGTCTCGGGCAATGCATTTGAATTCGCAATGAACGGTGACAAAGGGTGCTTTTGCCTAGGTGAATATTAGGTTCTGCACTTGCAGCACCATGAGCGTTGCTGCCTGTGACTTCCATGCAAACCAGACTGGGAAAACGCGGGGAAATTTTTTCAGTTCAGAAATAAAGTCTCCTTGGACTCCACGTGACGTGCTGTATGGGAAATATTCCCTTTATTTCATGCAACCTTGCTTTGACTGCAACACATACATGTCTAAAACTATTCTCTCTGTGTTGAAAATAATGGGACGTATTATGATTGAAGCCCAAAATAATTACTACTGTGAGGATTAGAAAAGAAATGATTGTTGAAATATGCTTTTAATCTTGATGTGACAGTATTTACAGAATTGACGTTTCCTGAATCTCTGCAAGCAGTATGTTCCAGGGTTGCTGGACGTAATACGAAAAGACTCTGACACTTAATGATTTATAGCAGTACGGTGTTTCTGTATAAACTGCAGCCCAAAAATCTACCAAGTACAGAACATGACCTGGGCAACAGGGAACCAAAACCTGATTTAGTTATATGSAAGCCTAAATTGAGCTGTGCTTTAAAAATCAACGGGATCTTAAAATGAGTCTTGTAACAAACTCAGCAGCAAGTGAAAGATTTTGGACATGAGGAGAGTATTTTTGACCAGCTTTAGGCTGCGCTGAAGCTGGGACAGCTGGATTCTATGCAGCTCCCACTCCAGGGAAGCCTGTGAGAAAAGACATATCCATAATCTGATAACTGTCCCTGTTTCCATTTTTAGCTGTCTTGTCTCTTTGGATGCTACATCAGAAAGAGTTTTTTGTTTCTTTTCAGCCAGTTTCATCGTAGCCTCCTAGTCAAGATTGATGCTGGTGCTGATAGTCCTGACTGAGCAATCTATTCTGAGACAGAGATGTAGCCACCACTCAAAAAAAATACAGGGTAAGGACTTATAGCAAATATTAATGAGGGTTTCAATGTACAAAAAGTCCGTGATCTCAAAGGGAGTTCACAAGCTGCACCTCGATTCCTTGACCCGTGGCACAGAGATACTTACCCCGTGTCTGTACTACAGTAGCTGTGTTTTTTAGAAAGCTGTGTTTGCAGACAGATTTTTCTATGCTTTCTAAGCACATCTTGAAGGGGTTTTGGTTTGCTCTAAATAACCAGCCACATCAACAAACCAAACTGTTACACATCTCTACTTCTGTGGAAATACAGTACATACTGGTAAGTCTGACCTACTAGGCACTATTTAATCCTGTTAAAACATTCTCATGTAGGATTACTTCTGGGCAAAATCCAGCTTTCTATGGAACACAATGCATTTGAATTGGAACAGATTGTTCCTCCTCAGTCTATCAGTAAAAACCATTGCACTGGCCTGACTAGCTGGAAACAGCGCGCTCTAACATCTTTAAGCCAGAAAGATCTGAAGTTGACAAAGTGTTTGTGGCATCTCTTGTTTCTTGCTATTTTTCTCGATAACTAGGCTCTGGGGGAAAGGCTTCAAATCCTTAAACAAGCTGAAGAAAATCACTCCCTCTGATCTGCACTCCTCAGTGGAAAATCCTCACTGCTTGCTCTGCACTTGTCAGCGGAGGAGCCACACATGGGACACCAATGGCTGTTCCACCTGCAGAAAAGGCACTCCCTGTGGAAAAGGGCCCAGTGGCTGCACTGGCCAGGAGGAGGGATTTTTGTCTCCTTGATGGAGCGTCGTTGGCTTCAGCAAAAGAAAATATACGTTTCCAGAAAAGCCTGGAAGGATGCCTGGTCTTAAAAAATGAATGAGTCTTCCAGATTCTTATTTCTTCCCTCTCTGAGGGGAAAAATTGAGGGATCCATATAGCTGATGCTTGACCCTTTGCACAGCAGTGTCAGATGCTAGCCACTGTTTGCTCTCCAAGAATGAGCGTAACTGCTATGATTTGGCACACTAAAGGTAAATGTTCCTATTTTCGCTTTTTATGATCTATCTAAACTTTTATACCAAATTTGMTACCATAAATTTTGAATATAAGTTTGGTTATGGGCCAGTTAAGTACAGCATATATAGTACCTTGGAAATTTTTATTACAAAACACTTGCTTAACTTCTTACTGCACATGTGCCATTAGAACAAATGAATCACAGTAATATTTTGAATCATGGTTGCACCTGACAACTGAGGATCTTGAAGCATTTATGAAGCAACTAGATTTAGTCCGACTATATTTCGCCAGGTATCTGTTTTTTCCAATTTGTATAAGATCTCCATGAATAATTCCTTTTACAGATTTGAGCTTTTTCTCTTTGTGAGGAGTCCGGTCCAACACTTCCCCCGCTTCCTTGGTGATTCTTGTAAAGAATTATTGCTGAGCAATTCTTAATCTTTATACTGATCATGCTGATCCGATGCATAAGTAACTCAATGTGACTAGGGGCCTGATTTAAAAAATCACTGCTCAGTAATATTTACCTTACATTTTTATATTTCAGTTAGTATTAGTTATAAACTAATATTCATTATAAACTATTAATAAAGAATACTTGCCTAAAATTTACTCTTATGGGAATCCCTAAAATTTAGGATATATCATGAAAAGGGAACACAAAGTGTGCACGTTTTTGAAATTTTGGAGGTATTTGTATAACAATAGTTATGAAATCTGTGCTGAGAAACCTGAGGCCCAAGCATGGCACTCTTTTGTTTTTCCTTTTATCATTTAATGTCATACAGCAGTTTTGTGACAGAGTAATCTTGGAACAGCCTTCAAACTCAAATTCTTATCACTGGATGATAGTTCCTCATCTGGAAGAGCTGGAAGGAGAACAGATGCGTTCGGAAAATGTGCAAAGAAAGGTTTCCAAATCTTTCTGTGTCCATCTAGGGCTAGCCACGCGTTAGGGGCTCTGCAGGTATTCTCCAGGCAACGCTCCTGTTCCACCCTGAGCTGATCCTCCAGCTCTCACTGCTGAAGGAGTTCTTTCATGTTACTTCTCCTCTTTTTCATCTGTGAAGAAGCACAGTCAAAGCACATMATTAAAAACTTTGGAGCACTTGAACATTTCTGTAAAGGAAAAGATGCTGGTTAGTAACAATACTGTACTGCAAAAAGTCATATACGTATGTGTGACCTTGACATGTATCAGAAACCTCAGAAAGCAGTTCATAGTAATGTTTCTCATTTTTCCTAGACGCAGAGAACATACTGGTAGTTCAGCTTTTAGGATTGCTTTAAGTTGGGAAAAGTCAATGGACCAAGGTAAAGCTCCTTTGAAAGAAGCACTCGTTCTCTTCAATGATTTTGTTCCTGCAGCAGTGAATTTGTTTCACTGTCCCTGGCTCATGAGACCACCTTCTCTTTTTCTAGTTTCTCTCTCTCTCTTTCTTTCCCCTTTATGTCTTAATTTACTGCTGTCATGGTTTATACTAGCAATACAATGTGCAAGACATGAAAATCTATACATCTATCATATCCCTGTCTGATCACTGGGACATGACATTTCAAAATTATTTTTTCCCTATACATTTATCAT
The DNA here is from genome assembly GCA_030449065.1 of Oceanodroma leucorhoa. Classification (NCBI taxonomy): domain Eukaryota; kingdom Metazoa; phylum Chordata; class Aves; order Procellariiformes; genus Oceanodroma; species Oceanodroma leucorhoa. Next base: position 5,978,388 of record JASVER010000016.1, read on the forward strand.
TTTTTTTTTCTTTCAAAAGGAGACACTGTCTTCTGTGGATTGAAACAGGCTGAAGATGGTTCAGCACCTCTACTATCCTATTTCATGTACTCCCTGTAGCTCATGGGGTAGAGAAAGGGGCAGAAGCACCGCTCTGCTGTGGTTCTGTCTGTTCCTTTGGCCAATATTGTGGAGCTAAATATTTTATGATTCTTGTAGAGACTAAGATACGTACATTTAGCATGTTATCCATCAGTGGCAATTTGAGGTTTAGTGTAAATGTAAATTGTTCTTTAGGGAAGAGTAAGGATCTGTGATGGCTTGTTCCTGCAACTGGCTGATCTTTATCAGCCTTGTGACAGTCCCACAGGGACAACTGGTTGTAATTAGCTCATTTATTATTGATTCAGTCTTTGGACAATTAATCAGCATTAATCAGGGTTCAGCGGTGTTTTAGAGGTCTGAAAATATGTACATAAGAGCTAGGGATGCCTGAGCGTGCTGAAGGAAGCACGAGGTGAACGCTGTCCCAGAAACCAAATGCAATTCTGGCTTTTTCAAGGTTTAGAAACAGGTAGCAAATTTTTGAAGATATCTTTTGCTTCCTCTCCTTAACTCATAACTCTGGGAGAGGCTGAGCATAAATGACAAAATACACTGAGAGAAACGGTTCTTAAAAAATTTCCAGCCCAATCTTTGATCTTTCTTCCCCGGACACTCCCTCTGCAGGCAAAGTCCTGCCTCCCAGAAGCTGTAAGGCACTGGAGCCTGAAATTAGCTGTGTGATCTTATTACTGCAGCTCTTGTGCTTTTTTCCACGCATCCACATATTGGTAGTTACTCTTGTTCTTTATAATTTAATTTTAGACATAACATAATCTTGTTGGAGTAAATGCTTGTGTCTCTTTGTGTTCTTCTTTCTTTTATAAAACATGAACTGCAGTGTCTAGATGCTAGGCAAGAAAGTTGGTGTAGTGTAAGGACGAGATATAAACATGTTGTAAAATCCTTTAACACTTTTAACATCTGTTAAAAATGGTCAAAAATTTTGACTGGAAAATGAAAGTCTTTGACATAACTGGGATCTGGTTAGAAATAGTTTTTTACGTAATTTTTTTTTTTTTCCCTGTGTGGAGCTTCTGAACAAAATGGAAATTTATATTTTGTTTTCTCTGATATCCGTATGTATTAGAAATGAAACCTTTTCTTTAAAGTGTAAATAGCTTTTTGAGTTAGGAAAATAAGCCATCATCTGTCTTCATTTTAGAGTGTTTCTTGCAAAAGTTTTTAATGTACATTTTTCATGAAAAAAATCGCCTCCTCTTCTCCCCACTCCCAACTGTTTTTGACTAACTTACACTTAGATTGGAAATATCCTGAAAAAATAATTTGTGATTTTGCAGGCAGTGTGATAGATAATTTGGAAAGAAAAAAGACAGACAACTGACTAATGCTATAAAAATAAGATATTCTTAAATGCTGAATATCTCCCTGATGTGCATTAATTCTGTTTATATTAGATCTAAGCTACGTACTAATTTTATTAGCAACAGTAAGTCTAAAATTCAAATATATAGTAATGTGGAGCAAGTCAACGTCTGATATTGGAACAAGACTAATTAGTTGAGTAATTAATTGAACCATGCTTGAGGTTTTTTTCAGTCAAGGTATTTAAACTGAATATGTTGTTCTTTATCTCATCATAATGAATTGTTCACAGAATCTATATGTTACATTCTGCCACTGACATATGGATTCTACCTCATGTCATTAATACAGTGGTTAACATCCACAATTAATTAAATAGTTTTGGCACACTATCCCATCCAAGTCGATGAGCAGAACCTGATGTAATTTGAAGATTCAATGCATTCTCCTGTGTGTTTGAGTTTTCCTCTGAAGGAGTTGGAGATGCCTGGGTGAAGAGGCTAAAGTTTTGTTGAACTTCTCCCATTTTTGAGTTAAAGTACCGTGGCATGTGATTAAGACTGAGGCGTTGGTGCATTATAAAATTATTGCCAATGACACATAGTATTTGAGATTAATTTAGCCATAAGTCTTGTCTGAAAGATTTAAGAGTAACATTTTAAATTAGAGTCCCAACTATGCATTTAATTTAGATTTAATATGACAGTTATTTGTTCTGCTAATAAAGGCCCCATTGCATATTAAAAACATATTAATTGAGGATTAACACAGATGTAGTAGATTTAGAAATCTTTGGTGAAAGCATTTTAAAGCATCAGTTGGCATTTACGATTACTGTAAATATATTAACAGCATTAATGTGACCATCTACTCATAAATGTAGCAGATTTTGTCCAATTCAGAAAAGAATGCTTCTGGTGCTATGGCCAGCCACCTCAATTGAGCTTTTTTATACGGTGTTTAAATTATGGCCTTTTCACTACTGTTTGTAGGTGCAGCCACTGCAGACGTGCAGTTGCTTTTCTGGTCTGTGAACAGAAACTGGTAACTGTGCACTGACTGTGAAGATCACGTACATCGAGTGATGCCTCCTTGCAAAACAAAGATATTTCAAAACAGACATTTCAGTCTCTTCTGGAGGCTAGAAGCCTACAGTTAGGTGTTTGTATATTTGCACGTGCATAGTGATTGTATCACTTGACTGGAATGGTCATATGCAGAAAGTTGCTACAGCTTCATTGCAGCATGGTACAGGTCAGCCTGGGGCGTCCCACTGCCCTGCCTCAGTGGCATCCTCTGTGCTCTGGAGGGAAGACAATTAATCCTTGGGATGATAGCTGTCAGTGTTGTGTAGTTCATAATTTACTATGACGTATCTGCTGAGGAAAGCCTCTGGCTGTACTAATTGACAAGGTAAGGCCAATTGGAGCTGTTGGTGGAGTCTTTTTGTGGACTGTGCTAAACTGATGTCCTGTGCTCCCATTCTCATCTTTTTGGACAATGTGTTTTATGACCCAACTTGCAGAGGAGTGGCTGACAAGTTTGACCTCACAGGCCCCTCRCTGAGGGATACCTTAGTTTGAAGCCTGCTGGAAGGAAGGAAGGAAAGGAAAGTCTATGTCTCCTCCAGGAGATCTTTTCATGGAAGATCAGGGAGTGCTACAGGCATTGGAGTGTGTGGGAAAATGTTTTCCTTCTGTGTGTGTAAGAGCAATTTTTTTAGTTGCTTGGCTTTTTTGTGAGATGGCAGACAGCATGAAGGAGGATGTGCTTAGCCAGTGCAAGAGTCTTCTGCTTTTCTTTTAACTTCTAGGGAGATAAGAAGAGAGCAGACTATGTGGCTGTGCTGCTCTGTGGCTCCACCCAGACTTGTCCTCTGCTTTCTGCCTAGCACAAGTAGCCCTCTCTGGCTCTGCTGATCCGTTAATGCCTCAGCAACACCCTGTCCTATTGTTCTCCTACTGCTCCTGCTCAACAAGCTGTGAGCCAATTTCGGGAAGGCACCAAATTTGATCTGATGACAGCAACATTCCCTAGCGCACTGCAAGACACTGACTGGGCAGGCAGTACACATGGTCTTGCCTTGAGGGCTGTAATGCAGCCTTGTAGTAGGATCTAGTAAGGATGTATTATTATAAATCCTTATCATGTTTATTTCACTTTTCATTCTCATTCCTTCCAATCTTTTGATATTTAGCCTCGGGGCAGATTCAGCTATATATCCAAAGGTGCAACTTTACATCTTTGCCAGTTAAGAAGTTAACAAAAAAGGAGTAGGTGTCACTATTTTGCTTATGGTGGGAATTTGACGATGCACTGAACCAAGCACAACACACTTCCAGAATCTTAACTAGTTTGATTGCACCATCGACACTGTTATTTCGACAGCCCCACTCTCCGGCATCTGGTGTAATTGGAAGCAGCAGCCAGCAGGTATCAGATGTCAGTATGAATTGTCTCCTGCTGCGTGAGCACTGACTATGAAATTGATTTGCTGTCTTTTTTACGCAGTTTTGTAATGAAAGTAATGTAAAGTCCCAAACAGACAAATCCTATGTTTGTATACATACAGTTAAAATAGGCATATGTATAAAAATTAGAGGGGAAATATATCAACAGGAAAGCAGTATAGCACCATCAGGCCCTGCTTCCTCACAGGCGGCTGTGGTGCCAGTCCCCCCTGTGTTTCTGAAGAAGCTGAGCTAAACCAATAGCTGGAAAACAATTTCTTTGGGTACTTGTATGGATCAAAAGCATAAAACATGAGAAAGAAGAACCCTTCCGTGAGTGAATTTATTTCTCTATTTTACTCACTGGTGATATAATAAGACAAGAGAGAGACACTGTGGAAAACAGGTCTCCAACCTGGAGCAAATTTTCCCCTGACTTGTCGTCAGGATGGTCGAGACCCCTAAGACGAAAAAACTGGCCTGAGAAAAGTCAATGGAAAATTTCTGTTGATTTACTATAGCCAGGATGTTGCCTTAGGGCACATCAGAAATAAACGATTGTCTCTCAGTGCCTTCAAGATGCTGTCATACAGAACAATTTCACACATATAAAGGTAACGTCTGTGGGACTGGAATCTTGACCACTGATTTGAGGAACTATAAGGGAGGATTAGACCAGGTGTAAAAGTGGTGCCATCATGCCGAGCCTTGAGTGCTCCTTAAGGATTGCTGACATCTAGGTGATGGCAGTAGGAGCACGGGAGGCCAGGCTTTGCTGGCAAGAACTGGCGCCTATTCTCAAACAGGACTATGAAACAACCACGTTTATGGGCCTCTTCCTCAGCTTGAGGCAATACTTGGCTTGGATACAAGAAGGCTTAATCAGCTCCCACTATAATCAAATGATTTAAGATTTTTCAAAGAGCAAATTGCAGCAAGTTTCCTTCCGAAGAAGTCAGGGTCAAAAACCTTTTTAGCAAAATCAGCTTGAGCATTTATTACTGAGTGTGGCCACCTTTTAGACAAGTGCAATGGAGAAAAACATCCTCAACATCTGGTTCAGTGGGGCCCAACTCCAGTGTTTAATTGTGTTTTTGCTCTGACACCCAGTTGCATAGCAATAAGGGGGAGCATATGAAACAATAATCTATATATAGGATAGGTGGGGCCAAACCTTTGACTGGATGCTAGCTAGTCTGGTATTCCAGTCTCGGTGCTGACATGAAGGCAGCCGGTAACCTTCGGCGGGTCACTTGAAGTTCTTCCTAAATTTCAGAACCTCTGTTGACAAGGAACTGGTCTGTAACTGTCTTGGGATTGACAGTTGTCATAACATGATCCAACAGATCATTTCATACACAGCCAGATCACGGGTGCCCAGAAAAACTTCCCCCCATCCTGGATAAGCACAAGGTAATTTACAGGGAGCTGGCTGCTCTGCTCAGAGGGCAGTTTCCCCACAGAAGCAGCAATATACTGCAGTTTTCTTCCCTGCAGAAGCAACCAACCTGGTTTGAATCTGACCTCAGGGGTAGATGGGGGGCAGTCATTTGAGCAGCTGGTCCCCTTCTTTTTCCCCACACAAGGCACAAACAATGGTGCTTTGGCTCCTCATGATGCCTGGACTGCTTCCTTTCCTCAGCCACCTCCTGCCCTAGGTAACACCTCACTTTCCCTATTTGYGAGGCTAGGTCTGATTCCAACAGCAAGACTACAGATGCTTACCCTATCTGACAGACTTAGGCCCTTTTCTACAGAACCAGAGTTTCCTTCAGCTTTTAACCTTATACTTCAACCCCAAAGATGAGTTGTAATTCCACCTGCAAGAGGGTGGTGTTATAGGGATGCTCTCCGCAGCTCACTCCCCAGAGGGACGTGGTAGAAAGAAATCGTCTGACCTCCGTGCAGAAGCACTGTGTGGGCTTGCTCAAACACAGGACGCTGCTGACTCAGCCAGCCCAATTTGCCATTATGTTCTTCCCCTCATTTTCTTGGGAATCTTCCCTAAGGTGTGCAGGCCTCCAATGGCAAGGAGGAAGAGGACTCTACTCTTCTTCCTGCAAGTGCAAAAAAGTGTGTGTTGTACTAAGGAAGCTGTTGTCTACTGCTCTGGCTGTCATTGAAATCAGGAGAGGAACAGGGATGTGACCTAACACCATCTCCTCTCCTGTGTCCTTAAGAGAAGTCCCATCATTTATTTAAAGGGTGCTGTTACCAGAGTCAACAAAATTTTTCATATTGATGTGTTCATTGGTTGAGGAAAAGAGGATTCCTGCAAGAATTAAACACAAATCTGGATAAATTAAACAACAGTCTTACAGCAGTGCATTTTATAATGCATTTAACAGATTCTTCCAAGCTGTGTCCTTCCAGTCTGTTTCCTTCCCTTCGTTGTTGTGCTGTGGAGGCAAATGAACTGTAATGCTGGGCATCACAGTTTTGGAGAGCCTGCTCCCATTCCTCCCCACAAGACATTGCTCATTTTATAGTGACTTTTCTTGCTTTCCAACTTCATCAGACCCCTTATTGGGATTCAATAACCTGCATCTCTCCACAGAAGTTGAATAGCTAAATCCAGTATGGTAGGTGAAATCTCTTCCAGAAGTGGCCCAGGAGGATCCTAATGTGCTTTCCCTCACTTCTTTCAGGCGACTGTTCAACTCTTGCTGCTCTCTTCCCCCAGTTTATTTCTCTTAAAAGGAATAGGCCAGTTCAGCCCTCTGCTCCTGGGTTCTCTTAAAGAGAAATTTCAGGGGGATTAGTGTAAGCAGTACAGTTAAATTCCTGTCTGCTTCCTGCTGAAAACTTACCCTTCAGCTCTTGTTTTAGTAGCAGTAAAACTTTTGCAACTGCATGACTTTTTTTGAATATTTTACTGTTCCCTTTATAGCAAATGTTGCCGCATGCACATATGATGTCAAGTTCCTCTTGTGAGCATTTTAGTGACATGAATATGACACAGATGGACATGAGAGCCCGGCTGTTGACTCAGTCTCTCAGTGCCCTTTTGTTTATGTCTGTGACCTGGTCACATAGTACAAAGAGTTTCCTGCTGAACTACATGCAGCTGCCTGGCTGAAAAGCATGTGAGGGCTTTATTTGTCCTGCCTGCAGCCCCAGATCTTCTTGGAACCGGCCCCCGAATCTGTCCCGACGTGGAGGTGGGTGATATCACCGCACAGCCTTCCCAAGGATCCTGGCCAGTCTGGAATCCGTCGTCAGGGATCTGCAGGGCATTACAGCCCGTGTTTTGGCATACTGCTCCAAATAAACTGCCCGAGTAAGGCTCTGGGCTCCCTGGGGCTTCAGAGCAGTGCGACCCATTTTTGTCAAGGAGAACAAATGTAAGTGACACGCGGGAAATATAAACTGAGGCTTGTCTGGTTTATGTCCTTTTTCTAAATTTATTTTAACAGGTTTACACACCCCCATGCCCTCCCCCTTGGAATCCCTTATGCTGTCAGGAAAACTGCTCAGGCCTGTTTTCCCATTTTTTGCTGATACGAAAGACCTAAATATCTGTCTTGATGCAGATGCCTCTTGAGATGGCTGCACCGCGTTGCACCCCACCCACAGCACGGTAGGCACACAGCCTGTGGGCAGAAGGAGCCAGAAATGTTTGGGTCATGCAATGGTCTGCAGGCCTGGGGCGCTGGCAGGTGGATGCACAGTTTTGCCTACAAGCTAAATGCAGCTTGCTCTGCAACTGCCCACCACAACCTCAGGCACAACGGTGTGTTGCTCAGATGGCACAGTGTTTATTAACTAGTCTGTCAAGAGTTGCGTATCCTGAAGTTACATCTCTACCACTGGGTGTCTGACAGCACACCCAGGGGCCCAGGCCTCTCCGTGTTAGGTGAGCAGAGTCACACTCCTTGGTACAGTGTATGTAGTCCCAGAATAAGATGAGGTTACACATACAGAGAGAAGAAAATGTAAAAAACCACCAAACCACAAAAACAATTTACRCGCTTCTCAACAGCCTTAACTGAAATGATGTAATTTCCCAGTACATCCAATTGTTTTGCATATCTATTTTCTTTAAGTGGCAGTCTGGTTTTGCAGCTCACGTTCCCCTGAAGTGATCCGTGCCTCCCTTTACCATCCGGTGCCTCCCTTTAACATGCAGATGACACCAAGCTGGGCGGGAGTGTTGATCTGCCTGAGGGTACRGTACGAAGGCTCTGCAGAGGGATCTGGACAGGCTGGATCCATGGGCCGAGGCCAACTGCATGAGGTTCAACAAGGCCAAGTGCCGGGTCCTGCACTTGGGTCACAACAACCCCAGGCACCGCTACAGGCTTGGGGAAGAGTGGCTGGAAAGCTGCCCGGCAGAAAAGGACCTGGGGGTGCTGGTTGACAGCCAGCTGAACATGAGCCGGCAGTGTGCCCAGGTGGCCAAGAAGGCCAACGGCATCCTGGCCTGTATGAGGAATAGTGTGGCCAGCAGGAGTAGGGAGGTGATCGTGCCCCTGTACTGGGCACTGGTGAGGCCGCACCTCGAATCCTGTGTTCAGTTTTGGGCCCCTCACTACAAGAAGGACATTGAGGTGCTGGAGCGTGTCCAGAGAAGGGCAATGAAGCTGGTGAAGGGTCTGGAGCACAGGTCTTATGAGGAGCGGCTGAGGGAGCTGGGGTTGTTTAGCCTGGAGAAGAGGAGGCTGAGAGGAGACCTTATCGCTCTCTACAACTACCTGAAAGGAGGCTGTAGCGAGGTGGGTGTTGGTCTCTTCTCCCAAATAACTAGTGATAGGACAAGAGGATATGGCCTCAAGTTGCGCCAGGGGAGGTTTAGATTGGACATTAGGAAAAATTTCTTCACCGAAAGGGTAGTCAGGCATTGGAACAGGCTGCCCAGGGAAGTGGTGGAGTCACCATCACTGGAGGCATTCAAAAAATATGTAGATGTGGCGCTTTGGGACATGGTTTAGTGGGCATAGTGGTGTTGGGTTGATGGTTGGACTTGATGATCTTAGAGGTCTTTTCCAACCTTAATGATTCTATGATCCTATCTCCTGATGTGTGGAGCACCACTTCCACCTCTCGCATCTTTGGTTTTCTTACAACCCCGTTTCAACACTAGCTGGTGATCACATGAGAATGCAATATTAGGAAACCATTTGGTATATTTTTAGCAGTGCTTGGGCTGAAGTAGCAATGAGAAGGGAGGAGTGCCAGCCACATGTGACCAACCAGCTGTCTATGGCCTACATTTTGGAAATCACTGATTCAAGTAACTGGCAATAGGTTATGGAAAGTTTCCCTTTTAGATTGCTATTTCAAATTGACCCCAAACTAAACAAGGAAGGAAGGTCGTCTTGGCTGTAAACAACTTCACGATGCGTGAGCAGTTTTCATCCAGTTTCTCTGCCTTTTAATGGAAGAGAAACACTTTAATCGGAAGTGAGTTTCTTTTGTGCCACTTTAGCTACAGGCGCAGGCAAAACATTGCTATGGCTAGGATGGAGAGGCTGTGTGGCTGCTGTGCGCTTCTTCCCCACTTTTGGTCACACTATGGGTCTTGTCCTCTATCGCGTGGAGAGCAGGGAAACCATCGAGCAGGTCTAGCTCCATAAATCTTAATGTGACAGCCATGTAACAAAAAAAATAAAACACATTAAACATGTAAATCATCTTTCTTCTCCAACCTGCTGTCATGTATATCTGTTGGCTGTGACTTCCAGCTCACCTTCTTTCCTGTCTTCTTAATCTGTAAGTATTTTAGGAGCCCATAACTCCTTGTCAGCTGGCACCTATTGCTATATATGCATCAAAGGCAGCCGCCTGCTAGAGTTCTGCATGCTTCTGGGGTTATTTAACTGCATTCTTTGTATGTCACACATCTGTGAAATCCCCTGCCTCCGTTTCAGCTAAGCTTGCTTTATCACATTCCCCCCTTTCAAGCCCAGCAACCCGCTTCAGTCTGTTCCCTGTCCCCCYGGGGAAGGGGGGACTGTGTCTTTAATGTGTGTTGCCTGCCTTCTTATGGTTTTCAGCTTGGTTTCTCTTGCTGTCCCTCAGACCATCTCTGAGCACAGCAGAAAGTGGAGTCAGGACCTTTTGAGTCGGTAGGGTGAAGAATGGCTCCTACGTGCCAGCCACCCCCCATGCCCCAAATCCTGAGACCAATAATCAGCTAGGTCTAGTTACAGGAGCAAGACCCCAGCCTTCACCTGATATGGGGAAGCAACCAGAGCAGCCCAGTGGACACCCTGCTAGGGCTGCTCCATCGCAGTGTGAKATTTGATCCTCCTTGTAGAGCTGAAGCCTTTGCCAAGCTCCTTGCTCTGCACTGCCTGCTGAGGAGGTGATAGGCACCACGCACCAGCCGTGATGGACGTTGTGGGACTGAGTTCCTGTGTGTTTTGACTGGAGCCACAGTTTGATTCCAAAGAAATGCCCCCAGCAACAATCTTTCAACCTCCAGAGAGACTATTTATTTTATTTTTTTTAGGATGCATTTTGTAAATCACTCAGGTGAGGGCAAGTTTATGTATTTGGATGGCAAATTTATGTTGTGCTATTAGTTTCAAGGAAATCCAATTGAGTGTGTGGATTTTGGACTCCTGACCTTTAAGCAGAATGAGTTTTTTGAAGAAGTGTGAAGTAGCCTGTTCATCTCCATGAGGTGTACTCTGCTGAATGAAAATGCCCTCTGCAGAGACAGGAGAAGTGAGGGGTGTGAACTCCTGCATTCATCTCAGTCAGTGCTGCCTCCCTTCCCAACCCATTGCCAGTGCTTGGGACACTGTGATAAGCACTGACCCGGTGCATTTTTAGTCTCGCACTCTGTTTTGCAGAGTCTCCCAGGAAGCTGGAAAGGGCTTTCCTAGTGCTGGCTCCCATGAGGAGTGACAGAGTCACCACCCTCACGAGGTGGGACAGGGGGCAAGGGTTGCCCAGGTCCTGCTGAGAACGGGGAAGGGGCAGGGAGAAGAGGGAAGCATCTGCTCCCTTGCCTTGGACCTTGGTAGGGCTGGGAGCACAGCTGTGCCGCTCTGAGTCCTGTTCCTCGTCTCCTCACCTGCCACCCAACTGCCCCTTCCCCAGACCTCCTCTGCCTCCCTGCACAGCTCTGAACTTCTTCCCCCTCCCCGGCACATGTGCTATTTATTTAGCTTCAGTGCTATCTGAGCTTTCTGCTCTGCTGGTTTGATTTCTCTCAAACTACAGAGGCAGACCATGACAATATGCCTTGTCCTCTTTCTTTCCCTCCTCCTTCTTCTGCGAACGGTCAGGTTTGAACTGACATTGGCTGGTTGTAGGTCAGGTTCAAAGGCATCAAGCACTGTCTGAACATCCCCTTGAGCTATCAGCTCATGTGAAAATGAGTAGTCTAGAAAACCTCTGTGACTTCACTGAGTAATCTACTTCATGGGTGAGCTCCTCATTTAATATGGAGTTTCCCATATTTTAGCCTGAAATCCTGCATCGTGTGGTAAAGGACAGGCTTACTAACTTCCCTGGTATGTTTTCAATAAATCGTGTAGGTTTCTAGGCTGAAATATGGAAAATAGTCCCACCTTACCCTTTTCTTCACAGCTTCCTTGATTGTCTTAGGGCTGCTACCTTGCCCTGCAAGCAGAGGTGGTTATAAGGCAGCAACAGGGAAAAGTGGGTACATGAATGATAAATGGGGAGCTGCACAGAGAAATGCTGCAGCAGTGGGGTGGGAACATCCCATATTTTAAAAATGCTGATTTTAAGGATACTGCTTCCCATTTTATTTCTCAAAAATTAACGGAAGCCATAGAGCAGCTTGTGGGTGTCTTAAGTAATTAAGACCCAAATGTGGAGGGACGGACAAGAACCATAGCCACAATTTGTGGCTGCTAAAACTGCCCCCTGCCATTTGTTGTACACTCTTCTTAGAAGCCACTTACATAGATGTCCCCAAATCCGGTGTACACAACCTACACTGACACCCACAAAATTCCTAATCTTTGTGAGCGTGTGGATTTTAAAGCCTTTGTAAAACTGAATATTTAAACAAAGATGAGCTTCTCCRCTGTAATTGTGGGGGAGAGATTGTTCTGCTTGAGTCAGGGCGCATGTCTTTAGCCTGTTTAATTCAGCATTGAATGAGACTCTGCTAATTGACAGCAGCCAAGGACCTGGCCTTTTTTTAAGGAACTTGGGGTAAAGGGAAACAATGGGCAGTGACTTAGAATTCACGATACCCAGCTTCTGTGTGTTTTCAGTATGCAGCACTCATAACCCATCACTTGATGAATATGGCCTGAAGTGATGCAGGCAACTTATTGTAATTTTTTGCTGTGCTCTGTTTGGATTTATTTCCTAGTCATTCAGGTGGGACACCCTGTAGATTAAGACTTAGTACACACATTTTGAATCTGTAGACTAGTACTTGAGGTGAAATAGGAATTGCTTTATGTTTCAGAGCAGTAATGGCTTGAATTGCCAGAAATAACCATAATAACAAACTGCTTGTTTCGTGAGTCAGGCACATAGTGCAAACAGCCGTAGTCTTGGTGCACCAATGCTCTCCCTGTTTTTTAATGAAAATAACAGGGATGGGAAACGGTCCAAGAAGAATTTGTTCCCTTGGCTTGTCTGATATTCTTTTTAAAACTGTCTGCAGCTATGAAGAAATATAATTAGAGAACCATTTAAAATGTGTGGGTCTTCTGAGGAGAAGAGTAGATGGGTTGTATGTAAACATGGAGCTGTACACAGCACGTAGGCAAACCAAAAGGCATGTGGATGCTGAAATTTCTGTTTTCTGGGAGGTCTTTGGGTGACTCTCCTAATTTTATTGGAGCCATTATATAGAATCGGACTTTCCAGCTGACAGTCCCTCCCTTGCTTGCGTGTCTCTCTCAGACATCCTCCCCTCTGGCATCCACCTTCTTGTAAGCTGGTTTATCCTGTCACTTGCTTCACAAGGACTTTTCAGGGTGCTCTGTTCAGATCAGCAGCCTGGGTGGGTTTGGAGAAGCCTGCCAGCCTTCTGAAGAAGAGTTCACATCAGAGGATTTCATTGTATTGCTATTCAAAGTCCTCACCTTACAAGAAAGCCCTCTCTGATTCTGTGGCTTTCCTTTCTTCCCAGGACCTTCTGCATTCCTGTCTTGTATTGCGCATTGGCTGTGAGACTTCCCTCTTTGAACCACTAAAATGTCTATAGTGGTCTGCTTAGAAAGGCTCATGAAGGCACTAATAAAGTACAGGCACAACCATCCAGGCCTGCATCTCCGCTGACAAATGTAGGGCCTAAAATTGTGGCAGCAGTGATGGAGATGGTAATGCAGATGTGTGATGTTAGATGCGTCTGTCACCGTGAGGTAATGGCTGTGTGTCAAAGCACTGCTCGATCCCAGCAGAAGTGGAGCAGACCTACCTGTGTTCCCTAAGCAGCTAATGACTTGCTCAAGGTGCATTTTGGGACGCAGAGATTTTGTCTTCACTGGTTTCTGCCAGCTTGAAACAGGAATTTCTTCTTGCTTTGTGGTGGACTGTGCCAAAAAATAGGTCTGATTCCCCACGAACGTGAGTTTGTGTCATGCAAACATGTACCACTGGCTCTCGTGACAGAAGCAGCGGCTCATGTTGACTGAGACCGAGGGAGGGAGGAACCCAAGGAATGAGCCCTCTCATCAGCCATCCTGTCACTCGTGATCGGTCAGCTGCTGCTTATGATGAAACCAGTCTTTGGGGATTTCATTCTGCATGGCTGGCCAGCTGGTATGTGTTTCTGTCTGGGCTCTGCAGCCCTGGCCCTCATTTGGGGAGGCAGGCCTTTTGTTCTGTATCAGGCTTCAAATAGTTTGGCATCTGTTGGTTTGTGTTGTCTGCTCGACCATTTGTTACGTTAGCGAGCTTCCTTCTAATCACAGCTCCTAAGCAGTCTGCTCCCCTGTGACCATTTCTGCTTTCAAAAGTAGAGGTAGATGTGTGCTGGCTGTGAACTCCCAAACCTGCTCTCACTGGAGAGGTGAGGATATTTGCACACAGGAGAGAGAAACTAGCTATCAGGGTTTGCTTCTGATTAACTGTTTGGTCACATTACAGTTTCTTACCATCAGGGCATGTTAGTGGCAAAAAGTACAAGTCCATACTTCCACTGCTTTRTAAATGGCAGAGCTGATGGACAGAAAAGAGTGGTAGAGATTAGATCCGCAGCAGTGATTCACAGCCTGGGATTATAGTTTCTGCAATTTGCTTGAGTTTGTACAACCCAAATATCAGATAACATTACGATTTACATTTTCCATGGAACGCTGTCTCAAGTACATATTGATTTGTGCTGCATCACATTACTCAGGGGTTGGAGAAAGCCAAAAGGAGAATTTTACTTTTTTCCTGCTGACATTTGAAAAACAGGATTATACAACTCTGCATCTAGCCCTGTGTAACCTTCACTGACCAGCCTTGGAAAGTTGCTTAAGAATTACAATTTTTTAAGCTTTCTTTAAACAGTTAAGAACTCTCTTCAAATCCCTTGAAGATAAGCATTAGTCCGTTCCTGCCACCTTAGCCACAAGCAACATGCAGAGCGAGGCAGGGGGGAAAGAAGGTAGATGACTGCAATTTACCCTTTGGGTTCAGCATCACCCTCTTTCTTCCTCAGGTGGATCCAGAGCCCAGTGGAGATTTGCTCATTCGCATCCCTGGGCTTCTGGATGATCAGCCCTGACTTGAAAAGCTGCCATCTTTAGTATCAATGAACTACCTGGAGAAGGGAGGGTACTGCTCAGAAACAGTTTCTGAGAGTCGAGTGGGATCAGGCATCCCTTGCTCTCCTTACTAGTACTGCCCGTTGTAGCACGTGGTCTGTGTGACATTGATGGGAAAGCGGTCCTGCCATTGCACACCCTGCCCCCCCCCATGCTGCATCGTGCAATACCCGCCCCCCTAGTGGTACTCAGCGTGGTTAATGCTACAGAAACCGGACAGTCAATGTTTGATTTTTTTTTTAATTATTTTTTATTCAGTATTCATTTGTCTATACTCTCAAATTAAACTGTTCCCAGAAGAACAAATTAAGAGATTGAGCCGTTAAAAACCCTAATGTTAAGGCACCTGCTCAAATGTATCCAGTTTTCAGAAGAACCGAGCCTCTGTGTTCCCCAAGAAACAGTTTTGAAGCAGTAAAGTCCCTGGGCAATGCAAGTGCTCAGTACCTCCCAAAAATCAGGTCACTCCTAGTTATATTCCTACTTCAGTCATCAGATTTTGGCCTCAGATCTAACGTGTGTGTGGAAATGAGTGGGGAGGGGGAAGCTGAGATTTTTTTTTTTTAACTTCTCAGCTGCTTTGCTTAGAAGCCACAGACTGCTCTTTGTAAGCGTGCAGCTGTGGCTAGTCAGTCACACAGTATTTTATTTCAGGATGAGACAAGCACTGAGTCAACGTAGCTCCTATTGTTACTTGTCTGTCATCCTATGTTAGCAGAATTCAATACACGCAGTGTTCGCCAAGGAGATGTGGCATTAGAGCCGCATATGTAGATGAAGGCTCTCCAGATGTGTTGTACTGAAAACTTCAGAGCCTGGAGCATGCAGTGGTTACTTTTTCTCCCCTTGGAATCTGTATAATTTGATGAGGCACCACAGACTTGATAGTCTCAAAGGAAGTAATAGCCTTTGCCACAGCAGGTCACTCTCTGATGCAATGGGAGGAGACATCTTCGCAGTGCTGCGCCAGGAGTTATGCAATCTAAAATGTCAACTTGAAACATGTCCAAGCACTACTCAAGAAATAGCTGTAGCATTCAACACTCAGGTGCTGGAGATGCTTGGGTACTCAGAGAGTGTGGTGGCTGAGCAAAATTACTTTTGATATGCCTGAGAAAACAATGGCACTTGCAGAAATTGAGCTGTTGAAAGATTCAATTTCTAAGGAAGGAGAAGGAAATTACCTAATTGTTTCAATGTACTAGAGGAAGAGGAAAAGAAGTAGGGAGAACTCTTTTCTTGATGCAATGGTGGTGTTAAATCCCGAGTCTCTCTTCAAGAAGGAGGGATGCCATGGGTCTCTCTGGGATCAGTGAACTTTCCACTCACTTCCCAATGTTATTGTGGGGTACATTTGCCTTCCTTCCCAAAGGATGATGATGTGTGGGCTCTTGTAACAGTTAATCTAATCTCTTTTCTTGCTTCCCAGTCCACTTCCTCAGCATACTCCATTGTAAGAACAAAGTGTGGGGACCCTGCATGAAGAATGATTCTGGGGTAAGGTGGAGACTGTAACCAGCCCAGATTTGATGCTCTCATAATATAGGCCTTTCTTAGTTTTGTTGCATAGGCATTTTCCTGGCTTCAAATGATTTGCCAGGGTAATGAAACTGCTCCATGGGGAAAAATGTTTCTGTGATATTTGCTTCTGTATACCAGATATTACAGCAACATCTCTCACTAGACTAACTATATCCAAGTATTTCATCTCAGGCATTTGAGTCACCCTTCACCAGTTCTGTTGCAGGGTTCACAGAAGTACAGGCAACATTGAATTGCTAAAGAGGAGGGTATGGAGAAAAGTCACGGTAAGGTCAGCAAAAGCCAAGGGTTAAAGAAAAAGGCCCAAGTTAAGCTGGGTAGGGCTGGCTCGGGAAACCAGAAGAAAAGCCTCAGAAAGCCTGGGCTACAGCTCCAGAAGCCATTGAAGAGGTGCTGTGGTGGATCCTAAAAATGGTGCAATGGATCCTAAAAATAGAGACATCAACTGTGGCTGCTACTCCATACACTGCTACCTACTTCTTGGTAGTAGCTTTAACAGAAAGTCTGATTTTCCTTGACATATACAGAAAAAGCAGGGGAAGGGGCCGTGGCCTGCTCCTGGCAGTCTTACAGCCCAGAGAATTGCCCGACTTTGGAGGAGCTCTGTGTAGCCTTGTCTCTTASGTTCAACAGCTCCTTTCCCAAGATTATTTAAGAGTTAAAGGGAACTCAAGTAGTCACAAAACCAGTTACTAAAGGGGATTTCTGGAGATTGTAGATGATAGAGGAGGGAGACCATCAAGGTCAGTTCACGCTGTTCACAAACAAATGTGTGAAGCAGTCTGTGGTGCTGCACAGTGCAGGATGGGCAGAGGGAGGTCTCCCGATGTCCTTCCAAAGCTCCAGCATAGGAGCTTGGGTAATTAAACACTCCAGAGCAGAGTTAGGTTGCATCCTTGGCAGATGGGTGCTCACGAATGCAAATGGCTTGGGAAGAACGTGAGGGGAAAAGAGAGGCAAAACCCACTAGTCCCTAAATGTGACGTGCCTCTTCTCCCTGGCTGTTATGAAGGAATGCAGCACTTGGGGACTGGACTGCAGGTAACAGGCTGAGTGACAAGGGGCTGTGGTGATTGTGTGGAAGGAGGACATAAAAAGACATGAAGTGACATTTAATTCCTCAACTTTTCTTGTCCCTTATCTTTATCCAGAATGATCCTGAGAGATTCAAAACTCTGATAGATACTTTTTTGACTTTGCAGATCGGGGAGTGAATTACAAAGTAGAAGTAATACGTATGATTTTTAATGCCAAGTGATTGGCAACTCACAGTAGCTAAGCATTTTGAATGATCAGTTTGTAAATTCATTGTCTAAAATTTGTTTTCACAAACAATACCTGATGCAATTAGGAACATAGGAATAAATTCATAGTGAGAATGACCTGCTTGCAGATAATTTCTTTAAATAAAAAAAACCCAGTTGGTTTAAAGAGAAACAACTATCCTGTGGTGAATTATTTGTTCATATCTGTTTCTGAGATGTCTCATCTCCTCGTGTAGGTTTCTAAGCCGTTATGCATGAGTCACTAGTGATATGACGAAACAAGGGATTTGCATGGAAAAAAAAATTCCTCTGTCTTTTTAAAACACATTTCATCACTACTTCTGTGCTTGCAGCTTTTCTCTCTACATCAAATCAGGATGGGAAAAATATATATAGACTATATACCTAATGATATCCTGTGCAGTTGTTTGTTTCCACCAAACATTCATATTATTCACGCTGTTATTTTTGAAGCTGGTACTGATTGAGAGATTTTTAAACAAATTTTCATCAGCAACGTGTACAATGTTTTAGGGACACATTTTGGAGAGCTTGCTTTCTACAACAAGGTTTCTCATCAGTGGATCTTTTTAAAAATTATAATGTGTGATTTTTATTCTTTGCCAAAGTATCTTTTTTTCCATGGAAGACTGACAGTAACTCGGTCTGCGGTTTTCTGTTTATATAGCTTCTAACTGCATTTCTTTTGTAATGATGTGCTGTGCATACCATGCATGGATCAAAAAATACAACAATAAAATAAATGAGAGAAAGATGATGATTGATTTAAGACACCTATTATTTTTACCACACTCTGCTACTGGCATACCGAGACTGCAGTTTTACCCAGGCGTTCCACTGCTATCAGTATCTTTTAGATAAGCTTTAAATAACCACTGGAAAAACACTCTGGACAGCTTTATGAAGATAATAACAGCAATTAAATCATGATTCTTTGGGGAGAAACCCCTCACAAACCACCGATAAAAATTTCTCAGTGAGGTGTCCTGAGTCGGGTGTACGGAGGCAGAGACACCCACGGTGTGGGCAGGATTAATAGGGCCCTTGTTGGGCTGCAGCTGGCGTCGCGCCCTGGCAGGTGGGCAGGATTTGGGCCACGTGCCCCCGCCAGACCGCCGTACTCCTGCCCGCCTCTCGCCCCATCCTTCTGGCAGCTGGAGGGGGCTGCCCTGCTGCTCCCCCCGCCGCCCCRCAGCTCCCCTCCCCGAGCCGTGCCYGGCAGCTGTGCGAGGGCTGTGAGGAGCCCCGCTCCCCTCGTGCACAGAGACCGCTGTTGATGGTAAAAGGCAGAGAGCGGCAGCCCGGGGATGGACAACARCCATGTGCCGGGGCGCTTCTGTGCTGAGGAGGGGGAGTGCCCCCGGCTCTCTGGCAAGACAAACAGCCRAGCCCTCCCCAGGCGCAGCACGCCCTGCCTTGGTGATTGCGAGGGCGTGGACGTATTTACTCATTTGCACGGTTTCTTTCTTTCAAGGATGGATTGCACGTCAAACAGCTACTAACGCCTCACTGCGATGGTCCGCCACCTGTTTTCTGGTGGGTTATGCTGGACTTAAGGCATGAGAGGCTCTGGGTTGCAGGTTTGGAGACCCACAATGGGTCTGCAATGGGACGCACAGCTTTGCAGGAGGATTCTTCTGCACAAAGCGTGAGGATGGGCACTGACATTTAGCTGTGGTGGGGTTAGAGACTTTACTCGCTTTTTTTTCTCCTCCATGCTCTTTGGAGGGTTGCCCCTGCTCAGGGCTAAC
This sequence comes from Oceanodroma leucorhoa, assembly GCA_030449065.1. Taxonomy (NCBI): domain Eukaryota; kingdom Metazoa; phylum Chordata; class Aves; order Procellariiformes; genus Oceanodroma; species Oceanodroma leucorhoa. The sequence goes on from JASVER010000016.1 coordinate 5,997,521, forward strand.
AGAAGCAAATGTGTGGTGGTTCCTCGCTGGTGGCAGGGCATGGCACTGCAGGAGGCTGGGCTGGCACTGACTGGTACCCTGGGACACCGGCGGTCAAGGAGGCAACATCTCCTTACCCTGCTCATGCAATCCCAGTGGAAGAATGTTGCTGTGGACAGCAGGGGCTGCGTGTATCCTGAAGCGTCTGCTAGACTGAGTGGTGAGGCGTGGTGGAGTCCTGTCTGCCTGGGACTGACAACCTGAGAGCTTTACCTATGGTAAAGTACTTAGCGCTGACCCTCCAGGGATGGGTGAGCCCTGTCATTTGCTCTTTACTCTTTCTAGGACAGCAGTGGAAGTGGGGCTGACCATCTGGGTAATCCCCTAGGTTCCTTTGCCCCTGGGTCCCCTGCTGCCGGTTGCAGCCACAGAGTGAGACCCAAATCCAATCCGCATTTCTGTGTGGAGACATCCAAACATGTGTCCTGCAGGCAAAAGCTGATGGCCCGTTGGTTTGGCAGGCCCTGGGCAGGAGCAGGTTCCCCCTCGGCAGTGATGTCCTGCTGTTCTCCAGCAATTTATTGAGAGATGTTACCTAGCCCAGCCAGCAGCCCACCTGCCAGGGGTGCAGCCCACTTTCTCACAGCTGCCAGTCGGTAGCTAATGGATAGCTGGAGCTTGTACAGAGAGCAAGTAATAGTGATGGGAGTGGATCCCTGGCTTTTTCTGCTCTGGACACTACAGCCCCACAGAAACGGGAAAAGCAATGACAAGCTGTAATTTTGTTTCGGGCCTCATGTGAACACTGAGATGCAGAACTGTAGAAAGTGGGTTTGTGAACCAGAAAAGCTTTGGTAGAGGAGGAGGAGAGGACATCACGGGTGGGGAGGGAATATCCAAAAAGCATGAATAGCTGTTCCTGGTGGGTACAATTACCTAAGTCATTGCTTCATTTATATTCCTCCCATACCTAGCTGAGTGCTCACTGACTTCATGGTGGCCTCCCAAATGTCCTGAGAGGTGTCCCTTTGCTAGCTTCCTCCGGGAATAAATAAAACCGAGCAGTTAACGTGGAGTTGTGGCTATCTGAGGACTGCTACTTTTGTGGGAAAAAGCTCAGCATTATGCGTGTGGACAGCGAGCCAGCAGTGAAGCCAGTGTGAGGAATAATGGTGCCTTTACAGCTTCTTTTCCAAATGCCTGCCATTAGGGTTTTAAGTTCTGAAAGGAGCTTATTGCTTTCAGGCAGGACTGTTTTACCACAGGAAAACTGGAAAGAGAAGGAAGAAAGAAGAGGGGAGGGGAGAGGAAAAAAAAGAGTTCTGTATTGTATAAAAACAATTGGGACTTAGTGGAAAGTGGAATTGGTTACTAATGATCTGTGGCTAAGAAAGCATTAAACACATTCAAACTCTAGCCTCTGTGATGATAATACTCAGTGGGTGAGAGGAAGGCAACATGAGTGTCAGCGAAGTAGGAGAGAGCTATAGTCCTGCCGCAGCACAGTGTGACTGCTGCCCTGGTTTCACCGCTCAACCGGAGCCTGACTGCCTGATGCCCACTGGGTACCAGCGATGCAGTCCTACATTATCGATTAGCAACTGCTTTCCTGGCTGCTCCTTTTGGAAAAGCAAACAAACAAATTTTTGTCTCATATCTGTCTGTTCCCCTCAGAGTCCTGCCGAGAGTTCATTTGAAAGGGGGTTGTAAGGAGCCTCCCCTGCAGCAGGGAAGAGTAGTCATTACCGCTGCAGGAACTGCTGGATAAAATCCTATGGCTTGTGTTACACAGGAGGTCAGGCTACATGATTATTGCAGCAGTTCTTGCTGGCCTTAAAATCTACGTCATTGTCTGCCTCAGCAGGGCCGACTTACAGCCTAGAGGCTGTAACGCAGGTTGTTTTTTTGGTGAAATGCTGACGTTCGGCTCTTTGTGCTGCCCACTACCTGTGACTTTAATTTATGTTACTCGGAAGAGTTCATCTTGTGCACTGGGTTCATATAAACTGTTTTAGTTTTCATTTTGTTTTAAATATTTGTAATGGTGGGTACTTTTGTTGTGGCCACAGCCTTTGTTGGCAGAGAACACCTGACATAGTTCTTTGCACCCCATGTCTGTGGGACATATTCTCCCTCGCTCTCTTAAGTAGACCACTTGCGATGTATAGCTCTTCTGAGAAGTGGGTCCTGAGAGTGTCCCTGCCCTATCCCGGTGTCCCTGCACTGCCTACCCCTGCAGCCAGTACCAGGACAGTGGGAAAAGGGTCTGGGGTCATTACATTCCCTGCCTGCAAATGCGTCAGGCAGCAGTGAGGAAGGTGAAGGCAAAGGTGAAACTGCTTTCCCAGTTCTGCAGGCGGGCATGGCTGCCCCAGTGCTGGACAGGGTAAGTGCAAAATCTGGCTCACGTTACCGTGTCAGCCACTGCACCCTCAGGTAAGGGAAAAGCTCATGAATAGGTCCCAGTATCGCTTCACAGTTCACATAGTGATGTGCTGCCAGATAGACAGGTTTTGTGTCAAAACCTCAATCCAGTCCTAAGGACTGAAGACACTTGGAGTAACTCTGTTTTTCTGTTTGTGTGTATGTCCAGGGCTCAGCCCTGCGAGGCGGTGAGGTTGGCTGAGCCAAAAGGGAAAGAATACAGGGGTTAGGTAACCAGGCTCCATTTGGAGCCTCTCATTTTATTACTTTGCTAGAATATTTTCTAGTTTGATGACTTCAAGTCACAGGCTTCTTTGTTTATTTGCTCTGCTGCTAAACTGTGATTTCTGAAATCACTCCCTGTTGGCCCTTTTATAATTCTCAGCTTCCCTAATAACCTTAATTTTCTGTCCCAATTTTCTTCTTCAGTGTTAACACCTGCTATTTTATTTTTCTTTGTAAACTGGAAACTCTTATGGCGGAGCTCTCTTTAGTAGAGTGGCTATGGTGAACTGACATACCCTAATAAAATCCTGTGTTCATATGGAGCTCAGATAGTAAGGAAATTTGAAAGAGGTGTAAAACAATTCTCTATTCAAACAATGAAAAATCATTTGTCTTCATTAATATTGTATAGGAAATTCAACAGAAACAAAAGGTATGGCCATTTCAGTCAGACTACAGCTGTTGATCTTGCTTGTATACCTGAATAATTAGGGAAGGAAAGGCGGAATCCATTACATACAATTTTTAATGTAATTAATGTAAAAATTCTGTAATTTTTAATGTGTTGAAGAATGCAACTGTATGAACCAGTAGATACTGAACAGTTTTTCACTCATAAGGAAAGAACTGCTGCTGGGAAATCTCTTCTTTATGCTGTCTCAGATATATGGTGCCTAGTTGTGCTAGTATTCACCATCACACCAGAATTCATTTTTCTTTAACAGACCTGACATGTTTTGTGTTGCAGATAAAACCAGCCTCTGCTTATGTAACTCACTAGGTTTCTGCCTGGAATTGTCACCTAATCTTGGTCTCATGGCTGCTGTGTAAATGTACTGAAAAATGCCTGACAGTCCCTATCGCCCAGTTTACAGTGAGGGTGCATCAGTCAGAACTGGCTCCCACAACTGAATCCTGCATCAGTTAAACCTTGGCGTGACATCAGTGGCTTGACTCTGGATATGCATCAGTGGATGTGAGAGGACATTTTCCCCTTTTTTTGAGAGTTCTCACAGTCTTCAACAAAAGTGCAGTCCCATGGGGCACCTGGTAATGTCTAATTTCTTCTCTTGTTAGCTCTGAGTCAGGGAAAGCCCATTATCTCCTCTAGGTAGGGACTGTATCTAGAGTGGATTCCCTCTTCCAGTTGTTTTGGACCATAACCGATAGAGGAAGAGACTTCCCACATCACCTTCCATAATAGAAAGATGATACGAGAAATTGGAGTACAGAGGATAATGCAAAAACAAGACAGAATGAAAGTAGTCTCTGGACAGGATGGAAGCAGAAGGCTCTCTCCAAGCAGGCACCCTGGAAATGGCTACCTTAAGCAATGTACAAATACTCTTACTACACATGCCTGTTCTTCATGTTCACAGTTCAGTCACTGATGTGTGTGCATTGCTTGCAACACAAGAATTTATAGCTCATCTTAGCATTTGTCTCTACCCTTGGCCTTCCTGGTCTAAACAACTTCCTGATGACCGATAGTATTATGATGACTGAATTCGTGCAAAGAGGGAACTGGAAGCTATGAACTGGTCTAGTGCTTTGCTCAAGTGAAGTTCACTATTAYGAACTGACCTCCAAGCCTGTAATCAACACATTCATGAGGTAGGCTGAATGTATATGATTAATTATTTGTACCGATAGCTCCAAAAAGTCCAATTCAAAGACTCTGGACCTGAAGAGGTAGATACAGAACAACATAAAGTCCTTGCTCCAGAAAACAGACACTTTAGATATTGAACAAGATGTGCCAAGTGGTACAGATACCTCTTCCGTGAGGGCCATCTCTTTTTGTTTGCTTTCAGTCTAGCTCTTAYAAGCTTCATTTGACACTCTCTGCTTCTTGCAGTGGATAGACAGCGAACAGTCATTTCCTATCAACTCACTCCACATCATTCATGAGTTTTCAGAACTCTATAAGCCATTCCATAATTTATCATAGTTGATCTTTCTCTGAGCTTTTTACACCTCGAATGTGTCCTTTTTTGAGATTAGGGGACCCTAACTGAAAAAATATTCAAGCTGCAGATGAACAGAGTCATAATTATCTTTGTGTTTTGCTTTTTATTCCTGCCATTTGAGTTGTTTTTTTGACTGCTCCTGAGCACTGAGCTGATGCTTCCATGGAGCTGTCTATCGTAACCTCAAGCTCCCCCTCTCAAATGGTAATTGTCAGCTCAGAGTCAGTCATTTTATTTCACTGTGAAGGGTATCTGTTCTGTTGCAAGGACAGACCTTCTGTTTCATGTCTTTTGGCCAATTATCTACTCCTACCAGGTCCTTCCCTCTTATCTCATGGCTGCTAAGTTTCTTTAGAAATCATTTATGGGAGACTTTGTCAAAAGCATTTCGAAAATCCAGTTGTACTTTTGCTTGACTGGCTCACCTGACCCATATGCTTGTTTACTTCAAAAAACTCTAATAGATTTTACAAGGCGGAATTTCCCGCTACAGAACTGACATTGGCTCTTCCATGTAAATTGCATTTTGACACATATTTTAGGTAAAGTCTGTCCTTTATTGTAGCTTTTACAAATTTGCGCACTAGAGTTATTAGCTTGCAGGCCTGTAGCTCTCTGGATCCTCCCTGGCATCACATTTGCTAGCCTTCGGTGTTCATGGTGCCCAAAATTTAACATGTGAGATCTCATACCCCTATTAGTGATTCAGCTATTATCTCCCTGGGTTTTCTGAGAACTCTTGGCTAAATACCATCCAGTCCAGATGCTGGATGTTTATGCTTATGTTACATTTATGCTAATGTTACGATAGCCTCTCCACAGTCACTTATGTTTCAGGTGGATCCTCTGCAGGATTGCCTTCCAAAAAGGCTTCTAGTGAGGAATATCCTCAGTTTCTTCTACAGCGAGCAGTGATGCAAGTATTCATTCTGCTTTTCTGCAACAGCCTTGCCCTCTCTGAGTACTCAACCTGGCTGTCAGTGAGCCCCACAGACTGCCTGGCAGGCTTTTTGCTCTGATGTGCTGGAAGAGGAATTTAGTATTACTTTTGATTGCTCCAGCCAACTGTTCCTCAAACCCTTTTTTTGGCCTGCCTAATTATATTTTTGCATTTAATCTGCCAGAGTTTATGATCCTTTTTATTTTCTTCATTTGGATATAGCTTCTGCTTTTTGAATGATGCCTTCTCAATTTTAATAAACTCTTTTACTTCCCAAAACTTTAGCTCACTGCTCCACCACACCTGCTTCTTTTTATTGTTTCTCAAGTTTTTTTCTAACAGACAGTGTGCACTGAAGCTCTGCTTTCAGTAGGATGTTTTTTGGTAGTCCCTGTGGTGTCCGTAAGGATTTCATTCTCTCAGCTACCTCTTTTAGCTTCTTTTTTAACAAGTTTCCTCATTTTCATATACTTCTGTTGCTCAAGGGTTAGTGCAATTGTGGTGGATTTTTAACCTTTGCTGCTCCAGAGAGGATATTGGATCCAAGTACGTTACGGTCACTGCTCTTGAATGGTGCTTTTCCTGTGAAATTTTGAACCAGAACCTACATAGTCTTTAGTACCATGACACAAAGTATTTTGAAAACATGAGATGAACAGGAGACAGTAAAAAGGAGATAGCTCAGGTACTTGTACCAGTATCAATGGGATTGATTTGAAGGCAAAATGGTAGAAGAGGTTTAAGAAATTATTTTGAAGTATTAAACTATTATGGAATTTATCACAGACCAAGAAAGAGGGTAGTGTGGAGATGGACTGACTGAGGCTAATGTCACTGGAGGAGGAGAGCTGGGGTCAGCTAGTTATGATGCGATGGAGTGACTGCAGGCGGTATCAAGAACAAGCAGAGGAGAGGAAATGRTGGATCAGGAAGGTAATTTTGGTAGCAGTACTTAGAATGGATTTGAAGGGCAATCAAGCAGTATTATGGGTGCAGGGTGTGGCACGAGGAGATAATACAGCCTTTCTCCATACCGATTCCTTTATGCAAACAAAGCTTCATCTATGCAAACTGGGTCAACATCCTGAATGCCTTTGGACAACTGGGCCCCTGTCTGAACCAGCTCATATATTAAAAACTGATTCAAACCTTATAAAATGTTACCCTGAATAGTGCATGATAGAAATTAAAGATTAGAAGTTGTGAGTAGGGCGGATGGCCTTGAAAATACACCAGAGTGCTGCAATACTATGAGATTACTTGTGCCATACTGCCTAGAAGATCCTCCAGTAAAAGGAAAATTAGCGGAAAAACCTCAGGTCAAAAATGGTAGCAGGAGGCTAATCCTTCAATTAATTAAATCACTGCAGATGAACCTTCTTTATGCAAAGGGAGCAGGTAATTTTGGATTACTGTTTTGCGCATGTGGGCTTTATTCACTGAGGAAATGTAATCATCAATCCAGGCAGCGCTTTTCTCCTTGCCTCCCAGCCCCTAGCTTAGAAATGAACGTGTGCAGAACGGATGTGTGTGGTAGTAGCTATATTCTTTTCCCCTGATTTATTTGGTCCCGTACACACTGAATACATCAGGCATTTGTTTAAGTGTGCCTTTCTGGGTAACTGTGGACTGGAGGTGTATTGAACTTGGTATAATACGAATCTCTCAATAAATAAAAAATCTCCTACTAAATCTCCCTTTATAAAGGCTGAGAAGAGAGATCTGTAGCATTCCACCTGTGTATGAATCGATTTCAATCAGCCTTTAGGAGGTTTCAGGCTGCATTAGCTGTAGGATAGCATAGCGCAGCAGCGAAACTGCCCTCACGTCCCTTATTGACAGGTTTGTTATGAAACATGGAATATTTAGATTGAGGAGATTCATACCAGTACTGCAGACACCCAGCCCTGTTATCTTCACTTCAAGTCTATTGTAATGCTACCCACAAGCACACCAGCTTCCCCATCACATGCAACAGGACACCAGCTTCTCTGGATAAGCCTTTTCTGGAAACTAATTAGCTCTTTAAAGGGGGAGAGGGGGAAGGGAGATATTTTCTGGTTACTTTTTTTAGAGCAATTTCTGTGTTTAGGAAAATGGACCAACTTTCACACTTCAGAATCCTCTGATTCAGATATGGGCAAGGTGAGAGGCTAGAGGCCTCGTTAATRAGAGAGGCAGCCTCTGATTTTTACACTAATTGAAGCATTTACATTTTTCAGCAGAACTAAAATGCAAAACTAACACATTCCTTGGAGATTTATAACCCCACAATGGATTCTCCTATCCTCTCTCCCTTAATTATCCCAAATTATCTGAACTCTCATGAAGAAGAAAGAAATTAATATTAATATTCCATTTAGAATATACTCTAAAATGCAGTAGAAAATGGAGGCAATAATAATGATAAAGAGGGTATCTGAGATGATTTGGAATATATAATCTTTCTTCTCTTCATTGCAGCTTCCTTATACTAGAGCAAGCCAGGAAAACTCTGTCTCGTATTCATTTAGCAGAGCAATTTTTGTGCTGCATTGACTTCCAGTACATAAGTAAGAGCTTGGTAAAATATTGCTCTGTCTGTTAAATGTAATATTTTGGCTTTGTGCCTTGATCAGAAAAAAATTAGACAAAAGAAATTGGATAACTTTTTTCTGAAGAGTGTTTGTATATGGGGAGCAAATAGACAGGTAAGGCTCATCACTGGAGAGTAGACAGGAAAAATAGCAAAAAGAAAAGAGCAGCTATAAACTCGACATGAAATGAAGCAGAAATTATAGTTTATGTTGAAAGAAAGGAGGGAATTACAGTTATCTGAAGAGCAAACAGTGGGGTCAAATTAATCAGAAGCTGCAAATGTCGAAACTGTCTTTMTGGGCCGTAGGTCAGAGGAGAGAGTCTGGTTGCATAAAAGAGACAGAGAGGTACCACAGGGAAGGGTGGGGGGAAAGAGGAAGAATGTCTCTTCATTTGGATGGTGAGACCAAAGAACCTGGTAAAACTTCAGTTAGCCACTGACTAACTACTGATGGTGAGTTACAGGTTTGTAATTGGCCTTTACTGCTCAGAGATGGTTCCCAGCTGCTGCCCCAAATTCCTTGCACCCAGTTCTAGGGCATTGGCTTTGGGCTCCCAGTGCCCTGGAAGTTGGTAGTTATAAGATACGAGTGAAGGAGAGGCTTGGTTTTGGTTTAGAAATGCCCTAAGATGGAAAATAGCCTCGAGAATGATCCTCAGTGGTGGGATACCATTCACACTGAACACAAAGGTAAGCCCAAGTTCAGCTTTAAAACTGAAGGCAAATTATAAATCTGAGTCCTAAAACCACTTTTTCATCTTGTTCTGTGTAAATTTGTTCAGTGTTTCCACTCACTGAGGGGAGACAGAGACTTTCAAAGGACCCACCACGTGTGAGCATCTTGTCTTACAACTGCCTTGGTCTTACGTTGTCGGATGTATTTAGAACTATGTTATCCCATGGAAGTAATGTTTGATTTCTCAAACAATATTTTGTGTCAGAAATGTAACTTTTTAAAGGCAGAAGGGATATAGATTAACCCCCTACTCTCCTATTTTTATAAACCTTTTTTTTCTCACTGTCTTAGTACAACGTTGGCAGGTTACTGTAAGGGTGGAAGACATCAACCAAAATGAAGCCCATCTGCAAAGCTGTTGCATATGGCATCACATATTGGGCTTGAGGATGGATTGCGGGAGAAAAGACTGTCATATTAAAAAAAAAAACAACAACAGAGGATGATATTAAAAATAGTGAACAGACTTGAGATTAGCTGTGAACTAAAAAAGCCATTTTGCTGTTGCTTTTTAGCTTGAAAATAGCCTTTACTGTTTTTTGTAAGCTTTGCCTGCTCTGTTTTGTTTGCCTAGCTTTCAGAGGCTGAAGACATGTTTGTAAGAAGTATCGAGACATGCAGCTAAGTCTAGAAATATATAGAAGCTATTCACGGTCAACATCCAATACAGCTGGGGGTCTACGGTACATGGGACCGTAGGCATACTTACCGTTGCAGGTGGCCTTACCTCAGCGCCATCTCCAGGTAATAATACACAGAAAGTAGACGGAGGATGCCGTGGACTTGCTGGTGACAGGCGCCGCAGCACCATGTGTTGCAGTGCTGCAGGTGCTATGGAGCTAGCCCCTGGGTTGCGTGTGGCAGACGGTCCGCAGCACATGTGCCGAATTGCACCTGGGGAAGTGCTGCCCAGGACTGTGCACTGCGGGCACAACCGCCCCGCTGCCTGTGGCGACTCCGGGTTATTGTACGCCGGTACAACCGTGGTGTAGCTAGGGGATGTTGTGGTTTGGATGTTTTGGGTTCATTTTCAGTCTGGAGCATCTGTGAAAGGAGCTTGTGTTTCTCAGCCTTCTCGAAGAGGCCAAAATATTTGGGAAGGAACACTGGGTCCTAATGCAGTGTTTTGTTGTTCTGTTCCATACAGTGACATTCAGTCTCAGGCGAAGCAATTTTGTGATCCTGCCTCCTTGGCTTTATTTAAAAGTGAGAATGAAACCCAAACCAAACCAAAACCCACTGCTAAGGATGTTAGTAGTAGCTACAGGTTTTTGGTGTGAATGTGTGTTTTGAATAGTTACTAGCGAATATGTGACCTTTAAACATAATGGAATGGGGAAAATAGATTTTTATTTCATTTAGCCTGATGTAACAATTTCAACGTTATGCATTGCAAGAACATTTGCAATCCACCATTGAGAAACAGTAATGTGATGGATAAAGCACTAGACTGGGATTTTATTCTAGGCATAGCTGTAGACTTTCTACATCAATTTGTCCAAGAAAATTAACCAGCCCCCTTAGCCAGGGCTTTCTTATCTGTGAAATGAGAATGATAAACCCACAATACCAGTCTGTGACAAATACATGAATATTTCTCGTATTTACTAAACAGTTTCGGATTAATTTTTTCTCTTGTCCAGTTATTTCAGAAAATAGCTATCAGGAAAACCTGACTAAAGAAATGAAAGCTGTTACATTACACATCTAATGTGAATTGGCTGACACATGCTAGACTGTTAAATGTCCCAGGATCAGTAATTAAAATAATTTGTTTAAATTATCGAACAACTGATTGCTAAAGGTATTGTATGACCAAAGGCACCTCTTACTGACTTCATAATCACTGAAAATTTCTTCAGCAGTCACAAAAAATCAAGCAGCTTAGTTACATTCCTCATTATTTTTTTCATTAAGTAAGAGATATGAGGCTAAAATGAGACAATTTTATTATTAAAACTACAATTTGATTTCCAAATAACTTTTTGTTTTGTTCTGCAGCAAACATTTTATGGATTGCTTTCTTGTTCATCATTTAATGAGCAGCAAACTATTCTGCAAACTGCCACAGAAGAAAATAACATGTATGAGAGGATGAGGAAAGAAATAAAACAGTACATGCTATAAACTGAACAAAAAATAAATACAAGGTATCTATGCATACCTTTTATTACATATCTTTTTCTGTATTGCTCTGGGTGAAAAGAAATATTCTACATTTCTTCATGTGAATTAGGATAAGACACTGAATTCCAGAAGCTGCCTATTACCTTTTCTTAATTCAGAAAAACAAGATGTCTTTCTTTTTCCAGTCTTGTTTTCATTTCCTTACAGATGTCTCCTGTGCATCACACATCAAATCTGCAGTGGTGCTCATTTGCAAGAAAAGTGCCACACGTGTGTGCACGATGGTCTGATTGTGAAAGACTTGCCTTCCTTTCCCTTTCTGGAGATGCCGAAGCCCACATTTATCATATAGTCACTTTGCTATGAGTGTGTAATTAAATGTAAAGCACTTTGGGATGTTCAGCTGTATAAAGTATTGCTATTGAAATGCAAGTTGTTTTTCTGCAGACAAACACAAAAGGAAAAAAACAAACAGCAACAAAAAAAACAAATGAAAAGGTTTCTAGGGATAAAAATGTGAACACTGTTAGATAAATAAAACATTAGAAAGGAAAATACTTCCGGAAAACAAATCAATAAGATAAAAAAAAAAAAAAGATTTATTTGAGAAAGTTGACAGGCTTGCAGAAATTTCTAGCTTACAAGCTATTTACAGAGAGAAAATATGATGAATCAAGACACAATCATCAAAGAAAAAACCCTAGGTATTAAAATTTTAACTCTAACTTGTAGAGAGTCCAAATCTTTTCCTCTGTGACATAAATTTGCACAAGCAGTAGAAGCTTCCAATTACAGAGTTTCTTCTGTATTTTACATCCTTGGAGATAATGTTTGTCCTTTTGTAAAATGAGTGTGAGATTCTGTCCTCCGCAATTTACGACTGCTATACAACATAGTAGGAACTGGAATTATTTAGAAAAACAGAAAAAAATTAAGGCTTAACAAGCTCATTGGTGGATAGTTCTAGTTATTCACTGCAAAATGACATTTTTGCCATGATGAAACAGTGGCAGGATTTATCCTGAGCTGTGGTTTGCCCATGGACTAGACCCCAGGTATGCAACCTTTCAGGTAAATGCCCTGACCACAAGGTTGTAGAAGTATAGGCATAATCATGTATTTTTTCTCTCCATTGGTTCCGGTGGTTCACGTCCAATACAACAGAAAAGAGAGATTCATGGAGGTCTCCCCTTCCAGGGGAGCGCTCCAGCCCTTGCACTGCTAAGTGGGCAGTCGAAGAACACACATCACCACATCCTACTCCTCCTTGCTGTTTTTGGAAAGGGAGCCTGTGTCTAAACCAGGGACACTCACCTGCTCCTTCTTCCATGCAGGTTGTTTTAGGAGGTTACTGCTCCACCTCCTCGTAACCCTCCTCAGAGAAGGTTACCATCCCCACAAGATCTTCTGAGGGAACTTCTGTGTTGGGAAGGTGGGGGGCAGCTTCTGAAGCAGGGCAGAGGCACACATTGTCTTCTGACTCCAGCTGTGCTGAGTGCCTCTCTTCTTTTCATTGAAAGTGTCTGGAAAGTAAGTGAAACTCTAACCAAAACAGTTAACCAGTTTTGGTTAGYTATTTTGGCATTAAATACAGTGAGACACGATGTATACTACACACGTATTTCCCAGATAACTTCATAACCAAAACTGTTCATTATCAATAAATGCTCTCTATTAGACTCCTAGATTTGTTTCAGCCTTCAGTGATGACTTCTCATCAAAATTCATGTTCTGAAGGTCCTGGGTTGCTTTAGCTTTGGTAGCTTTCTCGTACTGGACCACATTAACTCCTCTTATTATCTCYCAGTGGGTCCATGCAGAATTGAAACTAATGGGTTGATAGCGGTATTCTTTACAAAATGTTCATGCTTCTCAGTTTTGGATTGTTAAGTGTTGAAGGCCAAAGAATAACAGAAGTTGGAATTGCCTTTCAATTTTCTAGTTATCCTCTGCACTTTTAATTATTTCTGATAAAATGTCACAAATGTGCCAATTCACCTAGTCTTAGAAGTATGATTTCAGGAAAACTAAGTCTTCTCCCTGGTTTACAGAATACATAGCAACAAATGTTTCCATTCCAGGAGGACTTCAGAGCAAGAAGTTGGACTACCCTTTCTTGTTTTGCTTAAACTTGCTCAGTTTGGGCTAAAGTGAGTCTCCTGGAATTTGATAGTTAGCTCAAGTGATGCTGTGCACTCACTTTATTACTAGGTATCTGAAATTGTTTCGGTTAGACCTGGCAAATTCCAAACGTTAGCTTTGTGTTTCCCCTTTGTTTCGAGAAATAATCCAATGTATTTGATTTCCTGAAATACATAACCATAACCTATTAAGAAAACATGTCCAGCTGGTTGCTTTGCTTCTGCCCTAGACTGAAATGCAGTGGGAAGATGGGAAAAGGCCTCAGCTGAGCTGAAATTAGAAAGAAAGAAAGAAACACATTTGCACCATTGAAACCTGGATCCATAGAAGGTAGTTTTTACAGTAGCTTTATTGTTCGTGTGTTTCTAATATCATTCTCATTTCACCTTATTGTGAGTAAGGGGAGATGATGTACTGCCATGAATGCTAGCGCATGGCCTAAGCTCCAGTTTTCATTATTACTTCCATTATCACAATGGATCTTCATTGGCCTGAATTGCTAACATTCTTATAGGAATGATAAGACTAAAATGACTCTACCCGTCATTCACTGATGTGTGAATCGACAATCAAATGATTGATCAATTTTTCTGTGCTTCAATAGCTTCTTTCAAGCCACACATCCTGAGTTACTGTATAAAATGCTGCAGTTCCAGCAAAGTTTTCTAAGGGATAGGTAAAGTAAATTAGGCAATTGGCCCTAATCTTAGATTTAAAAATTTAAAATCCATCAGCGTCTCTGTCTTGCAAAGAAAATACATTTCAAAATCTGAACAGAAAAAGTATCCTTATAAAAGAAATCTTCCGTAGTCCCAACAGCCTGCCTGTGAAAGGCTTTCATGAATTTCTAATATATTTTTCTTTTGTTCATTTTTTCAAAAAACTTTGGACCCTAGAAGCTTTTAAGAAGGAGGAGTTTTGTAAGTGGAGCAATAGGAAGTGCTAAATATTTTATTAGTGATTTATGAAAACATGTTTTTGCTTTATTCCTTTAATAGAAGAAAATCATGACAGTTAGCAAAATGATGAGGATTAATGTATGCAAATGTATTGCATGGCAGCTTCTGAGTAATGGATTTATAAACAGTTTCTTTTTTTTTAAATTTTATGTCAAAATGGATTATAAGAAGACTAGCAAATTATTGTAGTCAGATTAAACAGAATACACAGTCCATGAGTTTTTCTGTAACGTCTGCTGCATCCTGACTGAGATCACCCAGTCTTCATCTAGTTCCCTCTGTAACAGGAATGTCCTGTTACTTTTGTTCACTTCCTTGGTTTAAAGCAAAAAGTAAAGCAGGTGAACCTCTGAAGAGTTTAATGTAGGAAAAGTGCTTCTTGATTTAAGTTAGGTTTCATCCAAAATCTATTTTTCAGTCTATTTAGTCCTTTTTGCAGTTGTTGGTGAACCTGTGCCCTTCATGGTGTACAGGTAATGATTCACTTTTAAACACTAATACGACCAGAGCTGTATGTTCTACACGATCTGTCAAAACTAAGAAACAATAAAGAGCTGCAAAAGGGAAAAAAAAAAAACAACAAAAAACCAAAAAAACCACAACCAAAAAAACAAAGATAAAGGATAAAAGTGAGACAGAAACCATCAAAATAGAAAAGTTGAGGCAGACAAAGGCTGGGTAACCGTTTTGACAAGCTGACTGGAAGCCACTGTGCTTTATGCTGTGAGGGCTTCATCCAAGTTTCACTGGTGGCAGTAGAAAGGCTTCAGTAGGCTTTGATGCAAACCTAATTCAGCCAATTTATTGAATGATTTCTTCATTTTTGTGACACCAGTCTTGTTGCTGAGCAGGGATGAGGAGGAAGGGGACAAGGGGAGGCCAAAGGAAAGTTGACCACACAAATGTAATGTTGGAGGCATTAGACTGCATGGGGCTGTTCAGCCTCCACAAAGAACCAAACTTATTCCCATGGAAACCAATGTTCCAAGATGAATAAGTAGCCTGGCTCTCAGCAGCTCCCTTTCCTTTTTCTCTTTTCTTCTCTCTTGGGATGTTTTGTTGTTGTTTTTGGTAAAGGGAAAGAAAGAGGCTCTTCACCTCCAAGCAGCTTGAGAAAAGACTGGCAACATTCATTCCACTAATAAGCTGGCAATTAATGCAAAGAGGAATGTCCTGGATTTCTCAGAGAAGTATTTTTCAACAGGAGCTAGTCAAGATGTTGATGAGGTTTTGTTTCTCTCTCCTTTTTTTTTTTTTTTTTTTTTTTTTGTTGTTTAAATAGGAGGTACACTTTCTGGAAAAGGGGGCTGCTAAACTGGTGTTGTAAGTCTGCCCTCACGTGTTGGATTTTAACTCTTCAGGAGAGAAAGTATAAGTGAGGTCAGTGGAATCCACCAGATGTATTGTGGCACGACCCAGGTTCAGATCCTCAGGTCTGCTCAGTTTTTTTAATTTTGAGTTTTAGGTGCTGATGTACGCATACCAATGCGTTACACACCAAGGGAATGCACTATCCATTTGATGTAGCAGATACGGATCATTATCATTCCCTTACTAAGTAGATAATGAATTCAAAGGGAATGTTACAAAGGCGTTGCTGATGGTATCAGTGTTATAATGTGTTGCAGCTATTGACTGACATAAAAAGAGACATGCAAAGGTAGGCTGAAAAACAGGAGAATTAACAACTAACTTTCAGTAAGTAGGGAAGACAGTCTTACTAGTCTGAAAGAAATCCTTTGCATTTGGCTTCTTGTGAGGAGCGTTTCTGAGAATAGGAAATGTCATAAGGAATAGCAACATATGGGAAATTTCCAGTGTGAGTCAGCATGAAACTGTGCTTAGATGGGGCACGAGTTGTTCTGCAGGCTTTGAAACTACTGAAGCCAGGTCTCCTGCAGGCTTGCATCTGGGGCCGACTGACTTTGGTGTCTCTGAAAGTGTCAGTGCCTGCTGAACGTTTGGTGCAACAAGCATCTACAGAAGACCTTTTTCATCCAAAGGAAGACCTCTTCCATGTGGATCCTCTGATACCTAAATGATGATCTCATGCTGCAGCCTTTCCTTTAGCAGGGAATAAATTTTGGTTGCTCTCCCTTTTCCCTCTCCAGACATCTGTTTTTACAAAACTTGTAGGAACATAATTGTCTTTGAGAGCTCTGTCCCTCTATTCCACTTGGCTGACATCAGTCAGTAGGCTCAAAATTATTAGGGAAACCAGCCAGACAAAATGATTGCCTAAGCCTCATTTCCTTAAGAAACTAGGCTAAAAAGTTAATATTAGCAATAACTCCTGAATTGGAGCTACCACTGGGGGAATGCAGCGTGGCACCGAAGCTGTGTACGGCAAAGCGCAGTGTGATGTGTTGCTCCCATTGTGCTTTYGCAGTAAACTTTCTCGTGGGCCCTGTTAGCAAACAAACCTTCCTCCAGCTGCTGTGTGGGTGAATGGTCATAGCAGTGTCCTCAGCAGGGGGGAGTCAGAGCCTCTTCGCTCCTTGGTTTACGCAACGGTGTTTTTGGGATGTGGACCCCTGCTCACCAGAAAGTGATGGAGACCACACATCCACTTAATCCGGACATTCCCTGGCCTTCTGAACATTTTGGACCTGCACTCAAATCAGCATTTTGCAATGGGTTTCATCTCCTGAGTAATTCATTTCCATGACAAATTTTTTTTTAAATCCTTTAAACGACCTACATGTTCTTCTCCACCTGAGTATATGAGTGTCAATTTGGTTTAACATCTATCTGCAGTCCTTAAGTTGTTTTTGAATTTACTTTTTTAAAGAAGTCTTATGTTTTCTTTCTAGATAATGATTTATGGATGTGCAGTGTGAGAAATTTACCCTGGGCAACGCTACAGGCTTGGGGAAGAGTGGCTGGAAAGCTGCCCAGCAGAAAAGGACCTGGGGGTGCTGGTTGACGGCCGGCTGAAYATGAGCCGGCAGTGTGCCCAGGTGGCCAAGAAGGCCAACGGCATCCTGGCCTGTATCAGAAATAGTGTGRCCAGCAGGAGTAGGGAGGTGATCGTGCCCCTGTACTGGGCACTGGTGAGGCCGCACCTCGAATCCTGTGTTCAGTTTTGGGCCCCTCACTACAAGAAGGACATTGAGGTGCTGGAGCGTGTCCAGAGAAGGGCAACGAGGCTGGTGAAGGGTCTAGAGAACAGGTCTTATGAGGAGCGGCTGAGGGAGCTGGGGTTGTTTAGCCTGGAGAAGAGGAGGCTGARGGGAGACCTTATTGCTCTCTACAACTACCTGAAAGGAGGCTGTAGMGAGGYGGGTGCTGGTCTCTTCTCCCAAGTAACAAGTGATAGGACGAGAGGAAATGGCCTCAAGTTGCGCCAGGGGAGGTTTAGATTGGATATTAGGAAAAATTTTTTCACTGAAAGGGTAGTCAAGCGTTGGAACAGGGAAGTGGTGGAGTCACCATCCCTGGAGGTGTTCAAAAAAGGTGTGGATGTGGCGCTTCGGGACATGGTTTAGTGGGCATGGGTACTGGGTTGATGGTTGGACTCGATGATCTTAGAGGTCTTTTCCAACCTTAATGATTCTATGATTCTATGATTCTATGAAATGTATTTTCTGCTGCAATGGGTGGAAACCTGGGTCTCCATTGCTGACTAGGGTCTGCATTTTTATCTGCACTGTGTCATTCATGGTATGTATCCTCCCTTTCCTCCTTCCCCTTTCTCAGAACAGTGTTTAAGAAATTGCATTTATCTTCGTAGAAAACTGAAATGCTCATCTCTGTTTCAAAAAAAAAAAAAAAGGAAAAAACACATTTCACAGCAGACTCTTCCTTCTTCATCACATATGGTCAGTGATAGTCGCCTCGCTGAGATCCGTTCAACTCCCAGTGTGTTTTAAGAAGTTCTTTATATACTAAGAAAGGCATATGGCCAAAGCTGCTTGTGCTGAGATTTTTACTGTGTGAATATGAAGTGGGGCAATGGCACTGTAACTGCTTTCCAGCGTGAGCTTATCTTCAGTATTTTGTTTTATCCTGAGCCATTGACCTTTCTATTATTAGCCTCTCTGAAAGGAAGGAGTACAACCATGTCTTGTCTGTATCATCTTGTTTATGGTTTATATGTATGTGGCTCAAAGTTCTGCCAGAAACGTAGTGTCATTTTACTGCCTGTTTTTACATTCTGCCTGTGATGTACTAATTATCGGGGTGTGACAGACCACTTATTTCCTATCATAAACCAGGGCTGTTATCCAGGAATGAAATTTTGTTCAAGTCATGAAAGGATGTAACAATATGAAATATTCTCTGAGGGCCATATTCCGATCCTGTTGACATTGATGGGAATGTTACTTTTGTCTTCACTGTGAGAGCCACATAATGAAAGACAATGGCGTTACAATGCCTACTTTTATTTTTATTTTTTTTTTTAAAGAAACATTTCCCCACAGTACTGTGAGCACCGGACAGTTGTATACCTCAGCTGAGTACCTGGTGCAGCACTAGCACAGGATATTTAGTATGCTAGAGAGCCACAGTCTTTGGATGTAAATCAGCATAGCTCCTTTTACATCAGGGGCAGTGTACTTTTTTATATTATGGGGAAATCTTGCTCTCAGCTTCAAGCTGCCATTTCCTTCCCCTTTTAGAATGGAAAAAGCAAAGAGACTGCACTTTTAATCCATTCCTAGTAAGGGGAGGATGGGAGGAAAGAAAGAAAACAACTTGGAGACTGTGTTGTAGTTTCCTAGTTCCCTACTAGTAGCACACAGTTAATGCACATGACTTAAGTGGAATACACTTGCACTCAGCTGCACTTGCCTACGGCAGAAGAGATAATGAAGTATTTTTGCTTATACCATCACAAGCCCTCACTTGAACAGCAGAAGCACAAGTAGAGACCAGATTCAAACCAAGATAGAGACCAGATTCAAACCAAGAGCAAGGGTGAACCAAGTGCAGCCTCCAGCCTGGCCAGGGCTGCTCAACACCGCTCTTGGAGACACTGGTGTTGTTGGACACTTATGCATTGTGTTAGAGCCTCACGTTGCTGTCGGTATCAGTGTTTTGTATATTCATAGGCTGATGGCTATTTCTTCCTCCTCTGTGGAAGAGATGATAAAATTTAAGGACAAGTAAGAAAGCTGGTCTTTTTAGCCAAATTCCAGCAGACTAGACAGCCCACAGTGTTCAGAACATGTGTGATATTATATTACAGACATTTCTGGTTGTAAGAGCAGAATTCAACCCTGAACTCATTTACATGATTAAAACGAAGCCAGAATGTCCCACCATACTTTTATAGCACTGGAATGCAAATTTTGATTTACAGTTCCAACTCAGTTCCTTTTCTTACTGATATTCCCCCGCCTTCACACTCCTCCTGAAAAAAAAAAAAAAAGGCATCTGCGTCTTTTACTTCTATCTTAAGCATCTCTTTCTGATCTTCTACAGAGTGAACCTTGACAATTTTGTAAGGAAATAGATGGTTCTTCTGTTCTACATATGCCATAATTTATTGGCTTCTTCCACCTGTCAAATGCCACATTTCCTCCCTCTGGGAGCATGCCTTCATTCATGTAACCCTCCTTCCCCTGTAACTAGAGAAAGAGATAAAGTTACAGGTGTCAGTGAAGCCACGACTGTTTCTTTGATCTTTCCTAGTTATTTTTTTTATTGGAATGTTTCTTCCTAAGTGTTTTTCCTCTGTAACTTTACTTTCAAATAGGGCAGCATTTGTTTTGTTTTCAGTAAGCCTGGAGCCCCAATTCTGCTTGTGAAAAATGGAACTATTCCCCTGATCTCAGCAGATCATGCTGGGGTTAAACCTCATCCACACAAAGAGTTCTGTTCTCCCTGTCATCTTGTTCAGAAATGAGATCCCTGTTTGTGAATAACCCTTCAATGTGTGCTTCAAATCCAAATTTGAGAAAGCACTCAAATATTTTCCTGAATCAGGAACATAGAAAATATTCACTTTTTTAACAGGACAATTTCATGATTAAAAAAATCAGGTATATTAAGGGAAAAACAGATCCTTACTTATTTTCTGTGGAAGTGATATATCTTTTATCAGGACTGGATCTCTTTCTAACTGATGTTCTGTAGCTGAAACAGAAGAGGAAAGTATGAAGCACACATTATTGGGGAGGCCATTTCCTAGAGCTGTTCAAGAGGTTGGACACAGTCACTGCTAGCTCTCTCTGCATCACTGAAATGCAAACAGTTGGGCTCATCTATGTGCCTTCCAGCCTAGACATTCAGGCACTTTAGTAGTAACAAATCCTAAAAAGCACATTTTTAAAACTAATGCTATTAGCCAAGGCAAGCATTTTGCACAGCTTGAGCTGGGCATCTAACCTGACCACTTTCATTTTTKATTTTGATCTTCCTTTCTCCCTCTGGTTCTTCTGTCCTTGCAACAAGATGCTGCTGCCTGTGTAAAATGGCAGAAGACTGTCCGTGTTTCTAAAATAAATCATTACCTGTGAGGTTTTCGCAAACCCTGAAAACATTTCTGCATGCACCCTTTTTTCCTTCTTGGTAATGCTTTCCCTTTCTTTCCATGTCGAAGCATTCACTTTGGGGCAGAGCCCAGACCATTTCTTTCAGGCTTTCTTTAGCTGCAGCTAGCGATGCCTTTCACTCCCCTGCCCTGCTCAAATGCCCCCGGACGGCACTGCAGACCCGGCACAAGCCCCCGGGGCTGCCCCCCGGCCTCCCTTTYCCCCTCCTCCATCAGCCTGCGTCCCTCCACCAGGGCTGAGGCGCAGCGCAGCCCCGGGCGCCATGACACCTGCTGGCGGCCCTGCCCGCGGCGGGGCCCGCACAGCGCCTGCTGCCTCTGCCACCGCAGCCTCCCAAGCTGTACGTACGTATGTGTGCATATTTTAACCCTCTGTGAAATGAATTTCTATCTCCTTTCAGCGTGACATGACGGAACTTAGAAAATTTCACTCGTTGGTTCAGCTGCATTTCCCTATACTTTAAYGCCCCTACATCAGGCGAGGTGGCTGGCGGCACAAGCCGGAGATTCTCAGTAGCGTATGTTTTCTCATCTCAGCCTATTGAACTATTGTCTTTAAAACAGGTCTTGTAAAATCTCTTTGGAAGTACATGTTTTAAAAATGTAAGGAGGATCTGTGGACGTTCTGCTATGTTTATTCAATCCTCGACCCTCCAAACACTTGAGAATTCGAATTACTCCACTAGGCTTAATGAGGCTGACTCAGAGTAAAGTTATGTGCATAAAAGTCAGGAATAGGAGGCCTTGATGTTATGCATTTTTAGGTGGTTATGAGGTTTTCAATATTAATGTTTATTACTGAACAGTTTAAAGGAGAACTCGGGCTGTACCTTTTCATCAATGCTCGCTACTTCTTACCTTGCTGCAAAGGAGCTCTTTGGAGGGGTCTGGGACGTGGAAGTTTGTTTGTGGAAGCACTGCGATCTGTCAGTGCAAAACTGAGGGCTCCATGTCAGCCACTCCAACCCCAAACCTTGCTAACATCTACAACTGCTAGCTCTGTGTAAGTTCATGCCGCTAACCACTAAGCTCTTAGGTCAATGACTTTCCCTTTGCCTCCATTTTCCAGTTGATAGAATGGGGAAAACCACTTTGGATGTCTAAAATGACCAGCATGAAGCATCACCATGGGCTGTACTGTGACCCCTAACACAAAACACAAAAAAATGGGTGAGAAAATTTGACTAGACTAAAAGCCTGCCCATTTCTGCATCCCAGCTTGTTTGGGCTTTGCAGGTTGTTTTTTTTTTTTTTTCTCTTCAGTTGCCTCTGACCCTCCTTTTTCTGGTCCTGAAGAGTACAAGAAGGCCAATTTGCTTGTGGCCTTAGCAGTTCTGGGCAATGGAACTGCAGGAAGGACTGCTGGCCTCACGCTGGAGACCTGAAGAAGACAAGCACTCATATGGCTCTGGAGGGGAAATTGTTCAGACAGTCTGGCAAAGACACACATGAGCGTGGGAACTTTTCAGTGCTGGTCTGAACTAAATCTCTAGGGACTCCTCGCAATTAATCTTACAAGCTTCTCTAGGGCTTTATCCTGACCTCATCCCTGCTCCCATTCACACATATAGTAAGAAAAATTCCTGTTGAGTCACCCTTAGGAAATGTACAGA
Organism: Oceanodroma leucorhoa; assembly: GCA_030449065.1. Taxonomy (NCBI): domain Eukaryota; kingdom Metazoa; phylum Chordata; class Aves; order Procellariiformes; genus Oceanodroma; species Oceanodroma leucorhoa. The sequence goes on from JASVER010000016.1 coordinate 6,019,713, forward strand.
AGAAAACTCATCTTTTTTTCCTAGATGTGCTTTTTGCTCTGCTAAAGCAGCTGCTGGACAAAGCCAGGTGCCATCCTAGCTGTGCTATGTGGAGGATTTTGCTGAACATAGCTGGAGAGCGAGAGTCTCTTTTGGCTTGCCATGGGTGTACAAGGGTGCAACTCTCTTCATTTCATTTACACGGTATGAGAAAGACCTTAGCATCTCTGATGTGAGAGCAGAGGAACAGTTACTTTTTATTTTTCTAATTATTTTTATTGTGGTTTTACTCAGACCTTCAGATGCATTTTTGCATATCTGCCTTTATAATTTTGAGCTGGTAAAGGAACTTGGTCGGAAAATGCTGATTGCAGGAAATGGAATCTTTTTGCAGAAATATCTCACTTTAATGAAGTAAATATGTTATACTCCGATCATCCCATGAAATTGAGTATTTGTCCTCCACAGCGTGGTTTTGGGTTTTACGCTGTGTTGCAATATTCATACTATGATTATAAAAAATGCATAAACATAGAATTGCTTTTGGAATATTTTATTTCATAGTAAAGTTATGAGATTATTGACCTTTTATCCCCATTCAACGTGAAGAAAAATTTAAGAATCTGAGAATTCCCCACAAAATAGAAATTCCAAATTTTAATTAGCTTTACTAAAATGACCGTCTTCCTCACCTTGCATTACAGGATTTTGGAAAGAAAGTCCCACCTGTTTCTTCACAGCACGTTGAGGAAGAATAGAAAGTAGAAGGACAGGAGAGAGAGAGGTGTGTCTGCTGGTTGCTTGAAACATAAGCAGAACCCTCCATTCCAGTTTTATCTATAAAACCCTTTCTGGTGTGAGACAGCTGATGCCTCTGAAGCCTTCTACATATCTCTTGAAATCCCAAGGATCCTTCTTTTTTTAACCTGTATTGTATCCCCATTGCCCTTGAGATCCTATATTACAGCTGCTTTCCTCAGAAGGATTTGATAAGAATATCTCTTTTGGACCATGTCAGTGTTAGAGAATTGCTGTCAAGCATCAAGAGATGCTCTCTCTCTTCCCCTGGGGCTTTAAAGATGCTATTCTAAAATTAAAGTGTTTGGTATAGATAAGATGCTTAGGGTTATAGTGAGGTTAAGAGTTGCTGGCAGTTTCCAACTAGATTTTTTTTTTTATAAGTTGATCAGATCTCTTGCTGTGTTATTCTCCCTTTTAGACAGATAAATATAGACAGACCAGGTAGAGAAACAGGAACAGGAAGCTTTTGAAAAATATTTGGAAATTATTCTGATTGCATTGACTAAGTCAAGTTGCCCCATTTGATTATGCTGGCATCCTCTGCAATGCAATGTGACATGGAATATGTGATGTAACGAGATATGCCCGCCAAAACGCAATGTGCTTTGTTTTAGTCAGAATGTATTAATCCACTTACTGAATAATTGACCCAAAAAGATTCTGTCAAACAGTATTAAATTATTCACTGGATTTCCAAACCAGCAGACAGTGTCCTTTAAATATTTAAGAATAATGTCAAATAATTTTCCACACCAAAAATATTCTTTTTTGTGTTTGTTGAGGTTCTCTGGCTCTTCTCTGTTGTTTAAGGAGGGCAGGATAATTAAATAAAAGCCAATATGCCCTTCAGAGGTGCCATGTGAGTGGGAGGGCAGAGGCTTTCCACCTACCAGCACCCCCAGAAGGAGAAGCAAATGCTTACCTGGTTTGGCTGTCAGACCTGGCCAGATACCATACCATTAGCACATCTTCACTGCCTCACCCATGCATTTTAAAGCAAAACCCAAACTCTCCACATCCATATATATATATTTTACCACGTAGCCTGTGCCTTGGCAGTGAGTTCCCCCAGAAAGGGTGCAGCACTGGAGGCTGCACAGCCAAGGCTGCAAAGTGCCCTGCTATTCCCTACCCTCAGGCCTCGCTGTACATCTCTAGGTGTGCATTATGAGATAACAACCTTGCTGGATCAATTTTAGTGTGGAAAATAGGTTTCCTTAAAAAAGGGGCACCAGTATAGCAGCATTCAAGTTCTACCAATTACAGTGTCTGACACCTTTCCCCTTGAAGGCTGTATGCTGAAGGAGTGCAGGGTATATTTCTGGCTTGTTTAAAAAGGATGAGGACAGGCATCTGATAGCTTACCTTAATTATTCCATTTCCTCCTCCCTATATACATTTCCAAAATCTAATTATAATGCTTGTGGCCCCTGCTATCAGCCAGTACCCAGAGATTAATGTAAAGCCATGGGAAGGACAGCTACCTCCCTTCACTCTTTCCACAACATTGCAAATATATTCCAGCAGCCTTTTGATACTAATATTTTGATACATTCATCATTGTGTTAGCGTCAGCAGTGAGCAATATTTACAGTTTATAAGCACTTCCAGGACCAACTGTTCATATTACTCCTATTAAGTCCATTCAATTTTCCACCTGAAATACCACATTTGTCTAGTCTGAGTTTGACATCTATTTTCGGGGCGGGGGGTGCTTTTAAAAATTAGTTTTATTTAATTGTATGTTCTGCTTCTCCCAAAGAATACACTAAGGCAATCTGTTATGTATTGTCAATCAACTAAGATGCACTTGGCTGCATTCTCAGGTTTATTATCTAGGTCCTGATAAAGGGACATTTTTGTGTGTATGCATCTGTGTGTGTTGAGGTGCAATTGCTTATCTGTTCTCCTGCAGCTTTATTTAGACTGGAATTTGGTGCAATGTCCTCACGAGTGCAGGAACGCTGTGCAGGGGTGTGCTCTGTGTGCAGTCAGTGGGCAGCAGGCAACCCTCCTCAATACGTTTGCTATTCCAAGCCACAAGTATTGTCACACTCCGTCCCTTTTTGTAAACAACCAGGCTCTAAATCTATTAAATATTCTTTATTTGTCAAAATAAATAAATACAGTAATGATTCTTTTGCATCTACTGTTCCTTAAAGGCGTTTAGATCTGGCTTTAGGAGACAGCAAACCCTATGACTCTGCTCAGCCACAGTTTAATAAGAGGAAGCAAAGCCCAAACGGAACAAAAATATATGGGAAATTCTTCCTCATCTTCTTCTTATTATTATTGTTACTTAAGGGGTAGAGGGACAAATTATACCAGCATTGAAAATAAACTTTGCAACTCCTGCAAGAACTAAAACTCAAGACTTACGTAGGTCTCCGAGCTTTCAGTACTAGACTTGTCACAGACATCATGCAATTCAATGTTTTGGCACTTTTGAACAGCAACAGCAAACCAAGACTTGGCTAAAGAATGCACTGGTCCATCAGTTTGCCTGACAATTGCCATCCCGTGGACTCCCCTGCTATAGCCCCTACTCACTGCACAGGGTAATTCACCCCCAGAGTGAGAGCTCGTGAGAGACTTCTTTCTGCATCAAACTTCCACCTTTTTCTCATGCTTCCTGTGTGCAGAAATGCCAAGGTTTGTGCCTGGTTGCAGTGTGCGAAGAGCATGTCCAAGACTCCTGTTAGCAGTCACTGCATGAAGCAGAGGTGATGGACGGAGCTGGTTGGGAAATAAGTTGCTGTTTTATGAGAAATTCTGCAGTTGCAGAGGATTTTTCTACTAAACAGAGCAGGAACAAAAAAAAAAAGCCATAGAAATTTCCAGAAAAAAAAAAAAAAAAAAGGAAAGGAAAGGAAATTAGGGTCATACCAAAGGCTTGACAAAATCAAAATCTTTTATTCTAATTTCAGCCTTTTAAAAATTCTGTATGATAAATGTATGCATTTGAAGGAATTAAAAACCATAGTACTGAAACAGAACATCTAAATCTTCTTTTTCAGAAATGCTAGAGCACTCTGATCTTCCTTGGATGGTTAATTTCTCTGTGCTTCAGGATTCGCTCCTCGCTGGTCTAGTGATATCTCAGGTGGCTCAAGCCCAGGCTTCTTCCTCAGCATGCTGTTCGTACCGTACCTGTTGAACAGGGCAGCACAGAGCTACAGCAATGACTCTGCTGTTTCAAGAGGGACTTCCTCAAGCAGCATCCCACGTTCTTCCTAGTAGGCTATGAGGCAGTGCCTATGGTGTGGTGCTCTATAGGTAACATCCATTGCGCTGATGGACATCTACTGTATAGCTTGCATAAAACCAATGAAATGAGTTTGGAGGCCTTGCCTTGCCTTGCCTGCGACACCAACAGGATGCTGAAATGTTGCTGGCTGGCTGGCAGTCCTGCAAACCAAGCTTATCAGGAGAAAGGCTGCCAAAGTGTTACAGAAAAGCACCCTAAACCTCAGGTGCTGGAGCACTAGCAGGCAGGGCGGTGACGCGCTGGAATGTGCTCTGTGTGTGTGTGCTGGTGCGCTAACACGAGGGTGAAGCAAACGTCTTTTGAATGACTTGGTGCCAGAGGGGACATGCACAGCATCCCGAGGCAGCCTCAGCGAGACATCCGACTGATTAGATATTGAGGTCAGGCGCTGAGATACCAAGGTCGTGCCACATCCTGCTTTCCTCATCCAGCTGCGCCCTGATAAAATAGCAGCTGGTAAGACCACCAATCAGATAAGGTGGCAATTTTCTACAGTCTCAAATTATTGTTGCAGCAAGGGAGATCCAGATAAGATCAATCAGACGCTGGAACAATTTAGCCATTCCCGATTTTTTTTTCCCTTTTTTTCCCCTTTCTTCTTTCTGAAGACACAGCCTGTCTTTTGAATGCGAACACAGGGAGCACTCGCAGAGTCCCTCACAGTCCTCAGAACAAAATGCAAGGGTTGATTTATGGGCTGGATTACTGGGAAATGGTAATTCTTTGCTCTTTATGATGTTTTGTCGGAAGGTGCAGTACCCTCCAGTTAGAGCAATGGGATTGCAACGAGGTTTTTACAAAAGGGGCGAGAGAAGGGGGGTGGTGGTGAGTATGGCAGCTCCTCTAACACAGCAGTTAATAAGACACCAGCACATTAATCATGTGACAGGTATTGAATCTAACAGGGCAAGGCAATAGTTTTTAAAAACACCCAGTTAAGTTACTACCTGGCAGAAAAAGGCTGACTGAATGCCACAGGTTTTATGCTGCTATTTGCAATTAAAGGGGTTTTTTATCCCTTTTTTTTTCCTGTTTGAAAGTTTTTAAATGCCTTTTTGGACCTGTAAGAAAATAATAGACAAACCACACAGGGCTGTAACAGAGGGCTGCGCAGTCCCTTTCCTCTCGACCCACCGTGCCCTGGGCTGTACCTGAGGCGTTTGCACAGGACCACACTGTGGTCCCTCTCCTGCGCTGTGACCCCAAACGCTAGACAGCTGAATGACTCCTGAGGGTCACAGCACAGAAGAGAGACTCCAATGCTGTGATACAGCCGGGATATATTCCTGATCAAAGGAAACCTGATTCTCAGCTGCAACCTAGAGATGTGGCTCCCCTCTTTCATGTGATTCTCCAGGCAGCTTTATCGTACCAGACCATGTACACCTCAGCCTCTTTTATCACCACCCGCCCAATTAGAAGTGGCAAAGTCAAAGGGGGAAGGAAGAGTTGGGGTAATCCTGATGCACAACTACAGATGAGCCCATACTTCCTTGGTGTCCTTTAAAGGAGCTCCAGTCACTTTAATCCTGCAGTTACCGATGTTATAGTGCAACTTATTTTTCATTGCTAAAACCTGTTCATTATCAGGAACACTATAAAACAAAGGAAGAGAACATTACTAAATGAACCATTCCCATGATTCTGTAGGCTTCCTGCATGTGCACATGCCCTTCATTTTGAGCCTTTGTCAAACACCGCTTGCCATGACAAGTTGGGAGCATTGGGCAAGACAAAAGCAGGCAGAGTAGTCATATATGACTAGGTAAAGTTTTGTCTTGCTCCCCATAYGACAAATAAAGATTTCCAGGACCATGTCTCCTGACCACTACTGTATGATGAAATAGGCCCTTAAAGTAGGTTGCAAACAGATGTCACCATTTAAAAAGAATCGTTCCAGCATCTGATTGATCTTATCTGGACCTCCTAGATCTCTTTTCTGGAGCTCWATGGGCAAATCCAGGGACGCTCCAGTTCACAAGAGGAGCATGGTCGGCTGAAGCTGCTGGTGCTAGTGCTGGTGCTCCTAGCCCGGCCACCCATTCCTAGCCAAAGGAAAATCTTGGCCCCATTGAACTCACTGACAAAACTCTTGTTGATTATTTGTCAGACCAAATATGTATTGCAGCAAACAGCGTGCACAAAGAACAAGACTGCCTGTTTTCTCTCCCAGAAACAACTGGAAGTGGCAGCTGGACTGTCACTTTGAGCGTTGGTGCTAAACAAATCACCTCTCTCTGTCATCTTCTCAACTTTTGCCAATATAGCTCTTTTTTCACTATGTTGTTCTGAGCATATGATATAATTATCAACCTTACGAGAGGTTTTGTTTCTTTTTTCCACACTTGGCATTTGGATTATGTTTGCTTTTGGGTGCTTTTTTCCCAACGCGGTACAGAAACACAGGGAAGCATGAAGTTGCCTTATAATTGCCAGAGAACAGATAACTTGTGAAGGGTTTAAGTCCACTTAACTCCCACCCAGACTGGCTCCATCTCACCTAGAAGCCCTGTCTGCAGTCCAGCCCACTGACTTCCCGGGAGTCCTTTCACTGCAGACACTTGGAAGCATTAGATAATTTCCTAATTAACCTGAATGTGCTCCGATGGCTCCATATTTTAGTTGTGTATCTGTGCTTGGAAGCAGTCGCTCTGGTGCAACAGGCACTTGTCTCTGAGCCAGAGCTGTGGTGCAGTGGAAGCAGAGATGGACAAGCAGCTCACCTCCACCTCCTTCCCCAGGGGCGTCTGCGAAGCTTCCTGAGGGACCGTGTTGTGACACCACGTAGGAAGGCAGAGCCCCACTGCTTCAGGACTGATCGCAAGGGCAGCAGGCACGTAGCAGCTCCTACTCCTTCAGTCTCTTCTCTATGGCAAAGGAATATTTGTGGCTTAAGCCTCGGGAATATCTAGAGTCCTATATGGCCAGTGGAGACTGAAGGGGTCATTAACTTATATGGTAGACCACCCTCTGGAGACCTGTGAAGGTATCTACTTATTTGAACTTGCTAGAAAATGTAGGAATCATCTGGCATCAGAAACCTAAAATTTTCTGAGGCAGCACCTAAATAGGACACTCAAAGTAGATGGACTGGGTTCCACTTTTGGTTAGTAGGCTAACAAATGGTCGATAAAGAAATAAAAAAATAAAATTTAAAGAAAAGAAAAAAGGAGAAAATGAAATCTTTCAGCAACAAAAGCCACTTTGTCTTTAGTCATTCTCAGCTCTTTGAAAATGCCTCAAACTTTCTTTTGGTAATTGCTATGCAAACATTTTTGATGTCTGTGCAAAAACATCTGGAAGCTTGCAGTGGCATCTGGACATAAATATTAAAAGATCAACAAAGACCTGATGTGAATTAACCATGTGGATAGCCATAAAAACCACAACCACAAAAACCTGCTCCAAGTCTTTGGCTGCAAAAGTGGATGCCTTCTCACTTGTTTTTAGTGTGTTTATGAACTGACATTCAAAAAGTGAGCGGTCATGACTAATGGTTGGGTTTTCTTTCATTTTGACCGCTCTTAATCAGACTAGAAATTCCCTGGACTGATTGAATGGGTAGAAAATCTCTCACTCCCTCTCTAAGTCCTCTGCCAAATTTTTGGTGTTCTGTGTGAAAGTTTTGATTCTGATTGTGAAACATGAGCTTGCAAGGCTCCTTATCCTGCTGGACACAGCCCGGACTCCCACTGAATTCGTACTGTGGGAATGCAGTGCCACGGGCAGAGCTACCTGAGAGTAATTGCCACGGGCAGTCACTGCCCTGTGTTATGGCAATGGTGGTTTTGGTGTGCTCAGGTCTCGCTCTAGCATTCCCACTAGGAAGATGTGCTGTGAGGAAAGAAATGTGACTCTAAGGTCCATCTCACATAGGCAGCTGAAGGAAAACAGCAACCCCCATCCAGCTCTCACAATATCAAAAAGCAAGCTAAAATGGTAATTCCATGATTATTTTTCAGCTTATGGAGTCTGTTCTCATGACTTTTGAGCCCCTCAGGTTGGCAGCATTGCGAGTCGCTTTTTCAAAAGTGGCAAGGACATGAAGACACCTAAATCTCTTTGCTTTTTAATGAGTCTGTGGTGCAGATGATCAAAGGTTTTAGAAGCTGGCAGGAGTCAAGCATGTAAATGGGTTTGATAACCCAGGTCTTATTATCTTGGTTTTCTCTTGGTAAAAACAGAAATAATAGCTTTTCCCCTCTAGAAGTGAATACATGAAAGATTGAGCAGTGCTAGTATAATAGAGATCCTTCACATTTTCCAAAGAGAGCTGGAAAATGCACAGTTCAGTGGATATGGATCAACTAAGCAATGCTGGATCTTCTAGGTGCCATCACTTGCTCTTATCTAATCTTTTTCTCATTCTTACTGTTTTCTTCCTGGTCTTTTAGCTTTGTTTGTTCTTTCACTGCAGGCCTCAGTGCTATTCACCTCATTCTCAGGAATGGTCAACTGCAAGTCGTATATATCCCACCACCCGGGCTGGACTGCTTATGGATTGGTCTTGCTTTTATGAAGGTATTTCTGTTTCTTTATTTTCTGAAGACATACGTAGTATTTCATGATGGAAACAGAAATGCTGTAACTGACCATTGCCCTCTGCAGTTGCTAACCCACTGGGATATTCTGGCTAGGACCAACTGCAAGGTGAACAAATTGCTCTAGAAGACTGTCAAGAATGGAAACACGCAGATGTTCGTATTTGATTTCTGCCCTAATATTTGGTGAGGACTCTATAATTTAAATAAAAGGGCTCATTTTTCCCCAATTTAATGTCTTTTTAACAGTGTGGGAGTTATAAACATTATAATAATTTTACCACTTTCATATTTAAAAATATGCCCTCTAAGCATTTACATTCAAGATTTGTTTTTCTTCAGCTGTGTAAATAACGCATAACAATTTGCATCTCATGCATAAATCTTTCTCCTGTTGAATGCAAATTAAAAAATAATAATAATCCAGCCCCCAACCCCTTTCATTTGCCTTTTTTCCCACCTCCTCATATTTATGGCAAGTTAGCTGGCTAATTCTTCCAAGGAGAATTTTGGGGGTTTATGTGTGTTTAAAAAATTATCTGACTGAAGTTTTCTCCCACTGAGTAATAAGAAGCCTGGAGCTGATTAATAGTGTTTCCTTTTCCAGTCCTAATGAATGTTTTTCAGGTTTTATGTATCCCAGATGAACCTATTGTAAATAGTATGTGTATGCGTGCATGAGTGTTGCTCTTTCTTGGGATTTATCCAAAATGAATTTAGTTTCTCAGTACCTTGTAGGACAATATCGATGCTGGCTTAATCAATTTCAATTTGCTGTTAAACCAGAAATGAAGCATTTATCAGGATGAGCCAGGAGGGGCTGAATGGACATTTCACATTGCTGAGGACTCTTTGTGAAATTTGCTCCAGGAAGTTGCTGGAGCTCCGAATTTACAAGAAGCTCTGACTTGCGCTTACCACCTTGTCTGGATACACCCTCAGGGTGGTTTTACTCTACAGGTTTCCTGCACTGGCAGTTTCTCTGCCTACTGATCAGTATCGCGGGTCTCAGCCCACTAAAAATACCTCCTCTGGAGAGTCTTGCTGCCTTCATAAAAATGTGACGAAAATATCTCATTGAATCATCTTCCTCAGCTCAGACCGGCTCTGCTATTTATGTCTGTAGAGTCACTTCTGCCTCCCCGGCTGCTTCACACCGAGAGCCGGAGCCAGCCCAGGCAGACGTGCTGCCGTGCCAGCGGCGTCGTGAGCTCTCCGGGTGGGTGAAGCCTTCTGCTCGTGCGGCGAGCGGCGAGCCCCGGCCCTGGGTGTTGCAAACTCCCCAGCTCCTGGAGGCAGGTGGTGTTTTAGTGATCAGCTCTAAACGCCATGGCAAGCAGTGGGTGAGCATTTCCTCTGCTGCTGCCTGATCACAGCGATGCTAATTTTGAAGCGGTGAGGAAGAGCAGGGAGGTGATAGCAGGATGGTCCCAGCTGTTCATCCCAGGGAGGCAAGTGTCACTTTTATTCGAAGAGGGAAGGCAGGAACTCCCGTTTCACTGCACAGGCCGGGGGAGTGGGGAGAGGAGAGRAAAACTTTCCCTAGATTCCTGTTTCGTTTCAGAAAAGTGTTTTCAAAGACTCATCCTCTCTTCCCCTCCTGCAGGTTATATTTAGTTTTAAGCTCTCTTGGCTGCTGCATTGATAGCTCCTTACCATTTCCACTGCAATTAATCAGAGCAGGGTTGATTATGCTTTTGTCTCTGATTGCGTAAATCGGGATTCTTCTGTCTAAAATGAGGAGACCTTTGCTGCCTGGGCACCCTGCTGCCAAGCCCATTCCATCCCATCCCATTCCATCTCATCCCATCCCATCCCATCCCATCCCATCCCATCCCATCCCATCCCATCCCATCCCATCCCATTCCATTCCTCCAGCACAACCAGGCAGATGGGCATGGCTGGATTTGTGCGGGGGCTGTTGCTCCTGCACCGAAATCATGCGGAGGAGGGCTGAGGAGAAGGATGAGGCAAGCATTGTGGCTTCAGTGTGAGGAGTTGTGAGATGGATGAAGCCACCATTTTAGGGAGCCAGTTACCCGCTTTTGCACTGGGGTATGAGGGGGAGATGTGAGGGGCTGGAGGGCTCTGCCCTGCCTGCTCTGAAGCACAGCCAGTCTCATCACTTTAAGTACACTTCTTCAAAAGCTGCTTGAATACAGTATAGGGTAGCGCTCGTGCAATATGAACTGAGAAGAGAGAGTAGTTTTGGATAGAAAAAAATATTCAGGGTAAAGAAGTGGCGGTCCTAAGGAGCTCCAGGTCCCAGCAGCCACTGATAACAGCCCATGGACTGCTTCTGTCCCCATTTTACAAGAAGCGGAAAGCATGGGAGCTTGGGGAGAAATCATAAGGGCTTTGGCCCTTGCCAGGGGTCTGTCTGTGTCACCCTGAGGCAGCCAGGCTCTCACTGAGATCAGTGGTCATTTTGGGAGAGCATGAGCACAGGAACAGCTGTGAGGATGCGTGACACCTTCTGTGTATTTGGAGAGGTTAATCGAAAGAACAAACTGTAATTGCAGGAGTGCCCAGCATGGCCAGGCTATAGAGCTTTGCTGACTCTTCAGCATTTGCTCTTTTCCTTGATACTTCACAGCCTGTGAATCTGGCTAGAAGATATCTGCCATTTTAGAGTAAGGTGTGCCTGCGAATCTCAAAAAAATACATTTTAAACTCAGCACTCATGTGGGAGTGACTGCTTTACAGGTTTGTAGTCTGAGGTGCGGAGGGGTTAAAGTTATTTGCCTAAAGACTTAAGATGCAGAGCTGAGCAGGCAGCAGGGCTGAGGAGTTGCAGTTCTTAATATGCCACTCCAAGCACTTGTCCATAATCCCTCCTTTTCAGTTAGTAGTAAATGGTAATTTATAACATTGCCTCTTAGAAAAGCGAGTGCAGTATTGCTTTCCAAAGCAACCCAGGTCAGAAATCTTCCAGTTAAACTAGCTAAAACTGCAGAAAATATTTCTGAAGGACAGGCACACTATGCATCTTTTTCTTCCACCTGCCTAAACACTGGGCTCTGTGATTCTGTTCTGGTTTTAAACAGGACTGATGAGTTGCAACTCCAGTTCAGCTTGCAGGGTGTAACATTTGATTTTGCTGTATCTTTGGTTAGCAGATCTCATCCTTAATACACCCTTGTCAAGCAACAGCTCTGTAGGCAGAGATTAAAGTAGCCGGAGAGAACACGTTTCCTTTGCTCATATAGGAGAAGATGACAGGTAACATGATCTTGACCTCTGAAAGTCAGGGGCAGCTCTGAGAGTGGGGTGACTTGAGCCAGGACTTCTGCTGATCATGTAACAACAACACATGCTGGTGCTGTAACACAGACATGGATTAACTCTTTGGAGGGAGACATCTTTTTCCAGTTGGCAATGAATTGCAAAGGGTCCTAACCCCTGTAAAGCTAGAATTAACTGGATAAGGATATCCTGTATTGTTTGTAATTTTAACTATTTGTTTTTAATAGGAAAAAAAGCAAGCTGGTTCTTAGTTGATTGTGTTGCTAAATTTTTGGGTGGAGAAAAAGCAACTCCTTGAGTGAACATCTTCAGATGATGTCACAAGGACCATCACTTCAGGGTTTTATTGCTCCCTAAGTAATGTACCGTCTGCCCTTTCCCAGGAATCTAGTTTTATACCATCGACAAACAGCAGGGAAGCGAAAAATATCATCTGCAGGACATGGTAAACTCACACAAGTAAATGTGGCCATAAACTAGAAGTTAGCTAGTGCATTTACAGATGTTCATTCTAATCCAGATGAAGATACTGTATCTCAGAGGTCTCGCAGACGTAGCGCAGAGGCTGCTTTGCTGTGTTGCATGGAAAATTGTCAAAGTAACATGATGCTGTTTTTTCCATCTTTTTTTCCCCAGCTGGTAAATTACATTATAACACACTAAATAGACACTCAATATTTTCCTTATATAAATTTATCATGTAGCAATTACTGCAGTTAAACTCAGTGCGGGTATGTGATTGTAAATGGGAGGTGGCAATCAGTGTAATTAGGAAAGGAAAAGATGTGTCTGCAAAACAACCTCTGCATCACAATATTGCACACACTATAAACACCCTACCACGTGGTGTGTCCCTTCTCAGTTACACAGTGTAAGTCCTGTGTTGATTCAGGCTTGAATTACACAGTAAATCTTGTTTGTGAATTTATAGACTGTCCCTTTGAAGGCAGAATTGTGCCAGCCTATTTATTTAAAGTCTTTTTTTCACTGCAGCAGCATGCTTTTGAGATGTAATACCTCATGCGCAAAATCCCTGAGTGACAGCAGCTCTGCAAGCTCATGATACTTATAATACATTACATATTATCAATAAAATGTTGCAAGACATGTCATAGATCTTATTAACATAACTTTAAATTATGGGTACAAGTTTGACCTATCTGTTGATGGATTAGAAGCAAAGCTTGGATTGTTAAACAGAAGTAAGAGATTCAGGGCATCATTAAACAAACTGTTTCAAGTAAAATGTCTGTATTTCACCATAAAAAGTCAAAGCATACCTGAAAAGTTAGCTGTCCCCAAGGCAACTTCTACAGTTTAAAGAAAACCAGAAATAGCTTTCAAGTCTTTTTTTTTTAATTTCATTTGCCATTGCCTTGATATTAATTGTGATCCAAATTGCTCCCAGAGACCTTGACTGCTCTCAGATAGTTTGCTCTGTGCCTCTCCCCATCCCCCAAGGCAAATCGGAGAAAATAAGCTCTGAACTTCCAGGAGATCTAGACAGCAACCAAACCTTTGTTGCTGGTGACGCGCAGATTGCCTGATCATGGCGTCTCATTTAGGAGCTGAGGTTCATTATGTCAAGACTAGAGAGTGCAGTGACAAGGAGGGTCCAAACAGAGATTTAGAAGTGACTCTGCAGACATGCAGGAGTCTGCTGGCAGATTCAGCTACAGAATTTGGACATTAAGTCACAAATGAATCTTCTACAGATTTTCTGAGAAATTTCTAGGATGTTTGTGCATGCTTAGGTAGCTTGACTAGTTTTAAGTTATGGAGTGGCTTTTGGTTTTTTTAATTGTGGATCCTTTGCCACATCTCTCTGTGTTGTTCTCTTTGTGTTGGCACTGTTGTTCTCAGTTTGGCAACAGGGAAAAATTTAAGGCAAGTCATTTAAGTGACGTGCCTGAAATTATGTAGAAGGACAGGGCCAAGAACAACTCATAGATGTCCTGTTTCCTAGCCCTCCACTTTATCCTGGAAATATTCCTTCTTTCAAGTGTCATTAGGAGTGGTCTTCTATAGGAAGATAAATAAGGCTCTTTCCCTTCTTGCATTATTTCTACAATATCATTTCTGGATCAAGTACAAAACCATGGCTGAGAAAGACATCTTCCATTGACTTGGGAAGGAATGGAGAGAGACATTTAAAAGAAATGTGTCCAGCTGGTGAGTAAGCTGGCACACACCGCTGAGTCGTTAGTAATGTTTATTCTATTAGAGTGGACAGTCTTTTGCTGTTGACAAAAAAGCTAACTCAGTCCATTACACATTAAATTAAGAGAACACACACATACACTGTAATCACAACTCTCTCTCCCTGAGCACTGATCAGTAATAATTACCTTTTGGGTAGGGGGTGGAAGGAGATAACCTAAATACTTTCAGATTAATTATAACTCTCCTGTGCTTACAAAAATCCTAACATTTTAACAGCAGCAACCTTTCTGTTCCTGAAGTCCTTTGAGACCTGAAATTGGCAACAACAAAAGAACATATAACTTCGGACAACAGCACTATAAGTCATTCTGCTGCTTTGGTGTTTGTTTTTTTTTTTTTTTTTTAATCTCTCCCAGAGTGATGTAAAAAGCTTTCTTTGACGAGTTTAAAAATGTTAGTTTTCACTCCTACAGTCTCGTATACTGAATAACTAAAGCCACAAATAAGAGCAGCTTGAGCCTTGCACTGGGCTTTCCTGTCCCTTTCTGTTAACCTTAAAGTTCACTGTGCTGAAAACTAATAGCGTCTAGTTGTCAAGAAGCCAGAATAATGACATTTTGTGCCATTATTCTAATGTGTTTTTCACTGTGCATTTTCTTTAATTATTTGCATGATTAATATCATTATGCATTCATGCCAATACAATTCTGATAATTAATTTACATGATGGCAATTTCTTAATGATTTTGATGTCAAAGTTAATAGCAACATCTGATAGTTGATCTGTTGGTGCTGACATAAATTTAACTTTTAATGTATTAATGCCAAAACCAACAGCAGCATCAAATTACATTGGAGAAAAATAAACATCCACTGGGTAAAAACTTCAGTGGAAAAGTCTTGATCCTTACCCGGGGTTTATAGGTTCTGAATAAAACCAAGGTCCCTAGACGTGATACATGTCAGATTTTTACTTTATCTTGCTTTATTTGTTTATTTGCATCAGTAATATTATTGATGTCTGATACTTAAGAGATCAAATTATATGTTATTGTATAAAAGATGATGTTCTCTTGCCTCCAGCTTGGTGCATGTATTCCATATTTTAAAATGAAAAAATACATTAATTAAACTTTTGTCTTTCTGGTTCTGCTCTGCGGTGGGGGAATTTAGGACTGGTGTCTGAACCTGAATTTGTATCTCGGTTTGTCATTTCAGTTGCACTGTGTGGTAATAATACCAGCAAAATAAACTTTATGTGGAGGCAAATATTGTTAATATCAATAAAACAAGAAACAGAGCAATGCATAATAAGGTTTGAGATCAATATTTTTAGTACATTTTTGCTTTATGGAAGTGATGCATAGATAAAGAGATAATTGCATGTGTGACTGTATATATGTACCTATCTTTTTATATAGACTCATGTAAGTATTACAAGACAATTAACACAGAATAAAAACACATTCTTCAGTCTTTGTCCAGGTGCTCTGAAGATCTCTTTAGAAGTTTATAGGCATTTTTATTTGCTAGTTAAATATTTTAGTACACTTCAGTATTGAAAAAATGTATGGGAAACAAATTATGATAACCATAAAATGGTGATGGTTGTCTTCCCTTTATTTTTTTAATCGAAAGCAAAGCCTCATTCCATGACACAGTTGCTAACATAATATTTATTTCCACCCGCTTCAGCCAGTTAAGTGTATAGATGAAATGTTAAAACCCATTACAAATAAAATTGATCCTTCCATGTATTTCAACCTTTTCCCCAATTGGCTTTTCATCAATGATATCCACCGAGGCAGTACACATTTCATTTTAGATAGGAGATAATTATACAGCCTCAATTAGACCTTCCCTTGCTAGACTATAAAGAGCTGCTAGTGCAGACCCAGATCGTTTGCCTCCAAAATGCACTACCTTTCCTTCTCCAGTGTCCCCAAGCAAGCTGTCTGTCCCTACCTGCTGAACAAGAAGCCTGTATGTCTGATTGCTTTTAGCCTGCCTTATCCTCGCTCTCTAAAACATGAGGACACATACATGCTTGAAGCCAACCCCCCAAAACTCAGACCTGTCRGTGAGGACCTTTTGCTGTGCCCGCCCTATAGAGATGAACATTGCTCCATCTGGAGACAACTTTTGCTGAATGATTTTAAGAGTTCCGCTGGCGACAGTGAAGGTGCAAAGAGATGGCAAAAGGAGGCCAAGGTAGGTAGTTTGCTTTTTAAATGGCTGCTTAAAACAGTTTACAATGAAAGGCTAACTTTGGCCCTGATGCACAGCTGTCCCAAGGCACGTAAAGCATGCAGCTGCATGGGAGACCTTTGACACAAGCACAGCTCATCTCTGTGAGCTGGCGGCAGCACAGCTGCTGCTCCCCCCTTCCTGCACTGCTTGCTGCTGGCCCCTGCCAAGCCAGCGCCCGAAAGGCAATGCCTGGCACCTGGCACGGAGAAGGACCCCATGGCAGTGGCTTAGGTCCCAAGGAGGTGGGAAGGGGAAAGGGTAGGAGAGGCAGCAGGCAGGGGCAGGTGTGGGAGCAGGAGGTTCTTCCCTCTGTTGGGAAGAAATTGTCCCATGTAAGAGGCCTTCCAGTAATAAAAGCAGATAGTCTACTGGGAGGGTGACATGAGCAAATCCAGGTGGCTATGGGTGGTGCTTGCGCCTTTGCAAGTGTACAGGAGATCTTTGCCCATGCACGTGCCACCTGTGGGTGCACACCATGTGTATAGCCATGGGCTCTGTGCTGAAGTCCTCCCTCCCTCCTCCTCTGCCCTTCGCTTCTGGGAAGTAACAGCCTGGTGCTTAATTCCTCACATGTATTTCTGGGGACCTGTACTTTGGAAAAAGCCTGTGGGACAGGAGGTACTTTGTTTGCTCAGAATTTTAAGCTGCCCCATGCAATGTACCATGAATGCAGCTGTGCAGCTACACAGCTGCAAACTCCTGTAAATGCAGTGCTCTGGTGGAGTACAGGAGACGACCATGGATGAGAGGAGATGTCTGAGAGCCCTTGGACTTCAACCACCCTTTGTCAGGATGCACACATCTTGTAGCACATCCAGATGTTTAGACATAAGCTGAGCCCACCTTAACCTTTTGTTCTTAAAAGAGCATTGGGCTGAAGCAGATACTAGACATACAAGTAAGGACAGTGAGAGAGAAAGCTGGAGAAGAGTCTCATATATGGAACGGAGGTTTTTTTGTTACATAGGTCTTGTCAAGCGCAATTCCTCCTCACACATTTGTCTGTGGTGAAGATCTGGAGATGCTTTCCACTATCAGAATAATTTAATTTCAGAGCCTTTTCTTTGGGGTGGAGAAAAGAAAAGGGGGATTTCTTTCTGTGTAAAATTACCCTGTATTAATTAAAGATTATTTTAATAATAATTTTTAAAAATAATAGCATTTCACATTATGAGACTTTAAGAAATGGGTGGAATACTAATTGACTAGCCTTTTTCCTTGGTCTGCAGAAGGCATGGGTATTAGCTGCTCAAGTTTCCTTTGGAAACAGATTAGTCAAGAACACATCTCGGTTTTAAGAATAGCTGCTCAACAAGGAACAGCAGTATAAATGTTATCTTTATTCCAGGTGAGTAGAAAATCTCTTAAAAGCATTTCTGAGGAGTGTTAGCTTTGTGGGTTGATTGTTGGAAGGTGTAAGAAATATGACTGTGATTGTGGTTTGCACGCTGAGTGTCTCTCCCCCACAACCCAAATGGCTTTCTTGCGTGTGGCATTTCAGAAAACTCATTTTTTTGCCTCTGAGCATGTGGAATGCCTGTACAGAAAATATTTTTTTGGTGCAGGGCTTGTCATGAGTTGGACACAACATGTCTGAAATGTAGTGTAGGAGTTCGAAAGGGAGGTTTTAAAAATTCAGAGCTGTGTGATGACTGGGAGCATTACTAATGAAAATATGTTTGAGTTTAATGTTGCAACTAAATGTCCCATAGAAGAGAATGACATTAATTTCTTCCCTCCCCAAAATTCATACTGAAGTTTCCATAGCCTTAAATCTGGCCCCAGATAACTTAACCTCTGAGTCAAAAACTGCTCCCTACGCCTCACATAAACACCCACGCCCAGACAACTCATGTTATCTTCCATTTCTTCAGTCCGCTAATTATTTGCTACACCCAGTTATTGTGGGCTATCTTAAATTAGCTCCCCAGTGACTCAAACGTTTATTAACTTCTCCGATGCTGGGAGTTCGGCATGTGCACGAAAGTCTGGGGACTAGGATGTTGCAATAGAAGTTTTTTAGGACCCAGATGGTGGTCTTTCTGCACCCTGAAGCATGGCAGAGGCAGCAGGGGTACCACCTGGGGACGGGGTTTGGCTGGGATGTCCCTGCCACCCCGAGGTCTCTGGCTGCTTTGGCCATGGGGCTATTGACAGCTGCTTTAATACAGGCCTGGCACCTAGGTGATTTGGGGACAATGAGTCCCACTGAAGACAGCAGATCCATCTCCTCTTGGCCATGCTGGCCAGCTCTGCCTCCCAAAGTAGGGGGGCCCTCCGCCCGTCCCATCCACCACGGAGATGTGGAGTGCTCCACAGGAGGTGGGATGCATCTTGTTAGCAGTGTCCCTTTGAGTCACGAAGCCTGAGGGAGAGGCCAGCAACAGTCCACTATTCACTTTCTTTAATCAGTTGCGAGCTCAGAGGTGTGACTGTGGATATGATCTAACTGCTTTGGGCCTTAGCACAGAAGTTGATTTCTGCAAAGGCAGTAATTAGTCAGTAGGCAGCCTAGCTACTAAGTACAATGCTCATTGTTTCTCTCCTTGACAGCTAGCTCAGGCTGGTTATTAACACACAAAAAAGCTTTCACTTTGACAGACTTTTTGTTCCCTCCATCCTCCACCACTACATTTCCTTTGCAGAAACCACACTGAACCACATTACGCTGTGGCTGGGGTTGCAGAGCCTCTTTAAGGTGCCATTTCACGCACTGTTCCAGAAGTCTCAGACTTCTGCAACCAAGACTAGAAGAAGCAAGTGGCTTGTTTTGGTGGAGGTAGCCTCTCAGTTCCCATTGCATGCACTGCTGCACATTGAGCCGGGAAAACGTTTTGTAGGAGAAGCTCCACACCATGTTACATGGCAGCTTTGTAACAACAGGAAAATTATTTTCTCTGTACTTGTGGTTGAACTGGGATTGATTACGCTGACTGAGTTCTGTAACCATTTGGATGTCTTAAGTCTGCAGACCACAAAGAGATTTCACTGTAACTGGACAGTCACTAATGTCCATTTGTTCCACTATCTGTCACCCAAAGCTTTCAGTCATACAGTTTACTGACTAGTTGTACCGAGCAATGTGTTTTTAATACAATGTGTATTTACAATCTGTAGTACTGTAATATGTAAAGCCTTAAAAAATATGCTATGTTTGACTCCTAAATCATATGATTTTACACGGGGTTGTGTACATTTTTGCATTGACTTTAGACTTACACACATACAGTATTTCCAATTGTTTACATATGTTAGAATCTCTTGCATTTAAATAGCTCATTATGCAAATATTTACAAAATACATGGATATTTATTTTTACTGTACCCTCTATTCAATCACTGAGCTGAGATTTAATGTCTAAACATTGTCTGCAGTTGCATGTGCAGTAATGAATTATGAGTAATTATGTACTATATACAATTATACAACAAAAATTACAGATTCAAAAAATATTCACGTTGCAAAGCCAAGCATTCAAATTTATGGAGCATCAGAGGTAAGGTGCAATCCTAATTCAACCCCCAATTATGCATGTGTGCCTTATAACATGGCCTTTACTTGACACACTCTGGTTGTGCCCCAACTGCCGTCAGCTGCGATGGGTGCGTGACTGTGTTGCAGGCCAAGTCTCCAGGCTCCAGCCAAGCCTTGGGATCAGACCAAGACCAAATTTGCAATGTTTCCCAGACAAGAACTTTTCCCTGGATTTGGTCACCTAAGCAACTGACCTGGCTCAGCGAGTATGTTTCTGATTTTCCCACCCCAAGAGCAAGAGCTTGCAGCAAGAGAACGCCCTGCACTAATTCACCTCTCAGTCTAGAGCTGTACACCGAGCAGGACTAATTTTGCATTTGAGACATCTGAAAGAGCACTGTGTTCTCATATAATCAAAGACTGAGCCTGGAGTACATTTTGTTGAAAGGTTTTTTTGACCAGCGTATCTTCCACCAGGAAATGCTGCTTTGTTGGAATTGAAATGTTTCGTAGGAACATTTTGTTTGTGATGATATTTTTGACAGAAAAAAACGTGAGCAATTCAATATCTGAAGGAGGTATATCTCACTGCCAGTTGTTTCACTGTAGACCTGATTTCTTTTCTTTTGGTTTCAGAGCATATATTATTTATATTTACTATTCAAGGGTTAAATATTATCAAATCACCTGCACAATGACCTTGAAATGTTTCAAACCTGTTAATTCTGACATTGTTCAATTTGATTATTAGAAGACTTCGATAAGTTTGGGTTTTAGTAAGTATGTTTTTAATGGCCTTTGTGCATGCATGCTTTCCTATATTTTAAGAAAGCAAGCAAATCCCAGAAACTTAATTTCAGCAGAATTTATAACTGCTAGGAGGATGACACCCAATCTAAAAAAAAAATTAGTTCAAGTAGATGAAGTTTGCCCAAGTTATAAGCAGCCAAAATAAATTTACAGATTGAGTGATCTCAATAATAGATGGCATCCTTAGTTCTATTACATTGCAAACAATTTGTCCTTGGAATTTTTTTTTCTCTGAAAACAGTTACTGTATTTCATTTTAAAAATAAAATAATTTATAGAGAATTTGTAACACTAAAAGGGGATATTTTAAGCCAGTTTTTTAGTGTTAGCTGAATCAGTGATGAATATGAAGTATTCATGCCTGCTGTCTACAGACAAAATTATTTCTTCAGCTAATTTATAGCAATATGTGTCCTGCCGTTTAATAAAAGCCAGACTAAAGAGAAGTGCTCTTAAACTGGGAACAGGCTGGACTGCAGTAATACCATTTGGATAAAAATTTCTCAGGATGCTAAAATGAATCTGATCCCCAATCTCTTATTTCCAGTTCACAAAATGTTTTATAACTTCCCGGGGTGCTTATGTTAATTGACTTGTAGCTCAGCACATTCTGGCTATGGAAAAAGGTAAAGCAAAACAGTGATGAAGGAGACTCTCATGAAGGCAAGCTCCAGGAAATATTAGGAATCTTATTAAAAAGCAATGCTTTCATAACATTTCCTACTAAATAAATAGTATTTGGCTAGTGTCTGACATAATAGATAGGGATGCTCCAATTCATTACCCAGGTGCTGTCTCTGGAGACATTTGGAAACAGGAGTGCTCACAGCAGATGTGCTCAGAAGCGTAGCCTGGGTAGTAAGAAATCCACCTCTATACAGTACACTGCAACAAGGACTTTTTTGGCTGTAGGCCTGGCGGCTTTTTCTGTGAAATATTAATTGGCTGGGTAAAAGAGATCACCCTGGTTTTCCACAGACCCTTAGCCTGAGGTGGCCACAACCTCTTCCAAGCTTTTTTACATTCAGTTCTCTACTAGCTGCTTGTTGTGGATCTGAATAGAGAAATCAGCTTCTGATCTTCCAAGGACTGAGATTCTTGAACAACTTTCCTACAGACATATTGAGAGGGAAGAAGCCAAGAGGTTATATGAGGTGAATCTCAATGCATTTATGAAAGGGATTCTAGACCAGCTATCCCCGCAATAGCAGCCAACTATGGTTGATGGTTTAGGAGTTTCCTTTGCTTGCCCAAGCAGACTTGTCCAAACTCAAAAGGACTAATGCCTTTTCAAAAGCTTCAGGTTCTTTCTGGAGGCCTGCAAAAGCTAGCTGAGACGTAGGTTCTTGCTGCTAAGATGCAGGCCCAGAGGTCAGACATGCCAGCCTTCACTCAAACGTTATTGGGGTCCTATGTCTTCTGCTGGCTTCTTCTCCTAGTCCTACCTCAGTCTCACAGTCTGGTCTTGGGAAAGTCAAGCCATGTACACACCATATTTTCTCATCTAAAACAATGGGAGAAGCATTCCATAAACCACTGTTATGAAGGCACCGAGATGCTTGAATAGAGTGCTGCGGATGTGCAAATCATTATTCCAGTAAGCCTGCAACACAGACTCCAGCGCTTGGAAGGCATCGACTCAAGCACTTCTACAGCCTCAGCTTGCTCTGCTCTAAACTTAAGACTTTCATTCTGCTCCCCTGACCTCCTCTCCCATCACTGCCCCACACAAGCGCTGTTTCAGTTGGGAAGCAGAATGCCTTTAAAAAGAAAGAGAAAGAGGAAGGCATAAGAAGAGACACACCTGTGCATTTCACATATGATTTCCACCTACTCCCTGCCATATAGCTACAAAAATGTTGTGTTTATTTATATATAAATAAATACACTTTTTTATCTCTGGAACTTGTAAATAGGAAATGAAGTCACAATCCTCGAAATTATAATGGCAGGCACACAAAGACACAGTTGCTGGCATGGAATTCAATTAACAGATAGCAATCACCCTTGGGTGACTGTGTGAGGTGGCAATATACAGGCATGCTAATAAGTAATATCTTAACGCCAAGGCGTTTATCAGCCAGCAGACAGACATGGGCATAAGTGTGGGCAGACAGCACTGCTCTGGGATATTTAATAAAACCCGCTCTCTTCATTTGAGGATTTGTGTTTAATCATTTGGTAACATTTTAGAAACATCCAGGCTGGGAAGCTTCTCAAATGGAACTGCTTAGGTCAGAAAACGTAGAGAGTTATTTACTGATACTAAAATAGCCAAAGGAACAGAGTGGATTCTAGGTAATATTAACAAAATTCTTTGTTGCCATCTTTTTGACCTTTTGAGTTCCCGGGGTATGCCTGCTACGTGAATCACAGCCTTATCTGGGGAAACATGCAGGCGGCGTTCATTAATACTGGGAAAGCAAATGATTGAACTGCTGTTTAAAATAACATTTTTAACTCTTTTCTGCTTGGTTGAAAGCCTGAAGCTAAAATAGTTTTCTTCTAGGSTCCTTGAACTTTAATTTGCATTGCATTTTGGGCTTTCAAAGGCTTCAGGCAGGCCAAGATTTGTCACCCACTGAAAGATGCTCAATTCAAACTTTCTCATCAGGGCTCTCTTTGTGCCATAGCAGTCCGGTGAATTCGCAGGACTGTTCTGCATGTCTAAATACCGCTGCTTGGAGGAAAGGCAAATCCAGAAGCAAAGTCATGGGTTTCTTTAAAGGAAGGCAGTTCAACTTAGTAAGATATTTGTTAGGAGCTTCATGCAGAAGAAATGTAAGGCACGATGTTAGTATATTCTTGGGTAGCTCTCTAGGGTTAAAGCATTCATCAAACGAAAGCGGTCTGAAGCAGGACAAATGGAGGCCAGCCAGCCTTAGTCATGGGACATGCAGGAAGCAGCACGTGTCAGCCATTACCAAGGAAGGTTGGAGGCTTTTGGCTAGGAAGCAGATGGTGTTGCTGGTAGATGCTCTCACTGCTTTTGGTTTCGCCTCTGCTCTGATTAAGCTTTCATGCCTTTTGTCATCATCAGCTCTGCTCCTGCAACCAGGCCGGTGGCAGCGGGACGTCTGCGATGCTTCCACTCCTGCCCCGAGAGTGGGGAGCCCGCCTCTGAGCATGCCGCCTCGGGAGACTGGATTGTCCCTCTCATTGGCGTGGCTGCCTACTTTGGTTTGAATGTTTCTGATGTCCACACAGGCTCTGGTGGTCCCAACAGCAGCTAAAGTGGTGGGGTGATTGTCCAATTTGCACAGACTCTTAGCAATTTTGCTTTGTCAAAGAAATTGTCAAAGGCACAGGCGGGCTGAAACAAATGTTAAAGATGGGCTGCGGACGTGCTACAAGCACCCTCTAGCAGGTGCTCTCAGTACCTGCTCCTTTTCCCAGGGAATTCATGTGATCTAGAAACCAGTGGCCAGAGCCTCCTCTGCCAGCCATTTCCCACACCGCTGGCACGCAGCCCAGCCTGGGCTGTGCTCAGGAAGCTGTAAAGTGGCTCTGAATAGCTGCTGTGAAGCTGTCTCTGCGCTGCTTCTGTCACAAAGAGTTTTCAGTGCCCGCCTCACTAATGGATGGGTTTCTCCTATACAGAGTGCCGAACAATGCGGTGATACATTTGGGTTTTATTAGTGTGAGCTTAGCGTGGCTGCATTATTCATAATGGCAACACCACAAGAGAACTGCACAGTTCATCCCAAACGGGAGACCATAAATCCTCTAAGCCACGCAGCACCATCGAATGGTGTGTTTTCACCACTTATTTTGCAGAAAAGCTATTTGTATTCCCTCTGTATGTAAACCCAAGCTGTCTTAATATTGCAAGCCCAAACTGTGTTGGAGGAGGTAATAACAACAAAAAATTGCAACCAGTACATTTTAGCAAACTCAGTCATAACTCCACGATACCAAGGCTCGGTACCCGCTGCCAAGTAAGAGGGGAGCAAGTGCTGTGGCGGGGTGGGGTGCCAGCCCCTGCGTGCTGCTGGAGGGGCTCAGCCCTTGCCCATCTGCGAGTTATGGCAGTGGAGCCCTGCAGTTGCTTCAGGACTGAACATTCATCTCCTTTGCTGTGAAGCGTGCATGTGTGGATCTGCATATGTGTGGGACAAGGAGAGACTTTGTGTTTCTGCTCGCTCGGTTTGCTTTTAGAGACAGCAGCTGCAATAGCAGGGTGTGCGAAGTAAGCTCAGTGGAGATATGTTAGTGGGCAGAGTGTAGGTAAGTTGGTCAAAAGTTCAAGACAATTGTAATTTACTGTGAGGAGGACACATCACCTGCCTGACATAAATCAGGCTTTGCAGGCGTCAGGAAACAGTTCAAGCTGTATGTCGATTTGCTGCCATGCTTGCCTACGGAGACTGTCACGGAGAGAGCCAGCCTGGGTTGCAATGAGAGCGAGCAGCTGCTCGGGAGGAGCTGGACTGAAGCAACTGCCTCACTTCACGTAGGCACCAGGTGACTGCTAGAGAGATGAAGCTGACTTTTGCGTGCTCCCGCACTCAACCTAGTGACCCAGAAACGAAGAGCTACTCGAGCTATTATCAGTCTTTTCAGCTACCGCCTCTTGTCAAACTCCTGTCCCTGCCCCAGCAGCCTGCGCAGGGCCTGGAAGCCGGGAACGGCTGCCCTCTCATCCCCCACGGCCTGAGCACTTTTTCTGTGATACCGCACAGCACTCATTAAAAGAAAGGTTCATTAGAAGGACTGCGTATATTCTAGATGGTGAGTGTTATTAGTTGACTCAGACCCAATGGCTCAGGGGAATTACAGCGTGGCCTCCTGTAACTTTTGCAGGGAATATTTTCTGAATTTGTGGAGACCCCCCCTTTCTCTCCTGCATCCACACCCTTTTGGGTACAGTCATTAAAATAATTAACCCTGGGCTGAGAGAGGAACCCCTGATTTCCCAGGGCTTACATCTGAAGCAAACTCCCTGCACTCCTCCAGTCACTTCGTTTGCTGTTGGTATTGACACTGGAAACGCTGACAGCAGCTGCTAAAGGTTAAGCATGTTTGTAGAAAAATCAATAGCGTGATGCCCCCTTCTCCCTCTCCCCTCAGCTTCTGAGGGGAAAAATGGCTCCTAAGTACGTGAAGAATATAAGTTAACATTTATCCAACTCGGAACGCATGCATTTATGCAAGAGGCTTAAAGGATATCTTTTACGATCCTAGTACAGCGGCGCTCCTCTTAGTTCAGTGCTTGGAAGAGTGACTGAGGCTTCTGCAGCGTTGGTTATTATGCAGGGCATGTGTTTTAAAACTGTAAGTACCTTGATTGTCTCTCACATAGCTAGTGCTGTCAGCAGTTTGCACAGCGCTTTTATGTGTCTTTTTCCTCCTGAGATACCTGTGTTCAGTTCAGAACCGATTCTGCTTCTGAAGCAATTCATTAAACATCTTCAGTGCACCACTTCTGTGAAGAGGTCAATTTGTTCCTTCTGCCTAGCGATGCAAAACTCGGGGTTTCAGTTGGTAAATGCAAGTATTAGATGCATTTCTCGCTGTTTAACTTATGCTTTCCTTCAGTCTATCCTCTCCAGCGATCCCTTCCTTTAACATAGGCATTTATTATTCATGAAATGTGGAGATTGATGCTACTGTATCAGTTTAGGGCAGGCGCAGTTGGGTAGTCTGGCATGCACACACTCCTCTCTTCACCCTCTTCTGGAGGAAATATTTTTCAAAGGAGAGAAAGTAGCTGTTTCTTTCTCTTGTGTTCCTTTGTCTTTCTTACAAGGTGCCAACGCGGGGGTGAGTTGGTACACACTCGTGTAATAAGGTTCCTGGAGCACAGCCAGCCTGAAGGTGATTCCTGATGCAGCTCATGCGCAGGCTGCTGGATACCTGTGGGGTGTCTCTGGCTTTTGGTCCTCTCTGAGGTGGCCTCTCTGGGGGCTAAAAGCAGGAATCTAGGAAGGAGTCCTGTCTCCAAAACCAATTCTGTAAGGTTTTTTCCTTGCCTTACTGCTTGAAGAGTGGATTCATCCATAAGTCTTCAGGAAAGTGTTATCTATAAAGCCCCACCCTCCCATCCTCCCATGCCCAAATGCCTCTCTGTATCCAATACAATAGTTGTTGTTGGGKTTTTTTGGGGGTTTTGGGTTTTTTATCTGGATATTTCTAATATGTAAATTGACCTGGATCACATCTGCACACACTGGATACAATAAGGTTATTATTAAAAAACAAGTTTTAGGCTGGATGGAGGTGGACCAAAAGTAAACTTTGTCTTGATCTTGTGAGTGTCCTAGAAAAACTTGGGTTTTCCCTTTTTTCCATAATTCTTACCATTGTTCTGAGGTCACATTTATTTTGCCATTGCAGCTAGGAATATGGCTCATGGTGTTTGGCTAGCCCACCAGTTATGGAGGGAGCACACTTGCTGAAATAAAAATTGGTAGGTCTTCATAAAGTTATCCAGAGGACCTTGATCAATATTCAGTGAGTAGGCCTAGGACAGCAGATCCTGAAGTAAATGGGACCATTTGTATTGGATTATCAAATATATTAATTAAACTGTCATCCAAAGACAAGTACAGACATATGGAGTTGATATTTTCTCTGAACAGTGATTTCTTTGGTTAAATTTTTGTATTGCTTATTGCAGTAGTTAGAGCTTTTTTTGGCAAGACTTTTATTTAATGTAAGTGATTGAATATAATTTTCTGGGCTGTATTTTGCATACGATATAGGTTCTGTTCGGAAAACTGTGTTTTTTTTTTTTCTTTTTTCCTTTTTTATTTTTTTTTTTTAGACAAAGTCAGACTGTGAATTTAAGAAGCAAAACTGAATGCAAAAAGTACCTGAAGAGCATAAATCAGTGGGGGCTTCAGAAGTAACAGGCTTTCAGAGCTAGTAGCTTATGAAAATTTTGCAATTATATTCCTCCTGATATAATAGTATTTTCTTTCTTTCTTTTATCATAGAAAGGGTCTGTAGAAGTATGTACTTGAATCACTAAAAATGTCCAGTTCTCAGGGATGCTGACCAACTCGTTATTCTTTGTTTTGATTCAGATTAAATATTTCCAGCCTGTGGTTCATTTCCAAACAAACAAAACCAAAAAAGCCTGAACAGTAAGTGATGCCTCACATTTCCTGTTGGAAAAGATTTCAAAAGCTCATAAAACGTCTCCAGCCCATACAATATATCACGTCATATTAATTTATGGTAGTCAATGAACAGTCGGAAATGGCGGAGGAGAGAGATGGAGAGGCTATAATATTCCGCTTTATTCAGAACTGTATATCAGAGGGCTTTTTTTTCCTTTACACACAACTCAAGCACAGCATTTCCTCTTCCTTGCTTCAGGAAAAAAAAAGAGAGAAAGAAAAAATCCACATATTTGTATTATATTATGTTCTCCAAGTAACAAATTCCCTCTGCCAACTATCTGTGGGTGTGCAGCCCTTCTCGGGAACAGGCTGTATCTTCTGAGTTCCTGTGTTTGCGATATCACAGTGCTTTTGCTCTGCAAAGCCATGAATGGGGCCATTATGAGGGGCCGCTGGATAATTAAGATTCTGAGAGGGGTAGGCTGCTAAAAGCGTGTTTAGTGAGGAAATTACAAGGCCAATAAAGAAAAAAGTCTTTGCAAGTTCCGATTGTATTCTTTTCTTCTGTGGGTCTAATTTTTCAAGGTCTGGCTGGATCATGTTGAGGTTTTCTTTCATCCCCTTTTTTTCTCTCCACAACAGGAGCTGAGGCTGGAATCTAAGTCCAAGTTAATGAAGCTGCCTCAAAGTTGAGGAGGGAGAGAATAAACCACAGCTCTGAGGCACAGACCACTGGAGATTCCTCTTTCAAACACTGCCTCTGCCACTCACTGGAGTTATTTGATTTGGGAACAAGATAAGAATTCACAACATCTGATTGTAGAAATAACCTGGAGGAAGGAAAAACAGTCAGAAATACTAATTTCAGATATCATTTTCATCTCTCAGTTTCCTAATAGTCTTTCCCAGCTCTAAAAGCATTAACCAAATATAAACCCAGAGTTCGGGGAAGTTGTGCACCGACTGACAAATGCATCTCCAAATAGCCCACAGTTCCGCACTTCTTATTCTGTCAATACTCCATGACCAGGGAAGGTTTGGAGCATAATTCTCTCCCAGTTATTCATCTTCTCCCTCTCTCGTTTTTTTTTCTTTTTTCCCCCAGTAGGAAATACACCTGGCAATTCATTGCTGATTTCCCGGGAGTGTTATTCATGCCAGTTTATTTATGTATTTATTATTCAAGTGCAAACTATTGAAGTTCCTTGTGGTAACCTGCAAATCAAACTGATAGAGGCAGAGGGCTGGCCGTCACACCAAGTGCTGTAGAGTCGAACGCAGGCATCGCGGCTGCTATTGCACCAAAGCGCGGGGGTGTGAGGAACAATTCAGCCTGCCTGAGGCTCAGGACTGCCCATGCCTTGGCTAGAGGTGGTAGAGAGAAGTAGTCAGCATCCTTAAATTAAGCAAACCTCTGCTATAAACGCCTAACCGTGGCAGTAGAGCAGCTTCCACTATTGACTGCACAGGTGTCTTCTTTCCTCAGTGTTGGTAATGTATCATTGGCAGGCAACGGGAGTAAATTTATGCCTAATTCCTTCACACGGTCAAAATTTGGGCTTCAGATTTGTATTGATTAAAGTCAGGGTGGCATGTGGGAGGGCAGGGCCACCGTGCCATTTATCCATTGCTTCCCCCTGGGCGCAGTGGCGCAGCCAGGGGTTTTGGTGCAGCCCTTGATGGTGATGCCCTATGGCCGAGGGGACCGGGAGGCAGCGGCTCTCAGCGCTGGGCAACCCGAGGAAGGTTTGTGGGATGTGTATGTGTCCTGTGGGTAACAGCGTGTCGTGGTTTAGCCCCAGCCAGCAACTAAACACCACGCAGCCGCTCGCTCACCCCCCCACTCCGGTAGGATGGGGGAGAGGATCGGGAGGGCACACGGAGGAAAAACCCGCGGGTTGAGATAAAAACAGTTTAATAATGGAAATAGAACAAAGTAGAACAGTGATAATAACAATGATAACAACAATAACAGAATATACAAAACAAGCGATACACAATGCAACTGCTCACCCCACGTGTTCCGCACCAAAAACCCCGCGAACCGTGCGCCCACCGAGCGACCACCCTCGGTTTTTAAGCTGGGCATGATGTCACATGGTATAGAATACCCCATTGGCCAGCTGGGTCAACCACCCCGGCTATGCTCCCCCCCAGGTCCCCCTGCACCTTGAAGGGCGGGGGAGGCTGTCGGTGCACCCGGCAACAACCAAAGCATCAATGGGCCATCAACATTCCTWTCACCGCCAAACCCAAAACACAGCACCCCCTCCAGCTACAGGRAAGAGAGTTAACTCTGTCCCAGCCGGAACCAGGACACAGCGTCAGGGGGAGACAGCTTCTCCCCAAGCCAGACACATGATGGGTATTGTCTGTGGTGACCGTAGTCACGCTCTTTCTCTGAAACACAAGACACTGTTCCCCCTTCAAAGGTTCAGACGCATGTGCTGCCTGTTGCCACACACTCAAAATTTGGGCTTCAAGTTTTGTGTTGATTACAGTTATTTATTAGGATTGCGTTTTAATAATTTTTTCCGGAATCTTGTTCTGCATGCCTTCACAAGGATTTAATTGTCTTCAACAGGCCATTTAATACAACGGTGTTGTAGCATGTTAGCATGATAATTTACTGTGTTAAAGTGTCAGAACTACAACTAGGAGAAATCTATATTAAGGCTGATAAGAAAGGGACAAATTCAACTTGGAATGTGGTCAAYTGCAAAATAAAAAGTGTCTCTAGTATAGCACTGGTTTCTAAACTCCCTTCTTCCTATTCCTGACTTTTTCACCAGCATTTCTGATAATTTATACACATCCATGTTACACAGTCCTTTGTTAATGTGTGAAAAACCTACACAAATGAATTACACAGAGGAAGAAGTGAAATTCTTGTCAAAAAAATCGAATCAAAAGAGTTGTCATTTTTCTTTATTGATATAGTATTGTTCCCTTTCATGACAAAGGATAAAAATGTGATTTTGAAATTGTTGCGTTCCTTTGCATGGTATATTGGTTTCCATATGGTAGGAATCTCAGTGGGAATATGCTGATTTACACTAGCAGAAGTCCTAGTTGCTTATTTGAATGCCATCTTGCGAGGTTATCTTGGTAGAGGCATAATGTTCCTGTGTTTTTCATGTAACCTTGTCTCATCTGCAAAGCTCAAATGTCGTTGCCGCTCCAGGAAAGGTTACTGGTGAGAAATGTTTGAGCTTTAAATGGATTCTTAATTTTGAATAGGACCCATTTTTTAATGTGTTGAAAACCACGCTTAGGACCAAACACCTCTTGAAACTTGAGAAGATTCAAACTTGGATCTAGACTGAATTGTGCAACTTACATCTATTTCTAATATACAGGTAATTCAGTGTGCAAAGAGTGTGTGTGCACGTGCACATGCGTGTATGCACACACATAGACACAACACATATATTGATACATACCCACACAAATATGTATGTATCTTGCTTCAGGGTTGTACTTGGAAATAAGAAGTGACTGACTGACTTATCTTCCACTGGAATTCCATTAGTGTTGACTATATTCCTTAAAAAAGAATTAAAATTAAAAAAGTTTTTAAATCATTTCTTGAGTAGCTAAAGAAGTTACTGATGGAAAAAAAATCAAAGGAATCAATTGCATTTTTTTGGAAAATATCTCTCATTGCCCACAAGCTAGATTTTAGACATGTCTAAATTACTTCTTCATAACTAGGGTATTTTTAAATGTCCATTAGTTCCTTATCATTGTTCTGTACGGATGTCACTATAAGATTTTGATTTGAGGAGGACCATAATAAAAAGGAGGACCCTTTTTATGAGGCTAATGCAGTGTAAATAATTTAAATGTTGGAAGTGTGAAGCAGTGATTGGCAGGAGGAGGGAAAGGATGTTGTGTGGCCTGGATGGCAAAGCAGGGAATCAAAATGTGGAAATGAAGTAGACGTAGAAACATTCCGGTTGTTTTGGAGAAAATCACTGTCTGATTTTCAGTTTTGCAGGAACAAAGACAGGGTGGCCTGGATTTGAATCCTGTTTTACCAGCAAATCCAGCATTCAGGATCGTTTGCATAACCAATTCCAGCTTTGGCTCACGTCTGTTCTGAATAAGCAGTTAAGCAGTTTGGGTATTTTTCAGTTCCCTGTGGGCTGGCAGAGAAAAGATATGCAGCACAGAGGACTGAAGGAGATAATTTGTTTAACTTCTGCTAGCCTGTATGGATGTATTTCCCTGAAGGTAGCAGTACTGACCGGTGCACCAGGCAGAAGGTGCTGCTCTTGCAGAGGGAAGATGTTCAGCTCTCAGTGCTTTGGACACCTATTTACAAAAGTTTTAAATAACTTAGGAGCAGATTAGAGCTGTCTCCTAAAAACTGGGAGCACGCTGAACCTGGTGCAGGTTCCAGCTTGGCGAGGGGGCCTCCAGCTGACACAGGAGAAACAGGGAAAGCAGCCAAGCGTTATATGCTTCCCCAAACCCTCATCTATAAGMTGATGCTAAATCTCTGCTGTACTGCAGACTCTTCCTATGAGAGTACCCAAATGTATAGTTAGCACCCAAAATCACAGGAGCTAGTGCAACTGACTTTCATCAGCAGATTTGTGGCCATAGGGTTTTTTTGGGTTTGTTTTTTTTCCCATCTGGATGTGACTTTAGAGCAGGACAAAAGCCTTTAAAATGGAGAAAAGCTACCTTCAGATTAATTTTGTCTCTCACCCATGGACACACGCAAGCTTAAAAAAAAATTGACTGTGCTGTCGAGGAAGTGCAAGGCATGTTGTTCATCATTTTAAAAAGGCAGATATTTGGTTAATGCCAGCASTCCAAAGACCCAGACAAGACTGCATCCCCCTGGTGCAAAGTGCCCTGCAAACACAAGGTCCGAGACAGCTCCTGCCCCCAGGAATTTCCCTTCGCAGTTCATAACCTGCGCAGAGGGAGGATATTGTGCCCGAGGCAATGCAAGGAGCTAACTGGAAAGCTGAGAGCAGAACCCAGATCTCCGGCCCGGCGCCTTGCACGATGACTTTCGCTCTGGATTGCTTACTGTTTTCCCACAGCAGCACTCTGCTGCACTAATTGGGATTAGGTCCCCTTGCACTTAATGCTTCCTGAGCACAGAGGAGGAAGCAAACCCAGTCATGAAAAGCTCGACAGTTGTAGCTGCTTAATTGATGGGGTTATTTTAAATCCAGTCAGTTAAATTGCTGTGGACACCCTTTATTATAGCCTAGGCAATTTTATTTCAAGTTAGCTTTAATCAATTAGGAATTGATTTTAGCTAAGTCAGTATAAGAACATCTCATCTGCTTTAACAAAATTGGTTTTAGAGAAGTGAAATGGGTGCAGATTCAGCAGGGGCCCAAGGAAGGCTTTCTCTTTTTGCCTGCTGGTGATCAGGTAGAGGATGTCCTACTAAACCCTTAGATCCTGTGCAGCCACAACAGATCCTATCCCAATCTTAAGTACTGGTGACATAAAATGTACAGGAGTAGAGATAAGAGGGGATACCTGAATGAAGGACTCTCTCCTCAGCAACTTGTGCACATACCCAAAAGCACACCCTCGCCCTGACTGCACTGGTCAGTGGAAGAGGTTTGGGAGCAGCAAGTGAGGTGCAAGCTAAGAGCTTGCAAACTCTGCCCTGCCCAGGCTGCAGCTCCCCAGGCCACCGAGGCAGCAAAATGTCTTGGTCTTGCTCCATGTGTTTTTCATGTGCTTGTTTTCTGCCAGGTTAGTGTTTTAAAGAGGTTTGCAAAGATGGCTGAKTTGGAGGTATGTCAAGGAAAGTGGCAGGGAGTCTGGCTGGGAGTAAGTGGAGGTAGGAGGAGGAAGCAGGAGCTCCACTTCTTGGCAGAGGTGAGGCACTATACAGTGAAAATGGAAATGCCAGGAGAACTGAGAATTATCAATGGAGAATTTCAAGATGTGATCAATTTCTAATGCTGTCTCATCTTCAGGACTATGAAACATTTGCAAGGTTATATTATTCTTTTGATTATTCTGATATTTTAACCATACTGTAAAATTGGTACTATGTTTAAAAAAAMCCCATCCTGTTATCTTCAATTTGCTGCTGTTGTTTTTATCATGATCGTTATGAATTCTCATACAGGAACTCTTTATCATAGAATGTTGAAATCTTTCATTTCTGTTCTCGTAAATGGTAAGAACAAAGCCACTGCAATCAAGGACCCACTACTTCTGGTACTACCAGAAGAAAAAAGCAGGATTTCTACCTAGGACTTGTTTACTTTGTGCCAGAGCTGTTCCCAAGCTTGATTTCTTCTGTAGGTACAAGTAGTGTTAATGAGGTGTTAATGTGTATGTAAGTGATGCAGTCATAGATTTGCCTTTGATCAGTCGGTGTTATTTCCTTTTTTTTTCCCTTTCCCTTTTTTTTTTTTAACCTCGAAAAGCTGTTTGCACCGTGACAGCCTGTTGACTTAACAGAAATTTCTCCAGGAGCTGAAAGAACTTCTGAAAACAATGCACAGTAAAACTCCCACTGACTGCAGTGGGGTCAGTATTGTTCCTTTGATTACAATTGTTTGAAGAGTAAAAACATATTCCCAAGGGTTTGCCTACATGCAGTTTTTGTACTGCTTTAAATATAGGCTTGAAACTAGTATATTGAAAGCAGTCTATAGACCCTAGTACAATGCAGTTGTGTAATTATCAGGATGTTTATGCCAATCTTGCCTGATCCCCCAAATGCAGAGGAGCTCATAGTGCCTCCCTATCTGTATCAATACCGTAACTTCGATGTTTTTATAAAAATGCACCCTTAAGGAGCTATCTTGGCACAAAGACTGGGTGTATTAGGCTCAAGTTTCTTGGCTTATAATTTTTAACACACATGAAAATGAAAGCAAGGCATTTAAAGCGGAAAAAGCCCCAGAAAGTAGAAAAATGATGCTTTCATCTTATTGATGTGGGCTTCCTTATCCTGTCGCCTTTGTTACTGCTCTTACTCACTCTTGCTGACATAAAGCAGCATTACCTCACGTTTATCTGAGTCTTGTGAAAAAACAATCGGGGGTGTGTGTGTGTGTGTGTTGTGTATGTGTGTGGGACCTGCATAAAGTGAACACGTACAAAGTGGAGTTGAAATGGTGTTCAGCTCAGTGCTCATGTCTCCCTCCCCGGACTCCCCAGGCATCTTCTTAAGACTCTGATACCTGGAACAATCATGTTTTTGAGTGGACAATTGCGTGGGTTTCTGCATGCGCTGCTCTCGGGGGATCCCGTTTGCTACAGTCGTGCCTTACAAGCTGCCAAGAATGGGCTCCACCGTCCTAGGCGCTGCACAACCAAGCTGGCAGGCAGGTCCTGCCCCCTGCACCGCAGYCCATGCCGTGTAGCTGGCCTGGCCACGCACGGCAGCAGGGAGACGTGAAATGCRCAGCGGGAGGCAATGGTGCGGTCGCAGCAGCCAGTGTGTTGGCGCTGAGGCTTGGGGAGGGCTGGACGTGGGAGGGTTCCTGAGGAGAAGCGAAGCTGAAATGCAAAAGGAGGGAAAGTAAGTGAAGTGAGAAAGAGAAGCCGGGAAAGACGGATGCTCAGAAGAAAACCGTGCAGGAGGCTGGAGGAAGCAGCCCACCAGCACAAATTGACAACCCAGTCAAAACTGTATAAAAAGCTCCAGGAGCAGCTGGAGGCTTCCAGTGCTGATGGCTCTGTAGCTTTCCCGCCTGGCTGGGGTCTCATTCTTGTGGCAGTTTTTCCCCACAGGCCACACGGCAGGAAAAGAAATCAGGCTTGAATCACACAGATGTAATTAAAATCAGCGAAGTTGGGCTCCTCTTCCAAATCCTACTTTAGATGATGCCTGTCTCTCCCTTGTTACTATAGAAAGCCCTGGATAGATTATCCTTGCCAGACTTAAGTCAACCTTTGGAAGTACTCCTCTTTCTCCTCTCTCCTAATTTACCCGACAATGAGGTGGGAAGGAAGGAGAGGTGGCTTATTGCGTAAAGTTATATCCAAGAGTTGTGGAGATATAGAACAGCTGGGAGACTGGGTCCCAGTCTACCCAGCCTCCTGGGTCCAGAGGTTCTGCCTTATCTGCCTCTCACGACTCCAGTTCTGCCTGTTTCTTTTTGTTTGTTTGGAAGAACAGGCAAACTCCTAAAATAGGAGAGGGAAAGTTTAAACATGCAAAGAAGAGGCATAGCGAGCTATGCACTTCTGTGTGTAACTCTTGTTTACAAGCCTGAGTGGGGTGGCTGCGTTTGCTAACCGAGCCTGAGCAAGCCTGCCACAGCAGAGGCGGACGTCTCACAAGGTAAAACGGGTGGCCCTGGAAGCATTTGCTGTTTGCTGGGAGCAGCTCCAGCAACAGCTGCTATAAATTTCCTCATCTTCTATTTCTTCCTCCACCACCCCGGGTTTATGTTTTGTTGTTCCAGTTGGGGTTTAATTTGCTTTCCAGTTTCCTCTATTTTTCTTTTTGAGTGTGTTTTGATTTTTTCATATTGAAGTCGCTGCCGACAAAAGGTGCCAGCCTATTTAACAGCTGCCTGGAGATAAGTGCTCAGTGGCTGCAGACGGCAGGCGCAGCATGGGTGCCAGTGTCGGAGGCCAGCCGAGACATCGCTTGGGCAGGCAGCACCGTGCCTCCTCCGCCTCTGCGTTCATTTGCCCCTTCATCTGGGCTGCTGAGAGCGCGTCATGGATGATGCTGATTTTTGGAATGGAGACTTAGTGCTTTGGATGCAAAAGCATGCCGTATGTTTTCACACCTGAAAGCTTTTCAAGGAGAGATCTGAGATGTTTCCTTTTATGCACATACGTTGAACTTTCTTTGCCTGGCTTCAGACTTTTTTTTTTTTTAACACAATATGGTGATTGCTTCCAATGTGTGCGTATGGAAACCGGAGACATTTGCATTCCTAGTTTAGGAGAAGAYGGAGACTTGACAGATATTTGTTTTGAGTTGGCTTGTTATTTCTAGTTCTGGCTTATTGCAACCACAGTGCCTACTGCTGTATCTCTATTGACTGCAGACAGACATCCTGAGGGATAACTCTGTCTTCCCTTTCATTTAAAAAGGAAAGAAAGGCATGTCTCCAGCTCTGCTACTTGTGAAGACAGACACAAATATGTAATGCAGACTGTTTGGTGAGACTGAAAGTGTGTTACTGTGAGCTCTAAAAAGTCATCATTTATTCACCCTGTCTTCTCTGTCCTTCTCCAAGGTGCCCTCGGCGACCCACGGCACTGGTGCTCAGAGCTGTGTGCAGAGGGCTGCGAAAAATAACTGCTTGCCATTGCTTGGGTTAAACTAGCGAGAAAGTGCTGAAGTGAAACCATGAAGGTAACCCATCTGAACTCAAAGCTTTGCCAATTCCAAAACTGTGCCTGACAGCCCCCCTCCCACCCCCTTATTTGTGTCCAGCCAGGCAAACTCTACCTGAGCCCTGGTTTTAGCACGTTTGGGATAGTTTCCTTGGGCCTTTGCCAGAGGGGAAATGGCTGGGGGGGTTGGTTTACATTTGCGTCTCTAAAGCACCAGAGTCCCTGAGAGTTTCTCTGGCAGCCCAAATGTTGTTCCTAGCAGAGAAGGGCCCTGACCATGTCCCATTGTCTGAGTAGAGCAGGGGGAAAGGACAAATATGAGTATCTGCTGGCACTGAAGAGCTTGTMTCTGTCATTACAGAAAGTGAATCAAAGACTCCGCTCCAGTTCCTCAGCATTGCTTTCTCCTGAGTGACGTGCTTGGGCTGCTGCTCTGACATTCCTTTAAGGTGCTGCAGGGTTTGACTGCCCTGAAAATGAAGGSAGCTTGCACAGGTAAAAGTGAGCTAAATTAAAATCCTCTAGAGTGGGTACCAGCGGCAGTGCAACTCTTGTAGCAGGACACTCAGCACAGGTTAGTAGCCCYGGAGTTTACCTCCGTCTTCTCTATTGCACGTTGCCTGAGTGCCTGTGGGGTCTCTGCTAGGAATACCCATAACTCCTCGTTTAAAGCCAGCATGGCCGAGTTCTCAAAATCATTGAGAATTCCCACAAATGCAGGTCTTCGCCTCATAGGATGAGAAGATAGTCAGTCTTTAGCTTTTGTACCTCATTCCTGCAGCTCCTAGAAGTGAAAATGAGGCTAGGAGAAATGGCAAACATTATGCTTCAAGCCTGAAAAATCTGCGGTTGCCAGGGTACGAATCTCTTTGAAGAAACATGCTTACTATGTTTCATTTAGTGAATTGATCTGATGGCTTACGTTTCTGTGAAGCCACTGCCGCACTTGCTCATTTAGTTTTCCTTCCTCCCTCCAAGCCCCAGAACACAGACCTTTCTAAGCAAACTACCTCATCTGTTGGAAGGAGACCTCTGCTCATTCCTGCCAAATGAGAGAAAATCAAGATCCTTGTTGAGCAGCAGTAAAAGAGCAATGTTGCTGCCTGGAATTGCATCAGGAGCTCCTTGCTTATTAGGCCCTGTAACTGCTACAGCAGGGAAACAAGTAGCTGAGCCTGTTCAAAAGCCTATGGATTCTTTCTTGCATTAAGTTAATTAGTGAGAAATGAAACAAGCAGCTAACGTGTGAAAGAAAAGGATTAGGTATCTCATATCTTAGTAGCTCAGTGGAATTGCAAGGAAAAGGGATCTACTTGTCACTGATAAGAAATAAATGTTTTATCCTTGCTTCAATTTTGAGCAAAATTCATTGTGTGTTTTACCTGCTGATGAACGGAGAACATTCAGCTGCTGAGGCAAATGTGGTAACAACTAATCCAGAGAAACTGGTGTGACCAGTTAGTGCTTGGATGAAGTCCTGTCTGAACCACTTGTTTCTGCCTGAGAAGCATCATCTCCCAATTCCCTTCTGCACTCACTCCAACGGGAGGCTACAGGGAGTAGGAAACTCACAAATGAACACACTCACTCCTCCCCAGCACTTAGCAGCACCAGGAAAATAAGGCAAACAGATGGGAGCCAATGTATCATCCAAATTAAATCCCACCCTTCATGAAAATGTGCCAGCTGAAGAGGAGACAGGATTCTTATTGGTGTCCTTTGCCATAGACAGCAAATGTGACTTTTTTGGCTCAAAGGTAGCTAACGAGTGCTTTGCTTCTTTCCTCCTTTGGGTGCTTGTTGTCTTGGCCAGTGGTCTCTGAAGCTTGGGATGTGCAGAAGTATGAGACTTTCCAGAGAAAGGTCCAGATGCCCTTGGCAAACTTTTGTTTCCCCTAAATCCTGTTTTCCTGCTGGGGCTGAATTTTGCCCAGAAAGACTAGCAGTTACCTAACAGGCTCTTGAGCTGCATTTTACATGGACAGGATGCATTTCCGTCTGGAGTTGAGATGGTAGGTTTTCCTTGCCTTGCTGACAGGCTTCATGTTGTCAGGAACAAAACTTGCTTTTAATGGGTATTGGGATCCCTCTCCCCTTCATGTGTTTCAATTGTGACATTTGGAAATAGTACTCAGGAAATCTCTTGCCACCTGGGCCTCCAGCAGCCTCAACACCTGCGTCGCTGATGCTCCCTTGCCTCTCCCAGCAGCGAGCCCATCTCTTCCCCTGCAACTGTCCCCTTCAGACTCTCTTCCTCAGCCTGTCAGCAGCTTCTCTGACAGCAACCAGCTTGTGGATCCTGGCCAGGGCTTTTTCCCAGCCTATAAACGTGATGGGAGCTTTCTCCACTTGCAGTCAATGTTCATTTTCCATCCCTTGCCATGAAGTGGAGATCGCTCCTGCAGAATTTGAGGAGGTACAGATTTACCTGGACATCTCCGCAGCCTGCTTCTTGGTAACAAGCCATCGCTTAGCAGCAAAACTCACAAGCCAAGTGCTTCTTCAGGCTGAATTTTGAAGGGGTAGCTTAGGGCCGCCTCCTTCCCTTCTCAGCTACAGTGCAGGCTCACTGTGCCCATGCCAAAGGCTTTTACCCTCAGCTTCAGTATCACCTCTGCTTTGCTGTGTGTCTCCATCAGCAGTAAGCAGCCTGTGGAATAGCCCTCTTCCTCTGCTTCATCCTCCATGGGGTCAAGAGCAAGTAAGGGTGACTAGGAGCAGGTTTGCCTGCCAGCTCTGAAAGTGCAGGGTTGATCTCTTCACATGGCTGGGGCCATCCCACAAGGTACCTGTACACTCTCATGCACTACTGCTAGCCTCAGCAGCCTGCTAGGACCTTTACTCATTGTGGTAGCTCCCTGGTCTAGCTAAACTCTGAAGAGCTTGTTAGCCACTGCTAAATAAAGCTGGGGGTTGTCTGGCAGCCTTTACATCCCGGGCTCCTGAGATCTGGACCCAAGGTCCCAAGCAGGGTAAGCGAA
This sequence comes from Oceanodroma leucorhoa, assembly GCA_030449065.1. Classification (NCBI taxonomy): domain Eukaryota; kingdom Metazoa; phylum Chordata; class Aves; order Procellariiformes; genus Oceanodroma; species Oceanodroma leucorhoa. The sequence goes on from JASVER010000016.1 coordinate 6,059,594, forward strand.
CAGACTAAAAGTGGGTAGGTGGGTCTGTGGAATTTTAAGTTTTATACAGACTTACAATTATATATACAATACTTTAAATATATATATATGTATAGCTACTGAAAAGAACTGTGAGTATATCACTCAAAAACCATCCAAATTATAACACCACAGTAGAAAGCTGGATCAGCTCTACTGAAGCAATGGAACAAGGAATCAGRTTAATGTCCCATTTTACTCGGGTAAAGAAGGATATTTACATAAAGTACAGCATTTCAAAATGGTCAAGGTTTCTTTTAAGCCTGTGAAACATTGCTGTTTAAATACACATGATGCAATATTTCCTTTTCTAGCTGGTAAGAACCACTGCTAGAGGGTTTACTAGCATGAGTGGTCTTTTCCAAATTAATTTTATACTTTAACTAGAGTAAGTTCTATACTGCTAGAAGACAGAGAGAATATGGAATGAAGATTGAGTTKTTCTCTCTAAGTTTCACAGTTAAGTATCATACACTGAGAGGGTGGACAAACTGGGAGTCCTAAATACTACTAGCGATTCCATCTAGCTAGTCAGTTTATGTAAAATCATTGACCTTGATCCGAGGATAGACCTCTTTAACACAATCAATACAGGTGCAATCAGATAAGAACATTCTACTGTTTTATTAAAGTGCATCTAATTCAAAACTCAATAACTCTCACAAATCCTTAATCAGAGAAGGCATCCTGGGAGGTATTTAGGTGAGTGATCTTATAACTCTTGCTCTCTCCTTGTTAGGATGGCATTTTACAAATAGACATGTCTGTTTCCTCTTTACCCTCCCTGCCATAATTCTTTCACTGTACAGTTGTGTTGATTATCATGCATTTATCAAGCCTTTTTTCCCTTCATTTATTTAGAGAGATTGAGTCAAATGACAGCTTCTGCTTACCCTGTCCCCCAGCATCACTGTGGCCAAGCATATAAATGCAAATGTGTCTCCCTTGCTGGCACACTGGGTCCTCTGTTCTAGTCCATGGCTTAGATGTTTTACTCTATAGGAGGTGCAGTGTTAATGCATGCTGTCTAACTCAGGGTGGCCTGGGATAATGAAAGAAAACAGTCCATGTGCAGCATTATGTGATAGTTTAAGTAGAATGAAAGCCAAAGGCAATGACTGTATTTTTAGAAATGATTTTAAATCAAAATGATACATACTGAATAAGACAAAATAAGCATATGGCAGAGAGCTCTGAGAGCACTGCTTACAGTGAGGTAATTATTATTCTTTCCAGGTGATCCTCAGCATGTTCCTCGATAATGCAAAATAAATTGTAATTTGGAGCAGTTGAGCTGAAGGCTGATTTTTTTTTTAGTCATTTAAGTTCAAATACGGCAGACTAAGGGCATTAGGTCTTTAGCGTAAGTGCGAATGGCTGCACATGCTTAGCTAGACCCCTGGTTGCCTGTATTATACAAAACAGTGCTTAGCCAGTCTATATAATAAAATAAGAAAAAAAATCAAATAGGCTTGTAACTATATACAGCACAGAGAGGCTCAAGCGGCTGCAGTACTGCAACAGTCTCCTTAACATACRTGTCCAGTGACAAGAGAGGAGGTGTGGATAGCAGCTCCTCACAGGCAGGAGTCTTCCAGTTGTGATTCTGCTCCTTTTACTCCCTCAGACTTGAACCTAGTTATTTGGAAGTTTCATAATTTTTTAAATTATGAAAAATTATTGTGCAAATATTTTGGGTCTTCCTCAACCTTTTTCCTCACTCTGTTTCAATCAAGGTAATGCCTACAAAGGACATGACCTATCATGTTCCAATTCCCACAAGCACAACATCACCATCATCTGAGGTAACTTCTCAGATGACCTGGAAAGTGTCAGGAGCAGAATTCTGAGTCTCCTACACCAAGTGGCCTACCCACCGCACACAGTAATATCTCCACTGATAGAAACAGGACTATGTCCTTTCTGTGAAGGGTGGTGAGCTGTGATCGGCTGAAGCAGTCTCACGTCTCAATTCTGTGCTCCACCCAGGACGCTGGACTGGGAGCTGTTCTGTTTGGCACCTAAGCTATTTTTTTACTGTGCGCCCAAGCCTGTAGCAAGCATGTCGAGTCAAGACCAATGTGTTCAGGTGCAGCAGTGCTGCAGTATCCTCCACACAGCACAGTCCTGAATCCATCTAGCCTTTAAAGTGCCTGATACAGTTTCAGACACAGAATTCGTTAGGGCTGTGAGCACAACCTGCGTGCAGGAAACACGAGGTGGATCAGAGGRAAAGAAGCGTCTGTGCTATGCTGAAGTGAAAAGATGAGCATGTGGCCAAAACCTGACTGAAGAAATCATTGCCTGTTAATCGGACTGTGAAAGCTACCATCAGGCAACTTTTAAAAATGGGTTTATTTTAGAGAACAAAGACAAGAAGCTTCAAGCAAAAAAAAAAAAATCAAATAAGAAACTGGATGCAATTTTATTATTTGACAGTGAGAATGAGTAACAACCACTGGGCCAAATATGAAGAAAAATGGTGGCTTTGCTATTCAGATCAGCCCTGGATATATCTCTCTGGAGGGGAAATAAATATCTGACACTTTAGTCAAGCAGAGACTGTTGACCTCAACAGGYGGGTTACTGCTTGAAAGGTGATGGATTGAGCTAGTTAGTTGTGGTGTGATGCTCAAGGTTCGCTGTATGGGAAAACCTCAACTATCAGCTCTCTCTAACAGGGAGTGTGGCCTGGGCCAGCTTCTTCTGTTGTAAGGAGACAGGTTGAGGGCAAGAGTGGGGAAGGACAGAGAGCGAGGGAGCCCTCCTGAAACCAGTTTGGTGATGCTGCTACAGCTACTGAGGGAAGCAGAAGAAAAAAAAGGGTTGATCCTTCTTGCCCAGCCAACACAGTAGTAGTTGCCATCATAGATATTCTGGCTTTCCCTTCTGTTCACACCAAGAGCATGAATTTCCAGGGCTCTACTGTAGGCAAAGCGGGGCTCACGGCTACTTTGCTGTTTCTGGCTGCCTGCTAACCTGGACAGCTGCTTGCTTGGCTTGTGCCTCACCTCTACAGTCTCCATTGTTCTCAATGTCCAGGAGTGTACTTGTTGCATGGAGTGAAGATGACGCAGCGATTTCTGAGGCACTGCGATCCCTCTCTGATACAGCACGATGCTGTGTTGTCTTAGCTTGGGTCCTGAGCTCAGTGAAGTATTAGCACTGTACTGTGCAAGACCTAGTCACTCTATCATTAGCACTATCTTCTCCAAAAGGCCAAGCTGATTTATCAGATTCCACATGATGACTGGAATTAAAGGACTGATTAAAGTGTTATTTATTTGGGCTGTGTTTGTGGTTTTTTTTGTTTTGTTGTTTTTTTTTTGTTTTGTTTTGTTTTTTTTTTTAATTACTGAGCAGAATTTATTAAACTCAAATATCTTCAAAACACAATTTCATAAGAAGATGTGCTGGATAGTGGAATGGCTGAATGTAAAGGCACGCTAAGTACCTTGGCCTTTGCCACAAAAGGCATTGCTGATTCAAGCCATTACATAAAAGCAAGGACTTTCACTGCTTCTGCAGCACTGCAATCTCTCAGTAGTTACTATATCTGGCCTTATCGCTCTTCTTCTGCAAGGCAAAATAATACCCTCTTTTTAGTTTGTAATCAGAAGTGATATCCTATCATTTCTGAAAGGTGTTTCTTGTATGTTTCTGCTTTGATAAATGCAGCCCCCATCATCAGTGGAACAGAAATAAAATTAAAAATTATCTCTGCAGACTTCTGTGTGCTGGGCCTGCAGTTCAAAAGCAGGCTCGTTTCGGGGGGCTTGGGAGGGGGAGAAGCTGGTATACGGACATACACAACACTTTAGATTAAAAGTTAAAAAGGAAAATACTGTTTCTTAATGCTAACAGGAGAAAGAACAGCGAAAGAGAGGGGAAAAGCAGTCCAGATGCTGCATTATGTCCACAATGATATGTAACAATTCTGTATTAATCGAATAAAGCCATGGGCTGTGAGTAAGTTTTGTGCTTTTGCCAGATGGGTTTGGCTCTGAAGGATTCCCACACCCGGTGGAAAATAAGGATACAAGAGATATAATTAAAAACGGGAGCTTGAGATGCACAACAAGACTTTAAACTCTTCTTGTATTTAATGGAATTTGCTGTGGTACTAAAATAGTATTCCCCCCTGTCATTCTGACATGAAAAACATTAGTGAATATTTGATTTTACTGTGGAACAAATTATGGTAATAATGAGTCTTTGAGAGAAAAAAAAGTGCTCAAACTGCTACAGTCTCATTTAAAATGTGCACGTTAAAAATAGAGCAGATATACACAAAATGTTGTCTGCTACTTCATYAACAGACTGTTATTTTATGAGATGCATGCCCTTTCAGTGTAGTGCTTGACACTTAACATTTGCCTGTCTCAACCCCACTCTTATTGCAAACTCCATTCTCCTCTATGTAATCTGGGCATTGGGAATGTATGAACAGCCAGGTTTCAGCTGCTACTCAGCAATTCAAAACTTCAAGGTCAGGTGTCATTGGGCAGAAAATCCTCCCTATCTTTGCAACTGATTCTCAGAATTAGACTTTATGGTGTGAACGATTATGTCCAGCCAAACAATGTGAATAGCCAAGTAACCAGCATTTGTGCTGGATTTGTTAACTTATTTATTTATTTTAATTTGCACTTAATTTCATAATAATGGTTGAACTTCAGGCAAGAAAGCAAGGAAGACACCTCAGAGATGGATGGACCTAGAAGGATTTTATTATTTTTTTTTAATAATGAGGTTAGCAATACACCCGTTGCTGAGGTGGGTGCTGTCACCATACAGATGCCTCCTGCTACCTTTTGCACTGGTTTTAGAAAAGTTGACGAGAAAACAGCTTCAGCTTGCTCCTTTAGGATGAAATGAAGAGTCACTAGCTTCCAAAATCCAGCTCTGGCAAGGGAGCTCTCCACGACCTTGAACAAAGGTCCTTCAACTTCACTTTCACTTCTTCTTTGGTAAAATGAAAATAACACCGGGCTTGCAAGATTTATTAACAGGGATGTTTCAATGAAGATAGGAGGCACTTTGCTGCACACTGAGATCAATAGAAAGACTTTCAGTCATTCCAGTAGGTCAGGTCACATTGTCAGTGTGGGAAGGTGCAAAATAAGTTTCCTTGTCCAAACAAGCCCAGTGGATTACTTGGGAGATTCTCCGGGAAGGCAAAGAGATGGTTGTCCTGTCACATCTTCTAAGCAGCGATGGCTTTGCAGCTTTCATGGGAAGAGGCTGTAGGAGGAATGTGCCGAATTGATATGCTCTACACACTGTTCCTGCCTTGGCATTCTCTTTTCAGCAGACATTGCCCACATTCCAGAATGTCCCCTGGCCCACCACCTTGAGGGAGGTGTGTGTGGCAGGGGCCAGGGGAGAGCTACTTTTTGCCCTCATAAACTCCTCTTCATCRTAATTCCCACTACGATGGCCTTTATCAGAGAACACCTTCAGAAAACTCCAGGGTGAACCTGGCTCAGCCTTTGCAAATTTCTGTGTGCATCTTCAGCACTACCACTATTTGGCTTTTGCTGGTTATGAATGAAGATTCCCTGAAGGTTGTAGCTCAAAAAAAGGAGTCACTGAACTTTTCATCAGAAGGAGAGGTTGATTTTGTTTTTCTGTCTTTAAAAATCACAAGTACGTGTGTGTCTTCTATGGCTTGGGTCATGTTGTTAAACGGAAATGTAGGTATTACAGCAGGGATACAATTTTCCTGCAGATGTTATTAAGGTGAATTTTACTCTATTTTGTGAGCCAGTGATTGTYCTCAATATCAGTGAGTTAATGACAAATTAATGTGAATGATGAATGTCAAATGAAGGAACTTTTTGTTATAACTGGGTTGGTCTAGCTTTATAAAAGAACCTAAAAATAAAAATCAAGCAGGGTATAAGTATGCATTCCTTTCCTAGGGATGCATCATATAAGCCCTTTGCACTCTATTGAGAGATTAAATGAAAAAGGATTGGGCCAGAGAAGATGTGAAATGGATTTTTGCCACTGAGCAAGCCTATTAAAATCACTATGTTTCACACAGCCAGCAGTGTGATGCTTAAACAGAGTTTGTTTGGGAGCATGGGTCACTGTGGGGCAGGCTTGCCCACATGTGCAGCACACAAACATAGGCTAAAGAAAACAATAAATGTGAACTGTCAGGAGAACCTATGAAGAATTTGAAAAGATCTTACTCTTAAATAGGACGGAGAAAGAAAATATCTCACAATTAAAGGTTCCACTATCTTCACGGTTAGCCGCTGTCCCAGCCAAAAATATAGGACACATTTAATATAATCTCACTGTATAATGTAATCAGACTGACTGAGGGATGTCTTATGCTACTCTGATAGTCAACAATCAAGTGTGGTCAAGGACAGTCAGATTGTTTTATTGCACACAACTTGGCAAAGGCTAAGGAAAAACGTGTATGAATTTAATGGCTCAAGGCTTTTATTACTTACCCAATAGGTGATTTTTAAAATGTACTTCCTTGCCTTCATGTCAAATACAAAGTGAAATGGATGGCTTTAAAAATCATTAGTTGGAGAGATGGAGAGAAATAACAGCATTCCTCTGATGTCAGCTTGCAAATTGGCCTGAAGAGGACTTGAAGRCTAGCAGAGAAAGTCCTAGAAGACTCAGAAGAGCTGTAAAGGTTGATGCTACAGGACACATGTCAATTCATGTACAACAGCCCTGAGATTAGAGGACAGGCTCATGGAAGGGTTAGTAACSACACTACCAGAGAATGGACTCCTGCCCTGCAAGACTGCGTGCTGTTTAATGGGGTCCCAAGATTTAACCTGCTTAGATAACCCTGCTGTAGAGGTACTCTAGATATCCTGCCCACCTCATTTAATCTTCCTTTAGTGGAGAGAGAAGTCCGCAGGAATGACTCAGGARAACAAGGGATTTGCATGATTCATGTATGAGAATGAGAACAAATGCTTGGGGAAATGCATTCCTATGATATGGAATGGAAGCTTTTTTCCAAAATCATCATCAGGTTATCAAAAAGGATACCAGAAACAAGTCAGAATTATTTTTTCCCTTCAATTACAAAGCCCAGGTACACAGTGTTAGTAAAGTGAAACTTTAACAAGTGATTTAATCTTTATTACCATTCTGCCAGCACAATAGAAATAGAAATAATGTTGAAATTAGATAGAATGTAGAAATATTTATATATTGACCACTATCCTGCACTTTCAAAGCATTTATAAATGTTCTACTTCACGTATGTCACGTAGCCATGCCGGGATTAGCCAGAACAATTCTTTTGACAACCCACAGCAATGTCTACAGGTTAGAGATTATTTTGTTGATTTGAGATGGTAAGCAGCGTGAACGGCCAGAGTGCAGCCACCCGAAGTATGATTTAAACAGGATTTCATAGCTGATGTGATACAACTCATGCATTAGTGCCACACAGTCTCTGTCAAATGTGAACAACCAAAACTTAATTTTAATTTCTATTGCAAAAAGCCACAGAGCTGGTCCCCAGCCTCAGACAAGATCTGCCATTRACTCAATGTTGGTTGAAAAGGCAGAGTTCCACCAGTTGGAACATGACCTGCAGAAACAACCTGGCTTTTCCAAAGACAGTCTGGTCTAACACTAACTTCAACCCTGTGCATCCTGTAAAACTTGACAAGATCACATTGAAGAGCAGAAAGGCTTTAATGCAGGATTTTGTGGAAGTGACCACTGACTTCAGAATGTACACAGACATATGAGGTAGGTTGGCTGACTTCTGTCAGGAGATTCGCCCTGGAGGCATGCTGGAGATATTTCTTTGGCTGGGAACAGACAGGAGCATTGAAGAGTAATTTGTATTCCAATTAATTATTTTTTTTTTCTGGGTTATCTCTGACTTTTATCATGATCTTGACATCTTTCATATGGTCTTCATAAATTGACACCACACAGTTAAAGTTCTTCGAGGATTTTAAGTTTAAAGCAGGATTGAAATATTTTAAAGGACTTTATAATGACACATTAGAAGCATAGCAAATCCCTTGATAGCTTAAATAGATGGAAACATTCTAGAGTACAAATGAGTTAAAGATTAATTCATAGCACCTTGTACAGGCTTGGGGAATTCTATGTGTTGGAAATGACTCCGCAGCAAGAGCAATCTGCTGGATGGGAGAAACATTCTCTCTCAGCCTCTCCTCATTCCCCAGAATGAGTGTTTACGGGAGGGAATCTTTCTTGATTCACTGTCCTCCCCATGGCAGCCTCATTATTGTCAAAGAGGTTGGAGAAGGTGAAGGACATCCCTCTGTGTACTGCAGGCTTTGGAGAACATATCATGTGTCATAAGAAGAACACAGAACCCAGGAAAGAGACAGGTTCACATTTAAAAGATTTTAGACTAAAAATAACTAAATGGCAGCTGGCCATAGAAAGAGGATTTAGGATTCCTCTTCTGCTGGGAGAAGTGACCAAAATGTCCCATTGTAGTTAGAGCTAGGAAAGCTTGGTATACTCTCAGAAATCTAGTTGAAATGAAATCAGGACTTGGAAGGAGGTTTACATCTTATGTGGAAAGAACACAACTTGTTGTAAACAGGATATTGTTAGAATCAAAAAGAGCCTCTATAAGGTGTCATTGCTGAAGACAATCTTCAATTGTCCTCCACTCTCCAGTCATTTCTAAAAGATGGACAGCAGAAAGRCAGGGGATTCAGGGAGCACACAGACGCCTCCTCTTCCTCCAAGTAATCTGCAAAGGCTGGAACTGGTATTTCCCCTAGGGAATCATCATTTTTTTTATAGAAAAGTAGAACTCTGTGAAATAGAGTTCCTTACCTTTCCCAGTATTTCCTTTGGTTRAAACCAAATATATCCCTCTGCAGAGGCTTCAGGCTGAGAAAGTTCATGTGCTTCCGCATGCTCAACACATTGTGACTTGTTCACTTTTGTGGTGGGTTAGCCTCAGCACCAAACTCCCACTGCTCACTCGCAACCCCTCTCAGCAGGGCAGAGGGGACAAAATAGGATAAGAAAGCTCGTGGGTCAAGATAAAGACATGGAGATCGCTTACCAGCTACCGTTGCTGGCAAAACAGACTCAACTTGGAGAAAGTTAATTTAATTTATTGCCAATTAAAACAGAATCTGACAGTAAGACACAAAGATACTCAACACTTTTCCTCTCCTCTCTCCCAGGCCCAGCGTCATTCCTTCACTCCAGACTCCTGTACCTCTCCCCAGGCGGTGCAGAGGGCAGGGGAGCAGTTATGGTCAGAACATAGAGGTTTAGCGATTTCTCTCTCCTGCTCCTTCCCTCTCACATTATTCCTGTGCTTTGATGTGGGCTCTCCTCACAGGCTGCAGTCCTTCAGGAAATATCTGCTCCCTAGTGGGCTCTCCATGGGCTGCAGTTCCTTCAGGAATATCTGCTCCATCCTGGAACTCCTCCTCTGACCTTGGTGTTCCCTCTGCTGTTTCTCATTCCTTTTTGTTCCCTCCTCCTCTCTCTCTGGTGGTCTCTCGGCCTCTCTCTGGGATGCCTTATCACAGACGCACCACCTGATGGGCTCATCTGTGTCCTGCAGTGGGTCTGTTGGAGCCAGCTGGAGTTGGCTGGGTCTGGCATGGGGAAGCTCCTGGTCTCTTCTTCCAGAACCCACCCTGTAGCCCTGCCGCTCCCACGTGGACACCCAATACAACTTTGCTATTAGTAAAGTGAAGGCAAATGTTTGACTGTGTTTTGAGCAGCAAGCCTTGGAAAAATGCACATTTTTGCTCACTGCACTGTGACTATTAAAGCCTTCTTTATGATAAATTGGAGAGCTTTTTGGTACTGTTAACTAGGTCTACATTTTTTTACTGTCCTGTTCAATTCAAAGCATGCAGCGGCTGCCCCAGTCTGCACCCTGGATCCAACTGTGTTCCAGGAGAGCTTTTGTTTGTCCTGCAGCCATGGGGATTTGGGCAGAGGACACATAGCTGGATTTCTTGACACTCATATCTGAAAGCACTCCCTGCTTTTCCTACTAAAAAAAATACAGAGCTCGTTCTTGAAAACAGGGTTGCACAAGCACCCTTGGGTGATTGTTACAGCTTCTTCACGAATATCACCTTCTGAGCATTAAACATCTACCCTGGCTGTGCTGGTCCCCTGCTAACGGTGGGAGAACAACCAGCAGGCAACTGGTGAAAGAGCTGCTGTGAGCACAGGAGCTCCTGCCTCAGCATTTTCTTTGTGAAGATTAAAGTGCAAGTGTGTCAATCATCTTCTCTGTAAAGGTCTGAAAAGGCTGTCAGAGTTCAGTATTTTCAGCTCTTTACCAGATTATCTCTTTTATTTTTAGAGGTAACAATAGTTCTTAGGTTAAGAGGGAGACAAAAGCCTCATTAGTTTTGGAATTTCAAATGAACTCGATAAGGCATTGAGGAGATTTTTTTCCATAGGAACCTGAATAGTTTCTTAAAGGATGTTGTGAAAAACAAGGGAAAGTCTCYTGCTTAAGGGTCTCTGTGCTAATGATATACAAATGTAAGCGGCCTTGGCCTGCTGCGAAGCAGCTTGGGAGCGTGCTCTACCCCAGCCAGCGTGGCAGCAGCCCCTCTCTGCTGGGGGCGGAGGTGGTTTCAAGACCACAGCTTTTCAGAGATGGAGGATTAGAAGAGCCAAGTGTTCCTGCTGAATCTCCTGCTCATGGAGAGGTCGAGTTAAAGGACCACAACTGCAAGGCCTTACTCTGCCTGGGCAGACCACCCCTCACCAAGGGCTGACGTAACTTGGACAGAGACCTTACAGGGTGTTGCARGACCCCTGCTGCTCGTGGCCCTCAAGAGTGTCACTGCAGGCAACAGAGTGGTCTCAAGTGGTCTCACATGTCCCACTAACAAACCAAAAAATGTAACTATATTTCTAGTTTGGTCGAAATCAAAACTCAATATGAAGCTGTAGGAACTTTTTGTTGTAATTTTCTTCCTTTTTCCCCAGCTGAGGCCTCGCTAAAGGGATGTCATCTCCTAGCCCTCCTCCAACACTCCTTCAGCTSTGTTTTTCCTGGTTATGTCAGCTAGACTTTTGTTGGGTTTTTTGGTTGTTTCTTTTGGGGGGATGTTGGGGGTGTTGTTTGGTTTTTCCCCTCCAGGATATGATAAATTCAACCACTTTCTAGCAGATTCTTTATATCGGGAAACTGGATCTTCACCGTGATGGTGTTTGTGAATTGGGGATCATTTTTTCTTTGAAGCCTTTGTGTTGAAGCTATACYTACAGTGAAGCTCATTATTGATGCATGATGCTCGTCCAGCAGACCCTGAGTGTACCGGTGGACCAAGTGGCTGCTCCAGGTGAGAGCACTTGGGACAGAGAGGACCAGGCACCTTGGATGCTACTCAGGAGCATTGCATTCCCACGTGGCATTTTGCCCTATTTCATCCTGCCCTTCCTGTCAGGGGAACGCTTTTTGCAGGAGCTCCATCTGCTAGCTTTCCACCACTGAGTTACTGCCAAAATTTTCTTCCTTTACACTTTCTGTAAACGTGCAAAAGAGAAAGAAAGGAAGGATGAAAAAGTACATTGGAATTACACTGAGCACATTTCTTTTGAAACTCTAATCTATAAAAATGAGTACATATAATTTTGCAATTATAAATATGTGAAATAAATGCATTAGTTAAGAAGTTAGGCTTTMAAAAGTGCTAATTACTAACCAAATGCATTTTACAGTGTTTTAATGAGCACTTTTTCATATCATATTAATATCCATTAGCTATATTCATACTAGTAATGCTAATAATGTGCAAAGCCATTAGTTAGCTACAAAGTCAATAATGGATGATACTGATTCCAAGCCTCCACTGCACTAAAAGATTCATACTTTTTTTGGTACAGTGGGAAATTTAACCTGAATTTTCATCTGGCTATTGTGTATGAAGACGTTCACGTCAGTTACACAGACGAATGTGGGGTCAGTTATTGAGGGCCTATGAACCAAAACAGGTATACCGCTCCACCTCTGTCTTCTAGAAAGCAGAAATTGTCTTCAAAGCCAATTACCCTGCCTCCTGAGGAGGGTTCTGAACATTTCTATTCATGGACTCTCTCTCAGCTGCCTTGTAGACCCCTTCATTAGTAATTTCTCGTTAAGAAGTTTCAGCACCAATTCTTAGCCAAGATGTTTTRAAAGATAACTCTGGAATATTTCTTTTTATATGTTATCTGAATGGATATTCAGACAGATGATCCTTTATTCCTCCTTTGAAAACATTCACTGTTATTTTGCCAAATATGTCTATAAGGTRTAATCATTGTTTGGGTGGTGGATTGAACCAGGAATGGTTATGTGGAGAAATTCTAGTTGAAGTTGCACTACATTTTACTGCTTGCTTTAGGAAAACATTTATAAGCTTATTTGCAAGTAAAATACTTTATTATACTAATATCAGGAACATTTTATGCTACTAGTAAAACGTGTGTATTGTTTTAGAGATTGTTCCTGGATTGTAAAACTAACTGTATATCTTGTAAATCAACAGAGAGAAGAAGCCTCAGTAGTTGTCTCAGATATTAAGCATCCAGATTTTAACAATAGTGTGTTCCTGTTTAATTTTTAATTTATTTAACCACAACATCACTCCAACTTAAGGCCTACAAAATGCAAATATTGAAAACTTCTTTAATATAGCATACACACATTTGACTTCCTGCTTAGTATCTTTCTTCTGCTTTATCTTCTTTTGCAGGGTGTTAACTTTTGGGAATAAACTGCTCTTGGCTCTAAAATGTGAACTCTTAGTCCCACATGTCCATGAAATGGATCGAGCTCATTGTGGTGCTGATTGACTGTAATTAGATGCAAGATTGATGCATCCAGAAGAAACTGTTCCATGTATCTCATCTGTCTGTGGTACTACCTCTTTAGTCTCTTTACCAGATTTTATTTTTCCCTAACAAACCAACATATACGTATTGAGCAGGTGAGATTATTCTTTCAGTGAAAGATCCAGATGGGATGAGCAGAGTGAATGTGGACAGGACAGATTAAAATCTCTCAACTCAATGTAAGCACCAGCAGAAATGGGTTTGGGGCAAAACTCCTGTGTCTTCTTTTTCCTACAGCAGGGGAAATCCACAGCTAACAAGAAAATGGAGTGGAAGATAACAGCCCATGCTGCGTCCTCTTCCCCTGATCCTGGTGCTCCTTCTCTTTGTTCCCCTTCAGGCCATGACGTGAAGACTGACTGATGGTGGGACTTTCACTGAGAGGGGGGATTTGGGGCTAGGAGGGCCCTTCAGGAAGATAAAAGCATTATGCAGCACAATTAGGGAGTTGAACCCCACTACAGCTCTGCAGAGGTTCGAGGTGTGATTCCTCGCCAAAGCGAACTAAATCAGAAGTAACTCCATTGGAGCAGGCAGATTAAAACCTGTGTGAAGGAGATCAGAAGTGGGCCCCATGTGGGAAAACACAAAGCACTTTAGATAATTGTGTGGAGAGCACGGAGCAGAAAAAAGTAATATCCTACCTGACAGAAATCTTGATAACCTGGAAAACTAGGTGAAAGCCAGGAATGTAAACATCCTCTCTTGAAAAAACAAAAAAMCAGACAATCTCTTGACATTTATGAAAGACTTGATCTCCTAATGGAATTAAATACTAAAGAAAACCTAACATATCTGAACAGTGCTTGTGGGGACTCCCTGGGGAAGGAAGAGGACTTATAAAAGTGATCCTCTCTGTGGTGCTGGGAGGGACGGGACTGCAGACTTCGGAAGCCAAACTGGAGGAATCAGATAGAAGGACAATAATAATCTTTTATTTCATCCTGTGATATCAGTGACCTGGACTCAGAGGAAAGAATTTATTCCCGAAAAATGCTCCTACAGAAGAAGGAGCACGGGTATTAATCCCCTGCAGATCAAGGGAATACTTTGGAAACAGAAGGCAAGTCTCCTGGGGTTTGAATTCTAGAAACAAATTCTTCTTTGGAAAAAAAGACCCTCGAGCTGGGCTTAATCCACGGTACTGCCATTCAGGGATTGACTGTAATCTGTTTAGGCCCATATCCTGTGTTTACAAGTACCAGAATTAAATGCTAACAGTACTCAGTAGTGCATAATTAAATTCTTACTCCCCATTTAAGTCATTGGCAAAACTTCCACTGACTTCAATAGTGCTGGATTAAGCTTTCACTAGAATGTCATGAGAATTTGAAAAGCAAAATCGATCCAGATTTTGCAAACGGTCCCTTGTCTTTATTGTGGATCAAACCAAAACCTAAAAAAAMCCCCAACTTTACCGTGAATGAAATAAGGATAAGAATTCATATTGTGTGTCCTGAATACTTTTCTAGACGATATGCAAAACTGAGTGACTTCAGGGACTACAGCAATAATAAGAGTTGTTGCGTAAATACCACRTAGCAAAAAATATTCCTTGGTTAGTCTGCTCCTTTTGGCACAATCTTTCTGGCAGAAACGTATACATTTATTTTGTTGTTGTAGCTCAGGAGCTCCTGGTGAGTAATCCCTGCTCTGCAGATGGTATATGATGTAGATGATTCTTTAACTCCAATTTCAAGCTGTAGCACTGTGGTTTATCACAAAGTGTTTTGCTGTAGTCTGATGGCAGGAACTCTGAGAAGCTGGTTTCCAGTGTTAATTTTCAAATAAATCCAGTTGCTTCATAGATATATCCCTCACTATTAATTTACAATTTAAAACCAACAAGAAACAGGAGTGCCTGACTGTAGAGGAAGTTCTTCCCTTCGAAGCCCCATGTACACCATGTAGGCCGAGGTTGCAGAAGTTTGTGAAACTGGTTACACTGCAGAGATATTATTTTTTTGGACAAAATAACTATCATTTCATCTTACTATAAAAAAAAACATACCAAAACAAATTCACTAGAACAGAGTACCCTTATGTAGAAATAGCAAACATATTCAGACCATTAATAAACCATGAGATGTGCAGAATGGAAGGTGACCTGAGTTTCCCTTGATGGCTTAGAGATTATTCTGGTGCTCACTGGATAGATGTTTGTCAATAACTGCTACTCCCAAACCTCAGTGGCTTTGTCATAGCAGTGACCTCTTGTCCTTGCTGCAGTTCCCTTAGGATCAGAAGGAAATTCCCTGCTTCCTACTAGGAAAGATGAAGGGTCCATTTCTTCAGAGAAGCAACAGCTAGGAGAAACAGTTCACCCACTTAACAGAAGTCGCTCCTGCTCTGGTGTTGTTACTGCCCTGTGAGAGGACTAGGCTTTCCACTCTTACCAGCTGAACTATGTCGGTAACACTCCATCCTTCAGTCCTCTCTTTGAGTTGTCAACATTTTTCTTTGGCTTTAKTAGTGACATAATGGGCTAAGTAGGGCTCAAGCAGATACTGCATTTCTATGGGGGCACCAGAATAGGACTGCAACTGCTGTGATCACTCACCAGCGTGCCAGACCTGGACTGCCCTTCTCTGGCTACACGCTTTCTCTCCCATCCCCCGCTGCCCCAATACTCACAGCTCCCCTTCCCTGGACAAAAGGAGTTGTCTGCTTCTGTCTCCGCTACGCCTTAGTTTCCTTTTGCCTTCTGCTCTTATCTGCCATGGTCCAAGGGTTCCTGGTACACAACTACAGTGTGCGAATATGATTACGCTTTTCTCACACTTCTCATAAAACAGTATCAGCTGTATGCTGTTTCTCAGTGACTTTTTATTACACCCGAAGATTTGAAAACATGTTTTTACTTTGTGTGTTTTGCTTTCTGAGACATTTTAGCCTTGCTTTTATTCCTATTACATTTCTGCAGTTTTCTGGCAGGTCTTTTTTCTTTTTCAGTGGGTGTGGGAATTTTACCTATAGGATTGCACTGGAGAAGAAAACATATCTTTTCCAATATTTATGGGAATAAAATAATAATGCTATTATCTACACTCTTGATTACCAGGATTATCTCATTGTATATATACAGATCCTCCAGATGGGCAGATTATGTGATCAGAAGGTTCTTAGTGGGCCCCAGGCTCAGAGTGCACATTAAAGCGGATCAAGCCTGCTTTAATTCATGTGCTGCTTCGCTAATGCTCCTGCTCTTTCTCAGGAGAATTTCTGAAATATGTTATTGATTTGGGGCCCAGTGCAGTGCCCACTGAGGTGGATGGACAGCCATAGACTTTGATGGACAATAAACTGGGGCTGGCTTGAAGCAACAAGGTGGAAAGAAACACATATTTCACTCTTCCGGCGCTAGAGGCATCTGAGTCTTTCACATATGTTGGCAGACCTTGAGTACCTCGCTCTTATTTTTTTAAAGTTGTTAACAAATGCCTCTAGAATCTAGTGACATGTGTCTTTCTAGCTATACACAAATCTGAGGTGTTTAAGGGAGCATAGGAGAGGRCCAGCTGTGTACCTTAGAGAATAGAAAGGAAGTGGAATGAATGCTTTGGCTGACTGACTGAACAGTTTTCAGGCCGGCAATGGGACTTGCTTATAGAGTGGGATTCCAAGCAGCTGACATCTCTTCATGGCTCAGCTAGCATGTTGCAGTTTGAGCAGTGAATAGATGAAACCACCCTCCAAATATGCTTTGGCCATCAGCATTTTTTTTAAGAGACATGATTGCTTTTTGACTAGGATATGTGCTCTGAATTGCTTAAGCATTTTGAGAAACTTCCTTTATAGAGTTTGAAAACGCAATAATGCAGAGATGAAAGACTCCTTTAGAATTAATGATGGGGACAGAACTGAAGTGACATCCATGCTGAAATGCCACTATCTTAAAATTTTCTTTTCCACTTATTGTGTTTCTGGATGTGTCTGTGGCTCCCACTCTTTGTCATATCTGTTGGCAAATAACAGAGCTAGAAGATGCCAAGAAATGTGGAGTTCAGCAGTGGAGACTGTTATGGGGTAAGAATGAGTTTTTGACATTGAGTTTGAGAAAAGTAAAGGTAGGAGAGAAGCGGAAAGGTCTTTTTACTTAAGAATATAAAAGAATATGAAAATTGTGGGTGATAAAAGAGAAGTAGATGAGAATAGATGAATAGATAAGGTGCCTTGGAAGGAGCAATGGGGGTAGATGCAACAGTTGASGAAAGGAGGTCCTGTGGATGGGGGAAAAAATTTGCTGCACCTCGTAAACAGAGGTAGAAGACTTGAGTTTAAAATTCAAGGATAAGAAATCATTGAAAAAGGGCTCTAGAAAGTCGTGGCAGCCAAGAAGAAATGACAGTAGGGTGAGTTCAGTAGCAGTGTTTTGAAAAGATTAGGCTCTAATGATTTCATTGGGTAATACTCCTTTCATCACTTCTCTTGTTTCACAGTGAGGAGGGTCATCTATCATGTATTTACATTTAAAATGTAACTACCCCACGTGTGAGATGAAAATCAGAGCTGGTCATGTTTGGCTCCAGAGTCCACCACAGGTATAGGGTCCTATGAGAAATCCTCTACTTGTCAGGCCTCTAATATTATACTCTGACAACATTATGCCATGGCAGTCTAATCTTCCCTGGGACCCAGCGACTGGCCTGGTTGCAATGCCAAGCTGCCCAGTTTAATTTGGTCTTCCCTGAACACCAGCTTTCAGCGTAGGAACAACGCTATAAAGCAGAGGCGCACTTGTGTGACTACATCCACAGMGCAAAAACACAGCCTTCCAAAATAGCTTGTGTATGTCCTTTTGGTAGTCTACTTAATGTCCTGGCCCAAATAAAAGGAACGTACCTTCCAAAAATATTATCTTGGAGGCAGACATCAGTGTGCTTTCCCAAGGGCAAATCTGAGAAGCAAGAGAGAGTACTGTCAAGCAAGACCCTTCTTTTTGTTTTTAACTTAAGGAAGGCTGGTTTGGTTAAGCTTGGCCTGGATGGCTTTCAAATGCAAATCCTCCAGGCTACTTTAGACGAACTTGATATCGTCTTTGAGTCAGACTAGTCTCTTAAAATGCAGCAGGACCAAAAAAGGACTTGTGATTAAGGAGACTGCACATCCTTGGTGTCCTGGAAGCGTGCCAGGGTATGAGATGATATTTCAGTCCTTTGCATTCCTAAGAATGTCCTTTTGTCCCATGAAAGGCTGACATCTTCCTGTGTCATAACGAAATGATGAGCCAGGGAGGGAGGTGTCTGCCTAATGAATCAGTCTAGAGACCAGTTAGCAGGCTCCTGGTAGGCTGACTGACTGTTGCTTTTCTGGGCTCTGAAATGAAGGGGTGTCAGGCTCTGAGAACAATTCCTGTCCTCTGGCTGCCCCCTGTTGGCTGATCCACCAAGTCTGCGATGGACCTGGCGTCCCCCATGTCTCACAGTACTTGCAAGGGCTGGACACAAAGGAAAAAGATGTTCAAGGAAAGTCACCACTAAATGACAAAATCTCTTTTTGTGTCTCCCTTAATGTGACAAAAAGTGTTGGGAGTTTTTTCCTCTTGCCAAACTCTGTATGGTTTACGTTTAAAAGGGTGATGACCACACAGTTAAACTTTTGGGATGCTGTGCTGGAAGCTGGCAGCTACTTTCGTTTCTAGTTAGATTTACTTTCGTTTCTGGCTCATATTTTCTTTGGTGGCTTTCTTGCACACAAAACCTCCTGTGCCAAAATCATTGCTAGCTCTATAACCATAAAATGGCTACATCTGCTAAAAATCACCCTTGTAGGAAGCAACTGCATCCAAAATTCCAGATAGGTAAACTATTCTCAGTTTAGGCTAAGCATATAGAAATGTGAATGCCAGAAGGTCTGCCCTCAGCTTTTCAAGTACAAGTTGCACTGCAGCGGGTGGGAACTCCAGCTAGCTTACTGAGGGCAGAATTGAGGCATTGCTGCTGTAAAGCAGCTGGAAAAGATATGTCATTTTTCTGCCACAGTAAATTATCTCCCCATAGATCCTTCTTTAGAAGGACATAAGAACTCTTCTCCTAGACTAGAGGGCCATCTAGCTCAATATACTAGGCTGACAGGGCTACCAGCAGATGCTTAGGAAAAGTATATAAGCACAGGACACGTACAGCATGATCTTTCCTTCAGTGCATCCTCTTACCACCCAGGAGCCACCATTTCTGAGACTTACTATGCAGAGGTTGCATAAGGACTGTCACATTTACAGCCACTGATGGACTAACTCATTGTCTAAAAGTTGCTGTGTTACTAATGCATATTCATGTGTAGCATGCTAACTTTATGAAGTCCATGCAGCTGTAGATGCTTGTCTCTACCATTTTCTGACTAATATATCAAAAGCAATGCAGTGAACTAATCTTCCATTCTGGAGCCATTTCCAGTTCTATTTTCACAGCTAGAATCCTCACGTGCTCCCACTCTTCCTCGCCATGGTGTGTGGGCAATTCACACCCACCAAATGCCAGCTGGCCTACCTCACAAGGCAGCTGTGTGCAGCTGTCTTTTCAAGAGATGCCAGGTGGTCAGTCAATTGACAGGCTGTCCAGAATGTTGTTAGCTATGGGCAGAAACAGTATTCCACGAGTCTATGAAGTGGGGCAATACATGGAATGACTGTCCTGTTTCGGCCCTTCAAGCATGCAGCAGGAGCAGGAAGAACCCTCTGCATAGCTCCATGCTGCAGGATTACAGATGTCAAGGTGGCTATAGCAACGACCATAGTAACTTAGAAGTCAACCCTACCAGCATTATCTTGTGTGACCACATTACAAGGTCTGGAAGTTAGAACTCTTTTTCAAGCTCAGTTAGATTCCTGGGAACAGCAGAAATGCAAGTTGCAGAACTTTCCTGGGCCTCCAATTTGTGGTGATCATGAGGTAAAATGGAGCCAAGAGCAAAAGTCCAAAAACAAAGCAACAATGAGGGTGGGGGATTTGAGGCCTATGTCCAGCAAAGGTAATGGAAAAAAGTCATGCACGCTAGCTATGAGCATGGATTCCTTCTGTCCAACATGTGCCAGTTTGCTGCATTTGCAGATGGCGTATCAAGGGAGCCCCAATGGCCAGTTACAGCAATTTCTGCACTAATGTGAACAGAGMTTTTGATTTCATGGTTTGAAATAAAATGACCCAAATATAATTACACAAGCTTATTAATTTATTTGTTATGGGTCGGTAACCCTTCATAGTCTATAGCACCAGTTACAAGAAAGGCCAGGGGGATTAAAGCTTGAATTTAGCACAGTCAGACTCCTATATGGAAATTGGAAGAAACGAAGCACTAAATTGCATGTTTTATGATGATATCTTATTAAGGAACAATTAATGCCCAACTTTGAAAGCACCAAATTCATTCTGAACAGGAGCAGTATAAAAAGAACAGCCCCATGAAGGCTTGTATTGAATGAAATATACACTAGTTATGCCCATCTATCCAGTCCTGGAAACATGGATAGATCTTGAAAGTTACCAGTGCAGGATAGCTATTTGTGGCCAATATAACATGGGCTTTCTGTCTGTACAGGGAATTTCTACAGTGGTGATGGCGGCATTACTGGCAGATTTAGTAAAGTCAGGGAACTGTATAAAGCGTGGCAGCCCATGTTCCTCCTGATGACATCTGATGCTTTGTCCTCAGGGCTCTGGGAGCATTTCAGATTTCGGTATACAGAGGTATTAAGATTCTTCTACAAAGTGAAAAGGAGGTTGTTGGATCAGACTTCTTCCATTCCCAATGCACGAGGCTGTTATCATATGAGGTGTGTACATTGAGTGAATGACTATGGTCTAAACACACTTCACTGTATTTGGGGGCTTAAACAAAATGAAGAGGTTGTCCCACCCAACTTCAAACAGAACAGAGCTGAAGGGAGTCAGGCGTTTGGTCTGTCTGATCAGGTGCTGCCAAACACATGTGGGGTCTTTGTYGACAGTCTCAAGGAATTATTATTTCTGTGTGCCGGAGTGGAGAAGCCACTTTGATCAATGCATAGATGTTACAGTATGCTTTTCTGGCATGAAAAGGTGGAACTGCAGGCACTGGCCTTATCAGTTAGACCTAGAGGTAGTTGGGACCTTCACATCGAGCACCTCACAAGAGGGCAAATATTGACCATTGTGGACTTGATTTGAGCCCGAGACCCAAACCAAGGGAACTGCACACTGACTCGAACACCTCAAACTATCTCTTATGGGCTTTTATCTTACATGGCGATGCAAAACATTACCTTGTGTTTCTTCCTTGAAAACTTTCTTGATGTGTGTGATTCAAAATCAAGGGAAAAACTGTTCAGCAGGGATAAAAATTAACCTCATTAATTTTTCTCCCTGGTGTTTTCTCTACTCAGTTCATGAGGATACTTACGATGGCTATGTCAGTGTTAATGGTGGAGTCCATGAGTACAGTTTCAGCTCAAAAGGCACTTTATGCCTGAGTGACAGTCTGGTGGCCTCCATAACAAAGGCCTGTTCATAARCTTAATATTAGATAACATGGCTAAGTGTCTTTCCTCAGAAGTGGGAGCTATGAGGTTGAACCCTTTTAGGTGAAAAGGATCTCAGCCTGGATCCTGTTTCCTGGGTAAGTGTCCTAAGGTGATGGGAAGGGAGTATGCCTGAAGTGGCATAGTGTTTCAATTCCTTTTCCAGAGTTTGTACTAGATTATTTTGTTGAGGTACATATAGCCAGTGGGAGATAGCAACTTTCAAACTACACCACAAGCATGATTATTTATAGAATTTTTTCTGCCACATGCTGTAATTAAGAAAAATCTGGATAATGGCAATGTCTCTAGCCTTTGGATGGAGAAAAGCCTTGCTGTTAAATTAAATGACTGTTGCATTTTTTTTTAGGATCTAGACTATTACACATGGCTGTAATGCTTTTTCTAAATTGGAGTAAAGATGATGCATTTGTCTAGGGCAATAAAACTGACTCCTGCAGGTGATTATTTTATTGGAATTCATAGAAGCTTATTACAGAAATGTAAGAAGGAATCAGGGCATCACTTCAGAAGGAGAGAAAAACCTGACCCTAACCTTCTCTCAGCACTGAAATGAAACCCAAAGTTATTTCACTAATTTTATAGAAGGAGTCTTATCAAGTCTCTATTCATGCTTGACATTTTGCCAAGTTCTTTCCCTCCTGGTGCTTTTCTCACAGGATACAATGAAATTTAGCCTTCATAAGTTGCTTGGGGCCTCCTGCAAAATCCCAACCCATGGTTTCAGGACTTGCTTTCCTGATTCTGAAGATCTTGTTGCTGAACCGAGATCTTTCGTCAGTCTCTAGCTGGGGTCTGCCTGCCATTGCATCCAAATGCCACACCTTCCAGAGGGCAGCTAGGGTGCTGAGGATACTTCAGTATCACAAGACACAGTAAGCAATAGGTTTGTTGGGGGTGATGATAAAGGGCATCTAGAGAAATGCGAAGACTGGTTTACACTTCAGTGACTTCTGTGCAATATTGAATCATAGAATAGAATCATTTAGGTTGGAAAAGACCCTTAGGATTGTCGAGTCMAACCGTAAACCTAACGCTGCCAAGTCCACCACTAAACCATGTCCCTAAAAGGACATACAGTATTCATTAGTAGTCATTTACCTTACTACTGTAGGGTAGCATAGGTAAACTAGCTTTACACTACCAAGCTCAGGTGCTGCTCAGTGCGGCTGCAGCAAGACACAGCAAGGCATGGATTGCACCTTAGGCTGGAGGTGCTGAAGTAGCTCACACTCAGATTTGAGCTATGTCAGCTTCACCCATTAGGGATATATGAGCTGTCTGGTTTAACGCTAGTTTAGCTCTGCCTGCATGATCTCTGCCTTCAGTGCTGCCAGTCTGTTGCATTAACATACCCAATGGTTGCAAAGAAAGAGTGGGAACAAAGATAGTAGCAGTCACTGAAGGGGAAGAGAGCCTTTGGGCTTTGGTTAAGCATTGAGCTAAGGAATTGATGTAGGCCAAGAGCTTCAAATTTCCCCTGACTCTTGAGATGTTCAGTGGTATTGCTCAGCTTGTGTGAAAGAAGCTAGCCTCGCAATCACTAGCCCTTGTCCTCGTGGGGGACTTCAACTTGCCCGACGTCTGCTGGAAATACAACACGGCAGAGAGGAAACAGTCGAGGAGGT
>JASVER010000016.1:6084802-6124518 GCA_030449065.1 Oceanodroma leucorhoa
ATTGGATATTAGGAAAAATTTCTTCACCGAAAGGGTAGTCAGGCATTGGAACAGGCTGCCCAGGGAAGTGGTGGAGTCACCATCCCTGGAGGTGTTCAAAAAACGTGTGGATGTGGCGCTTCGGGACATGGTTTAGTGGGCATGGGTACTGGGTTGATGGTTGGACTCAATGATCTTAAAGGTCTTTTCCAACCTTAATGATTCTATGATTCTATGATTCTAAGCTGAAGGAAACCTCTTAGCAAAGAGTGAAAAAACTGACCCTGCTAGAGGCAGGGATTGGGTTGGCAATGGTTAGGTCAAAACCTCACTCGCAGGAGAACGCTTAGGAGAAGCCCACTCACCATGGCTGCACTACAAGGCTGTTCATTTTAAAAATGAAGTTCTTATGCGGTAGCTTTTCCACATTTTTTTCCCTGCAGCCTGCATTTGGCTGCCGAATTACAGGTGATGTGCTGGTGCTGCTGATCCCACAGTGCCACAGTCATAACTCTTCTTTCTATTGCATTACACAACTCCTCATCAAGACCTCATGGCTGCAGTGTCAGGATTGAATTAAAACATCATAAAGAAATCTTTGGGGAACTGGAGACAAGATTATGCTGAACACAATGCAGAATTGCAGGAGAAATGTGCCTCTGACTACTTGTAGATACCCAGGGCACAATTCAGGTGACCAAGAAAGACTAGCCAAGAGATCTAGGATCAGGCAGATGCTATACAGTAAGCTTGGTTTCTTTGATATATACATAGGGTCTCTAATTTCTGGCATGCTTTTGTGAGTAGCATTGCTTGAATTCCACAAGAAACTAAAAAGATGCTGCCAAAAAAACAGAGTGCTGAGGCCTGAGAAGGGGAAGAAGCAAAACCAGTCTACCTACTTCAAACCTTGTTTGAAACACCTTAAAAGGTTTCAGATGTCAGGTAAAGGTCATAAACAGAACTTACTTCAAAAAATTCTAGGAACATAGTGACTAATCTAGTTAATTTCATTTTGCTACAAAATACCAGAATATGAAGTGGAGCAGGACAAACAGCTATCCACCTAATGGTTATCACTGTGCCTTCACCTAGAAAAGTACACGGATTGTGTTTATTTCTGTCCCTGGTCCACTCCTGTTAAGCTGGGTATGTGGTGTCTCCTACACCCCTGTTTTTGTGTTTTATTGCTGAAAGATGATTCACCAGCAGATTACTTGCATTTCATGGTAGGATAATTCCACTGATTTCAGTTAAATACAGTGAAGTTATTCTGGAATGATAGAGCAGTGATTTCAAAAAATTATCTTGTAATAGTCCTTATGGACCCTTTTTGATTTATAAATGGTGCATTTCAGTGGTTATAGCTCTTAAGAATTAAGATGGCCAAATCAACAGATTGACAACAATGCCTTTGTCACCCTTTTGTGTCTGTGCCTGTGTGTGTGTATGAGAGGGGGTCCCTCCTGTTGCGTTATCTCTTTCCAGCCTGTCTGGGTTCCAGCTGGTCCCACCGCTTACTAGTCCAGCAGCAGTGTTAGTTCACTGCACGTAGGATAAGCCATTTCATTCATGGCTTTGAGCCAGAGCTGCAGACCGCCAAGGAAGGGAAGGACCTGACGCTGCCTCCCATTGCTGCAAATGAGGATAACTTTGATTTTAGTGGCACTAGGCAGCTTCAGAGCCAGAGAGGAGCCTGGCCTGCTGGGATTGGCTCCTGTGTGGGGAAAGACAACTTTATTCTTCTGGCATCCCTTGAGCGTATACATGGAGTCACACAAAGAAATGCTGGAGAAAAGAGAAAGAGATGTGTTAGCATTAAAGAAGGGAAAGCACAGACATGGCGATATAGGAATTTCAGGGTATTGGAAAACTCTTTGGGATTGACGATGCATATTGTATGACATTACTATCTTTTCCTTGATGTGCCTGAAAGGAAAAACAGGAGAACAGAGTGTTTCCTTTCTACCCCAAACTAAGGCTTAGGGCCAAGTTTTTAAATATACATATTTAAACTATCCATTTAGGAAATTCGTAGCACAGGCCAGCCCACCCTCACCAAACCAAATTTCCTCAAATAGGAAAGAATAAATCTGTGGAGACAATATTTCATTTATTAGGTTCCCAGGGAAAATAAGGGACAAGAACTGTAAAGATGAAGTTGGCAGCCAAGGCTGAGGATAAATACTTGAAAGAATCCCATCAATTCTGGAGGGAATTCTAATAGGCCTGTGTCATCTTTACTGGAAGCTGTTTAAACATGACTAACATTGTGAATGTTTGGCTGTACAACTGTGCCTCTGTTAGAGGTTAATAGTGGTTTCAGTGGGTCAAACGCTTGACATAATTACTGCCTGGGTTCAGGGTGCTTTGGAGGGCTTTTCAGATCCTTTATGCAACTTCTCCCATGCCACAGTGATGAATGGCTACTTGACTTTCTCAACATCACCAGTGCTTTGCTGCCACCAGCCAAAGGACTGCTTCTCTACTCCATTGAGTCTGAAGGATTTAATGTGGAGGCTTTTTCCAGATCTCCACTAAATGCCTTTCTGCTCCTAGCACTTCTTAATAGACCATCACTGGTCTACCTGTCTTTTATCATATAAGCCTCCCTTCCCAGCGCATAGATTCCTTGGGTCTCAGGCAAGTTTGTGTTCTGAGGCATTAAAATGCAAACCCCAGTATGGGACTCCTGAGGGTCGCGTGCCATCTTGCTGTCATTGCCTTCCTTGGGCTTTTCACACTAGTAACTGTGATGGTTTTTCTGATGCTGTAAGATGTTGGGCATACAACATTATATTCACTGTTTGGATTTTGTTTTCTCCTCTCTCACCTGTGGCCCTTTTCGACAAGTTATTGTTTGTTTTATAAGAGATTCTGCCTCATATTTTGCCTGATTACATTACTGTCCTAGATAATAGGCAATGTTAATTATATTAACATAAACAGAGCTGCATTTTTTTTCTTCATATTATACACATTGCTTAAGTGCATTTGGCTTCCCTCTAAGGAGAAGTTGGTTTTGTGCATTCCTGAAGGAATAAATAAAAGTGGGGTTTTTTTGTTTGGTTGGTTGATTGGTTTGGGTTTTTTTTTTTATAGTAAGCAGAAAGGAGAAAATGTTTTCTCCATCAGTCAGGCTGGCTTGGAGAGTATGAAGTCACCTGTACAAGCAATGCTTCTTTATCCAAATTCATAATTAATTCTACAGACAAGAGACATCCATTTATCTATCCATCCATCTATTCTTTGCCACAATTATTTATATTGCAGTGTTTGAAAAGGTTACTAAGAACATTTAAGTGCCCTGAGTTTTTCACTCTACTGACAGGGTTTGGCAGTCAAAGGTCGTTGGTAGTGTGAATTGCTGTGTAGAATAGAGATGCTTAACCTCCTTTGCAGCACCCATGAAGGTCCCAGACATCTGATATTTCATGGTCCTGGTTATTGAAAACAGTTCCAGATTTACTTTCTGAGGTAATCTATTGGTAATCTTTTCCCAAAGATTTTTGTTTGTTTTCTATGTTTTCRTGAATTTCTTGAATTTCCAGCTGTTTAGTATGCCAGAGAGTAAAAAAGTCATACCTGCCTGATCTTCCCTCCCACCCTTCTGTCCCCCTCTCAGGATATAGTCTTTCCCGTCTCTACTCCTCCTGCTCCTTCTTGCTGATTTTTGCAGGAGTACAAAGGACATGGAGAGAAACAGAAGAGTGACTGTACTTTATGAGACAAAGAAGGAATCTCCATTTTTTAAATAGAATAATGCAATAAAGTGGTTTCTCCTGTGCATATGTAAAGGGAGTTTGAGACCTCATCCATYCCCCATGGAACTACTTTTTATGACCTCTGAATCTTTCTCTGGGAAGATGTTTTGAGGATAAATATGGTGCTATCACAGGAGTAAGTAGGTTTTGTTTCTAAGCTTCATTTTCTATTAGAGTCCAACCTGGCACTTGAAGCTTAAACAATGCACGAATTTCTGAGGTGCTGACCATCAAAAGCTCTTGCTGGCTTCATTTGCAGTTCTGATGCTCCAGGGACCAAACTAACTGAGACAGGCACCTAAGAAAGTCCTGAAGTGTGTAACTAAGAGCACACACGTTTGAAACCTCAGCTCCTGGTGATTCCAAGTCCTCAGTGAAGCTTCTCCACATGACCTAGAATTACAGCAACTGCAATACTAGAAAATGAGGCTGAATGCTGTCTCTAGATGCTGCTAATGCATTCACTACTGCAAAAATCCACTCTCAGCACTGAAACAAGGATAAAGGGTTTGCCTGATATTCTTTAATGTTTAAACTTTTTATTACTTTCATAAAAAAAAAAAAAAGAAGTACTATAACAAATAAATAATGTTGAGTGTTGGTACAAATTGAAATATAAAATGTTTCTATTGTACAATAAAGCAGTGATAAAACTGACAAAATACCAATCAGATATAAAGGATAAAAAAAAGAGAAAACATGACAAATATAAAACTGAATTTCGTAAAATGTTATGGTAATCTCAAAATAAATAGTATCATAAATATTATCACATTGGATCACTCTTTCTGTTTTCATGTGAAATTATTACCCTTAGAATCCTGTTGACATCCTGCCAGAACTAACCATATGTATAGGAGGCCAGAAATCTGGTGTATGTTGTGAGAAGGGATTTTATGAAAGATGTCTCCAGCTGTAAAGTAAAAACAAAAACAGAGAAACAACCAAAGCAGCCAGCAGCTGAAATCCTGTTGCTTGCCTTGTATTAACTGGTTCTTCATGAGGTTTTGTCCATGCAGTTTCCACTTTTAGAGCATGTCTACTGGAACTTTTTTTTGCAACGACTTCAGATTGGCCAGTCCCGTCCTGCTACTGCCTTGGGCGTCCCTGCACTGCACTCCATTGTGTAGGGCAGACCTGCGTAGAGACTGCACCACATGCTAGGTAGAATTGACCTGGTTTCTCCCTGTCTATTCATATAATATGAAACTAGATATTGTCTGTCAGTACTTGTACTGTAGATCTCTCAAGCAGAGCCAGATGCCTTTTGCATGCTAGGCAGACACTCTGAGTTTACGTGGATAAAAGCTCCCTAAGGGGGGGACCATGGCCCAGATCTGATAAAATATTCAGGTTTCTCACTTCCCACTTAAATCAATGATCAGCTATTAACTGCCAAGCATTTCAGTACTCCTAGTGCCATGGAAAGATCAAAGAGGAGCAAGATCTTAACCTGGTAGTGAGATATTTGTAAAAGGAATGAAGTATTTCCAGAGAGCAAGATATATACAAGGAAGAAAAATAGGCATACGGAAAGCAAAGAGCCATAGACTAGATTTTGGAGTTAATGAAGGAATTCTGTGCATCCAGAGCATTGTCTGCGGGACAACGGTTTGAAGAGGAACGAAAAGACAACAAGAGAAATCAGAAATACTAGATCTGTTTTAGTTCTGTTATATCCTTCTTGCATGACCACAGACAAGCAATCTGAATGTGGATTATCAAAAGAGTTCAACTCACATTTACGCACCACCACAGCAGCATCAATGGTGATGATAACAGTAAAAATCTGCATCTCAGGCTGTTTTGAGAAACAGTATAAAATACCATAAAAATGGATGTGGCTGGGATTACCCAAGTATGCTTTGAAGAAGGAGGAAAGAAGGTGATCTGAGGCAGAATCTCAGAGATTTGAAGTCTCTCAAAAATGAGAAATTGCTAGAGAAAAAGGGGAAGACAGAGGAGATGAGAGACCTAAAAGCCAAGGGAGAATAAGATTTTAGCTATGTTGAAGTCACCTGAGAGATCAAGAAGGGTGAAATCTTTTACAATGATGAGAACACTAAGGTCATTCATTTTTTTTCTGTGGACTGCTAAGAGAGGTATCGGAAAGAGCCTAGGGTAGAAATGGAGAAAAGGACTTCAGGCGTTGACTGCAAGAAGCATATTCAATCAAGCTGATGGTGAAGAGGAGGAGAATGGGAGGGTGGGATGTTGGAGAAGCAGAGTGAAGATCATTTTTTTTCTTTTTCCTAAGGTAAGATTTACTGTGAAAGAAGTGCCAGAGGACACTAAGGTACTGAAGAGTAAGCTATAGGGAGATCATATAAAAGTTCACGTCAYGAAATGAAGCATCTGGGGCAGGTGGTGTGGTCAGAGAAGGAGAGCAGACAAGAAATGTTTGCAGATGAGAGAAAAGAGATACAGGTGAGGAAGATGGAAGAGAAGGCCAATAAAGAGGAAGAAAAAATTCAAACTAAACATTGATAATTTTCTTTAGAGAGGAATTGGCAAGATCAGGTATGGAGGTAGAAATGAAATGTGGGAAAGTAAAGGTGGCAAAATAGCCAGAGTCTCTTCCTTCCCTCCTCCCTTGGTCCCAGTATGCCGCTCAGCACATTGAATCCTCTTTTCCTACTATTCATAAAATCTCTCCCAACTGTGGCAGTTGCTGTGGCAGCATTAAGTATTTGAGGAAGACGGTGCTAAGCAATGTGGAAATGACAACTACCAGTGGATCTTGGACATATTGGTCTCCGTTTTGTAACACACTTGCACCGCTCCTGCTCTTGTTGTGCAAAGGACCATGTCAGTGGAAGGAAGGAAAACGAAGGCAAGGGGGAGGGCAGGAGAAGCAGATGAACCATTAAGACAGATGGGTTGTAGGAGAAGGGGAAGCATCAGAGTGTTTGGCTGAGTGCTGTGTTTGGCTAAGAGGAAGTAAAGTGAGTGGTCCTCTTCATGGGCGGGAGAAGTTATGAAGGAGCTACAAGTGCAATCAAAGTACAAGGAAACAACACATGAAGCTGCAAATCAAGAAGGTTATCAATACTGAGGATGAAGTCTAAGATGAAAAATTGTGATGAAAAGAAGCAAGAGAATCCAGAGCTAAAATTAGAGGGGAAGGCTGGTAGAGAGGAGATGGAGGGATAAGGAATGGCAACATGGACAGAGGGGAAAAGAAATATCATCTACAGTGCTGTGCAGAGGATAAAGAATGGGAAAGGGAAGGAGAAAGGGCTTAGAGGAGAATCCCAACTTTTCCTCCACAGCCAAAGCCAGGAAGGGGAGAGGAGGAAAGCCCTCTGTAAGTGAAGGCGGCTGCAGACAACAAGCAGAGACCTAGTCTTTGCGAGAGTGAGATCTTCACAGCTCCTGCTGGAAAATTGCAAAACCCTACTTCCTCAGTTCACAGAGCGCAAAGGAAGGGAGTGAGACAGGATCAACTTATCAGTGTCTGTGAAGAACTTAGATATAAGGTGATAGGAATGTTATATAAGGAAAGAAGGTAGATTATATTCCTAAATATCTCATTTCCAGAATCTAATTAACCATATTCACAGCAAAGCTGTGAGAGATCGAAGCACAGAAGGGAAGGTTTCAGGAGAGACTACTTTAAAATATACCTGCCAGGAGCCAGCTCTTAGAAAATAATTTTAATTTCCCCTGATCTTTTCTGGATAGAGTTCAAAAGCCTTTTAAATCTTGTTTTGGCTTTCTGCCTTCATAGCTGTTTATTTCCTATTATTTTTATCCARTTCAAACTTTGGGGGCTATTTCACTGAGCTGGTTCAAATTTGGCTGATACATCCCTTCTTTCTTAGAGTAATATCTTAAATGGCTGGAACTTCCTAATGGTATGAGCTTTTCTGTGATAAGTGAAAGAAAATGGCGATGCTGGCTGCTTACTAAGAGCCTGGTGCCAGACAAGACAGTCCAACCTTCAGACAACCTTCAAGCAGAGCTGACAGAAGACAGGACTTTCTGTCCTGCAGGTTTTTGCAACAGTTCCACATATATTTTCATCTAGAATCAAGACCAAAAAAAAAAAAAAAAATTGAAATTTCACATAGCAGTAAAGTTCTTAAAAAAAATTTTGTTGTAATTCAAATTTTCAAAATGTTTGCCTCTACTTAGTCACACATTTATTTTCGCAACTGCTTGAATGCCCACAGAGTCTCTTGCACTTCAGATGCCACTGCAGGCAAGGCCCTCCTGCTGGCCTCTGTCCCCTAGCACACCCAGTCCACTGGAGCCCAGGAGGCCCAGCAGTACRTCTGCTGTGGACGAGACCACACAACTACAGAGGAGAGGTTTTTCTAAGAAGTGTCGTGGTGGGGAATTGTTGGTACATCATAGTAGTTATGTGGAAGACCGAGGCTATTCGAGCAGACAAGGGCCTTCTAAACACAGCAAAATATTTTTCTGTAGGGGTTTGTGGAAACAATGTTTTTTGTAGGGGATCCTTCCTGAGCAGCTTCAACTCAGAGCTGTTTCTACCCAAGAAAGAGTACGCCTTCCCACATGGGCTCTGCTTGCTTCACCCGGCGTTGGGTGGTGGAGGYGGGCCTCGCGCTGGGGCCTCTGGGGCTCTGCGGTGCTGCTGAGCACCTGACTGATTTGACTTGCTTAAAGCCAGAATGGGAATTAGAAGTGACCGGGAAAAGAGAGTTGTGCCCTTCTGGGGTTTTTCTGCAGTGTATTCATGTCATTCAAGCCGACTGTGGGCAAGAAAAGAAGTAATGAAATGGTGAAGTCAGAAGACCCAAGTGGAGGGAAGCTGAGGAGAGAAAACACCTCAGGCAGGCAGTTTAAAACTCTGGTGTTTTTCTTCACACCTATTTATCTTTCAGTGCATTAACAATTTAGGTAAATGGCACCAGTGTCAAGGAGTTACCACCTCAGTCCCTGCAGTTGTGGAGACACAGGCACCACATACATTCTCAGTGGGCACATCTACATGMTTGATGATACTGAAACACTTATATCAATTATAAGTCCTGCTGGTTTTATTTTGGCTGAAGTCTGTGTAAAGGAACTTTCCTATTGGCACTGTGTAAGCTTATTGAAGCTGGTGAATTGATGTATAATGAACTGGAATGTTCATATCAACGTTATTCACACCAGCCTGCACTAGACCAGGAAGCAAAAGATGGCCAAGAGAGGGTTTCACAGTCAGCATAAGTTCATTGGAGATTGTCCTGCCATCAGAAAACATAGGCTTGCCCTCTGCAAGCAAGGGCATGACATGTGTTCAGGGCTGAGTGTCCCTTTGGTGGCAGGTTAATCTCAGACTGGCCTAAACYAGTCATGAAACCACAGCCTGCTTTCCTTGGTCT
Organism: Oceanodroma leucorhoa; assembly: GCA_030449065.1. Classification (NCBI taxonomy): domain Eukaryota; kingdom Metazoa; phylum Chordata; class Aves; order Procellariiformes; genus Oceanodroma; species Oceanodroma leucorhoa. Next base: position 6,093,885 of record JASVER010000016.1, read on the forward strand.
TTGGGTTTTACTGCATGGACAAGATCTGAGACCTGAGGTCCCCTGCTAAAGCCAAGCAGAACAAGATATGCTATTGGCAGTCTTTTTAAGGAAAAGAATGAGGAGAAAAACTGCCTCAGGGAAATACATGTCCCCTTGCTTTGTCTCATAGAACTGGCTAGAAATATCATTAGTGGATCATCTTTATGACAGGAACTTTCAGAAGCACCTCGGGAGCACAAGTCCCCTCACCAGGTCAAAGTGAGTTTCATACTGTGAGGCTGGCTGCAGGTGGTTTAATGAGTGTCAATAGTTTGGGAGAAGGCAGGATTTGTGTTTTCCCTCTTAAGCTCTGGCATAAAGGTTTGGTTTGGTTCAGTTCGGTTTTATCCAGACGACAACTAACGTGGTCAAGATACCTCACTGCTAAATCCTGTCTGGAGACAGCGAAGCCTGTGTTTAGTACGAGGCAGCCACAGGCCTTTCCTTTTTAAGCATAAAAAGCTGTGTCTCTTATCGTATGCAAGAATTATTCCACAATAAAAATACAGTGAAGACAAGGCTTTTAAGTTTTACCGGAGGAAAACTCACTGAAGTCAGCCTCACATGGGGTACAGGGCTGATCTTAGTGAATTTATCTTATGGCAAAACTAAAGCACGTTGCCTGTGCTGTGTTTTTACCTCTGGCTACACAAGCATATTGCCTGTCTGGGAGGGTAACAGAAAGCACCCATATAAAGACAGTTTAGGTGAAGCCAGCAGTCTCTCCTCGCTTATTTTMCGGCACAATAAGGCTGTCTTGGTCTCCGCCGGTATTTTTGCAGCAGGATTCTGAATTTCTGTTAATTAACCATTGGCAAAAACTACTTTTTTTGCCTGTAAATGTAGTCTCGGCGAAGCAGTGTTCCAGCTCAGGCAGAGGGTAGGAAAGCCTCCGCGAGGGGATTGCTGCTAAGACACACTTGTGCGTGCAGCACGTACATCTGCATTCTTAGACACATTAGCGTCAAAAACCCCAGCACACTGGGAACTTAGTGTGGGCTAAGCTCTAATGCTTGCTCTCTGTGCACTGCTGTTATCCTGTAATTTTGCCTCAGGACAGGCTTAGCCAAGCCTGCATACATTTATCCGTATGAATAGCAAGTATTTCACGGAAAGCAGGAAGCAAACCAGGTGGGCTTGCCGGCCAGGGAAGTCATGGTTGTATTTACAAGGAGTGAGTGCATATTGAGTGCCTCGCTCCATATTCCCTTGTTCCTTACACATCCAGCTGTTTTTTGCAAAGATGCTTTCCAGGGCCTGTTGCTTGAAGCCTGCATATGGGGGAGGCCTGGGGTGGTGGGCCACGCTGGTTTGGAGTATGCCAGCTTAGCTGCTGTTTGCCTGGTACTGCGGCTAAATGCACTTAGGAGCCTTCTCCCTCTTTCACCCCTCCGCTATTTTTTTTTCCCTTTTAGTCGAGGACAGAGGAGCCTTTGAAAGCTTTTGATAAACTTATGTAATTGGGTATGTTTTCCAAAGCACGGCTCTGTTCTTTCCGAGGGCTTAGCTAAGAACATTATTCCGATTCTTCTCTAGGCCTTCAAAAGTGCCGATCCTTTCAAACATGTGCAGTGTGAAGGATTACAAATTTGTTTTTCAAAGGACCCCAAATCCCTGCTGCTTTCATCAGTTCCCCTCCTTGTGCCCCCAGTTTTCCTTTCCCCCTGCCAGCCTCATAGCCCCAGTTCCAAGCCACAGGACGCTGACACTCCCTCTTCTCCTGTCCCTCCACCTCTCACTTTTTCATCTTCTTTTCAGCTCCCCCCCCTCCGCCCATACCCCCCAATATTTTTTATATGCAAACAAAAGTGCAGAGAAGCATTGCCATGGCAGCAATGCTGCAGTGGGCCCTCCCCTCCGTGTGGATGCGAGCTCTAAACTTTTAAAATAATGGCCTGAAAAGAACAGGAAGGGGACAGCTTGAGACAGAGAAAGAGAGTGAGGGAGAGCGCAAAAGCAATGAAAAGTGGGACAAAACCATTGGAAATGCATTCAGGCTGACATCACCACCCTTTCCCACAGTGGTCATTCACTTAGGAGGCTCCAGTGTCCATTCACTGTCTTAAAGCTAGCTTTCTAGAGCCCTGGGAGACCATCTTTCCCGGCCTGAATGCCTTTTTTGTTGTGAAACAGTGAACTGTTTCTGAAACCCTGCATAAAGGGCTGAGTAATTCACTGCAGTTGCCAGGAAGTCTGAGCCACTTGTGAGCTAACAATAGTTAACTTTATCTGCCGGCCCRAGCCCCCCTTCCAGCTGTAGGTCCCGAATTCTAATAAGGGCTTTACTCATGCCTCTGAGGTTATGGTAATATTTTATACATCTTTTTTCATTAAGACACAGTCATAGCTACTGTTGAGGCACCGGAGGCAAGTGCTGTCGATTGACGAGGGGGGGTGGGGAAAAGGGGGGAAAGAAGGAAAATAGCTTTTTATATCAGGCAGGCAGTTTGGCCATTTTACACTAGAAATATAAACTTGGTTTGGGGGAAACCGGGGAATGTAAATTTGTAAAAATCACATTAGAAACCCCACAGTCAAGCAAGACCTTATGATTGTTTTCTATCTGTGAAACAGCCTCAGCTTTTCATATTTTGGGGTTGTTGGTTTTATTTTTTGCTCTCCTTCTTCTCTGTCCCTGCACTGCAGGCATGATGGTGACAAGGAAGCAGGTGAATCATGAGGGAAGTAGATGAATTTGTTTGGGTTTCCCTTTTAATCTGGATTTGGATGCTSAGAAAAATTCTGCACAGTGACAGCAGAGCTGTGTATAAGTGGTGACAGAAAACAGTGATTCATACAACGGTCCTGCAACACCGATAACCATGGCGTGCCTTTGAAAGATGTGGATCATCGATTTTCTTCTTTACCTTCTGAACTAGTTGTTTTCCTGAGAACTACTGAAATCAAATTCAGTGCAAGAAAAGTTATAAATTATCCCTTTGTCCTCCAACGTTTTGGAAAAGAAAAAATTATATTGCTTATTCCTCACTTTTAAGCAAATGATCACTCTGAGTGGAATTTATTTCAGAGCATCGCTGTGAACATTCCTGTTCAAGGTAAAAGATGGCACAGCTTGAATAACTCTTCTGTGTTCGGCAGTGTTGGTGTACGTGTCTTGGTGTACATGTCTTGCTCGCTGTGCCTTGAGAAATAGCATTAGAAACGCCTGGATGAAAATAAAAGCACATCTTTCAAAGTTCCACTCAATACTTTATTAATGTTTATAAAAAGGGATTGAAAGATGCATACAGGTTTTGTAAAACTAAACCACAGAGATGTACTTGATATATTCCCCTAGCACAGCAATACTGTTTTCTTGATCTGTACTCATGACACCAACTGATGCCAGTGGGAGCTGCATATGTTGTGGATGAGGTCACTACAGGGTTGCTGCATAGTAAATAAGTTGCTTGGCTTCTTGGGTAAGTTCAAGTATTGAATCGCTTTCATATCTTCTCTCCAAGTGACCTTTACCAGGGGGGAATACCATGCTCTGATGGAGTGACAGATTTGAACTGGCCCTTTTCCTGTCTAACAGCAGTGACTTCTGAACTTCGCTGCGGGTTTGTCTTGACAAGAATGAAAAGCTGCTTTCAGAGGGTGGAGGCTCACAAGCTATGCATTGTGTGTGCACAGACATGGGCACACATATGTCCCCCCTCTCCCCAAATACTCTCTTTTCCCCTAATCCAGATGAACTGTGAGAGCAGAGTGAGATATCAGATGGCAGAGCCCACAGGTAGCAGGCAGAGGGGAGAGCGGGGATGYGGGAGAGCCGTTTTACAAAAGACAGTTATTAATCATGAACTAACTGTAAAGTCACCGAAGCTACCCCGGTGGCCCTGACTGAAAGCTCTGATCTGCTGCTAGTGTGACTTTCAGAGCTCTCTCGGCATGGACCGCTTCTGCTCTTGAGCTGAAACACGTGAGCTGAAGCTGACTGTGTTGTATTTTGACAACCYATTTAAATAAAATGAATTTATTTGCTAATCCTTTGGGGGGGAGGGAATATAAATTAGAGGGACTAAGAGCATAAAGTGGAGAGAAAAGGAATCCAGCTTTCTAATTTACAGTGACCTTTAGGATTCACCGTAAACCTTTACCACCCCCAAGTGAACATTTCATCTCATTCTGGAGATAAGTTTCAATTTCATGTAAAAAACCTGACTGGTTTTTTACATGTCCAAATGCAGACCAAGCTGTTTTGAAAGCCATGATCTGTGATGTGGACTTAAAATTTGTCCCTTAATATATTCTTTTGCCGCATGTGTCTGTATGATGTAATCACTGTCTAATCATCTTCTCCCTCTCAGAGCACCGTAAATACTCCAAGCAACCGTATGCCTCAACTAGATGGAGTATGATATCATTCTCTCACTCCATTGGGCTATCTACCCACTTAAATGTGCTATACTGAGGAATCACCATCAAATTTGGGCGTGATAGGATGCCAGGAAAAAAACCCAAACAAACGCAGAAAGGATTAAAAAAATACTGTCGCACTCCTGTATTTCAAACTGATTGGCAGGATTTCTTCTGGAGAAAGACACTGATTGACATTTTTTTCCTTTTTAGATAACCAGGTCAAACATTTTACACCCTGTGTTGTGAAACCTCAAAACCTCAGCTGCGGAGTTACCTGGGATGGAGCCTCTCCACGGCTTTTATATTTTACTTGTGCTTTCAACTTCCATAAAGCAGTCTTTGATCTTAGTGCCCTACTCAGCCCCTTTTGGCTGCTAATGCTCTGTCCTCTGCTTTTAGTGACTTCCTTTTTTTCTGTTTGTAAGCCTGGTCTCTCTTTCTTTCTGTTCTGGCAGACCTGTGTCTCACTCCCCGAGTTTTCATTATTTAGTGGGATTCTTTCACCTCTTCYGCCACCTGTGCTGTGTCTCGCTTGTTCTTGTTCACTCCCCCTTCAAAGGCTTCTTTGTTTCCAAGCCTCCCCTGTTGGACTTAGCTTTCTTTTTTATTAGAAAGTTCTGGCTCAGAAAGCCTCAGTCTCCTGTCAAGGACCACGTTAGCTTCTGGTAAGTATGTCCAACAGCCCTAGAGCTGCTCAGAGCTACCTTGGGATCCAAAACTCTGTGAAGAACAAATAGCTAACAGCACACAGCTCGCTCAGACAGTGCTCTGCTCTCCTCCTGACAGCCTGTCCTGGAAGCAGCGAGGTAAAAGATGCTCCATATTCATAGAGCAGGTTTGACTTGCCACGAGGCTCCTGCGTGAGATGATCAGACAGCTTTCCACCTATCTGTGTCATGAGGACAGCATGAAACCGCAGAAGGTGAGCTGTAAAAGCAGACTGTAACTTTGCTGGCCCAGTTCTTTCACTGGACAGCAATGGCTACCCAGGCTTTTCTGCATCTGGCTTAAGGGAGGTCTCTGCTGAACCAGAAACAGCAGGGGACCCTTAGCAATCGTATCTGACACTGAGGGCCACAGCATTCCTCCTCACTCTCTTCCTCATGCAAGGGCTGAGGAAAGGCAAGTGTTGTGAAAGCTGTAAGAGAGTTGTGTTCSTGTATAAAGGGATGTTTCCAGTTCTCAGCTAGGATCTCTATTACAAGATAAAATTGAGGAAGGAGAAAAGGCCCTTCCTCTTTTTACGTCTTTAGAGAGTAAATATTCTAAAATAAAACTGCAGAAGAGACAGCAAACCCGATGCAAGTCTCTGTTATACCCAGCATCAGCATACCAAAGTCACCAGCATGAACCGAACGTTTGGAGTTTGCCTGTTCATTAGCTGGACTGCTCCATTTTGACAGTGCATTGGTTCAGCACTGATGTAACACCTTCACAGTCAAACTCTGTCAGTCCAGTTTGAAAGACTTCACGCATTTCCTTCAGGTGGCCAGGCAAGCAAAGCAAAATGAAAGCTGCTGGTGGGTGAAAGGAATAAAAAAACAGGGTAAGAGAGTGTGATATTTCTCAGACTCACACTGAGAATGCTGCAGGAATCCTAAAGAACACATCCAAGCTGAAAGGAGAGAGGAATGTTTTTTGGCTGGAGTTGGTGCAAACAATTACTGTGCAAGCACTGAGGGCAGTCCTGCCTCTTTTTTTTAATGGCTCAGGGAATAGATTTGGCTGCAGGGTAACAGGAGGCAACTCCTTTTTTCTATTTTTTAATGCTTGCCTGTCTGTGTAACACAACCAAAAAACTTCATTTCTGCACTGGGAAATGCCACTTAAGAATTGAGCCATTGGTCCTTCATTCAGAAACCTGATGTTTGCCCAGCCATTAGAATCATAGAATCATAGAATCATTAAGGTTGGAAAAGACCTTTAAGATCATCGAGTCCAACCATCAACCCAACACCACCATGCCCACTAAACCATGTCCTGAAGCGCCACATCCACACGTTTTTTGAACACCTCCAGTGACGGTGACTCCACCACTTCCCTGGGCAGCCTGTTCCAATGCCTGACTACCCTTTCGGTGAAGAAATTTTTCCTAATATCCAATCTAAACCTCCCCTGGCGCAATTTGAGGCCATTTCCTCTCGTCCTATTGTTTGTTACTTGGGAGAAGAGACCAACACCCRCCTCGCTACAGCCTCCTTTCAGGTAGTTGTAGAGAGCGATAAGGTCTCCCCTCAGCCTCCTCTTCTCCAGGCTAAACAACCCCAGCTCCCTCAGCCGCTCCTCATAAGACCTGTGCTCCAGACCCTTCACCAGCCTCGTTGCCCTCCTCTGGACACGCTCCAGCACCTCAATGTCCTTCTTGTAGTGAGGGGCCCAAAACTGAACACAGTATTCGAGGTGCGGCCTCACCAGTGCCCAGTACAGGGGCACGATCACCTCCCTMCKCCTRCTGGCCACACTATTYCTSAYACAGGCCAGGATGCCRTTGGCCTTCTTGGCCACCTGGGCACACTGCCGGCTCATGTTCAGCCRGCTGTCGACCAGCACCCCCAGGTCCTTTTTCCGCTGGGCAGCTTTCCAGCCACTTTTCCCCAGGCCTGTAGCATTGCCTGGGGTTGTTGTGACCCAAGTGCAGGACCCGGCACTTGGCCTTGGCATTCTCTCGAGTCATTGTTGCCAGTGAAGTCTAATTTCAACTGCATATGTGTCTCTATCTTTTCTGAAGCAGGAAATATTAATCATTAAATCTGATTGGCCTCACTGCTGCTTACCCCAGGGCATCTTTTTTAGCTTATGAAAACTGGTGTCAGTTGACATTGTCATCCACATGGCTTGATGAGTAAGAGCCGAAGCTGAGCTATTTCCATTTTAACTAGACAATAAAGCAGAGAAGCTGATAAACGCTGAGGTACCRTAGATTTCAGCAGGGAGGTTTTATGAAATGAAGTTTTCTCATTGGCCTCATACCCATCCTATTACTGGAAATGGAGCTGCCTATGYTCATCCTTTTAATGTTTTTATTAAGAGATCTCATCAAAAGACAGGAGAAGACTGTGCAGCCAACTGAGAAAATTAAGGGGGAAAAGTCTTATTGTTATATAAATGTCCCTTCCTCCCACTTTCGCAGAGCTGTTCCTGATCCTTTCAAAGCAGTCTCCCTTCAAGAAAAGAAGATACTGTTAGCTCGAATCATACAAAGGAGAAATTACAACAGTTAGTCTTTTATGTTAATATTTTAGTCCATTAATGCCATTATTATTTCTCTAGCACAAACTGAATGCTAGGGGCTTTTCAGACAGCAAACTCCGTGTCCCAGTGTATGGTGTATGGGTGATCCATGCAAGAGGACGTGTGAGTCAGCATCTAACTGGATGGACCTGCCCCTGAGGAGATGGGCACTGGGATCCCAGCTCTGTGGCATGGGGATAAGCCAGACTAAATGCACTTTCCAAAGTTGCTCGGCACTGAGCTTTGAGGTACGAGGCCTATCTCAGAACGTTACTTTTCCTGCTGGTAAAAGAGAAGCCACTATGCTTTGTCGCTGTGTGTTTAGATTTCAGAAGGTGTCAGGAAATGCAACTTCCCATGTAGATAAGGACTACTTAGCATACTGGGACACGCTCTCATTAGAGGCATCCATGCACTGCTACAGCATGATACCTCAATAAATGCATTTCTTCCTCTGCCAGAACACTTTTTGATTTTCTGTACTCAGTTCCACAAACAAGCAGTGAAATTTCACCTGTATTTTTAACAAGTTTGTTCTATACCTCCTTATAAAAGTCCCTTTTTTCCTTTGAAGGATGGATATTTTAAATTAAACAGAGAGAAAAGGCAAGAGGCAAGCTGAAGGATAAGTGCATGGCTTACAATGCTTTGGATGAAGTTTATTGTAATTTCCTCCAATTTTTTCCCCTCCTGTGCTTCCTTGGAGAGAAGTTTGAATGGAAAGTCAGGCAGGGTTGATTCTTGATTTCTCTGGATACCACTTTAGAGGAGAATGCACTACATTTAATTGCCTAAGCAATTGCCTAAGCAGGCAATACTTTCTGCTCTCAATAGATAGGATTTTCTAAGCTGATGCACTCACCTGTCCTCTAACAAAGTTTCTGAAAACTGGAGATAAGAGGTTGGTCTAGTCCAGAGGGTCTCCTCCATTTTGGGTGGAAAGGCTGAGGTTACGCTTCTCCATAGGGTCACTGCCACATGTTCACACTTCAGAGAGACCACTCTGGTGATGAACAGAAGCAGCAGGTTAAAGGCTGCTGGGTAGAAAGGGCAAAGTAGCTGCATTTCTTCTGATCTTTCCCAGCTGCCCCCCTGTACATGCCAAAGCAGAGGTGACACAGGTGCAGCAGCAGGAGACTCCTCTTTGCTTTTTGAGGAGCATCAAGGCTGGTCCGGATGAGCTGGAAAGAGCTTTTCCATGTGACCTGCGGCCTCCCTTGGCTCCACAGACAAGAAAATGCTCAACAGTGATGTGCCTGAGTTTGGGTTTCACACAGCCCTTTCTGAAGCCATGTGCTTGCATGACATTGTACTTTAAAATACAACATTAAAGACCTTGCGACCCAAGGTCCTCTGTAGGGGGGACCGTGGGCAATCATCTCKCACCCCCATGCCAACTCCCCTCCGATTAGTTGCTCACATACTGGGGGATATGGGTCTGCGGCTCAGTGGCCCCRGACACATCACCTCTATATGCATCTAGGAGATACCGACATACAAACATACAGCCTCTGCCAGAGCTGAACACCTCTGAAGCCTCTGTGTGTATATTGCAATTCCAAGTTTGGTTTAGCTCAAACAAAGAAAAGGCCCAGCAAAGATGTTAGGTTTGGGACCCCTGCCTATAACTGAACCACATTATAGTTTTGGTCCAAGTATAACTCTACCATATTTCTGGCTGCAAACCTAATCCTCCTTTATATGTGGGTTGAAGCCTGTGTGCACACACAGGCAAATGCAGAGAGGTCTCTGGGGAAGGCAGTCAGTCAGGTGGGGAATCCTGCACATTGGGAGCCCACACTGAGCCCAGCTGATGAATAAATAAAGGAGTGCTGGCTTTCGACGGTGCCAATTTCTTAACCTTTGGGATCATTAATGACTTCTCCCTTCCACTGGAAAAAAAGCCAGCAGTTCCTGCATTTTTCTAAGACACAAGCAAAGCATTTAGCACCACAAATAAGCTCATAATTTGACAGGCAAAATGCCAGGAAAAGTGAAAGCAGATTTCTCCCTCCAAGGCCCTGAATATCTTAGTGATCCTTTACTTGTTTTTCAAATGCTATTTCCTTTTTGTTTAATCACAGGTTTGGGTCAAGACACTCTTCAAAACATCATGCCCTGTCCATGTGCATTTTCTTAACCTTACGGATGCTCACAGTTTCCTGCTTTGCCAGTCAAAACAAATGCAACACAGCAATGCCTACGCATGTCCAGAGCAGTCGCCGAGTAGCTTTCATTTTTAATTTACCTACAGATGGATGTACCATCCATCCATGTATTTTTTTCCTTATGTGCAAAGTCAGCATCCACAGAGTTGGCATAACAAGTATTCGAGAAGCTGTATGTGCTGTGAAACTCATCAAAARGAATTAGCTACAGTATGTGAACAATAACTGTGGATGGCAGGGCTACAAAAAGAGCTGAGGCTTATAAAGCCCATAGGCAGGCAGAATATTCAAGCCTCTTGAAAATGAAATAATGCTGTGTCTTCCCCAAGAGACTTCCAGCCAAGGAGCCCAATGGGTTTTCACAAGGGCTGGGGAAGCTGGTGGCACCCTTGGATAGGGTCTGCCTGCCCCTGGCCTCTTGTTGGAGAGGAGCCTCTAGGTGCTCTCTTGGGACTGATCTGAGAGGATGGGACTGTTCTCCTTCCCCTACCCGCTCTCTGAAGGACCAGGCTCCTCGGTCGCAGATGGCCATCCAGTCCTGCAGAAACATGATGCTTCGGCACAGTGGGTGTCCCACCACTCTCCTCATCGAGGAAGGTGGTTCAGGGAAGACAATAACGTAGCATGGGGCTTCGCTGCCTTTCTGTGGGGCTGCTGCCACTTCAGAGGAAGGTGGTAGCTGCATCAAGTCACAGTAAGTGAAATTCTGAGTATAGGGAAAAAGATCACTGTGAGAGTGGTTCAGCAAGGTTGTGGACTCCATCCTTCGAGACAGTCAAAACTCAGCTGGACAGGCCTAAGCAACCTGCTCTGAGTTTCAAGTTAGCCGTGCTTTGAGAGGGGGATTGGACCTCCAAGGGCCCATCCAGCCTAAACCGTGCCACAATTCTATGACAGGGAAGGACGAGATGAGCCTCTTTGCCCTTCTCTTACCAATATACACCTTTTGGATTGGCACTTGGCTGCTTTTCTGCTAGGAAGACAAGGTTTGAAGGTAACCCATCACTCCATATACACACCTGATTTTGAGAAGCTTACATCCTGGCAGCACTTTTCTGCAAATTTTTCAAAATGAAGTGACTTGTTGAAAATTGTGCATTACATTGGCAGCAGAGCGTGACTGTGCCCTGGTAGTCTGAGCACTAATGTTTTGTAGCCAGAGGAGGACATGCTCTTCCCCAGTCCCTCTGAGGAAAGGAAAAGAACATTTCTGTGGGCAGCCTCTGTGAGGAACCTGTCGCCATGGTGAAATGCCAGTTGTAATTATACTATGTGAACCTCCTGAAATCTACGTGTCAAGTGGCAAAAAATTAACCTTAAAATTAACCCCTACCAATAACATTAAAGGGAGAAGAATGACATATTTAATTTTGCTTAGTACTCAACAGGGAGAGAATGGACTCCAGCCTTGTTCATTAATATTTAATAAAAACTTTATTAATTTTCTTAAATAAAGGGTTTAATGTCTGACTTACACCTACTTCTTGGGTCCCAGTGGAACTTATCTTCTTTGTTATCAGCTTTTGCATTTGCTCTTGGGATCTTTTTTAAAAAAAAAATAATCTGTTTTTTCCTCCTCTTCTTCTTGACAATGAATCCTAGAGAAGTTAGCCAGACTGCAGGACAAAGACRTTGCTGCAGTCGGGACAGCTGTGAGAGCCACATGCTGGTTGAGTTGCACATAGACATGGACCTGTTTCTCYTGCAGTCCATAGCAGGCTGCTAAGGGGTTCAGCCCCTCAGGAGCCCCCCAAGCTGACTGTACGCCCCACTCAATGCAGAGAGGTAGCTAGCAGCACCGCACCGTAATTAATTCATTAATTAATCGTGCCGTGATGAGCTGCATGGATGAGGTGACTGCGGCAGGAGCGCTTTAAGGCTCTGGGAGTAAATACAAAACCAAGCCCTGCTGCCACGCCGGCACAGCCTCACGAAGAGAGCACCCACGCTGCGGCGAAGGCGGTCCGCTTTGGGCACCCCGGGGGGTGACCTGGGGATCTGGCTGCGCATCCCACCCCTCCGTGCGCAGAACTGAAGAGGAGGAGTGCCGGGAAGCCCCCCCCCAAAGCCAGCACTTCTTGCTGGCGTGAGGGGCCCGCCCTGCGCGCGGACCGCACCCCCCCCCGCCGCCCCGGAGCCGCCCGAAGAGGAGCGGCGGGGCCGGGGCTGCCCCCCCGCCCCGGTCCCTGGGCGCTGCCCCCCGCCGCGGCCCGGCGGCCAGGGCGGGCTGGCCGAAACAGGTGCGGTTTCCTGTTCCCCCAAAAGATCTTGTTGAAGTGAAAGAAAGCACCTCTTGGTGGGACAGCGGGGGTGGAGGCTGGGGGGAAGATTTTTTTTTGGATCGGTGCAATTTTTGCATTGCAGAAGAATTTGTAAATGGTTTCTTGCTGTTTTGGATTTTCTTTTTTCCCCTCCCCGAAGCTCTGAAATTTCCTGAGTTACGGAAAACACAGGTCCTTTCTCAGTTTTTCAGATCAGCAAGAAATTTGTGATCGTCTAAGATGAAATCGCTGTGACTTTTCCCTGGTTTTGTTTGTGATACATGCTACATACAGGGAATGCATTGTATGCACCTTCAGAGATGAAAGATGAAGTCGAGGGAATGGTTCCRGATTTGTCTGCATCTAACAGTGGTTAATTTGGCCAAAAGTCTGTGACAAGAGAAATCACAAATGATTTCTGAAGTTGATTGTATTATCCATCACACAGAAAAGGGAAACTACAGGCCCACTTTTCTTTCACAGGATATGATTAATTCCCATTGATTTAATCACTGCTGGTGTGTGTGCCAGGCAGGGACAGAGCAGGGGGAGGAGGGAGGACCCAATAGCAGAAAACCAAGCGTTACCTCTAATCCTAAATTTTCCTCACCGAAAGTCACTGAAAGGCCTGGGCTACAGGATAATGTTCATACACCTATTTTTTTCTGCCATAAACAGCAAAACAGTCAGGAGTCCAAGATTACGTCACTGCTCACAGTAAAGTGCTGCAAGTCTGGATTTGAGAGGCTAGTATCATGCTGCAGGGTCTCGACAAAGCAAACAAATCTGTGAAAATGGGAACGCTTTCCCTGTGACAGGAGTGCCACTGCCTACACAGCTATTGGCAGTTTGCAAAGCCTGTGTAATCGGTCATAACAGAAATATTTCTAGATGTAGCACATTTCTGCTGATTTCAGGATCGCCCTGCAAAGCAATATGACCATTCTCACAAATTCAGCTCTTGCATGTTCCCTGTTTCTTCTTGAGATCTCCTTTCTCCAAAAAAGAACAGTGTCTGTCAAGGACACCTAATCCCTCTTCCTTGCTCTCAGGGGATTCATTCATGTGGCAAGAAAGACCACAGCTTAGCCGAGTGAAAGTGGGCTGATGTTCTAATTTTGTTCTTCTACTTTCCTTTTGTTTTACAATTTATTTAGGATTAGAAACTTTCTTAGGAGATGTAATTCTTCTGAAATGCAGTTTCTGTCAAAAAAGGAGGGACAAGGGAAAATCTTAAAAAGTTTGAAACATCTTGTTTCAGCAGTCTTTAACAGAATAGTGCTTCAAAAAAGCCCATAAAAATGTTTTGTTTTGACATTATCCAAATGAAACTTTTTGACCTTTTGTTTCAAAATGGCATTTTTCATTTTAAAAGTGACCTAAACTAAAAGGAAACAAAGTTCAACAAGAGAACTAAACACCTGGAGAATGAAGTGTACATTTCATTTTGGGTTGAACAGTTTAGTCTGAATTACCCCATTGAGAAACCCGAAATAATTTGCTGTAAGCAGAATGATATTTCCCTGATTCGTTAACATAGGACAAAAATAGTAAAAACATCTCTTACAAGCCTCAGCTTTAAGCTGAACACGTGGTTGGACAAAGTGAGCATTTTTTTAATTTGATTTGCAGTGGCAGCAAAACCTTGAATGACAAAAGAGCTGCCTAAAATGCTTCTATTTCTCTGTTGAGTAGGAGCAGGTCGGTTGCAAAAACACAGCAGTAGCAAACCCAACCTGGTACTTTTTGGTGATGTGAGAACTACAGCTGCAGATCATAAAGTGATAGTGAAAAAAATCAGGCTGACGGTCAGCTCTGAAACGGGCCAGCTGCAACTAAATTTCAGAGCTGAAAGGTGCTCCCAGCTCCTTTGAATTGTTATAGTCCCTCACCTAACCACAGCCCTAAGACCTTTAATTTTGTCGCTGAAGCCCCATGGCACTGACCCGGCCGCCCCAAACAGCTTCCTTGGAGCTCTTCCCACATCCCCCTCAGCGTTGTGGCTGCTGCCCATGTGCACTGAGCTTGGAGGCTAAAAATTGCCCCCAGTTATGAATGCTACCACATAGCAGGAGCATTTCTTTCTCCCTACGAAATCCCTCTGTCTGGATTCTGTTACTGTCCCGCCTCGGCTAGCACATGCCGTCTGGGATTAACCAGCCTGTGAAACTAAAACCTGCCAGGGGCCAGTGTGAGCCCGATTCTGCCCCTGGACCGGAGCCCTCCTTGAGGGCAGGTGGGAGACTCAGCCGTGTTTTTCTCAGGTGCCTCCTCTGGGGTTTGCTCTCTCAGATGGGTCGGCGTCTGTTTTACTTCCCAGCTTCAGGGATAGTCCAGGCTTGGCAAGAGGACCACCCCTTCCCAGTCCCCATAGTGCCTTCCCCTTTGTGCTCTGTTTTGAGCAGCACCCCATTTGAGCTCTGTTTTAGTTCCCCTGCTTAGTGCTGTCGCCCAAAACCACCTTTCACATGAGGGTTTTCCTCCTTCTTTCCTCTAGGAAGCCTTTCAAATCTTTGAGGGGATGGGAAGTGGCTTGGTGAGGCCCCTGCCAGCAGTACGTGGATAGAGCAGGGGACAAGCATGTAGGAAACTTAACTCTATATAGGCTATACCATCCAGATACTTTTGCTGTCATCCTTACACTGTAAATCCAGTGCAATCTTACCAGCATGAGTAGAGCTTCCTTTTTAATCTGTGCATGAGGTCAACATTTGACTTAGAGTCTGTCCTTGCCATTGTGCGCATATATATATTTATAAAAATACCTATATGGATACGTATAAATTAGTGAAGTTCAGCAAGTCTGTGAAATTAAGAACACTAATGTCCCTGTAGTAGCTTGAAAAAATAAGTGACGCAAGGCTTAGCCCTTTCGTGCTACCCTTTCGTGTTGCAACTCCTTCTGCAAATAGGGTGTCAGGGGGGACTGGGAGACATAAGAAGTTTGTCATGAGGCATGGAGCCCTTCACCCTTGGTTCTCTGGTTCAGATGTGACTCTGTGCAACAGTGCCTGAAACTTGCAGCCATCAAGAGCAGTTTGTTATTTGTGTTGTTTCTACCTCCGTTCCAGTGGACAGAGACCTCTCAGAAACTGCCAGCCCCTTCATTCTGAGCTGAGGTTCCCATTGGAAAAATGGCTGTGAATAGAACAGGTGAAAGACTGTATTTCTTTCTTTCTCCTTGTTCAGGGCCAAGGTAGACTGGCATGKCACCGAGGGCATAGCTGCACTTCCCCTGCCCTACGCAACAAGGGCTTCGGGACCCTGAATAAACTTGCAGGATGTTTCATGGGTGCTATCGCTGGGCGTATAAAAGAGCAGTTTATTACAGCAGAAGCTCTGCTGATAGTACGGTGCCCACAGTGCACTTACAAGGATGGCTGGATTATTAAGGGATGTAAAAAGAGCCTTTTAGAAGTGTCACTCCTACACACCAGGGTACAGCAGGAGGTGCACAGCAGTGGTCTGTGTGTCACTCACAGCGGGGATTGCTGGCACAATGGCTTCTGGTTTTGCTGCCTGTTCAGTATTATTTGTTTTATGTTGATACTGTCGATGCACTTAAAGAGATTATATATTTTTCCTATGGCATAAACAACATGACTTGCATTTTGCAAGGAGAGTAATGGTAATGAGAAGTCAGGCTTCAAGGGGGAATGATGGTAAGGTTGACAGCAAGGAGAAATAAATCTTGTATGCTCAAATTGGTCTGAGCTGACTGCCATTTCCTTAAATAAATTAATAAAGTCAAGTCCCTATGTTCTTACCTTATGGGGAGGGGGAGAAGAGGGAATGGGCTGAGACYTCACAGCGGGCAGCGTTTTTAGTAGCTGATCTCTTACCATTAGCACGAATCCAGCTTCAAACAAGACACAAGTTTGGTGGTTCTCCTCAGGCCGATGTCAAATCTTTGCCCTCCTTTTTCCATCCCCTGCCTTGACGCAGGCAGAGCTAGACATGATCACAGAGACGGAGGATGATGTAAGAACTCCTCTGAAGCCAGCTCGGCTTAAAAGGTCACTTTGGGAGCAGCTCTGGCCCTTCTCCTCCTACTCCACGTCACCCCTCCCATCCCCCGCTCAAGTGCATAGCCATGAACTAGATTGAAACGGGAAGGGGCAATCATACTMTTAATAACTCTGAATTGCTGCCCCCTGAAAGGTGCTGAGCATTCGTTTGTCCTTTGTTCCCAGGGAACAACATACTGTACCTTACAGCCATTTGTTGTTTGGGGTTATTTTTTCCCACCCAAATAGAGAACATTGGCAGCTGAGCCGCTGTATGAGGATAGCATTAAAATGTGTAATGCACCATAAATAAACAGAAATAGACAGCCAGGAAGCTGTGGTAATCACTGCTTTGATGTACCATGAATTATGATGTGTGTATATATGTGAGTGTGCAGGGGGGTTAAGGGCTTCATGTTTCTGGCTGTGCTTGTTTTGACTCAGCTGCTGTTGCTCTGGGAAGAGAGCGAACCCAGCCTGCCATTTACATATCTCCACCTTCGCACTGACAGCTGTGGTCCCTTGACTCAGAGGAAAAGGATCTCAGCCTCCACCGCCTGTTCTCTTGGAGTCCCTCCCTCCTCCTCCTCCTTGTCCCCTCTGCCCCCATAGCAAGGCAGAAGAGGGAATCCTGGCCATCTCCCAGGGACCCGGTCACTCCTCCTGCCACCTAGGGAGGATCCTGTAACAGCCTGGGCTTCAACATCGCCTTCAGAAGTAGATGATTTTTGTTTCTTGGGTCTACATTAGGCTGTTGGTTTTTTTCCCTGCTGACTTGACACTGCTACCGGGATAGTGAAAGCAGCAATGGACGTGTTAGAGTGGGCAGGTGAGGTTATTAAGAAGTTGGCGTCATGTTTCCCTCAAGGTACTGAACATTAAAAAGGTGGCTGTTGAATCCTAGCGCTCTGAGATCAGTAAGATACCCATAGTAGGTGGAAAGAGAGGAAAGGCAGCAGAAAAAAATGTAGCATGGGTGTCTCCTCATTGATGACCTCCTATCGGCATCCCAGGGACTCCTTTAGCTGGCACAGCAAGCTGCTTGTTCGAAATAATCTCCTGCCCGTCCCTGCTACAGCAGCAAGACAGCTTATTAAAACAGCCTAGCTTTCGTTTTGTGCTCTTTGCATTAATGTTTTACCTGGAGCCAGTAGTCTCCCTCTGAGAAACTTGTTTGGTCTGAATAGCCACAGATGAGTCTAACAGTGCTTAAGTGCTGCTCGGGTTCAATGAATTCTCTGACCTTATGATAATTTAGGTGTCACAGGGCACCAATAAATGCCAAAAACTGTCTTCCAGCCTGTAACTAGCTGCATAACCACTGCAGAGCGCTGCGGTGCTCCGCCTGCCTGCGAGGCCCATTAATGAACGGTGAGCAGCAGAGTCCCTCCAGGCCCGCGCCCGTACCTGCTCTCTGGGGGTCCCCGGCCGGAGAGGGGCCGCAGCCCTCAGCTGCACGTTAGCCCACCTGCCTTGTTCAGCTCCGGGCTCTGCTCTCAACCCTGGAGTGAAAACAGCAACTAAATGGTTCATTCTTCTCGTACAAGAAGCGTCATCTCCTAGCTGGGGGGAGGCAGAGAAAGCACAGGGCTTGGCTCTGCTGACAAGCAGTTGTCTCAAACAGGGCAAAGGTTTAAGAACCCAGAACCGGGGGCACTTAAACATTTACAAATTTTTCAGTCAAGTCAGTGAAGTCTGGCTGGCTTAGATAGTCATAATTAACTGCTGAGAATGGGTAGAGATTTCTTGAAACTGTGATATATTGACACAACCAAAGTCCAAGCACAAACTATGCAAGTGATGGAGTGATTTTAGCTAGACAGTTTCAATGGGAATTTGGTGCTTAAATATCTCCGAGCGTCTGGAGCTATATTTTTCCTGTTGTTGTCACTTAACACAGTTACTTTTTATTTTACTATCATTTTAGCGAAGAGGGAAGGTTTGCATTGAAGTCTTTCTACATATAGCGACTGCAATGCATAAAAGCAGCAGGCAGCCCTGCTATTTTTCCCCAAGGAATAAAGATGCACCTTGGTGGAGCTGAGTTAAGGCTGTAACAAATCTCTTCCTGACTCAGCAAGGAACTGAAGGATGCGCTTAACTTTATTCACAAGCTTTAAAAAGTTTGTGAAACAGCCGAAGCCTTGCTACTGCACGGCATAGCTGCACACTAATAGATGCATTAGAAAACGCTGTCACAGCGCACATATATTGCCACACATGGTAATTACTCAAATTGCAAGACAATTATCATTCCAATACTGAAATAGCTGGCTTGCACTTGCTTCACAAATGCTAGAAACACCTTCCTCATTCAGACCTAGCAGGCCTAATTCTGTATTATGTGGCAGCTCCATTGCCCTCCAGCAACACAAAAGGCCTAAAGAGTCCAGAAATAGCCTCTGGGGAGCAATCTCCGATGTAAGGTGTTCATCCCGGCCCATCTGCTGACATACCACAGCACCTCAACGCTAGCTCACTCCGACTGTCTCATAAACCTCTGCCCGGGGCCCTTGTTGGGAAGGGGCCATGTGTTTGACATGTGCAAGCAGAGCGCACTGCCTGGCAGTTACTCAATAGCAGCTTATGGTCCTAGGGGCTAAATTAAACTCAGTTCAGTAGACAATAATTCATGAAGCACCCCTTCCCTTCTCCCCCTCCTAGCCCCAAAATACTATCTCCTCCTCCCCTCCTGCTCGCTGGCTATCCCCCTTGTTAGCCCTTCTCCCTGCAGAGAGGTCGAGCTGGAGCAGGGGAGACAGTGCAGGACCTGGCAGGGAGCCAGCAATGATGTATTTTGGAGTTGGTGATGAGCAGGAGAGGGAAGGCAAAAGCAGGCTGTGGCTCCTTCATCTCAGTGAGCAGCTCCCTGCGAAGAGTGGCAGGACGAACCCCAGGAAGCCCATGGTGTGCCAGGCCCTGTTTCTGGAGAGAGCATAGTAAAGTGGCATGTCTCTGTCTTCATCCCGAGGTGCCAGCTCAAGGTGAATGGGCAGAGGGTCTTGGGCAAGGGGTGGGACTCCTTGTCTTGCAGAGCTACAACCTCTCCCTGCCTTTTGCTCAAAACAGAAACTCTCTCCTGCCTGCTTTTTCAAGTTCTCTATGGCTCTGTCCTCCAGCGGGAATGGAGCTGATGGGTCTCCCCACCATGGGGCCACGGTGGCCCTGGGCTTTCCAACCCTGCTGCTGAAGTGCAGAGCAGAAGGTTGCCCCACTGTCCACCTGCCAAGCACCAATAGTTCAGACACTGGGTACCCTCTTCTACTCTTCCTTCTTTTGGATGTTGCTCTCAGCATAAATCACACTTCTGTTGTGCACAATATTTTCAAAACTGTTACACTCCTGCAAAAATTATATAAACATGAGAAATGTCAACTGTCCTCATCTCGAGATTACCTTTCGCTTTTTGTAAAGACCAATCTTGTTAAAATAACAATACAAAATGGCTTCTCCTAGGTCATATCTCTTTTTTGTTAGCTTTAGGGACTCAAACCACCCAATAAGACCATGAGGGTTTTTAACACTCTTTCTTGATCAGAGGAAAAAATAAGTATTAAACTTCAAATGAACATAAGGGGATTCTGCAATGCAAGAGTTATTTGTCAATGCAAGCCTGACTGTAACAAATAATTCTGCTAATTTCTGTAAGTATGTAAAGCATACTTAAACCAGCCCAAATGTCGGTATATCCAGACTTCTGAGAGTTTTTGATTTCCTTTGCATTGCAGAAGAAAAATAGGTTTATTTTTTTTTAATGAAAAATCATTGACACTTCAGTTCTCCCCAGCTAAAGTTAACGGAGGGTTTGTCATTGTCTTAAATGAAGTCAGAATCACACCATTGCAGTCCTGTTTAGTGTCATAAAATTGTCAAGCTGCCAGTTTCCTGTTGGCTTGTTAATGGCTTTTTTTATGATATTTAAAGCACATAAATTATTTGTATAGTTATTTATTCTACTTTGCAATTAATTGCAGTCATTGGAATATATTTTATCTTACACTGGGGTTTTATTTTACATGCTGAGGCCATTATATTTTCATTTTTTATGGTATTTGAGAGCTTTGCATTTGTCCAAAAGATGTAAGTATGCCAGTGAATGACTGGATGCAAATTCAGTGTTCTGCTTTCAGACAGTTTATGACATTCAGTCAGTGTCTTTGCTGAGTAGAGGTTTACATTTTAAGGTGTTTTTTTTTTTTGGTAAAGCTTCTGACACATTATTGCCGGGATTTCAGGTAAATCCGGTATTATAACACTCCACATTTTTTGTTCATATTTGCTGGTTTTTTATTTTCAAGGAATAACAAGAATGAAATGTGTATATAAAACCATGGTACATCATAAAACATGTCACATTTGCTCAAAGATACTACTAGCATGAAAATATTAGTAGTCATAAATCCATCTCCAAGAAAAATGACTATATTTCTCTGCATTCAACCAGCTGTTCATTAAATGGAAAGATACTTTCTCTAAATTGTCTAAGTTTTAAGGTCATGTATCTCCTTTTAATGGCTCAGTCTTTGAAGGAGCATTCTTCCAGTTGTTAAACTAGCTCTCAACATAAAGTCTTTTCTACTGTTTATGTGCATGAGGATGAAATTTGTATTCACACAGAGAGCTAAAATAAGACTTATATCCTTTTTCTCCTGAAGATGTGTTCTCCCACCTTTAAGATGCTAATGCTCTTGAGGTGTGGAAGTGTGTGTGAGCCACAGAAATCACCAAAGCAGCCAAAACTGCCGATTTTTGGTATCCTTCTATCCTTTATATTTAACAGTCTTCATTGAGGTCCTGACCTTGACAGGAGGTTGGCCATATTTACTGTGAATATCTGAAACTAGGAAAGCTAGAGAACATGGAAAGTAAGATGTGCTACTACTTGAGTAACTGCTTATAATGTATGGACAGAAATAGAGCATCACAAGGAAGGTCAGTGTGGGGGAGCTCTACTAGAGGTCCTATGGGATGGAGTGACTGACCTTACTATTATGGCAATACCAATGGCATTGCACTCCTTGCTCCACTGTGCAAAGAGCTGTACCTCCACCTAATCAAGGACAACTCACCTGATAGAACTGAAAGCTAAACTTTTAAGCTTTCATTATTTGTGTCCCTTTTAAAATATCCTCACTTTTACTAATAGGAGCCTGCCAAGAGTAAGCTTGCTCTCCCTTAGCTATCATTGGCCATCCCTTAACAARTAGTCACTTGTGGATGTCCATGAGCCTGCAAAACATGCTCTGAAAACCCAAGCCAAAACCAAAGCAGAGAGAGTGCAGGGCAGTAAAGTGTGGACACATGGCCTGGTTTGATAAAGCCTCCAGAGAATCTAGAAGACAGCTCAGAGCTGAAGCCAGATCTTTCAAGTCTCATCCCATGCTTTCATCTTAAAAACAATTTTCTTCTCAGTTTCCAAGAAATGTGTATCCAGGTAGCAAATTCTGGATACTTTGTTCAGGATCAGTGGGGGGATTTAGCCAACAGTAGTCAGCTCGAAAAGAAACTCTCCACCAAAACAAAGTTATATGCAGTTCAGGTGTGGACTAGTTTTGATAATTCCTATATGCCTTTCACTCTCTGGTCAATATGACTCAAAATTAATGGCATGCAATGGGTCGTGCTGAATTCTGTTAATCTGAGAGCAGTTACTGTGATCATGAATAGATACCAATAGTGTCTAAAGTGTTTATACTGATGCAGGTGACACAGATGTGAAAACACTCCTAGTTCTGGCTGTCAGTGTCCTAGCTATAATCAATCTAGTGTCTGGGTTTAAATTCCATAAGCAATGTGGGAGTTTTCATGGTATTTTTATAATAAATATGATTGAGTGACAATTTACACACAGAAGTGAGATTAGTATTTATTCAGGAACACATTTCTATTTAGTAGTTTTTAAATGAACACATAAATTAATAGATAAGCTTGTTAACAACCCTGAAATATAATTAGTTTGTTGATGTAAATTGTTACTCAGCAGGAAATTCAAGTCTGCAAAATAGCTGCACAGTTTTAGTTGCTGACAGTCACAGTGCCTTAAATAAGTTATTTCCACAAGTTCCATGAAGCAGCTTATAGATGCTTTTATTTCATTTCATTATTTTATATCACTCTGATGGTAACATTTGTTCTTCTTTCATAAAACACCTTCTCTCAGACACCAGACATCTGGGAAAATCTGAAAACAGAAACTCCTCAAAAGCAGCCACTCATCATAGGGTTAAAATTCAGAGAAGACAATAATAAACTTTGTTGAAAAATTCTTGACTCCAAGCTTTGGCAGGCAGAAAGAGGAATTTCTATATAATAAAGCAAGTTTAGCCATGTGACAGCAACTGATGTCTGAATGCTGTAGCAAATGGATGCTCTCTGAGTTATAGAAATTAAAGGTCAGCCATTCAAACACCAGTTATTTTATTTGACTTACATAATTAGTGGCCATTACCACCCATTTCAGCTGACTGCTAAATGTTTATTTACTTTTGCTTCGTGTCCCCAGAGCAGCACAAAACAGTCTCAGCACACTGATGTGTCTAGCAGCAAAAAACACCTACGCTGTAATTAGAGGTGTCATTGCAACAAGGGCAGAGACACCTCTGGTGCGGTTAGCCTGGGTACCACTAGAAGGATGCTCTGCAGTACGGTCCTTAGTGCATAACAGCTCATCATTTTTAGGCAGATCTGTCCAATTTATCCTGAACTCCCAGCACCACAGTGTGCTGCTGCCGCTGCCCAAGCTGGTTTGCTCAGTACTGGTGCAAATATGTCTGATCCTGCTGAAATCACGACTCTTGCCTTTGTGAACATGCCCACGGAAACAGGGGTGCACCAACCCTCCCTTTTTAAAATGCTCATGCAAGATTTGCAGAGTTTGTGTGGTGGAGACCGCTTGTGAAGGAAGTTCTCTGTCAATAGAAAGAGCAAAAAATAGAGGCAGAAGCGCAAGGGCAGGAACTGCAGCCTCACCTATGCTCGGGGGAGCGCAGTGGCTTCCCAGCTGTCCGTGCTAGCTCACTCTCTGACTTACCTACTGAGAGCATGGCTGTGCAGATCCTTGTTCGTGAAGACAGTTCAATTGCCTTAAATGAGACTGCTTGCATACAGGGTGGGATTTTCATGATACAGTCAGCTAAACTTTAGGAATTGAATGGGATCTAAAGTCGTGTGACATAGATACAGTCAAATGTCCAATGGATGAAACGATGTGAACTCAAGTGCTACACTTGGCTGGTGAGAACTTTCTGTGAGGATGGAAGGGCAAGGCATACAAATAGCTTGTTCTTTAGTAAAACAATTATTTATTATTTATTCTTTTTATTTCATTGCCAGTAGAAGATAAGGTGAAATAAATGATTCAGCTCATCTTCCCTTATCACTGCAATCCTTTATTGGGCTCACTAGTGATATAATTTGTGCTTGTTTCTCCATTTACTACAATTGCCCTGTGTCAGAATTTTAGGCTATACCTTGCTGACTAATTCGGATAGCTGGAAATAATACAAGGAGGATGTTTTTAAAGTAAATTATTACACGAAAAAAAGAAGATTTTCTATCGCCATGATGGTGTTTGCAAAGGGGATCTAAATTTTCTTTCAATGAATACCTGAACTGCTTAAATCCTCTCACCGCTATGAATATTCATGAATACAAGAATCAGGGTTACCTTTCCTGCCACCCCAAAAGACAAACATATTGATAAGGCAATATGAAATAGAAAAGCAGTTTTGACTTGAGAATTTCTCCCCTTAGTCAAACACATGCAGAAAAGCAGCTATGAAAATAACTTAAATAATAAGCTTAATAAGTTTAACTTAATAAGCTTCAATGCCAGGGTCATACCTGTGCCTGGTGCTAGAGGGATGGTGTTTGAGGATGACAGATGAACATGCTGGTCTCTTCTGGCCTTAAAAATCTATGAAATCAGGTGTCTCAGCTCTGGAAAAGTGCAGCTGTTTTCTCTGAGGCAGCCAGAGCTACAGAAAAGCATGTCAGACCAAGTCCTTTCAGGGCACCTTGAAGGGCCTCGAGGGAACTGTGGTAACACCACAGTAGTTCAGTCAATGGGAGTATTGCTAACATGACACTTGCAGAGTTCAAAGTGGCCTGTCAAGGCAACACAAGGAGAAGCAGTACTGGGTATTTTGTGAAAATTTCCTTCCCTAGCTGCTGCTGGCAAGAGTCCTATGGGCTGGGTAATGGGTTCGGCTGTGAAGATTCAAGGTGAGCAGCTGCCCGTGGGCACGTTAGTGTTTACTCTTGTTTGCATCTGAATTTGTTGCACTGAAAAATCTGGAGATGCATCCAAAACTCAGCCTCCCAGGCCTGGCACCAAAGACATGACGAGGAGGGGGCAGTCGGCATGATGCGGGGGTGAGTCGTCCAGCCACGTGGTGGGGACAAGAGGCTGTGTGGCTCCTGTCCCAGGCTCTGGACTGACAGCAAGGACCTCCTGGCAGAAACAGTGGCTGACCACCTCCTTCCTCCTGGCGGGCCACACATTTGCAGACATTATCCCCAAACGACAGGAGATGGGCTGGGCCAGCTGAAATTTGGCCAGTTCAGGTGATACGCCACTTTGCTGCTGCAGAGCTCATTATGAACCTTACAGCCCTTTCTGGACCTAGGAGATAAACAAGGGAATTCGTTAAATGCGTTGGCTTATTTAGGGTGACTTACCTACCTTCAAGAGTTAGTGTACTTCATTTGCTGCCCGTCACAGGTAATTTTAGATGATTAAGGATATGAGAGCTACCAGTTTTCCAGATATTAGGTAATGCCACTGTCCTTGTGTCTTAGCTTAATTTTTTTAGGTTGGTAAGTGACTTCATATTTACAGCGACATACAGTATTTTTAACCCTTTTTTTTGCAGCTGAGTTGTCAAAGACATAGGAAAGGTATTTTATTTCCAAGGACAGTACACAGTAAATTTCAAATCTTAGTTCTCCTCCAGTAGCAGTAAGGTCTCTGGAGTATGAGGTACAAATCCTGGCATCAATAAATAGCTAGTTCTTGAAGTAACTAATCCAAAACCCCCAAAAGGAGAAAAAAATTATATTTTCTCTGAAGCAGTTCATGGGTGCTGGGTCAAACTGTAAATATTTACATCATCTGAGCAGGACTGAAAACATGAAAAAAGTTAATGGTGATCATATTTAAGTTATAAAAATGGAAAACTACATGAAAGTGAAGAGAAATAGTTAAAAGGACTGGGCAAAAGAATTAAATGCTTTGGAGAAGTATCCTTTATTAGAACCTGAAAGTCAGTATATCACACGTATTTTAAAAAAAAAAAAAAAAAAAAAAAAAAGATTTTGAAAAAATCCAGCATGTTTAAACAACAGAATAGAGAAGGCTATTAGCAGTAAAATACTCATCCATTTGAATGTGGAAATACTGTCCAAATAAGGAAAATAAAAGACAAGTTAAACTCTTCCTGTTGAACGTAAAACTCTAACGAGGCAAGCCAAAAAAAGATTTTGAAGAGCAACTTCCTACAGGCATAAAAGTGACTAATAAGAACTTTCTCAGAAACAGGAAGCCTGTTGGAAAGTCAATGGGCTGAGAGATGATTAAGGTGCAAATTGGATACTCCAGGAAGCCAGGGCCATGGCGAGAAAGCTAAACGAATGATTTGCATCAATGTTCTCTTCAGAAGAGGTCACAGAGGTTTCCACACCTGAACCATTCTTTACAGGGACAAGCCTGAAGAGCAGTCTCAAATCGAACTGTCAACAGAGGAGATTTTCAGAGCAATTCAATAAAATGAACAGTAGCAAATCTCAAGGACCAGGTAGCATTCAACCAAGCATTCTAAAGAAGCTAAAATATGAGACTGCTAAACTACTAATTTCTGAAATCACTCTTGAAAGCAGAGAAATAGAAAGTGGCAAATGTGATACTATTAAAAAAAAAAGTTTAAAAAGCAGAGCTGAAAAACTACTGACCAGTAAAATTGATTTCTGTACCAGACAAATTGGTACAAATCATAGAAAATAGAATTGGTAAACACATCATTTTGTAGAGAGAAAACATGCCTCACAAATCCATTAGCATCCTTTGAAGGAGTTAGTGAGAATCAGGCTAAGGGCATGCTGCCTGATATATAGTGGACTTGGGTTTTCAAAAAGCGATTCACATCACCAAAGGGTCTTAAAGAAATTAAATGGTCATGGGATAAAAGGGAGGTCCTCTCACATGGTTTAATACATGGCTAGAAGAAAAGAAACAAAGATTAGGGATAAACTGCCATCCTTACACAATGGAGGAGTGGGGCCTGGTTGAATCCCACATGGTCCCTGCTGGGACCCATGCTGTTCTGAATTAGACTTGATACAGAAATGGGGATGGAGCCAGGCTATGCTCCAACTCCGTAGCTTTCAACTGTTGCCTTTGATCAGGAAAACAATTTAATTTGAGTACAGATTGAACAGCTCGGTGCATAGGCCTTTATGACCAGGAGATCGTTGCCAGGCTTGTGTTGTTGAGATATTGTAGGTTGGCAAGCAGGCTTGAAGAGAAAGGAAGAAACTCTTTCTTAGGTTGGGAGCTGCAGTAATGGCAGGCATTGGGGAATATGTCACGTATGCCTCAGACTTGACAGAGCTGGCAGATATTCCTCGTGTGTATGTCAAGCAAATTAAATGCTAATATTGACCCACCATCAGCAAGACATTTGTTGTCTGAAGATGAGAGAAAAGAAACAATCTGCCAATCTGTAGGCCAAGATGTCAGAATTATGGTACTACAGCAAGGAGCAACTTTTCACTGTTGAAACCTCAGATTTTCCCAAATTGTCACACTTAAGCAGTTTTATTATCCTCTTGTATGAGTCGAAGCTCTCTTTATGTTAAATTTGGCAATCCAAGAAATCTAGGTAACTTTTTACTGTAGGTATATGGAGATAATTGAGCGTCAGAAGCTAATCATACCTGGTCACAAGTAGAAATGGTTTTCTCTGCTTTAGTTAAAGAGTGAGCCTTCTCAGACACTCCCAAACCTCAACCCATGAGAGCCTTAGGGAAAAGACAACCTTTGTATTGGCGGGTATGCATCTATGTATGTTCTTTCTTTGATATTAAATAACTGTAACATTTCTCCTTTAGAGATGTTATGGCCCCATTAAATGAGAAGTTTCAAAACATCTCTTTCAAATAAACTGCACAATAACTGTTGCATACAGTGATCATAACTCTGCACTAAGTATCTGTTCACAAAGTGTGTTGATGATACTTAGGGTTATATTTCTAAGTCTTTTGCTTGCATAACAGCTGTTTGGAGGCATAGTAGTTAGCATGATTATGTAATTTTTACTTCCAAGTGGATACGTAACAGCCTAACAGCAAGTCTCTTGTGTAAGAATTGCCTGTATCTCACTTTCAATGGAGCCGTGAGTAAAGGACAGGTAAATAAACATTTGTATGGTTTGGTGTAGGTTGCATACATATACACTCTCATGCCCTCATACACRCTGCACATCTTGGGGGGGGTAGGGTGTAGAGTATATGGCAGGTACTGCATACCTGCATTGGGTAATCTGCCTGGGAAAACTCCTGTGTGGGGAAATAATGATTTACAGAAGTGAGATTAGTGAAACTCCCAAGAAACCACAGCACAAAACTGTCATAATAGCTAAAAAAATCTAGTTTCCCACTCTTACCATGATGGTGAAGTTAATGAAATTGATGAAATTAATGATTGTCCCATTGTGCTGTTTGGCACTGCTTCGTGCTTTGTGTAATAACAGGCACCGCCATCAAATTGCTCCAAGCTCTGGTGAGAGCAAATCAGTTCACATCAGTTGACATGAACAGTGCTATGACAGGTTACACCATCTGAAATGTGGAGTTAATGTGCAAGGCAATGCCAATCTGGTCTGACAGTGGTTTATAGTGATAGTGAGCAGCTGTCAACAAGGACACAAGTGCATGGAGACAGAAAGCCTGGAACATCCACCAGGATTCTTCTTTTACTTATTCTCATTTTGCACAGATTCAGTGAAATTGCTTGCATTTGCAAGGATACCAGGACAGAATTAGGTCAAGTAGCACAATTTTGTCCCTGGAGTACTTCCATTGAAATGGGTAGAATGATACCCTCTTCTTTCAGGGCTAAATTCAGCCCATTATTGTTTCTGATGCATTTTGCATAAAATGAATTAATCAGTTGACAGGTTCAGAATAGGAAGAGAAAAAAAATATAAATCTGTTTCATGATGTTCCTGAGCCATAGCTTGCTTGAGGCAGAGAGAAACTTCTGGGAAGTCTCTCTATATCTTTGCCTTGTTCCTATAGTCTTCTGGAGGTACCTGTTGTCAGTCACTGTTGATAGCACGATGCTGGAGGAGCTGAAATTTGGGTTGAGCTGTTAAGACCATTCCTGTATGTACGACGAAAGGGCAAACCCCCCACATTTCTGCATCAAAACTAGGGTACAAAACCCATGTAATTTCATCCAGTTCTGCTTACATTTCTGAGAGATTAGGGAACTACAAAACTGGCTAAAGCAAACAGCTGCCTGAACTGACATCACATCACTGAATTTTTCACCAGTCGTCTTCTCTTAATATATTTGTTAATTCCTGTCCCAGCAAGACTACAAATGAAGCTCAGCCCACCAGTGGAAAATGAGAATAAGCATTGACTTAGTAGAAGATAGACTGCATCTAGGGAACAGAACATTTCTTCTGCTTGGACAATGCCCTTACCATCTGTGGGATGAGGTGAACAGATAATAAGTACAAATCTTTGTTAATGTAGCCATAAAGTTTTACAGTTAAAAATGAAAAGGTCAAGCAGTGCAAAAATCAAGGTTTCTCTAGCAATCTTTAACTTGGCTGCATTCCACAGCTGGAGTATTTTCTTTTTTTTTCTTTGTTAAATGTGTCATGTAATATATTCCTCTTTGATGCTAAATGTGTATGATAAGTATACAGGGCATGAATTGTGGTAGAGAGAACTGTTGCCATGGGAACTTTAACTTTTGCATTTGCCAAGTTTGAATCTCTAATAGTGCAATCATAAGATTGCAATGGGGGGTGTGTCACATCCCTCTGACCCATCCCTTTGGAGGAATCCCTTCCTACGTACCTCCCTGCCAGCTTCATGCTTTCACACATCTGACCACCAGCAGGTCCCTACACCGGGGTGGGGAAACACTGGACTGATCTTCTGCCAGGGTGATTTCTCAGAGAGGCCACTGAGGTCCCTCCTGATCCTGCACACTTCCAGGTGAGCCTACAGGGGCTTGCAGGCAGGATCAGATCTGGCCTGTGTTGCTTTGTTCAACAAGTTCATTAACACAAGTGTTTAGCAGTACTTATCAGTTCTTTGGCAATTCCAGATGCATTTTCCCTTAGCCACTCACAGCTACAGAGCTACAGAGCTACAAAGCATCATCTTTTATGTTGTGTAGAGCCAGGATGTTTATTGTATGGTAACTTCTACTGGACCCAACCAGAACCAGGAACCCTACTCCACAGGCACGAACAAAGTTATTTGTTCCCTGAGCGTTAACATCTGCAGCTTCCTAGAGAAATACACTACACAGAAGCGTTCTTCTTTAGGGCCCTTTCCTAACCTAGTCCTAAAATGGGAATTGCTGCCTTGCTGAAATTCTGATGTATTAGTGTTTGTTTACTCCCAAATAGACCTTAAAACCTGAAATATCAAGTGCATGAAATAGAACTGCAGAATGAAACATCTGCTTGGAGATAGCAAAACTGCTCGTTTTGTCAGCCTCTGAAGAGGCTCATTACCGTGTGGGAATTTTAGCTGATACCCTGTATTTTTTACTTTCCTGTGGCCCAGAATCTCTGGCTGAAATATAGCTCCTGAGGGATCTCAGTTCCTAGCGGGGAGAAGCCCAAACTCCATGTCCATTGCCTACTCCTGTGAGCTTCTTCTGAAGGAAGATCCAAGCAGAAGTGATATAGGAATACAGTCCACTGGGGAAATGCCCAGCCACTGTTGAGACATTTTGATACAGGCTGGTGAGGTAGCCTGGATGCCTCCACAACTTCTGTGGGTATAAACCGCTTTGTTCTCACCAGTTTTCTGTCCAGTGATTTTTCTCCAGTTATTTTTCATAGCATTAAATTCAGAAGAAAGACAGAAAGGGAGAGAAAGAAACAGAGAGAGAGAGAGAAAGAGAGAGAGAGAGAAAGAGAGAAAGAGAGAAAGAGAGAAAGAAAGAAAGAAAGAAAGAAAGAGAGAGAGAAAGGAAGAAAGGAAGAAAGGAAGAAAGGAAGAAAGGAAGAAAGAAAGAAAGAAGGAAAGAAAGAAAGAAAGGAAGGAAGGAAGGAAAGAAGGAAAGGAAGGAAGGAAAGGAAGGAAAGAAGAAAGAAAGAAAAAGAGAAAGGAAAGGAAGGAAGGAAGGAAGAAAGAAAGAAAGGAAGAAAGAAAGAAAGAAAGAAAGAAAGGAAGAAAGAAAGGAAGAAAGAAAGAAAGAAAGAAAGAAAGGAAGAAAGAAAGAAAGAAAGAAAGAAAGAAAGGAAGAAAGGAAGAAAGGAAGAAAGAAAGGAAGAAAGAAAGGAAGAAAGAAAGAAAGGAAGGAAGAAAGAAAGAAAGAAAGAAAGGAAGA
>JASVER010000016.1:6125201-6368057 GCA_030449065.1 Oceanodroma leucorhoa
AAAGAAAGAAAGAAAGAAAGAAAGAAAAGAAAGAAAGAAAGAAAGAAAGAAAGAAAGAAAGAAAGAAAGAAAGAAAGAAAGAAAGAAAATAAAGAAAAGAAAGAAAGAAAGAAAGAAAGAAAGAAAGAAAGAAAGAAAGAAAGAAAGAAAGAAAGAAAGAAAAGAAAGAAAAGAAAGAAAGAAAGAAAGAAAGTTAGTTCTGCCTCTCCTCCAAAACACACAAAATGCTAAAAGGAAAGTGACAGTCAACAGGAGTTGAAAGGTAGCTCCCCAAGCAGCAACCTTGTGTGCCATCACTTGATGAACAAAGTGTTTATTCTTTCTTTCTCTTGGGATGATCACCCATGCCAAATATTCTGGCACGTTCCTGAGCCTGCTGTCCAAACGATATTCACTTACTAACAGGGACGTTTGTCTCTGGGTAATGCTCTAAGTTATACCGCTGGGGTTTGCAGGGCATGAGAATTTTCAGTGCTGGAAAGAGCATAAAAGGCCACCTCCTTTCTCTGCGGGCAAGCAGAGACTCTGCATTCTCTCCATGTAGGCTCTTCTTTGTCTTTAGTCCAGAGATTGTCTTAGATCCAAGTCAACCAAACAAAAGCTGATTATCTCACCTTTAAATAGAGGGATTACGGCAGAGAAGTTGAAGCTGGGTAACTGATCTCCCACTTGAGCAGCTGAGGGGGATAACCCTTCAGATGAAACAAATTTGAAGGAAGAAGGGAAAAAAAATTGCCAAGCTGAAGATTAATGCAGAGCCATAGCTCCAAGCATCATGGCTGACATTTGACTCATCATTCATAGTTATTTGTATCTATATAAAAAGGGAGCACAAATAAATAGCAATTTTAATTCCCTCTGCAGTAGCAAACCAGCTTTTCCTCTAAAAAGGTTCACCATAAGGGAAACTTTCTTGAGAATCATTAAAAAAAAGAAATCAGTTAGTACTGATGTCAGTACTAACATCTCTCTTCTGTTCCCACAGCCCTACAACAAATTTTCTGTTTTTCTGTTAGCGACATACATTTCCTCCTACTTATGGTGGATACCTTGGAACTAAATAGGCTACAATTTAATTCCTGGAATTATCCTCCCTAGAACAACCCTACAACTGTTCTAGGAATACTGTAGAACAGGTCCCAAATTAGTACAAAGAGATGCTCAGCAGGACTCAGATGTTACATGTGTGCAAAGGCAATTTTAAGCAACCCTTTAATTTCCCCAGTCCTTGTCTGCTTATGCCAGTTCCCCYGGCACAAGCTAAAGTATCCTGAAAAATATCTTTCATCTTTACTGGTGAAACACAAGGCGAGAGCACTGATGGCAGCCTGGGCTTGCTGAGGGAGATTTGGTGGCTCCTGGGACTCCCTGAGGCCCAGGCATGTGTAGCCCTTCCCTCTGTCTGACTGTATCCTTGCCGCAGCCTCTGCTGGGGGAGTTTATGAGTTATCTCAGCATTAGTGTGCTCACGAAGGACTTTCCTATGATGGTACAATCTTCCTTAACCGCTATGTTGCTTTGAGCTAGCAGAGAGATGGAGGCTAGTCTTTTTACTTCAAAGTAGAATAACACTGAAATCAGCTTTCTGGCATGACCACACTGGCACTGTTTTGACTCTGAAATGTGTATATTGGTAAAGTTCCTACGATCAAGAGTCCTGGCAGTAAGAGAAACCAGACACTACAGGAGCTTGTTTCTGTTCTCTATCTAACCCACAGTATGTAATGCTTGGAAAGGTAACTGCTGAAGACAACTTTTTCACTAGAGCAACACATGTGGAAATGGGCCTGATTCTGCTTTAAGCTGGTGCAATTTCAAGGAGATAATCCTGATTTATACTTAGGTAACTGAGAGGAGAATCAGATCCATTATATCCCTAAGAGCACTCATATTATAAAAGGGCTAGAGTTTTAAACTGTCATTTCAGCCAAGACAAATAGATTTTCTTGTCACCCATCCTCACAGCCCATGACAGCTCTTGTAGATGGATTTTTGAGCTGGAGGAGGATAGGAACAAGCTAGGAAAACACCACAGAGTGTCTTTTTGGCATTTTACCTTTTTCTCTGGTCTTCTTTATATCATCATAATCTAGATAAGAAACAGCAGCGCACGGTATGAGTAGCATTTTGGTGTCATGCAGGCTACTGAAGAAGTGGAAGATACAGCTTAGTTCAAATGCCAGACGTGCATCAGCAAGATTAATTTACAGTGAAGTCAGAAATCTGAGTAGGTTTGAATTATGCTCCTCCATAGTACAAAAAATAAAATTACACTATGAAAATTGATGTGGCATAGTGCAGAGGTGAAAGAAGAAACCAGTTTCATTTTACTTTAAGGATAGCATTGGAGTCTAGTATCAAGCCAAGCTAGTACGAATACCTAACACTGGCGTTAGAAGAGAAAGATATTTATCTTCCCAAGTCAGGCCAAATTCTCCTTTTCTTTAATTACTCTGGGGAACTACGGATTTACACCTGAACCGATAAAAGTAGGATGAACTCCTTTTCAGCACACGAGAAGAGAAGAGACACAGATCACTCTGCAAAGCAGAAGGAAAGATTGCAAAGTAATTTTCACCACCAGAACATATTTTCCCCTCCAGTATGAAGCAGTGGGGAACAGCAATCAAAATTGATTGTTCCAGTTAAAATTTTGCGTCACGATGTTACCGAAAAAGTAGCATGATGAGCTCAGCTTTTCTGACAACGTGTTGCAGTAAATAAAGACAGGAGCCTGTTAAGATTAAAGAGTTCTTTGGCACATCATACATTTTCTTGATTCACTGTGCATCATTAAACTTGCTTTTTTTATGATGCTTTGTTTATTTCATGGACAAGCCATTAAATTCAAATTACATCTTGAAGGAAATTTACTTCATTGGGGTCTTACTGTGGAAACCTCTTATTATCTGTATTTGTATTTCTAATGTGGATGAATGGGTCAGATCTTAACAGAAGGTCAGACGGGTGAGATAGTTGTAGACATATCAATAGCACTACACTTTTTTGCTTTAGCAGTTCCACTTCTACCTTTTCTGTGCAGAATCTTCAAATATTTATATAGATATGTAAATCAGGGTGATAAAAATGATAGAAAACCATTTTTTTTTCCTCCAGCTCCTAAGCCGTAATTTTAATGTTTTATTGCTGATTACGGTGATGTTAAATAGTCAGTAAAACAAGTATATCTGCATCACACAGTGTATAAACAGCATTTCAGATGACTGTCTAAGATGTTTAAAATTTTCCAGTTGCATGATATTTAAAATTGTACCCTTCCTTAGAAATCCCTTTCCTTCTTCGGCTGCTCAGTGGTAATGAATTTTATGAGTAAAGGGCTAGAGCTGTGTAATCAAATTCATTATACTGAAGTAGAAAGGCTTTATTTGCCATTAATTTGGAAAGAAATTGTGTCACTAAGTCTCTCCCTTCATTGAAAGATAAGCATTTTGTAACATTTAATAAAGTGCAAAGGTGAGTGCTCAGTTGAAGGTCTTGTGCAATTTTTGAAAGTCTTATAAACACAATCATAGTTTCTCTGATCAGTTTCTGACTTGTGCCCTGTGAGAATCCTCCGTCTTCCCCTTCCGCCCTTAGGTTAGGATTTGCCTTATGCAAATAGCACAGCAAATACGCCTAGCTGAAAAATGAAATGAGGTTTTATATTTTTTTGACAACAGTGTTTCTAGCTGGACCTCATTCAAAGCCTTACTGGGTTTTGAGAAACCAGTGACAAAAATGGTTTCTGATTCATGGCCACTCTTCATTACCTTTCAAAACCTTTGTGCTTGTAAGCTCTGCTGTTTCTGGCTACTTTATTGTTTACTACATACGGATGCCATTATGCAAGGTGCTGATCTTCTTCAACGTGGACAGAAGGRGTCTAGCGTCTTGGAAGGTGTGCACAGCACCTTGCAGGATCATGTCCAAGCCCTAGAAACTGTCTTACTTCTGCTTACACACAGACCATTGACGCTGAGTGATCTTCTGATAATGCTAAGATTTAATTTTAACTTGCCTGTCATTTTTATTTATTTTAATGTTTTGCTCTTTGCTGGAAGCACAGTAAGATTCTGCATTATAAAGATAAACCTTTCTCTACCATTACATTACATTACTGTGTCAGGAAGAAAGAGCATTCTAAGATTCATCAAACTGTTGAACAGGACTGCAGGTGGATTAATTATTGCATTTGATACATACCAGGAGGTCAACTCAGCCTCAGCAAGTCAGGGCCTCTGGGAGAGACCCAGAGTTATCTGTGCTTCTCATGCAAAGATGTTCTGGAGATCAGCTGCAGGAGACCTCATAGTCATTTGGGAAGAAAAAGTAAAAAAGCATTCACTGCCTTAACTAGTAGATTCCTCTGGCAAATTATGGAAATACATGAGTAACTGTCAGCCCAGAATGTTGATAAACATAGTAGTTCTTGAGATAGTCACTGGTTTTCATTCTGGTAAAGAAAGCCATGCATATATTCTCCTAACCATATTAAAACAATACCCATGTTATAGTCACAGATGCCAGTTTCCCCCTTACCCATAGAATAGTGCCTCTCCTTGGAATCAGTCTGGTGTATCCCAAGTAGCATATTAGCAGCAGGAGCACAATTACTGTCCTATAGTGGTTAAAACCACTATAAAAAGAGGATTCTCCACTGAGTTTCAATTCTTCCCCTCACATTCCTTTTACACGAGATGCACTTCAAGCTAGGAGCTGATAGTAAGCCTGTCTTTCACAGTACAGAAGATCAAGAGCATATAGTCTGTGGAGCGTGTCTCATACTTACTGCATGTAGGCCAGGACAACACTGCAGAAAAGGCATCTTAAATCTCTGCAGTCAGGCAGTTTCTCATTTTCGTGATGTTCCTAGACTCCACCTACATGAATGATGAGATCCTTGGTCCATTGGTTCAGTGAGAGCTTCATCAGTGCCTTTCCTTGTAACATCCTCATCTGCTCCAGAGGTCGGCTCTTCCACATCTACTGACAGACCAGGATTCTCCCTTGACACAAGTTGAGGTATTTGCACCAACCCTGATGTGCTTGTAAGGAGATTGATGGTGACACCCCCATCAGAACTAGATCCTGTAGAAATTATTCTTCTGACAAAGTTTCACATGCCTGAAATCTTGTCAATGTGGCCAATAAAGAAGAAGTTTGGTTCTGTTGGGCACATCCTTGTAATAAATAAGCTGTCTCAGTGGGATTCCTGCCTCCATTCAGCTTCCCAAACCACAGAGGTAAAACGATAACCAACCTGCAGATCTGTATATGTTTTGTTCAACACTGTGAATAAATAAGAGTTCTTGGCACTTCTCGGAAGTATACAGGGCAAACATTTCTCTTTTGGAGAAAGACAGAATTACAGTATATATACTGAGATCGTTTTTCTCAGGACTCAGGAAGACATTTCACTGTTGATCACACTTCGTAAACTGGAAGTGTTCATCTAAAACAGTTCACCATGAGGAAGACGGCATTGTGCGTCATGCTCTACTGAGTCTTCTGCCTAAAGGTCTGTCTATATTTCTCAGTCATCTGCCACAGCATCCTATAGGGCATCTGCATAGTACAATGCTTCCCTGAATGTTGTTACTCAAGCTATATTCAGCATCAACAATACATGTACTTCTTCAGTAAAGAAACCAGGCCATACAGGGTTGTATGTTATGGTCACTGCATAAATGCTGCCAGGCCTTGGAATTCTCTCCATTTCAGCACCTGTGGAAGATTTCCATGAAGAAAACCTGTGCAGTGTGCGGTTACAGGCACTTGGACAACTAACTTCTGTGAAAATCAATGGGTTTGACATCTGAATGTTTTTAAAATTCTAGTCCTTGACATCTACTGCTCTGAAGACATGAAATGTTCTCCAGGGAAGAACAGTTGTCTCCACATCCTCCAGAGACTTGACCGTAACTTGTGACATTTGTCCAGTCCTTTGAGAGTCTTGGCAACTCCTCAGAGGTAGCTCTGTGTCAAGGTAAGCACGTGCTCAGGCACATTTGGAAAGAGAGCCTGTGGTTTAGTGTTTTGATCATTTTAAATTATGATGTTCTGAGTGAAGAACAGCTGAAACGCAGGCAAAACAATAAACCTTACTGCAGTGTATTTGGCTTCATGGTAACAAGATCCTCTCTGGTCTGTTGGTATCTATATGATACAAATAACCTCCAGGTGCCTGGCAGTCTGCTTAGCAAATATGTTGTAATCAGTACTGAAGAATTAGGTTAGTTTGTAAACCATGCAATTATTTATTTCTTTGTCTGTGTTTTAATAAGATTGCAGCTGTTTTCTTATTCCCTATGGGTTTTCTTTTTATTATTGCCACCATGAAGTCTACACTGTAGTGCTGACTGGATAGTTAGTTCAGTATTGGCATGCCAGTACCAGCTGGGCTGCTGTGCTTGTTGTGTTTCATCTCATCAGGCCTCATCCTTGTGTCTGGTCAAGGACTGGTAGGGGACAGAGTGAATTCTTCTAACGGAGACAGTCAGGGAATAGGCTTGTTGTTGTCCTCCTCTCCAGTAATTTAGCCCATCTCCAATCTCAGTAATGGCATTACTTTCTTTCCTTGCTTCTCCGCTATCACTAGCAGGCCTGACTCCCCTCTCTGGCACATCAGACATGTTCCATCAGGTGCCACAAAGTGACACTGGCACTGATCTGCGATATCACACCAGAGAGTCAGCTCTCCTGCTCCCCCTGAGATTCATTGGGATGCTCCTTTTTTTCATAAAATCCTAATTTGTATTCCTTCATAAGGCCATCTTCTAGTATACGCATTTCAGTAAAATCACCAAATCTCAGAGTCTTAGAGAAGCGTGTTAGAAAAATCGTAATGGCTTGTTTCTTGCTGTTAGATTTTCCAAATGTGCTTAATTTCCTTTTCCAGCACCCAGAATGCACATCTTATTTTACTACTAACTGTTAGTCAGAAATGAGCTTTGTTTAATTCATTGGGCTTTTTGCAAAATGTTATATTTATACTAGACTCTTTTATGATATTTATACTATGGCATAAATATTTTTGCAAGTGTACTATAAAACAGATTGCATCTCCCCCTCACTGTGACTTCAGAGAAAGTTTTCTATATTTTTCTGAATGTACTGGTGTCTTCCTATTGTTTCTGAGGCCACTGGTTCCAGACATAGTTACTCATAGACACAGACTCACACACTTGCAGATGCAGTCRTATAGAAGATGATCATACAGATAGTCATCTTTCAAAGAACACAATCTGCATTTGGGAGCCTGGATTAAAGGGCCTTTCATGGAGATTTAAAACCTAAACAAAGCATAAGGAATAATTAATCAAAATAAAAATGAATAGAAAACCCTTATGAATTGGTGAAATTTCTGAAAAATATTCCTTATCCAAGTCAAAATTAGAAATTAAAATCTTTTTTATTTTTGAATGTCTCTCATTCAGAAAAATAATACTGATGGAAATGTCTTGATTTTGAAAGTATACGTTTTGATTTAGAACTGCTAAAGTCTTATTAGAGAAAATTAACTAAAAAGTCAACACTCTCCCAGAAATAACGGTCTCAAATGTCCACAGCGTGAAAGAGTCCTAGAAGCCCATAGACTGCATTCCTGTTTGGGGCCTCAGAGATTTCAGACACTATTGTCCATAGTAGGTAGGAGTTAAGCAGTCTGGAGCCCATCACTCATCTCAAAATTAATTCATCTGGTTGGTTCATAAATACTGGCACATGGTTGAAAAACTACTGAGGTATCCAGACAAGAGTAAGCAGTATTACCTTGAAGGGTCAGTCTGAAGGGAGATGACTAAAGCACAACAGCGGGAATGTTTTAGGGCCAATCTTACACCCTAATCCTCTAGAGAGTTGGGGTCTAATTTATTACCTTCTTTTATGTATGTGACAGTAGAGAGGGTAAATGAAATGCATTAACAAAATTTGCAGATGGTAATAAATTGGGAGGCACCAGAGAGGAGGCAGAAATCCTACAAAAGGGCCAGAGATTAGAAACATGATCACGAGAAAAAAAYGAGATTAGGAAAACGCAAACTAGTAGATATGAGCAAAATCAACCRACGCACAGATACTGTAAAGCAAAGAGATAGCTGAAAGCTTTTCATTGGCCTTTGTTGTTTCTTCTGCAGAATCTTGAAGTGTGGGGTTTTTTTTCTTTTTCTAGGGATTCTTGTCAAACAAAGACAGCACCACCAGACCCACATGTCCTGGCTGGCCTACTTACTACTGCTGCTAGAATAAGCATGTGTTCTAGGAACAATTTCCTATGCAATATCTATTTAAAATGATGTGCCAGCCACACTAGGTGGGCACATTTGATGGATGCAATTAGTATGTCATTCTGTAGTGTTTTACAGGGGTTTGAGGTGTATAAATGGTTGTTAGGCATCAGAAAAAATATTCTCTGTTAAAGCGACTATGGAATGTTAAAACTTTTTTCAGAGTTTGATTCAAAGACCACCAACGTCACTAGGAGTCTCAGTGTTACTTGCGAGATTTGGATTTGGCTCTCCAGGCTTTTTTTCCCCTCTATCTGCTTGGCTGTGAATTCAACAAAACTGTGTGTCATTTGCATCGGGAAGGCTATTCTCACAGCTAGAAAACTTTTCTATTAAAAAAGATGGAGCTTGGAAGAGGAGGAGAAGCTGGTCTAGAGAACAAAGCAAATTCTGCACTTTTTGTGGAGTTTTCAGCAGCGCAGTGCACGTATCCCTTTTGTTAGAGTGCCAAATGTGAGGTCTATTACACAAAGCAGGACACAGCCCTCTGCTCTCCTTTCCCAGAGGTAGTTACTTGTAGTGTATGGCACTTCCTTATTTTCTTGGAAGCCCTGGCTGTATATGAAAAGCAAACTCCAGACCATTTCTTTAGTGTACAAGGCAAGTGTGTGAGTAACCTGGCAGCGCTAAATTTGGAGACACCAGTGGAAGGTCTTGATTTCATATGAAAGAGGATCAAGCTGAAGTGATCCAATGCTAATTGCTGTAATAGTGTGCAAAACTTACCTTGAAATTTCTCTGTAATGCCATTTTGTTCCATCAACTAAAATAAAGTTATCATGAACTCTTACAGCCATCTGTGGTGTATTTTGTGATGACTGTGCAGCATTGGTATGTATCCCCAGAATGTGAGAAGTATAATAATTAATAGGCCTGATTCCACACTACTGAAGTACCTAGGAGGCTTTCCATTAGCTTTAATGAGAGCTGAAACATGCCTTAGCTGAGTTATATGGGGAAGGAGAAGCTTTCTAAATTATGTATTTCTCTAGCTCTGCAAAAGGTTCTTTGGTGGTCATTGTCTATTCTGGGTGGAATGCACATTTCCAGCCAGAAACAAAAGGACTGCTCATCCCACCTGACAAAGCATGTTGGCAAGATAAGGAGACAATAAAATAAACTCCAACCTCGCCAGCTCTCAGGCTATTTGTTCCGCAAAGGCCAGAAAAAAAAGGACATGGTTTGTGATATGGCCAAAGGCTTAATAACTTAAAACTCCTGCAGTCTCAAAGGCCTTGAAGGAGAATAAATGCCATACTCAGGGATGCCTACTCTTTCAGCAGTTCCCTGCTTTTGTAGCAAAGGAGCTCCAGCCCAAAGGGATCAGTTAATCATAACTGGGGGCACGCGATCCCTCAGGCTGTTGAAACCAGGGATAAAAGCAACAGTAGACTCCACAGCGGGTTATCAGGCAGAATTATAGCAACCATATCTCCAGGCAACAGAGGTGCAGATAGTAATAGGAAAGTCTGATGGAAAAGAGAAGAGCTGTGTCTCCTCCTCACACAGAAACTAAAATAGATTTCTTGGACAATGTCCAGGAGGAGAAGCCCAGATTCTCAACACACACCTAAATTCTCCATCTGCCTCACCAACAGCAGTTGCGCTCCCTCAGTGAGCAGCAGGGATGGAAACTCTGGCAGGACTTCTCCCTGCCTCTGCTCAGCTCACCAAGGTTGCCTCAGTCTCTTCCAGACTCTTTTGCGAATAGCCAGCTCTGCTGCAAGCCTCAAGTGTGTCTAGACATTGGCTAATCCCTTCTCTTGTGCCAGCTGGGTGACATCAGCATACTGAATATTGCTACAAATCTCTGCACGAGCCAGGTCTCCCGGCATGCATATCGTGTGCCTTTCCCATGCTACTTTGCTGAAATCACTGCAGAGAGAGGAACACTGCCAACGGCTACCTGTTAGGGTGTCTCTGGAGCATGAAGGTGACAGCTTCAGAGAGCAACTCTGGCCATCAGTGGTGAACTCTCCAAATCAGTGATCAAACCTCATGGTCATTGCTATCCCCCTCGAGGAACCACTGTGGATTCTGTTTCTTTGTCTGTACTTAGCAGGAGTTAATCCTGCTGTTCCAGATGTATTTATATCACTGTATTAATTGCCTTTTGAGGCTTATAACCTTTGATCACGTGCAGGTAAACCTGAGGATTCAGGAAGTTGCTACCTGCCACAACGGTAACTTCAGCGATCTCCTGCCACCTGGCTGATTGTTTACCACTACACAAGGCTGTCAGCATCAAACGGTCACTCTGCTGAGCACTGCCTTCCTAAAAGCTATTCTAAGTTCAGTGGCATTCTCAGTCTCTATTATGTATAAAAGGAACAAGGGAGCTTGTCAGAATAAAGCCATTTTGTGCATGCTCAGAAATACCTTTAATTGTTGCATGGCACTTAAATACTTACAAAATCTTGAGATCAATAGATTGATCTCACTGAGTCATCTGCCTCCCACCTAT
Source organism: Oceanodroma leucorhoa (assembly GCA_030449065.1). Lineage (NCBI taxonomy): Eukaryota > Metazoa > Chordata > Aves > Procellariiformes > Oceanodroma > Oceanodroma leucorhoa. The sequence goes on from JASVER010000016.1 coordinate 6,135,951, forward strand.
TCAAATGTTCATGCTCAGCATTGTAATTATCTCAGCACCTTTAAATTGGCTGTTAGGAGTATCAGAATACCAAAATGATGGCTGCACCCCTTTTTCTAAATAAGGCTGTTCTGGCCCTCTTTGCTGTGGCAAAGCACAGGGAGAATGCTGCAGAGGGGGAATATTTGGGGATGAGGCCATGGACTTTCACAGGAATGGAGTGGGTCTCTGCCCTGTTGCTGAACCGGTAAAAATTATCTTATTTTCCAGGGGACAATGTTCATGTGCGACTTGCAGTACTTGTACGTTACACAAGAAAACAGAACTTGTCACTATCTGCTCAGCACATTGATCTGTCTAGCAGTCTAATATCCTGACTGCAAAAGTTGCCAATATTCAAATCTTCAGAAGATGAAAGATCCCCACATTGCACCTCACCAGTTGTTCAGCAGTGCATAAGGGGAGAAAATCTCCTTGTTGATCACCTACCATGATCAATTCATGCCTTGGGGCATGAGATTTAATTGCCTTTAACATTGTCTTTAGTTTGAAAAAGTATCATTTGTAAAAATGATCTCTTAACTTTGTCTTACTCCACACTGAGGGGCAGTGGACGCTAGAACCAGAAACAACCMTTCAAGCACCAACCTCTGAGACAAGTTAATTAGGTTTTAAATGTATACTGTTTTAGTCAAATAAATAATAGCTGACTTTTACATCCATGTAATAATAAAAACAGATTTTTTTATCATCTTCTGCATTGTTATACTAATAAAAAGCCACCCATACAGATGACTGAACACTCCAGTTTACAGTATTAACAACCTTTCTCCTCCTTGTTTTTTTCTAGCAGGTTCTCAACCCCGGTTATCTGAGACCTCCAAAGCAATATATTTTAACGAACAAAATTAGACAGCTGTATCATCCACTGTGGGATTTGAACCCATTGTCACTGGGGAGAAAACTGCAATTTAATAGATGAAGATGTCAAACCGCGTTATAGGAGCTTTTGTGACTGCATATTTATCACGGTGTCATAGGGGTCCCTGGCAAACCGAAAGATTTCACTGTTTATTCACAGTGAAGGCACTTAATTAATGACTAGGCCTAATCAGCCTGTTTTATTATTTACAGGGATTCCAACATGGCTTAGCTCAACTGATATGCAAACAAACCATCCTCAGCCTGCTCTAATTAATAATTCTGAACCAGACTCACAGAGTGGCACTGTCAAGTAGCTCTTTGGTGATTTACAACACCTCCTCCGCTACATTCATATTGCTTGCATGCAAATGAGCTGCCACCCCTGCAAATCCTTCATTTTAAAATACAATGTGCCGTCTTGTTGACTGCAGGAATGCCCTTATCTTTGCACATGACTTAATGGAGACAAATGTCTGACTTGGGCAGGTTTGTGGAGACCTTCATGGATGCACACCTACAGAGGATGTCATTTCAGAAATGTTTAGGAGGTGAGGAAGAAAAATACTCTATTGCCTCTGACACAGTTGCTGCAGCTGAATTTTTTCACCAAGTTGTCAGCCCCAACCTCTCCAAAAAGGGATGGACTACCCATTGTCTTGCACTTGCTAAATTAATTTGCATTGCTGCTAAATAGATGAAAGGCAAGGAAAATGTGTCAGAGTGGGTGGAAAGTTGTTATGAAATCAGTTGACTCCAACTTCACACATAGGTACTAGGTGATCTCACTGGGTGATTAGATGCCATACTGGTCTGAGGATGGAAAGAAGCAGATTTTCTTCTGCAAGAGGTTAGGAATAAAGTCACCATAAAAATACAAATGAGAATTAATGGGAGTCATTTGCATGTACAAGCAATTTAAGAATGTTTCACATTTTCAGGTGAATTTCATATTCACAGTGGAGAAACTGAGGAAAAGAGAAGGTGAACGATTCAGTCAGGAAGACATCCTGCCAGCTGGGGATGGCACCGGCGGATTCACACCAGCAGACCTCATTTTCTCTGAGAGAGACTTCTGAATACAGAGGGAAAACACTATTAGCAGAGCAATATCAGCCAGATGAAAATAGCTCATGAGTGTGAGTCATCCCACTTGTGACTGCTTCCTATTCCATTGTGAGCTACGCTTGAGAAACACTGTAAAGCAGCACGTCAGCAAGAGAAAAATCTCCCTCAAACCTATTAGCTTGAATGCAAAGCCAGTGCTACTTAGGTATCTRTAGGAGCACCAGTCATGTTTGTTCAGCTCAGGGAACACCTGTGGTTTTGGGGCCGAAAAGTGGAAGTTCTGTACCAGGAAGCCTATATGTACATATGCATGGTTGGCTGTGTACATGTTCTCAGGCAAAGCTGGCTTTAGCATAACGTCAGGGGGGTTAAATTGCTAACACAAAATAAACTGCCTATTGCACAGTATGCAGCTTCCCAGCCCTGGAAGGCAGGAAGCTCTGCAGCTCATGGAGGGCAGATGTTTCTCCAGGCTCCACATTGCACCGGGTGCCTCATCCTTCACAAAGATGGTACTGAAAGGAAGTAATTATTAAAGGCTCACTGTCAAATTGAACCAAAGCTCCCTATGCTGGTGCCACTGAGGTGTTTCCTATTCAGTAATCTCATTAATGAGTTGGATAACGGAATGGATTGAATTTATTAAACATGGAGATGATACCAGCCTGGGAGAGGCTGCAACACATTGGTGTACAGGATGAAAGCTCAAGATTATCATGACAAATTGGAGAAATGGTCTGAGGAAGAAAAAAAAATCAATTAATTCACTAAAAGTCAGTGTGGAGTGTTACATTTAAAGTATTATACAAAAATAATGAACCACCCAAATACAAGGTAGGAAATTAATTTCTCTGCAGTCATTCCACAGAAGAGAATCTGGGCCTTATAGTAGACTGGAAACTGAATGTGAGGCAACATAACTATGGAAAAAAAAAAAAAGGAAAGCATCACACAGGGAAGTAAAAACGCAAGCACTGCAAGTAAAACAGATGAAGTAGATCTGTCATGTTAGTCAGTTCTGGTAAAACTTTAGCTTAGGTAATCTTTCCATCTTCAGCACCACACTTTAATTGGTGAAAGTCCAAAGAGAATTAGTGATCTGGAAATGAAGGCTCTTGAAGGAAGACTAGGAAAAAAACCCCAAACCAGGCTGCATAATTCTGAAAAGACTTGAAGAGACAGATCGTGGTCATCTCCAGGAGAAGTTTACTGAAAGGGATAGAACAGGTTGTTTCCGTGTTCACTGGTAATAAAACAAGGAGCAATGGGTTTACTCCTAAGTGAGGCAAATTTTAGGCCAGATATCAAAAAAACTTTTGACCTGGAAAGATAGTTTAACACTGGAATAGATTTCCTGGTGAGACTAGAAAAAGTAAGTAAGAAGGCACAGGGGCATAGTATCTATCCGGGTTGGTTTAGGCCTAGTTAACCCTGCAGTAGGTCAGGGGAGTGAGACAGTAGACATTGTGACATCCCTTGCTTCCTCGTATCTAGTACAGGTTATGACAGAAAGTGGATTATACAAGAAACAGACAGCTGTTCCTGACCATCATGTGATCCCTTTGGGTTAAGGAGTCAGAAAGACTTTCACAGGCAAGATTCACTGCAGCCAGCACATGTGGGAGTTGCTATGGGTCCTCTAAACATTTATCTTTCTTCAAGTGTATTTTGAGATGAGAAAGTGTCCCAAAATCACAAAGTACTTTTCAAGTGTAAAAATCTGTGCCTTAGATAATACTTGTTTTCTAATAAAGGCATTTGCTGATATTCTTGAACATTTCCAAAAGCTCTTTTTCCATGTGTGATCAAATAAAGAACATGCACGTTGTTTTTATGAATACAATATTAACTTGTTATTTTTTATGGTAGGGCATAAGCTGCGTCATTAATGCAGAGAGGTTTCCTAAAGCTCTCTGATAACTGTGTCTGGTTTAATCCACTTTGTGTCATAACCTCTCCTGGATGCAAGGAAAGCAATGGGTCAGATGAGGTGGATGCCCACCAAAAGAGCAACTAGATTTATAGCTATAATTAACAGCAGAGTTATCAAAGGGAATAATAAACTGTTACAGGCCTGGGCAGTAGGAACAAAAAAGAAGTCAAATTAGTAGGAAGAGGGTTCTCAAGAGGTGTCTGCAAAGAGATGGTAGGCTGGGGTGGCCTGAGAAATGCAGAAACGGAGGAGGCAAGTATGCAAGCTGCCTTCCAGGCCAGGCAAAGAGTGGTCCGGCTGGTTTAGCACAAACAAGCTGTCAGATTTAGAGAGAGATGCTTGGTTAGTCTTTGTTTTGCCTTTCTAAACTGAAACTACTAATGATTCCAGATCTTTTGTCCAGAAGATAAAGCTTTATTTTGGAAAGACTGTCATATGTCACTGCAAACCTCTTTTGTCTGTGTTATTCATGGCACAGTAAGGGCAGTATTCTAGGACATCTGAGATGGACTGAAATACCCCACAAGAGCCGAGGAACAACAGTGAAAAATACTTGTAAGTTAAAGATACTGAACTATACACAAAAATTACAAGTTTGCAATGACATGAGAAAAAGGAGCAAAGAAAAAAGACAAAAATAAAGTATGAGGAACCTATCTGTACATACAATGCTATTTTTATTCAGTGGCTCAGCAACACCTATTGTAATACAATATGTGAAAAGCATTGGCGTATCTGGGATTTTAAATAGCTTTTTCCATCACAGTCAACTGTGTTGGACAGAGTTTCCTTAGATTTAGAAAGGAAACAGGGCATAGTTGGGTAAAGCAGACAGGCAAATGGACAATTTATCAAAATGTTATGCACTCAACTAGATAAAAATTATTAATTTGTAACCGGGCTATTAAGAACTGTCAAGCCTCAAGTCAGGTTGGCAATTCTCATGTTTGAGAATTCAATTTGTAGTCTGCAACACTAAATTAAAAAGTCCCCCTTTGTGTCAGTCTTCACTAATGTTTGTATATATAACAGGGACGTCTGGCATTAGTGAGCCTGCTTCTCGGTTATTGCTCTTCTTGGCTTACAACAAGGTTGAGAAGGGAGCAGAAATACAAAGATGTCTCTTCTGCTTGAGGTTTTTGATATCTTGAGACACTGCAGAGGGCTATCTAAAGTCCCGGTCAGAATCAAGGTCTGCCACACCCACAGCACGGTCCCTGGGCACCACTTTGTTCCTCTGCAAAGACAAGACCTGAAAGGGTGACATGGGCATTTCTCTGCTGTCAGGGATCTCCCATGGCCAGGATGGTAGAAATAGAGAGCCAAAATTTTCCTTCTTCTGCTTGTCGCGAAGAGGTAAATAGCCACAGGTCCTCCAAATCCAGTGACAAGAGACGGCTCCACAGATATCATGTACTCTGGGTAAGGGGGAGCATAAAGGGGGAAAGAGGGAGCCTTTCTCTTTTGTGCCTTTGTGATGGGTCCTCCCACAAACTGGTGAGTTGTCTTTAGTAAAGGTTTGGGTAGTCGACGGGCTTATCAACTCCTCTTGCATGGCTGGCAACTGATTTATCCATAAGCATGCAGAGTAGATGGAGAGTTGCAATATCAACATCAGTCTTGCATTCGTGAGATCTAGAATTAGGTTGTAAATATGTTTAGGGTCCTTGCTGGATGTTAATGACAAGATTTACATGTGTAATTTTAAAAAACAAATGCTTTTATTTTTGTACACAAAAACCAACAAACAAGGTGACAACAGACACTTATCTACACTGTGCAAAATGTGGCATGGCAGCTCTAGTCTGTGCTAGCTTTCRCAGGGACTCTGGGAACATTCAATACTGCATGGAAAGGGAAAACCCTTTGGTGTGTGCAGGAATGACTCTTACCTTGGGAATAATGGGTCTATCCCCACCAGTACTTTATAAGACTCTCTAAAATCTTGTTTTACCATTCCGCCCTAATAGTGCTGTGTAGTAGCAGCATAACAAGTTATTAACTGTTACTTATTACTTACTGTAAGAAGTTTCCATAGAGATTTTTTTTTTAAATGCTAAAACCCATTAGAGTTGTCTTGTGTTTGTCCATGCTCTCGGTGGAAAAAGTTATAACAATTTTTTCAAGGTAATTTTTTTGCTTTTCAGTGTATAACAATTGAATATTTGTAACTTTTGTAACATTATCTAAGTAATGAACACTTTACGTTGCTCTTTTTTTTATACAATAGTCTTTCCTTAAACTGTCATTGTGTTATATGCACAAGCATGTGTGCACATACCCGGAAGCACATCTACTACAAAAATTTTATGCTGAGACCTCCACCAGCTAAAAAGCATTTGAGCTGCCACTGGGTACGTGTGTTAGAGTTACGTTATCCTCCTCATAGCCCTGGGGCAATGACTCTTCTTGGGTTCTGGAGTGAAAAGTATATTTCTCCTACAGATAGCTTGCAGAGAGCTTCATGATAACACTATATCAGCAACACACTGATTTAGTACTTACTATGTAATTTTACCCTTGCAGATCCAGCATCTGATTCCTTAACTCCTTTTCAGGTAAACCTTCCATTAATTTCTGTTAGACTTTATTCTGAGTGATGTTGATGAAGTACCTCACCTTTTCTGGAAACATGATATCTCTATTACATCTGGTGCCAAGAGCCCTCTAGAGAATGAAACTTTAAGAGCAAGGTCCCTGCTAGGGGACCCTGGTGTGACTCGATTTGTTTCAATAAAACTCTTCCACTTAGAACCAGCAGACGTGGTGCATGTTGGAGGAAGTGATGAGGAAAAGGACAATTATTATTCTTAGTTCTTTTATAATTTCCTACATAAGTATCCAATTTCTAGGTCCTCACACAGACAAGACAGCTCTGTGTGACAATGCCTTCCTATAAAATTTTAATTTAATATATAACATATCACCATCACTTTTTTCTACCAGGCTACTACATATCTGATATGATATACAGATATAGAAATGTATGTATATAATAAATTAAAAAGGACAGTAGCCATTAAAAATGGCTTATCTGGTTATGGTCAAAGTTAACTTCGATTACATCTAGGGCAAAATCATATTTAATACCATGCTAGTTAAAATATGTAATGCAGTTTCCCAAAATAAATGGAGCCTGCATCTACAGAAAATTCTGAATTGAGGCTTTCTCTCAAACTTTAGAAATTAGTTTCTTTTTTATACATAAAATTCAATATTAGTATGAAAAGAAAAATTACATAGCAACCACAACTGAGACTGTATCAATTCTGTATTTTACTTTTCTGTGCAATGCATTCTTATAGTTACATGATTATGCTTAATCATTCCTGAAGAAATGCAGTCTTAACAATTGTTTTCTCACAGAACCTTTCAAAGTTGCCTGTGTAAAAATACTAAAAATAATTACCCAAAGAAATGGCTGTATCCAGATAATCCCACAATGGATAATAAAGCAGAAAATGGCTGGTGAAATCTCAAGACTAATTTCAGAATTCCTTTTATAAAGATTRAAAAACACAATGATAATTTACATTTGTTCTTTTAAAAGTATGAAAAACTTTATTTTTGACGAGATGGATGACATTTTAAAAATTATTCCTCATCTATCCATAATGAACTCTCTACCTCTGAGACTCAGGGTGAATATTACTGTGAATTTAAACAGGAGCCAAATCGTGGCAAAAAATTGCATCTTTGGAAATCCCATCCCCAAATAACCTTCTCATCATATTTTTTGTGGAGCATCTGGCAATGACAGTAAATAATACCTACTGCTGAATCGCATTTTATTGGGATGAAGTTATAAACCTCACACGGGCAACATGGGTGATGTACCTTTAGCAGATACTGCTTGATGGCTGTCCTTTGGAGGGGTTATCTAAGGGATGCGAAGGACTGAGAAGCCAAGCTTGGGCAGGAGGCAGAAGCTCTGAGGAGACCTTGCAGGGGACACTTCCTGGTGACCCACCGAAGAGCAAAGGCTATAAAGTGGTGTTAGCAAAGTGCAAGGAGCTGCCAGACAGAGCTAGCACAGTCATCACAGAGTAAGRTCAAGAAGGCTTGAAACTGGAGGGCCAAGAGGGAGGAGCAAGCAGGAGGAAGAGGGAAGAAAAGACAGACTCTAATAGCTCAATAGACTGTTAGAGCCATGCTCAGCTGTAGGGCAACCTCTGCACAAATCAGTCCGTCAGCAGTGGTCTGTGGGCCAGTAGCCAGATAAGTCCTTATCTCCTCCCTGGAGTGAGAGATGGCTATCAGACCTGAGCAACTGCGATGGATGACTKGAAAAGTACTTAGGGAGATGCACTATTCATCAGAAAACCTACTGTCCAGGACTACTATATCCAGATATTGGGGGTACTACTATGTGCAAACTGGGAATTGTTTGAAGAATTGAGGAATCCCCCAGGTGTAAGTTGGAGGGTGATCTATCACACCAAAGTGCAGCAATAAAACAATTTTGAAGACTATACGCTTTTAAGCTAGGGATTAAATGGAAGCCAGTGTAGAGAAAAAAAAAAAAAACACAAAAAAATACACCTACTTTCAAACAGTTGTGTTTTTTAACCCATGTGAGATAATCTATTCACTATTTTGCCCATATTGAATTGGATTATCACTAGCAGGTGGTAGGAAATGCAGAAAATTTTGTTATAAGTTCTGTGTATAAAACTCTGATTTCAAGCACATTTTCACCCATGCAGGCTCAGGAGTTATGACTGCTTTAGAAATTAAGGTTTACAGAATGATGAAACATTTGGATGTGTGTACAGTCTATTGACAAAGGTGAAAAGTAGCCTATTTTAATAATTTTTCCTGAAGACTGGAAATTGAAAGTAATATTTTAAAGAAAGGACTCAATTAAATTAAAATGAACATGAAGTGGAGTAACGGATAGTTGTACAAAAACCCAGGCTTTAACCATGCCCCTTACGGCTCATTTCCTCAATAGCAGGGATAAGTGCATTATTCCACAGTAACTCATTATGTTTTCTACCTCCCTCTGTTCTTCTGCATTGTGAGTGTCATTAGTTATGTTCTCTTATGCTGTTAGACACTGAAATGCACTGGGGGTGGGGGTGCGGGCAGAAGGTTGTTAGTTGCCTGCCTGATATTCTGGCTGTCCTGTGAGGAACTGAGAGCAAGTTGCTAGAGGGAAGCCGGTCACGCAAGTATAAAGAGAGGCTGTGGGCTTTTGTAAATCTCACCTGTGATGAGAACCCTTTAGAAGAGAGGGCGAGAGAGCTCCTCCTCCCTGGGACAAGTGCCTTTTAGAAGTTGACTAAGGAGTTGAGAGACCTGTGATCTTCCCTCCTGAAGATGCTGCTAATGTACATGGGCTGTGCTTGTAGCACTCTGAAGTTGGTGCTTGCAGATTAGATTTAAACTACTAGCCCCAGAGCAAAGTGTAGATGAAATGTTTTCACTGGTTGGCCTTGTATATTATGGAGCCTTTTCTTTTCCTCAGTTGTCAGAAAGGCAATATTTCACGTGATCTTGTTGAGAACTTGAAGTGGCACAGGCATATGAATCCCAGCTGGGAAAACACCTAAATATGAAGACCATATGGGCACCAGTCTAGTTTGTGATTTTAAAAGAGTTTTCTCTGAATAGCCAAGAAAGAAATGTGGTTTTGCCCCTYTTTTAATAAAGCCAAGGGAATAGAGTGCAAGGTCATGTTTTTCTTAGCAAAGGAAAAAATAAAAGATAGAAAATGTGAGAAACTCTGAAGAATCACACAGTTGATAGTGACATTGCTATTGTGCTGGCTCCCAGTCCAAGTAAGGTTCAGTGCTGGCTTTATCAAGATGAGCAAGATGAGTTCCGTGGAGAGTGGAAGAGAAATAATAGGCCAGGCCATCTATATATCTAGCCTTGGACATAACAAAAGAGCATCATCAAATTTTGCTTACACAGATCTCATGGGAGTGCTTTGAGTTTAGGATTATGCCTCTAGGGACATGTCTTTAGAAGGTGACAGTTATGTCTCTTTGATGGATAAAACAGGTTGACTCTATAGGGAGCACTTGGCTGTGCATATTGCTGATGTTGGTGTTTTGAATACATCTGGAAGCGTGCAGGGTGCACTGAAGTGCACAGCACTCTGAAGCACATCTCACTCCTTTTAAAAGCCTGGATCAGCCACAAGCCTTACAGGGGGAAGGAAGATGTATATCTGGGATATGACCTGGGGAACAGCTCGATGGAGATTTTGGCTGATGAACAGCTGTCCCTACTACCAGAACCCATGGCTAGTCCTTGGGTAGCCTAGAGACGACTAAAGACTGAGCAAGGCTGGGACATGCCATCTGTGGGAGATGGCTGTGATACCTGAAAACAGCCCTGAAAAGGTGAGAACTAAGCTGAGGTCCCAGAGGTGGTTTTGGATGAGATTCGTTATCTACAGCAGCATCAAAACAACATAGAACTAAATTTGAGGGTCATGGAGAAAAAACACGATGGAGTTAGTAAGTTGATAAAGATGGAGGAGGAAAATACTGTGAAAGGAAAGATCTCATCTCCCTGTACAGAGCATAACTAGTTTTATTAAGACTATGAATGTCAGCCATAATTTATTTATGCATATAATTTGCTAAAGGGTAAATCCAGACAAGACAAGGACTTTATGTTACCATTAGTGGTACGTTAATTGAAATATTTTGTTTTGCTTCTGGTTGCCATCTGGATTATGTGACAGAGAGGTGTATGCTTGTGCCAGGATGTTTGATGGGCTATTGAATTAGCTCAGCAGTACAAGGCAGCAGCATTCCAGCCTTCTTAAATCTTTCCCCTTCCTTCAGTACTTCCTGCTACATTTGTCTGAATCTGCTCTTGCTCAAGGTATTGACACAGAAAAGCAAGTTTTGCCAAGGTTATTTCCTTACACCTAATAAATTCTAAAACCTCTAAATGTCTTGGTCTTTAGGTGAATTTTCTTCTGGTTTAAAAAGAAAAAAAGCATTTCAAGAGCAAGATCTTTCCTCCTTGTTTTGTGTGGTATTAATTTCCTTCCCAGGGTAAATCTTTTCACTAACAGCTCTGTCCCATGTAGGCACCATCAAAACTGTTGAAGACAGTGAATCTTAAAGGACTCAGTACCTCCTGCTATATTTGGCATCTGCACGTCTGAGTAGAGAGGTCTGGGAATTTCTCAGGGAAAGGAATTTTATTTGAAAGTGCCTATTCATTGGCAAAGGACACCCAAGTACCAGAAAGTGAGCCCTGCCTGCCCCAGAAGCATTACTGCTGAGGCTGACATCTTTCGGAAGGCATTTGTTCCCATTTCAAGTCTCATCTTGCCCAATGCAGTTGTAGCCCAGCTGATTGTATGATGAGCTCAATTAAGATATGGCAGGTCTCCAGTTTTGAGATCTTTGGCTGGCAAAAAAAGAGTTTTCATCCAGGTCTAGATTGCAGTCCAAATGAATGGGCCTCGAAACCTACCACAAAGCAAAGGTTGTTACAAGCTCTGCAACCTTCATCCACAGTAAACATCACACATTGGCATCCATGGTCCCTTTAATACCAAATTTTTCTCTACTTTCTTAAGGGAGCACTGGAAAATGCTTCCCTTCCTTCCACTCCCACTCTTGCAGTCTTACAAGGTGAGACTCTACTAATCAATCAGATGAGCTACTGGTAAAAGTGTAGTCATATTCACCTTTAATAAAGCTATACTGATCCTACTGGGGATCTGACTTCCAAGTGCATTTGGATACTAGAGTTTTCTGCTGGAAACAGTGACTTCTGGCAATGGAAAGTACAACTCTAACAGCTATCAGACTGTCCTTGACCTGGAGCTTGCATTTTGGAACTGATGTACTCTCAGGTCTCTCATCAGTACTCAAAATATTGGATTTTGCTGATGGGAAAACCATGATAAGAAATGGAAGTAGGTGTAGGAGGGGTGCACACATAATGACACGTCCCTGTGAGCAAGGCCTGAAGCATGTACACACCTTGACTGATATCCTGCCTCAAATTAAATCAATGATAAAGCTAACTTTGTTTTCAACAGGATATGGTTTTCATCTCTGCCTGTTGTATATAGTCCATCTCAGTCTTCACTACACGTTTTATTGCTGGTTTTATGGTGAGAGAATATGTGTCCAAGCTCTCTATCCATGTTTTCAGCCTAGCTGCACAGACTGTAGAAAAATCATTTTTGTAAAAATATGAAGGGATATGAGGAGTCAACATATCATAGGAAAGAGATGATAAAATTGCATATTTAATATTACAGTTTAGTTAGCCAATCCGATTAACATTTCTACCACGTTCTTAACTATAAAAAACCCCACACAACTCTGTTTAATACTGATCAAAAGATCATATTCCGCAACAAATATAAATGTGTGGACTGGAATCCATGAATAGGATTAAGAGAGGATTGTGATTCTGAAAATCCTGTGCATAACAGCGAGACTGTTCCCTCAGCAGTGAACATTGCCAGCTCGAGTATGAGAAGATTCAGACACAGGAATTTTCAGAACTTACTCAGTACAGTAAAAGCAAAGGTTTCCAGAGAGCAATGACAACTTTTGAAGATTAGAACTAGTTTTGGGTCTTGATCCCATACAGTTTAGTAATTTTTTTGAGAGATACTGTTAACCCTGGGCCCTGAGACATTTCTTATGACATTTTCATTGAAACCAATGAAGTGTTACAGAACGTGACCAGCCACCCAGCTCTAATGCTGGAGATCAAAGAACAGGGCTAAAGAAACTTGAGAAACAAGGAAGTACCCTACTTTTAAGGAAGCTCCTTTCTTTAAGTGGGGTGTTCATGGGCTGTCTGTTTTCGTATTCCTGGTGAGAAGTGGAAACCACAGCAGAGCAGGCCATCAGGAGAGGAGTTGGCCCCTTCACAGTCAGCTGGGATTTTCCTTAAAAGGTGTTACCCAGCAGCTAAATTTGGACAGTTCAACATCTATATAGGTCAGCAAGTGATGGGTCTGGTTGGGGAAAGCAATAAGCAGCAACCTGCTAAAAGAAGGGCAATCTGAATTTTTATTCATCTACTTTGGGTAGGAGARAGCGGAGCAGAGAGCAAAGGGACCTGTCGTAGACTGTTTCTCTATGTTGTTCCGTTTCATTTCTCTCTTTTTGTTCTTTCCCAAATAATGTGCTGTTTGAATAAGCCTGTTTGACACTGCTTGTGAGCAGGGAATATATTGCTCACTAACTGTTCTGACAGCTTGATTTGGTTTCTCTCTGTTTTTGGATAGTGTCTCAAGATGATGTTGAAAGTGGACATCTAGACACAGAACCTGGTCCTTGTTGCTGCCGGTTGGGGCTTGGCAAAAGGGTTACCCAATGAAGTAGGATACATTAAATGAAGCTGTCTCCGATGTGCCAGAGAGCTATACTAAATGTCCCATTAGAAATCCATCCAGTATCTTTAATTCCAAGGAATTTGTTACAAACACGTCCTAATACACAGGAAAGCATTCACCTACTGTAATAAAGTCACCTCTGGGGTGCAACACAAGAGCTGTAACCATTTGAAGCTGCAGGAGGAGCTAATATCTCAGTAGCACACAGCTGATTCCTCTCATTTTCTACACAATACCATGCCAAAATTTCTACAGCTAAGCAAATAATATCAGACAACATTGTATGGCATCTCCTTCACGTGGGTGGCAACAAGCAACATAGCATAAGGGTTATTATAAATATTATGAATCTACTTGAAAAAGAAGTCTCTTGCATTAATGTTCTGAAGCATATCAAGTTAATATGACTATTTTTTTTATTCAAATACCTTTCCAGCATCCTGAAAAACAACCAAGAAATTAATTTTTCTCATTTTGTAGCATTTGTCATACGCTGAGGTCTGCAGGCAGTTTACTAGAAATATCCCTGTAAATACTGACAGGTCTGAGTGAAGACTTTGTGGAAGCAGAGTTTGTAATTACAGCCCTGTGAAATCCTGTGTTGGTTTCACACACGCTTTCTAGAGTGGTCCCACTGGGCTCAGTTTGCAGGGGTTTGCATCTTCATCTGCAGGCTTCAAGCAGTCTCAGTAAAAATCCATTTAAATCGGTGCATTTTTTTCTTAACCTGCTATCGTTAACACATACCCCCAAAAGCCCAGTTCTACATTTTATTTACAAAGACCTCTTAGGTTTTATCCTAGAGGCCTTTTAATCCCCTCTCCTCAGCTCTTGCCACAGCTGAGATTTTCCCACAAATGACTGTCGGTCCCATCCCCACATGGCACCGTGGGGTGGGGAGGACTGCTAGGCTTCACCTGCAGCCCCAGAGCTAACTCATTTGGTTCTCCTTTCTCTGTAGGAAAAGCAGGGATGGATTCTGCTGCAGAACTACCAGAGTTATCACTCTTTAAAATTTCCCTCTGAGGTGGACATATTACTTTGCRGTATTTCTGTGGTTCTCCACTATCCTTGAGTCAGGTAAAATGGCCAGTGAATCTCCACTTTTCTGTTAAAAATCTATAACTTAAAGTGTCCCAAACACTGATGTTTATGTAAAGTTAAAGCAAATGGACAGTCAGTGATAAAAACAGGTAGCAGTATAAATCAAATCACAGCACTGTCTTTCATGCTCTTTGTGTATATAAATGCCCTGTTGGGGAAAGGAAGGAAAAATGGTATTATGGTAGAATTGGTTCAGAACATCTTTCTTGATTAACAGTCACATGTAAGTAGCATTTAGGTAAAATAGCCACTTGCCCTCTAAAAGCAACGTGCTCTCATTTAATACATTTATCAGCAATACTGAAGCACAGTGTGCTTGCTGGAAGCCGTGAAAACAGCCCCAGCTCTGAACTGAATGGCTGCTTTTGTGTTCTTTAGAAGCAGGATTTTCCTTATCCAGGGAAAGAAAGAAGCCTTTTCAGAGAACAAGACTTTGTACCAGGTTCTCCGCCAGGCATTGTGGGGTGTTTTGAACAACCTGGAGAGGCCACGTCGCATCGGTAAGGCTAGCAGGCGGTGAGGGCTGAGGAGACAGAGCACCTCTCCGCAGCTCTGGGCACCGGCACSCATACTGCCATGCCAGGCAAGCACACCACGTGCAACAGGTTGTCACCTCAGGGGACTCGGCATCCTCTTTTCTTCCCCACCTCTCCGTTCACTTTCACCACCTGCTCTAAACCTCTCTGACAGTCCCAGTTTTAACACCCCTGCCCTATTAAAGTCCTGCTCTGCAGGCGAGAGAAGCAAACCTGAACTCTCTTCCGAGTCCAACAACACTGCTTATTAATCAGTCAGACAGTTCACATCTGAGACATAAGGGCATCCCTCTAGGGGGGAGAACATGCTGCTTCCAGGGAGCTCATCTGTCCCCATGAAATCTAGGAAATGGGATATTGAGAAGCAAATTCAGCACAGATGTATAACACATGAAGGTCTGCTGACTTAAGGGTATATTTGTATTGCATTTATCCTCAGGAATTTAAACCGCAGACAGTCTTTTCTTCCCTCCCCATTACCACTCTGATGTAGATGTCAGTAGACACATGCCACCTAATTCAGATTTCAGCATGGTTGTCAGTGGAGTTGCATTATGTTTTGTCATTTGTTATTCGGTTGTTTGCTTCTGCAAAGAAATAGTTCACATGGTACACACGAGACAGGCAACCATTACATAAACTGTGCTGTTTTACCATTTTGAAATTCCCAGTCAACTGTGTGACTTGGGAGGGTCACTAAGCTCTACCTGACCAGAAAATACTCTTGATRGTACTTTGGGCTGTAGGTGGGAGAAGCTGAAGGGACTGAAAAAACACAAAAAGCTCATTAATATATAACTTCTGTAAAATGTGTTTGGAAAAGTATTTCTAAATGACTTCCTACTCCATGCTTAAAAGGGCCAGAAAACATCAGCCATGGCAATGTCATGCCATCATGGTTGATGTATCATCTCCAGGTTTGATGTATAGAGTGCAACAAATCTTTGTTAACCAATGCTGGTTTGGAAGAAGGAGGGAGACAGCAGTACCTTCCCTCTCTCAGGCCATCTATTCAAAGAGTAAGAAGCATCCAGCAGACAGTCCCTTCTTAGACAGTACTGAAGGAATGGCTCCAGGGCTGTGCTTATTTAGTCCACCATATCTGAGTCTGCACTCATTTACCTAGCAGAAAATGTTCCTCTTTTACCTCCCCTTCTCTCAGACAGGGATATATTTTTAAAACAAATAAAGCAGCAGATAAGACATTCTTCCACATGCACGTGCCCTGAAAAGGACAGAAAAGCAAACAGCATGTGGAATTGTTAATTGTGTTGTTCAATACACTTCTGGAAGGAGCTCAGATGTGACAGTGCTGAGTATGGCACAAGCACTTGAATAAATTGTACCATGAAGACTAAATATAAGTGAATGTGAAGGGAAGGGTTTTTTTTGAAACATCCTGAACATGCTGGGTTTTCTTTGGTTAGCACCCACTGAATTAAAATATGTGGAAACTAACTGGGAAGTACTAGCTTTCTATTATAGATTAAGCCCCCTTATCCCTGCAATTAAAGAAAGTGCTTTTTCCACTTCACCAATCCTTCAGCAAAAACAAAGGTAGAACTCAATATTCTTGATAGATCTTGGATAAAATGAAGGCAGGAAAGAAAACCTTTCAGACTGGTTTTATGGGCTGGAAAGAAACAGGACTGCATATCTTGTCTTTTTTCAACTCTTAACAGTGTGACCTCTGGCGAAGTCTGCTGAAGCCAATGGAGTTGTAYCAGGGATCGTTGTGGCTCACGATCTGAAACTGCCAGTAAATAAAAGGCCAGATCCATATTTCTTCACTGTTTTATGTTAAACACCTTCTTGCATATGACATTAGGAGGGGAAAGGAACCTTCCTCTTATGYATTTTCACATAGCTTCTTACAAGCAGAGAAACGTCGTGGTTTGGCAGACGTTCAGCCTGGTCTCTCAGAACAGGAGTGGTGCAGGGCTACAAGTGACCTCCACCAGGCAGAGCGAAGCCCCGTGGCTGTTTCTCGCCCAGGAGTAGATGGGAGCCAGGAACCAGACTGGCTGTTTCGCGGTCTGCCGGTGGGGCACATGATCACACAGTGCACCCTTTTCAGTGCCTGTGACAATTTAGCTCATACTGAATATACACCAGGTTTACACGCCATCTCTTGTTCTAAAATAAGGATTCACAGAAGCAGAAGATTAATGGATATCATCTRTTTGCCTAGGACATACTGTGCCCCTATCTCTAAAATGTTTTGTTTAAATATGATTTCTGACTGACTGGCAAGCAAAGTGGCACCTTGACCTTTAAGAAAAGGATCAAGAAGCAACAAAAKGAGTTTAACTTCCAAAGTTTGTGTAATAGTAATCTTATGGGCTTTTGGGGGGAGGGTGCCATTACAGTTCCAGAAACATTGGGAGTGGCACACTGCCTGAAATAACTGTAAGAGGCAGCAGAACAAGACTGAACTTTCAGCACCCGAGATTTATGTGTCAAAAATGCCTCAGCCCTTGTACATGTTTTATGAGTGTTAAAATAGAAAGTACAGTCCCTGTGTCTCAGGTGGTGACCGAGCACTACTTCTATAAGATTTAGCTCTTTCCAGGCAATTCTTGAAATTCCTTAAACCCCTGAAATTATGAGAGATTGCTCCGGAGGGATGTGAAGTCTATATCTGGACTTCAGGCTGAGTTGCAGTTGTTGGCTGTAATTGCAATGGAATTTTTGGTGCCAGAGAGATCCTAGGAGGCCATGGGGGAAAAGGAGAGAAAAGAAAAAGGCAGTTGTATTTTGAAGCACAGTTGTTTAATAAACATCCTTTTCCAATAAATAAGTCTGGGAACCTCTTCTGCTATACTGTGCCAGTGTGGATAGGCCTGCGTTTACACACAGAGGCTTGGCAGCATGGATGCTTGACTCACCAAATATACACTATAAACACTGCGATCTGCTGAATGTGCCAAGCTGAGAGGCAGATTTTGTCATCTTTGCTCCTGATGAGTAGGAYTGTGCTCTGCAGGCAGCACCTGACTGCTTGAGAAGGAAACTACTATACAACTGAGGAAGGTTGTCAGTGTTGACCAAAATAAGCATGGGGTTTTTTTTAAATTAATTATGTGGGCAATTTCCTTAGAAGGAGGAGGTTTTTCAATGGTCTTTGAAGCCTCTTTCATTTTCATTTGTTTCCCRCGTCTGTCTCATTTTAAGCAAGCACCTGCTTGCTACTAATCTTTTGCAGCCATATTCTTAAACACCCCGTATACAACATTTGTCACAAGCATGCGGCGCTGGCTATAACAGAGTGCATGACCATACAGAGATTCATTCTTAGAGCAGGATGGTACTCCAGGAGCTGTTCTTTCAGCTGCATGCGTGGGATCAACCAGAGAATATGCAGGCTAAAAGAGGAGGGAGGGCTCAATTAACTGTCTCCAGAGAGCCTAATGTACTCCACTGCACCCATTTATGGCCAGCTTCTCTGCAGTTAAACAGGAAATCCTTTCCACAGATCTATTCAAGCTCTTCAGCAGAATTTTATGGAAAATTAGATCTGTGGTTCAGCATTTTAAATAGTAATTTAAGTTCTAATTTTAAGAATATAATATTGGTTTTAGTTCTATTAAGATCTATAGTACCTTTCCTTAGGACTCCTTATCCCTGGAAAATGTGAAGGTCTGTTAACCGAAGGCATAGAGAATCCTGGTTAATTCTTGTGTTGCTGGTTCACCTGAGGGGCAGAGGTGGAGGGGGCAGGGGTTCACCCAGTCTGAGTGACTTCATCACAACTGTGAGTGATCCTCGCTTAGGATGTTAGGATCACTTTCTGGGCATATTTCAGAAAGGTTGGAAAGACAGTTAATGAACAACATTTACTTTTCCTTAATGGGATACATAAAAAGAAACCAAGTTCAGGCTTCATCTCCCTGGGTCCCAGGTGGAGAAGAGAAGACATCCGCTTATTGCCTACTTCATCTCTCCTCATTCCCTGGGAACCCAAAGTTCGCTTAGGGTCAGTTCTGCAGCAAATGATGTTGACTGACTAGTGAGTGCTTACCTTTTGCCTGAGCTGAACATCAGGTTTCTTAATCTATGCTGTTTCAGACAGTAACAGTTTCTCAAGTGCCTTTGCAAATGTGATGGCATGCCCTTTTGTCTGTATGAGATGATCAGCAAAGGAGATACCTCAATTAATGATCATCCGCTCACTCCTATACACAGGGGCACACACATGTTTGGGCCCTTTCCTGACTGTGACTCTTGCTGCAGAAAAAAGAAGGCTTTTCTTGCATGTAGAAGTGTAAGTTATTCTTAGATTTAAGGGCCTAGTAGATTCTTTATATTCAAAGAGCAAACACCACCACTATCATTATGAATCACTATCCCTGATGAGTCTAATTCTTTTTACTGCCATTACAGCAGCTGCTCACATATCTATTCTCAGTGGCCAAATCAATCTTCCCAAACTTCTCATAAATATTCCAGGAAGAATACTAGATATTATAACAGCATCTCCTGGCCTTGGCAGGAGAAGATGGAGCTGCTCCTTCAAGTCAGCTTTTCAGACGGCTTACCTGCAAAGCCTAGGGGGACACCAGATATGGATCCCTTGCTGAACATTGCTGTTATACAGGCAGATATTCTCAGTGACAGCGTATTTCCCTGTTAACAGCCTTCAGTACAATATTTTTCTCTCTGTGGCTATCTCTCTTCTTTCAGCTTCATCCATCTTCAAGTGTGTGAGCTCTGTTGTGGTCAATTATAAACTTTGGGGACTTTTAATGTGGGGAATTTCTCAGAACACAAAGCAAGTGAACAAACGGACATCCCCTGACAGACCCTGGAAAATAGAAAGCCCAGTGAAATAAAACATACRGGTTGCTCAAAACAGTAGATCTTTAAAAGAAGTCATAATCTCCCAAACTAGGTGGATTAACTGCAAATAGATGTCTCCTTACCTGCTAATTTTCTTTCTCCCTGTCATCTATCTCTTCCCTTCAGTTGCTAACCATCACCAGTGTGTCTCCTAGCATGACCATTCCTTCTCTCCTCCTGGAAACCCTGTTTCCTATGGTCTTGTTCTGTACATAACATAACAAGTCACAGAGAACTAGAAAAAAATCATTTCCCATAAACTTGTGGGTTCCTGGCCTTAGCCTCTACCCTTCCTGTAACTCTACTGGACGCCTATTTGATCTCATGTTTCCTCTGCTCTTGTATTGGCTCTTCTTTTCCATAGCCATGAGAAACAAGAGKTCTTACAGGAACTAAGGGTTGAGACTCATCTAGGAATGAACCTATAGACAGAGGGCAAGTACATGAAAATAGACAGTTCCAGCCCCAGAAGGTTGTCAGCCTGTTGGTGAGACTGGCAAAGAGTGGGACAGGAAAAATCACAGAGCCATTTGGCTAGGGCAAGGCAGCTGCCAAGTGGCTGAGTCAAGCCCTGTTCTTAAGTCAGTTTATTGTTTCCTATGTACTAGACAGAACTGCCTCTGAAATGCTTGGGGATAAAATAGATGGATGAAATCTTGCCATTCAGATCAATTTTTGCTTTGTATCTTCCATGTTCTTGTGTTTTTAAGTGTTTTTCAAGGCTGCCTGAAGCCTTGGATTGGGTGCTTTTCGRCATGGAGTTTGAATAAGATTGGAATCTAGTTAAATAAATATAATGAGATTCTGAACCAGTTGAGTTATTCTTAAGATTTGCTCATGTTTAACTGTAATTCCATTTATAGAATACTCGTAAGGATTAGCACACAACAGCCCAAGAGAAGACAGTTGTGAGACAGTAGTATGCTTTAGGTCCTATAGTTGCTGCTGGGAAATTTCCTCCTTCAATATCTTCCTGTTTTACTKTGTTTTCTTTCAGTCAAAAGGGGGCCTTTGCTGGTGCCAATGCTGTTTTCAGAAAGTTATCTTACCCAGTGTCCTCCTACAGCATGAAAGCACAGCACACGTAGCACGTGAGGTTTACAAGAGCTTAACAGTATGTGCAGCAAAAAGCATTTGATTCCTCTCTTTATATCTCCTTAATAAGAAGAAACATAATTGGAAAACAGAGCATGGATTCAAAGGAGATCAACTACTGCCCCCTGTTTAACTCAGTGTGTACCAAGGCCTATGCATTCGGAAAGTCCATCCAGTTTAAGATGTGGCACAGCTGGATGAATACGAGCACATAATGTATATCCAGTGGGTCTCATAAGGGCCACACTAAGTCCTAGTGACCTCAATCAAATCTCCCTCTGCCACAGCCAAATGGATTTGAATCTTCACTGCCTAATGACATTGCACTTGGGCAGACAGTTGATTCACTGGAGTTCAAATAATGATGAATCAGCATTGGATGTTATCAGGGCRAAGGTAGTATTTTCATTTTGTTAAACCAGGGTGCTCTGTTATTCAGAAAAGTTATTCAATAACTTTCTTGATTGTGTCACCCCATAGTGCCACAACAGCCTGGTTGTGGAGAGCAGAGGACCCAATATGTTTAGGCTTGTGTGTTCTCATACTTCTGCATATGTGTCCCTTCCTCCCTAGCCTGATTCATTTTCCAGAGCTATTGTCTTCCCTTGGAAAGTGAATCCCTTCTTCTTGTGATTCTTGTGATTCTTGTGTTGCCAAGTGTGTCTCTAGGATTGGATGGACAATGTTGTAAGGAGTGTTAGGTGAGGCACTAAAACTCTAGCCAGGCAAGTTGTACCTACAACCAAGGGAAAGACTAAAGCTCATCTTTACCTGATACTATGTGTGAATACCACGCTTTMCATGCTTACACCAGTCTTTCAAAATAGGTTAATTAAAATATTCTTATAATACCTTCTAAAAACATACCTAGTTAAAACCACCCTTGTTTAGAAATTCTTTCCACTCATCACTAATGTGATGGTTAGGAGGCAGGAGCTCCAATGAGGATTTTCCATCTATTACTTTGGACATCCAAAAGAATTTTTTTCCATTGACAATATGGAATCTTTACTGTTGCAGTGCAGTGCGATTTTAGGAATACTTTTAAGTTCCCGGTGGCCTGAAAAGATTCACTACTCCAAGTTAAATGTGTAGGCTTCTTACGAGGTATAAAGAGTCTGTTGTCTAAGAATTAGATCCACAAAAGGCAGCATACTGAGGGGGGAGCCTTGTAACAGGAAAAGCCAGAAATGAGGTAGAGGAGGTAACGATGGTGCCTTTCTCCTCATAAAAATGCCCTAACCACCAGCACATCCTGAGACAGGCGTACTTTCATTCTTGGGTGTTTCCTGACTTGGGCCAAGCACATGAGARCCATAGAGGCAGGCCCCCGCCTGCCTGTACGTATGCATGTGCAACTGCATGAACTGCCAAAATTAAGGCAGAGGAGCTCATAACTGTATATTGGGGGCTAGAGTAACTTTGTAAACACTGGAGAAACCTCCCATGGCACTTCTAGTCAGCTTAGCTGAGGTTTTAAGGATTTCACATTTAGACTGAGCCACACACAACTGTGTGTTGGGCTCCTAAGTCTTATCCAAATCTCCTTATGAATGCAGAGCAAAGTCTCTCCCTGATCTACAACATCAACCTAGCTCCTCTCAAGAAGACCAATCCACGGCATGGAGTGCRGGTCAATCAACATGACTGAGACGTTTCAGATGGTGTTACTAGTCACAGGATAAAGACACCTGAGCTCAAGCAGCATGGCAGAATGTCCATTTCAAGGAAGCCATCTGTCAATCATAAAGAGGCTGGGATTACAAATCAATATTTCTCTATTAATTTCTCAAGCAGGAGAGCTGAATTAAGACTGCAGATCCTGGAAATTATTCCATGGAAACTCTYTTCAGTTACCATCAGTGTCATGAAATGGTGTAGATACACTCCAAATTACGGAATGTAATATAATTTAAACAAGTAAATATTCCGTGGTCTAGTTATACCTTATCTTTCGGAAGAAGCCCAAACCAAGGAAATGTGCTTCACCAGGTATGTAACCAATTTCACTGTATGTATGCAAGTAGGACCCCTTCCTCATTRCTGTGGCAACCTTCTAATATCCTAAACCTTAGAGACTAGTTACAGCTGTCTACAAAAGCACTTGACCATCCCTTCTTCAGTGAGTTTATGATGTATTTCCTTTCCAGGATATTAGTAAGAGACTCAGTGAAACACGTAGAATTTGCCAACACCTCACAAATAGTTTCCACAGGAAACCCACAGCAATGCAGTTGATATATATTTATATTTACAAGTGAGATGGCATACACCATTCAGTATTTCTTGTTAAAGGTCCTCCTTATTTCTTTCTATTTTTCCTAGCCTTCACTAAAATCTGCAATTCATAAAAAGGAGCAAAAAGCCAGTCTGAAAATAGCATAAACCAACAACATGCTGCTCATAAATTTCAAAACATTCTCACCATCCAAATCCTCAAAGACCATTTTGAGTCTTTACTGTCTCGGTCTGTTGCTGATCATAATCCTCTGTCCTGGTATTCATTTTCCAAAAGCAACGCTCCTGTTCYGTAAGTTAAAGAGTTTGGACCCTGAGTGGGCATACAGCCAAATCTTGTGGGGCAAGATGCCTCTTTCCTTGCAGAAGCCCAGCTCCTTGTACTCCTCAGTAAAGTTACACAGGTCAGTGGAATAAACCCCAGGCCCTCAGTGGCTCCCTGGGACCAGGACAGCCCGCAAAAGAACTTTTCCATTCCAGCATACCGATGAGGAAGATAAGTTATATATTCATCAAATGTCCTATCTAAACAGAGAATTAAATAAAAACCCCATAGTAACAATAATAATACATCTATATTTTTAAACCAAGAACTTGTGTGTGGTTTCAAATTTTTTTCATTCAGTTATTCATGGCAAAAGAACTCCTCTTAATAACGTTTAAAGAACAGATAAAGGCAAGCAGGAGGCTGTAAGTAATGGATGTCTAGGAAAGCTGTCTTAAAAACAAGTACACCTGTGAGGAACAATTGGCAGACTGTTGGGACTTTTATGGATAATTACATTACACAGGCTCTCATAATGTCAGATGTAATATAATAAATAGGCTGCTCACTTTGGTGTTCCCTATAGTCAGCTAGAACTATCTGGAAGACAACTCTTCATTTTTCTGGTTTGTGTGAAAATTATGTCTTTTTGTCAGGAGCTCTTTACTTCGCAGAACACCACACAACCCAGCAGTTGCTCGTTGCAGTTGTAATTAGATTATATCAAACTGGCAGTKTTGAAACACTGGTGCYSGTGTTTTCTGACTCAGCTCTAACTYCTGAGCTCCTCCAAAGGACTGAGCTTGCCATGGTGATGCCTGCTGAGGATAACGGCAGTGATGGGAGGTGGGTGAGGATGGACCCTACCCTTGGAGATATTAAATACACCAGTCATCGCCTGTCACTTTGAGGCTGCCCTCTGTAGTTGGAGGTACTCTGCACCTTGCAGAGGGTACTCAGGATCTGGTAAGACTAGCTATCTAACCTGTTATTTTCCTATGGAACCAATGAAATTCTGCTGGGATTTTTTTTTTTTTTAAAGCCATATAAGGATATCGGTCACAAAAAAAGCCATTGGGAAATACATATGGAGCCTATTTGCATTTTGCCCTGCCTGTGCACATCAGGTCTTTCAGGAAAGCATCAAGGGAAAAGAAGCAGCTGCTGTGAACTAAGAGTTGTGTTGGAGAGGCAAATCTCAGGCCTATGCTTCTCACTTTATCCTCCCCTGCATGCCCCAGTGGTGGACATCCATGATAAAAAGGCATTGCYGGTCAGCCCTGCACTCAGCTGGGCTCTCTTTCTCATCTGGATGTTAAAGGCAGGCTCCTGGAGAGCTGCCTATTCCCACAGGAAGGAAAGTGCAGCATCCAGCTTCAGCCAGAGGTCACCCAGTGTGTGCTGATGCTTGAACTACTACCCAGACATGCACACACAAAAGACAGAATTTGGGAGCAGAGGCTGGGGTAGTTTTCCTCTACAGGGCTGCCTGCTCACACAAGACAGTGCTGGCGAAATGATGAGCGTCACCTGCATTGTCTTTTTCTCCCAGCTTCTCCAACACAGTCAAAATGGTCATGCTACCATGAGGTGGAGGATCAGCTCTTTCCTATCAAGTGTTTCTATCTCTTTGAAATGATGGAGCCGAGTCTGATGGATTATAAATAAGCTGGACAGTTAAGCATGGAATATTTTGCTGCATTTATGGATACAGCTTGAAGCAAGTGGATTTTTCAAGCAGTAGGTTGAGGAAAGTTCTGGTGAGGTTTTATTGGTTGGGGTGGTTTTTGCTTGTGTGTTTTTTATCCCCCTTCACCCTTCCCTGCGCCTTCCCCCTCTTTCCCCCCCCCCCCCCAACTAAACCTACAAGCCAAGTGCCAGTGAATGGGGTAGGTCTGCAAAACGAGAAAGCTCCCAGTTTGCCCAATATTTACCAGGAACAGAATCTTGCTCTAGGCATTTGTGGTAGTCATCTGAGGAAGAGAGCAAAATAAATGCAGCCATCTTTCAGAGTCTGCTTGAGGAGCCAATCTTTTTACGTTGAAATGACATGTGCATTTAATAAAGATATAGAGTATCCTGAGGAGAGTAAATCTACACCCTTATCTTAGAGACATTTAGAATGAAGATTTCATTTAATTGTGGCTCACTGCTGAGCACAATTTACCAAAATGGCAGTAAACTGCYATTGAACTGTAACATCTAAAGATGTCTAAGTGCTTGGATAATTTGTGGTTTTTTCATCGTTTGGAAGATAGTAATAAAATAGCTAAAAATAGGAAGGAAAGATAGTAGCAAGGCCTTTAAAGGAAAGAAAGAAATGGTCACATGCTCAGGGGGTCTAATACAAGCATCACCCTCAAAAGTACACCTTGACCCCCCTACCTTTGTTCACAGAGCTGTCRTAACACAATGACCATTACAAATAAATAAAAGGATGGGCTTGTATCCCAGACAGATGCAATCCAGCACTACTGGTGCTTTTGTAAATTTGCGAGCCCTTTAAGAAATTTCCCACAGGTAAGTTATGGGCCTAGCTTTCCTTAACTGGGTTTCACAGTCCCCTTAAAAGTACCGCGTGACCCCCTCCTCTCCTTCCCCACCCTGTTCCACAGCCAGAGGTAAAAACCAATGGCTGTAGTGGCACAGGATTTGTGTCCACAGCTGAAACCTTTTACTGTCCCTTAGTGCAACTCTGAGGGTCTTGATTCTGCACCTTTGGCCCTGGGAGCTCCCTTTGATCCCTGCCTGTTAGTGGAATCCCTGGGGAATCAGACCAACACCGCTGAGTTGCCTGTGATGGTTATTTGGCTGTAATAACTGAGCCCTGTGGGACTGACAGAATCGTTTTCATGTCCTAAGTGTCCCCAGTGGTGCATTTAGTTCAAAATGACTCAGAAAAGATGTAAGTCAATGGAGCTGACAGGGTCCTGGTTAGGTATAAAATGCCAAAGAGGCACTCCGCACCTAGGCCTAGCAGAGCGGGCCTCAGCTTTGAGGTGCAATGTTGAGGAGGCCTGGCATTCAGGTGACCGAAAAGCATTGGCCTCCTCAGGAACAGAAGTGGTACAAGTGGTAGCTTCAAGATGGGGGTGGGAGAAGATCCAGACAGGCAACCAGGAGAGTTCAGGAACAGCACAGGCAGCAGGWAAGAAGTGGGAGAAACCAAAAGGAAGATGCTGGGAAAGAAAAAGAGTCCTGAGTTTTATCCAGGCTTTTTCTTTTTATAATAACCTTGCTGGTTTGAGTTTGGTTTTAGTTCTTTGGTTTGTTTGGTGTGGGGTTATTTTGTTGTGGGTTTGGTTTCTTTGTTTTGTTTTGTGTTTTTTGTTTTTTGTTTTTTGGGTTTTTTTTTACAGTATAATCTAGACGTCGTGACGGAAGCTGTGATCTTTGTGTCCACTGGGCATGGCAAGTGTTAGTCACAGCTGCAGCAGTTTGTTGGGCTGAGCAGTAGGCTCCTCTTCCTTGCAGTGGGTAAGTGAAGGATTCCCAGCAGTCACCGCTCCGCAGGGATGAAGCACGGGGAGCAGAGATTTGATAGACTGCAGTRTTACGGCATCAGTGCTGAGCTACCTGCTTACAGTGACTAAGTAAATTGGCACTTGCGTAATATTTATCAAGGGTATTATGTTGAAGCACAATGCCAGGACTCTGGATCTTTCCTTATTCTTATTAATAGAAAGTGTAATCTACCTCTAGGAGATAACAAATAAGTAAAGTTCATAGCTATTATTAGCTTCAGATAACTTCCAGTGTACAATATTCACACTGAATGTATCTCACATTCATGTAAATTACATTGACTAGAAAATACTAATTCTCTTCCCAAGGTAACAAATATATATGTAAAATATTCTAATCTAGTGATGCTAGTGTGTCTAGGGAGGGTTATTACAATATGAAATTTAGATGTCTCACGGAAGTTGAATGTTGGATGAACTTTCCACGTAGTGATGTCTTCAGCTATGTGCCCAGGCAGGTGAATGGCACACTGCAGAAATGAAGAACTCRCTCTGTCATGAGAATTCCTCTTTCAACCATCATCCAAAGGCAGGACTRTCCACTTTCCTCTGGATTTGCCAGCAGGATCAAGGAAACACRATAACTTCTTTCTTTTTTTCCCSTTCCTTTAGAATTTCATTTTGTATATTTGTTTTGCTGTACATATTGAGTTGTTCATCCCTTCCACTTCTGTGARCAAGGAATGAACAAATAAAGTCAAATGAGCTGAAAGAGTTGTCTGAAGAATAGWGTGAAATTTACTTGAAAAATCATTCAGCAGTTGTTTGAGACAAGAAAGAAAACTGAGAAAAGTCAGTTGCGTATTTATAGAGGTGGTGTCAGCAGCTTTCAAGTCAGTCTGTGGCTCCTCTCCTGTTCTGCACACATGCAAGCGGGAGACCTTGCAATTTTTGCCAGGCAGCTGTGCAGCCATCCATTACGCTGAGGCTGTGCCCCAGGAAGATTGCTCCAGAGCTCAGGGGAAAGATTAACAAATGCATTTTCTTAAGTTAATGCGCTACTTTCTAAAATGAGTTTTTCACTTAATTTACCCCCGGGGCTGAAAGTTCAGAGCTCACGCCCACTGGCCATGTTGTAAAGTAAAATAATGCCCAGCAAACCGCTGGGACAATGAGGAGAAATTATGGTTCTCCTTTTCTTTGTGTGCAACTTGCTATATTTCTAGTGGAGGTGAAAGGTGCTGGGCTGGCATCCTCGGAGAATAAAATCCTTCACCGGTTTGTGTTAGTTCAGTGCAAGATTTCACGCTGGATTCACCAAGGAGCTGCATTTCTGGCCAGAAGGGGCTACCACAGAGATGCCAGAGTAATTCCATCATCTGCAGCTTACTCAGTCCTTGGCTGCCTGGAAACTCCCAGAGTTGTTAATTAATGTCATTTCTGGTCGTACTTTTCATAATGTAGACAGCAGTTCCCCGGGACTGCACTGAATCTATCAGGCGTTTCACACAGACCCCAAACAGCTGTCAAATGGTGACAGTGTTCAGTCACTGCTGAGCTTGACCAGATCTGAGACAACAAGCTTGAGAGCTAAGTCTCAGTATGGATTTGCAGCCCTGGTGCACAGGAGACAAAAATATTGAGAGCAATAGAAGAAAGCTGCTTTTAGCTAATAATGAAAGCCAAGTGCTATGAAAAGTGTCCGAAAACATTGATTCAATTTCAAAATGCTTGCTTAGTTAACAAACATAATTGTTCCCCTTTCTTATTTAATGTTCACAAATACATGGTGTTCTGAGATTGGCCTTGTATCAAAAGATACAGATATTTGAATTTTCATATCAGCAAAATGGCAAAGAACAAGGACTGAAATCTTGGCCTGTTGAGGTCAATGGAGTTTTGCCATTGACATTCAGTTGAGGCAATTTTCTTTCCCTGGCACATTGTGAATTGAGTATAAGGCATTAATCCTCTGATTTAATTTTTTTTAGTCATCTGCGGTTCAGCAAATATACTCATCACTCTCAGCCTTTAACCAAAAGGAAGTGGTTTGTGAGAAACTGAAGCATGTTCCTCCAAGATTTACAAAAAGAATAAACTAGCAAAATCAGTATTTATCCATGAATAATTTTGGCGAGAAAAAAAGATGAAACAGAAAAACAGAACTCCCATTATTTAAAGGATGTGTTGGAAATCTCCCCAAATTTCTTTAAATGCTAGAACAAATCTTGCTTTAACAGCAGTAATGTTTGCTGGGTTATTTATATGTTATTTCTGAAAAAGCTGACTCCATAAAGCAGACATACATAAAAGAAATAAAAAGAACTTTTTAGTYCTGTACCTTTTATGCTTTATATTACTTTTTGCCTTGAATCATCAGTCTATCCTCCAAACTTTTTTGATGTCATTAATGGTGGAGAAGAATTAAAACATGGTTCTTTAATATTATGCCCTTCTCTTAAAAGAACCTTTTTTCCAAATATGTTGTATTGCATRACTTTTTTTTTCCAATCTCAGGCTCTTCACAGGTGCCGTTTACTTTGAAGAAGCCTCTAATCCTTCCTTCTCTCGTTTTTCTGGCTCACTTAATGTTTTGACTACAGAGAGGGAAAGAGTTTTCTTCTTTCACATTTTTCTTGACTGACCCATGAAAATGATGTCTAATTAGAAGCACTAAAAAGAAATCTGTYTGTTATCCATGCCTTTGAAAATTAGTCTCTTTGTTATTACAAAGCTGACATTTTGGTTCCAGATCCGCGATCTGTTACATGTGTTTATTTTAAAGATTAGTTACCTTCCCTTATTCCCCTGCAATTCCCGAAGTCTGGAGTAGGAGCGCCAAGCACAGATGTAGGRTGCTGGCCGAAGACGAGTGATATCATGGGAACTATGAACAGTGTATGTGTGTGTACTCAGGCACACATTGCCAAAGGAATGGTTACTTATTCTAGGGRCTTGGGCCAAGGAAGAAAGCAGAGGGTGCTGGGGAACAATGGCAGAAGTCACCACGGTGTCTAGAAAGGATTGAGAGTGAAAATTCTGTGGAAATAATACTACTCTTTTTTTTTTTTTTTCTGTACTCTCTTAAACACCTGTTAACAGTTACACTCCTTCCTCAAGGTGGTCAGCATGAAAAGATTGGTCTTCAGTAAATATTTTCATCAACAATAACATCTCAGACTTGTGGTCGAGAACCCAGGCTCACGAAATATTGCTGTAGASTAGTAACAGTTTATCAGTTGAGTTGCAGAAAACATTCACCTCTGTGCTCATGGCCTGTGAGAAAGTGCAATGCAGCAGAAACTGGGGTTAGAGGTTTGTTGTAGAAATTGTTGTGTCAGTTTTATATGTAACCACTGGCCCTGACTGCTACCAAGTCTCTGCTGGATGTTACCACTCCCAGGGCAGCACTTACTGTGTTGCTTGTGTGAGCACTCCCCATCCTCTCCACTGCTAAGTCAAACAGTTTGCCTTAAACTGTCAGTGACAGTACTGACTAGAGAAAACTGCTTATATAACCTGTTCTCACTTTGTGAGATAGTGAACTTGAGCCGTAATGCAATAATGATATCTATCTTCAACTGATTTTAAATTACTTGTATGTCCACTGCCAGTGCCTTTACACTAATTTAGTTGAATCAGTACAAAACACTACATAAGACATTTATTATTTTTAGGGTAAACCAAAGGCAAAATTATCTAAAACAAGASTGCTACAATGGCTTGCATACTAATTTAACTAAAATGTATTTTAAAATTTTCAGTTTTGTACATGATGAGAAGTGAGTTGAAGAAGAGTAAGAGAAATAAGGGAAGTAATGGAGAATTTTTTAGATTTGCCATTYTGACTTCGAAGTTACATCTCTGTTGCACCATGCAGTATGATACAGTCCTAACAAAAACAGTCCTGGGATACCAGAGCCATTGCAGCTAATGAAATAAAATTTTGCCAATGATGTATTGCAGAAACAGTGAAGACATCTTTAAGCAGCACAGCAAGATACAGAAGGCAGCACTTCTCAATCCTCCAGGGGAAATGAGAYGCACCATTACCTGTAAATTTCTAAATAGGAACAAATAGGCAAAGTAGACAACTTCACACCTGACCGCAGTATGTATAAATTCAAGCTATATTCCAATGCACAGGTGTTTTTGGGCATACATATTTTGATGATATTATATTTATGAAGATTTTTGGCCATTCAAAAGTCTGATTGGTCTTTTCAGGGCAGTTAGCAAAAGCCTCTTTGGTCCACCACAAAGCCTGTATTACTTACAGGAACTATACAAATACATGTAATATATCTGGATTTACCCTTTTGAGTTGTCTTCAAATCATCACCAGCTGATAGTTCAGAAAGGATGTTACCAAGTCATATTTACTTACAGTCAATTTTAGTAGAACCCATATATTTCAATGAATCTGCTTTTATTGCAGAGAGGCATTTGATACCTGTTTGTCTTGAGAAGCATCTATACTATTGGTCTCAAGAAATCCTTTGATATCAGTAGGATTCAAGACCAATAGAGAGCCAACAACTGAGATTCATATGCACTGATGCTGAACAATTTTGATACCTATTGATAGGCACTGATACCTTTCAAACTTGATAGRCTTCTATACCTGTCGGTCTTGAGACTGATTTTTATATTGGTAGACACTGGGACCTATCAATAGCAAGACCTTTGGATATTAATAGGTGTCAATGACTATAAATTCAGACATCTATTTTTAGGCATGGATACCGATAGCTATTGATGGATAGATATAGATCAGAAGGCATACATACATTTTGATCTCAATAGGTGACTATACCTGTTGGTCTCAAGACCAATTTTGATACCAGTAGGCATCAAGACCTATAGATAGTGAGACCTTTTGCKATCAACAAGCACTGATGTCTACCAATTTCAAGACCAATCTGTAAGCATCAATACCTAGTGATAGGCATTGATAACTTTTGATCTCAATAAGCATCTACATCTATCAGCCTCAGGAAATTTCTTGATATCACTAGACACCATGACCTATCAGTAGGGAGACCTTTCAATGTCTGTGGCCATCAATGCCTATCGGTTTGGACGCCTAATGTTAGACATTGATATCTATAGGTATTGGCCAATAGCGGTAGGCATAGATAACTTTCTATCTCGACTGGTGTCTATTCCTATSAGTCTTAAGACCGATTTTGATATTGTTAGCACCAATATATATCAACAGTGAGATCTTTCAGTATCATTAGTCATTCATGCCTATCAATTTCAACACCTATCTATGGATATCAATGTCTATTGATAGTTATCAATATCTTTTTGAGATCAATAGGTGTCTACACCTGTCGATCTAGAGACTGCTTTTGATATGACTAAGCATTGAGATGTATAGATAACAAGACTTTTTGACATTCATAGGCATCAATACCTTTCAATCTCAATAGGAATCCAAACACTTTGGTCTTAAGAAACTTTTCSATACCGGTAGACATCAGGACCTGTAGATAGTGAGCCCTTTTGATGTAGATAGGCATCGAGGCCTATCAGTTTTGACACCTATCTAAAGGTGTTTACATCAATTGGTTATTACCACATCAATGTCTATCAATAGGCATTGATACCTTCTCATTTCAATAGGCATTTATTTCCTTTGGTCTCAAGAAATTTTTTGATATCGGTATGAATCAAGACCTAGATAGAGATAGCAAGACCTTTCAATATTGGTAGRCTTCAATACCTATTGACTGCTGACTTCATAGTACTTGAAGAACATTACATTTTCTACAAAATTTTAAAGGTCATCTTGTAATGTACTAAAAGTTAAAAGTAATACTGTATGATCCCCGGCTAAATATGGCTGCAAATTAGTATTTCCCCAAAACTTCAGGAATTAATAAGAAATTATGTGAAATAATGAAAGTTATTCTTAGAATAAGAAAATTACAGAATATACTCCAGTTAATGATCAATTTTTCATGAAAAATTATCTAAATGCACATGAATTTCCTGATAAGTATCAGTATAACTGTAAAAGATTAAATCATAAAMCACAAAAGAGTAATTGTAATGTAATTAACCACTGATCACTCCGTTTCTTTTCCTCTGTTATGCATGTGTATATGTAGACAGAACAATTAACAAGTTATAAAACAGTTCACATTGATTTGTACAGCTCTGGTTCAAAGCAGAGCAAAATCCCAGATGGGCAGCAAAATTAAAATTGCACTGTGGCAAAAAAAATGAATTAACTTTGTTCCATTTTTTTGCCCTACTTTTTCTGAAAGCCTGTAAATTAGCTGCTATTTAGGGTTCTAATACAGAGCAAAGCATTTGTTATCCACTTAGCAGTGCTACTCATCTCTGCTATAGAAAATATCAATGTTAGTGCACTTCTACTAAAAAGCACTCAAGTATTTAAAAAAAAMCAGAAACAATTAGCTTTGATCTAAAATCCAGCACTTATATATACAAGAAATATACCCTGAAGCTTACTAATGCATTTTCTGTGTCCCTTTTATTTCTATTGAAATAAAAATAAAGTCACTTCATAGCAAATGCACTTATTAGTTTCTCTTGTAGCCGTGTTCTTTCCAGGAGGACCTTCATTTCTTGCTATTTTTGTCATGTTTGTTAARTTTTGCATTTGCTGGGCTCCACTGACAATGTTTCAGTGAAATAATACTAAAATAGCACAACCTAGCACTGTCTGTGGATCACTGCCTTTAACTCACTGGTTGTTTTGTAGGCAGAGATATTGTTCTTTCATACACCATTACAACTTGTTATTGAGATGCTGAAAAAAACTAGAAAGTCTCCAGTACCTAGATGTACAAGAGAGTGAGAGAATTAGGTTGGATCCTGAAAAGATGGGAGTACCCGCAACTGGCAGGGCTTTGCAGGGGCTCAGCTCCTTTAGGCACCAGTCAGCTCACAACCCACCTGTTGGAATGCAAATACATTATGCATTTAAACAACTGTTTTGGTTTCAAATAAACACTGATTTTTAGAGATACTTTCTTTCTCCTTTTTTTTTTTTTTTTTAGTTCAAGATGTTTTTTGAACTGCAAAACCGCATGCGATTGAAGAGAGAGGGCTGAAATAATCTCTTGCTCTGAGAGTCCTAAATCTTGAACTGGGTTTGTACCTGGGTAGGTTATCTTCACCATTTCTTTTTATTTCACTCTATATATCCTTTTAATTAAATTGGGTGCTTGCTAGTGCTGCTCAGCTTGAAGGTTTTGACCCCTAATATGTTACAGAAAATATAACTTCCGCCTTATTGTTTCCTCAGCGAGCCTGAGTGCTGACTGGGAGAGATCACGTGCAGGACCCCGGTTTATGGGCTGTAAAGGCATGCTTCGCTCCCGGGTCTCAGCTGTGGCGGCTGAGACGCACACCAGCAGGCAGCAATGCCGGGCACTGTATCCACACAGGCTGTACAGAGATTTCCAGAATGAATGCGGCCAGACGTCAGATGTCAGCCTTCAGTCACCATGAASTCATCAATTCAGATCAAGACGAGGTCTGTAGTCATCTATCATCCTTTCACAAAACCGCTTCCTCAGGATCCCCTTTGTGCCAGGGTACCACAGAGGGAACATGCGTGCCAGTAGCTATGTTTCCAAACAGAGGACTTGTTCTCTGTGGTTATAACAAGATCATCAGGCCTGCTCTCTGCAAGCTTAGCTAGSAGATCTGCCTACATGCTTAAATCAAGCATGGTTTGGTTTTTTTTACCCCAACTCCTGTGTGCCCACTGTGAATTGCACATCATCCATAGTCACAGTCTGTACGCACTTTATTGAGCACTTGTACATCACTTTCAATCCTGAGTGGCCCGCTCCTCTGGGGATGTTACCTAATCCTCTGAGCCATTCCATATTACTCATTTTGTCACTTGCTAATTTTGACTCACTATCTGAATGCTCCAAGAGCATGGGTAGTCAGGCTGTATGCATACTCTTTATTTTATTTGAACTACTAAAACATTATCTATTCTTTCTCTCTGGATACATTACATGACAAAGCATAAACAAATAATAGGTAATAAATTGAGTATGGTATGTGAATGCCCTCTGTAAGGTTTTCTCACTGTGTCAAGAACGCCTCTCCACTTCATTTGCCTAATGCATTTMCAGTTGCTCTAGGTTTATTTGTAAGAAGCTGTGGCAAAGTCTGTACAGCAGAAAGGTATACAAACTCCAGCACTTTGGGATGACTGAAGGAGAAACTGTTGGCCTCAATGGCCTGTTACTGAAAGTGCATGTCTAGCAAGTCCCTTCAATTTTAAAGAAGGTCATAAGGAGAGTTTRTGACCTTTGGAAGAAGGGGCAGGCATCTCAGAAGGACTACAAGGATGTCATGAGGTTATGGAGGGAGAAAATTAGAAGGGCCAAATCCCAACTAGAGCTTAATCTGGCTACTGCTGTAAAAGACAATAAAAAATAATCTATAAATACATTAGCAACAACAGGAGGGCTAAGGAGAATCTCCATCCTTTATTGGATGCAGGGGGAAACATAGTGACAAAGGATGAGGAAAAGGCTGAGGTACATAATACCTTCTTTGCCTCAGTCTTTAATAGTAAGACCAGTTGTTCTCTGGGTACCCAGCCCCCTGAGCTGGAAGACAGGGAAGGGGAGCAGAATGAAACCCGCATAATCCAAGGCGAAATGGTTAGCGACCTGCTACACCACTTAGACACACACAAGTCTATGGGGCTGGATGGGGTCCACCCAGGGGTACTGAGGRAGCTGGCAGAAGTGCTCACCAAGCCATTTTCAACCATTTACCAGCAGTCCTGGCTAAACGGGGAGGTCCCAGTTGACTGGAAGTTGGCAAATGTGACACCCATTTATAAGAAGGGCCAGAAGGAGGATCTGGGGAACTACAGGCCTGTCAGTCTGACCTCGGTGCCGGGGAAGGTTATGGAGCAGATCATCTTTAGTGCCATCACGCAGCACGTACAGGACAACCAGGTGATCAGGCCCAGTCCACGTGGCAGGTCCTAYCTGACAAACCTGATCTCCTTCTAAGACAGGGTGACCCGCTTAGTGGATGAGGGAAAGGCTGTGGATGTTGTCTACCTGGACTTTAGTAAAGCCTTTGACACCGTTTCCCACAGCATTCTCCTGGAGAAACTGGCTGCTCATGGCTTGGACAGGCRTAGTCTTTGCTGGGTAAAAAACTGGCTGGACGGMGCRGCCCAAAGAGTTGTGGTGAATGGAGTTAAGTCCGGCTGGCAACCAGTCACAAGTGGTGTTCCCCAAGGCTCAGTATTGAGGCCAGTTCTGTTTAATATCTTTATCAATGATCTGGACGAGGGGATCGAGTGCACCCTCAGTAAGTTTGCAGATGACACCAAGTTGGGTGGAAGTGTTGATCTGCTTGAGGAAGGCTTCACAGAGGGRTTTGGACAGGCTGGATCCATGGGCCGAGGCCAATTGTGTGAGGTACAACAAGGCTCAGTGTCCAGGTCCTGTACTTGGGTCACAASAACCCCAGGCRACACCATGGAGAAGGCTTGGGGAAGAGTGGCTGGAAAGCTGCCCGGCAGAGAAAGACCTGGGGGTGTTGGTAGGCAGCTGGCTGAATATGAGCTGGCAGTGTGCCCAGGTGGCCAAGAAGGCCAGTAACATCCTGGTTTGTATCAGAAATAGCGTGGCCAGCAGGAGTAGGGAGGTGATCGTGCCCCTGTACTGGGCACTGGTGAGGCCGCACCTCGAATACTGTGTTCAGTTTTGGGTCCCTCACTACAAGAAAGACATTGAGATGCTGGAGCGTGTCCAGAGAAGGGCAATGAAGCTGGTGAAGGRTCTAGAGCACAGGTYTTATGAGGAGCGGCTGAGGGAACGGGGGTTGTTTAGTCTGGAGAAAAGGAGGCTGAGGGAGACCTTATCGCTCTCTACAACTATCTGGAASGAGGTTGGAGTGAGGTGGGTGTTGGTCTCTTCTCCCAAATAACAAGGGATGGGACAAGAGGAAATGGCCTCAAGTTGCGCCAGGGGAGGTTTAGATTGGATATTAGGAAAAATTTCTTCACCGAAAGSGTCGTCAGGCATTGGAACAGGCTGCCCAGGGAAGTGGTGGAGTCACCATCCCTGGAGGTATTTAAAAGACATGTAGATGTGGTGCTTAGGGACATGGTTTAGTGGTGGACTTGGCAGTGTTAGGTTAACGGTTRGACTTGATGATCCTAAAGGTCTTTTCCAACCTTAATGATTCTATGATTCTGTGATTCTATAAATAATGCAGATCCCACAGGTGAACCTTCTCTGCCTTTCTTGCCATTTTAGAGTGAGACACATATACGTAATAAAGAACACATTATGAAAAGCCAGTCTCTGGCTGACAGAAACATGGGTGGCTGCAGTGTGGTCAGCATCAGAAAGCCAAGTCCAAGTCCTTCTGTTCAGATACATATGCAGACACCACTCAGTCTGGACCTGTTTTCTTCGGCTRGTCGTACAGACGCATCCAAATGAGTACATGGCAAGTCTAACACTACACATGGACATGAACTTCCTAATCGGATAAGTTGCCCCTGCCTTCTTGAGGTGTCACAGGTCACACACATCCCACTTCCCTTGGCATATGAGGGTATGATAGCTCTGAGCTCTGCAGAACACAGCCCTCAAGGAAGAGGAGCAATTGCTTGGGTTCATCCTCTAGGATTTCCCAKCAAGAAAGCCAGTAGGCAGTGATTCCCTTTCCTTCAGCCTGTTTGCAAGGAAGTCAAAATATATACCTACTCATCCAGGACTAGTACTGAAGAATCCACGTGGCCGTGAATGCATGACCTTTGCTTGTTGCTCCAATGAGATACTCGTGGAATTTTAATGTGCCAGATATCACTGTGATTTATGGTTACTTAACTGGTGCACCAGAGAAGCAGCTACTGTCCTCTGTCGAGCTTGGGAACCAGCGGGTGTTAGGTGCTGTACAAACACCTCAGGAAACAAAATCCCTGCAACAACTCTCTCATTCAGTGAGGACAAGYCATGTTATGCCTGCAGCTGAAAGCTACAGCAGCAGTTTCCAGCTTTTAGTGCTTCAAAATTTTTATTGCTAGTTAAATAAAAGTAAACYGAAGTTTTCATCTAAATGAAGCCTATAATTTTGTGGGACCCAGTGGCTACATTTTTCACATGGTTGTGGGAAGGGAATGAAATCTCTGGACAGCACTTATTATCCATTCTCCTAGGCATTCATTCCATATTCTGATAAAGATCAGCCTTGGGCTTTCTGGTTATTGATCTCAGCCAAAAGGCAGATCTCTCAGCTCCAGCAAGTGTTTCTGCTAATATATTTTCCTTCCAACATTAATACTCTTTCTAATTTCAACCTCAAGAAGCAGCAATAAATTGCAGTCTGTGGTTTTAGCTTGTAAAAGCAGAGTGGACTGTATGAATATGTGTTGGACAGCTTGTCACAGCCTGCTGCAAAATCCAATTAATTCTGAGGTTATTATGCCTTCCTTCACTACAGCTATTCTAACTGGGGGGGAATAAGGTTGAATGTCCACCCCAGTGTTATAAAAACACTAAATCTCAATTAATTAGCTGACATCTCATYAAACTTGCCTATAATCTGCTAAAATGCATTGGGGAGTTTGAGCTTGTTATCTAAACTTATAGGCAGAAAATGGTCAGTATTCTTCCGTAAGTCAATGAAAGCTACCTTTAAATACAACTGTGTATCCTAAGTGCCTTGACTGGGCCAAGTGCTGGCTTCCTCATTGGTCAAGAGTGTAATAAACTTGTGTTTCTTCTGGTGGGCTATTTCCCCAGAGGCAGGGTGTCCTACCCACATGAACTGTTTGTGCCACTGGTGTTACAGGTCTGGCTGGGAAGGCAGCACAACTGGGAGTGTTGGCCCAGCCTCCCCACACAGCCGTGGAAGAAGAAAAGGGTCTGTACCCTGCAAAGGAAAAGTGCAGCCTTGCACCCGTGGTAGGGCAGAGATGATGTTGGCTGGAGACCAGTATACCAAATCAAGATGTTATTGTTGGTACGTTATTCTGGCACGGTGCACCCATGTGGTCCCTTCCTTGGGGTCCTGTCCAGATACATGGGATTTTACTCCGTCTCAAGTCTTAAGTAAATCAATGGAGAGCACATGAAGATAGGATAGAAAAGGAAAGAGCACTGGGCCCGCAGTTCAGTGGGTCTGATACAAAAAARGTGCAAGCTCTTTTTCTGTTTCTAACATACAGCTTTCTGGAGGCATGTGTAGCACTTCCTACAGGCAGATTTAAGGAGCAAATCACACCTTCCCAGCATACATAGTTTATTATGTGCACTAGTATTATAAAATCTCAGTTAATTACTGTGAATTATTTGCTTATTGTTGCTCCTTGGAATTTATGGGACAAAGATCAAGTCTAAACAAATCTTTTTGATCTTTTAATGGATTTTGTAAAGGCAAGGGTAAGAAAACCCCATCTATATTTCTATATATTTGAACATTATTAGAGTTGAGTTTTTCTTAAGCTGTTGATGTAAAAAAAAGGAAATTTCATTTCCATAAGCTACAGAGCAAGTATCAAACCTAGCATTAAATGTAGTTACACAACTCTGTGAATGATAATAACCCTTTGTTTCATTATAGAGCTGACATTAGTTTTTCTAGAGGATACTAACAGAAATGTTTTGGAAGCAGTTAGTGTTAAACAAATGGTCTGGCTCTTGGGTGACATTAGCTAATCAGATATAAACAAGGGCTTGAAAAATAGGATAAAAACAACTTAATTTGTAAACTGAATATAAGTTAAATGGCTTTTGCTTGCCCTTTATATTCTGGAGGAGTTTTCTCAGAAACAAGCTTGCTAGATGAAGAAAGAAGACAATGACATTTGTCTGTATCATCATATTCATCTGAATCTGTATGCACCATATTTAATTTTTATTTTTATTATGCAGTTCAAGTTCACAGTCTTGAAGCAATGGAAAGGCTGGAGCTAGCTTCTGGCCAYGGGCTACCAAGTTAGCTCAAGGCCGTACAGACGACTTTGAATTAGCCATGTCACAATTGAAGGGCAAAGACCAGACCAGGCCTGGACAACTGCTGGTGTGGAAGAGAAGAGGCAATAGGAACAAACTGAATCACAGGAGGCCCTGTCTGAACATCAGGAAAAACTTTTTTTACTGTGRGGGTGACCGAGCACTGGAATAGGTTGCCCAGGGAGGTTATGGAGTGTCCCTCCTTGGACATATTCAAAAGCCATCTGGACATAGTCCTGGGTAACCGGCTCTAGGTGGCCCTGCTTGAGCAAGGGGGTTGGACCAGATGACCTCCACAGGTCCCTTCCAACCTCAACAAGTCTGTAATTCTGTGAAGAGGGGCAAGAACTCAGGAAAAGAGCCTGCCTCAGTTGCTGCTACCTYGGAGCTAGAGATATAAAATGCCGTAGCTTGGCAGGGCGACTCTGCCAAGAGTCGCTGTGCTGTTGCCACAGCCCATAGTCCAACCTCTTCCTCAGAAGGAGAAGCCAGCCTGACTATCAATGGCTCTGTCTCAGGACCCATTGGCAGAGACAAAATTTGTTGGCATAGGCAAAATCCCAGCAGTCTGCGACTCTAAGCAGCTGCCTACCCTGCCCATGGCTCAAGACAGTCCAGTCTACAGCTCGTTCAGATTATGTTCAGATTATCCAAATGCTGTTTCTTCTTCACTATGTGCCTTTTCACAGCTCACACAAGCACTCCTCCAATTGCAATTTTTTTTAGTAGCTTCAGAGTGTACCACCTTAAAGATCTTCAAAATCCATTACTGCATAATGTTTTTTTAACAGAAGCATAACTAGAAACATATTATTATGAGGAGTGGCACTTTTTTAAAACTAGAGTAACTAGAGTGAATGCTTATCCTGACAAGGTTCAAAGGGTTACTAAAGCTTTTCTACAACCTGTAATTGGGTATCATATTTTCGACAAACTCATTATACTGTATCTGTGAAAAATGATTGTGCAGCAGATAACACGAGCCCCCTCCATGCTGAGTCCATGCATAATACAATGACCCCAGTCACAGGACAAGGTGCTGCAACCAACTGAATTTGTTGCTGACAATTCATGGCAAGCGGAGTTCAGATTTGTTGTGCAATGCAAGGAATTGATAAAAAGTGATCATTGGGCATATATGACCTCAAATTGAGCTTATTAATGTTCACATTTGAGAAGTTTTTCCACATATTTACAATTCTAAGGAGAAAGAAAGAGTATCATCTATGGAGTGCTGCCAAATTGCTCAGTAGGCTGTTAGTGATTGAATGACATCTCCAGCCCAACTTCTTCATCACTTAGACTCTGTGCAGCTCTGAAGCCAGTGCTGCTTAGGCTGGATTCCTGACAGTTAGTCCTGTCTGTTGATGATAACCATGATAAGAAATATCCTTAAGCTGGCCACATCCAAAAACTTCATGGTCTGTAGGTGGCATCTGATCTATGCACTTAATCAGCTTGGGACCTTCAATGTAGGCGTCTACTTCAGGGATGTTTCCATGTTGCTCTCAGCATGCCTCTCATGCAGCAAAAGGATGTGAGTGCACCTCAGTATCAGGAAAAGGGCTAAACAAATCTTGTTCTGCTTGCACTGAGCTCTGGTTTCCAAGTTCACTCATGTCTCTTAAGTTTGCTCCCACAGATACCTGCAGTTTCACAATGATCTCCCATGAAAGTACTCATGTAGTTAAACTTTATAAAGCCTGGCCTTAGATATTGTAGACACTGAATACTTACCTGGATTCAAAGAGAGACTGGCARATTGAAGGGGTCTCTAAATTTGTACAAACCACAGACACATGAGGAAGGCCATGTGATATATATATTGGTGATGAGTGAAAAAGTAACTGAGGAAGAAGATTTAGATATGAATGTCCTACTCTTCTGCTCTTCCCTAAACATCTGCTGTTGGCTATATCAAAGRCAGAGTTGTGGCTTAGCTGGCTCTTTGGTCTGACCCAGTATATCTGTGTTTGTGCTAGAGAGCTTTGTTTACCCAAGGGAAAGACATACGTTCCTTACTTATGCACTCTGAATTGTTCCCTGGTGAATATGCAGAGGACCTGGGTGCCTGTATTAGATGACTGAAGTTTGAAAGTGTGCCTCTACTGCAGGAGCCTTGGGGAATGAAGAGACATCATAGCAGGGGGATGGATCTGCTCAGTTTGGCCTGGCAGTCTGATGAAGGTCTGCAGGAAATKATTTATCCTGGATTTTAATTGGTGGCATGAGATGTTCCTTCACTTTGTAAGCCGCCTCATCCTCCCTGCTTTGGACTTGCTCTCAAGGAGTCTGAGATGGGACCTGAGCCCCAGGTCTGTTTCTGTGACTCAAAGCTGCAGGAGTACCRTTCATCAGAGCATCACCCAGACGAGGGACTGAGATGTCTCTTGCCTCTAGCCAGCGTGTCAGTTCACACACCCAGGTCAGGAATATGTTCCCCCAGTGATGTGAACTGATAAATAAAATAAAAATCTTGTCTCCCTTCTTTAAGGCTAGACAGCAATGAGGCAAGGTTTTCCAGCACTGAAAGTTCGGATTTAGATATCTAAATTTGAATGTTTGTGACTCGGTCCTTTACGAGAACTATCCGTAAGTAAATTAATTTAATTTTTACAAAAAGTTAACATCCCAAGACAATTAATATGAAAGATTTAACCAAGATGACTTAGATGACATTATTCTGGGAATAAAATTCAGCTTAATTGTGATTTGTGGGTTTAAATAGAAAGACCTTTAATCCTGGTTAATCTGATATAAACTTGTATTGCCATTCCCAAGCACTGCAAAATGTTGAGGCAGGCTCCAAACATCCCTGATGTAGTTTCAAATATTGCTGGCTCTTTGTTTCCTTAAGTAATGGTTTATTTTTTAATTTGCTTTCCCTTTGATTATTTTTACCTACAGAGATCATATTTTCATGCTCTTCTCTGATATCAAGAAAGTGAAAGGAAAAAAGGCCAGACTCTCATATCGGCAGCTGAGGTTTCTTGGGGGGGGGGGGGGGGGGGAACGAAAAAAAGAAAAGGCAATAAAAAAAGCTAGAGATTTCCATGCTCCTCCTCCAAACTAGAGAATATGGCAAGATTTGTCATGAGCACTGAAAAGGGTAAAATATTAATGGAAATCTGACAGTATGGTTCTCCTCTGAAATAGAAACCTTCATTTTCTAGTGCTAGCATAAGTTCTCCTAGGGGGTGTGAGGTTTGCCCTTACACTAAGAAAACTATTCACGAAGTAGTCACCAGAGTTAAAGGAAGGAAGGAAGGAAGACAGGCAAACTTTGCTGTTTCTATCTTAGACATGGAGACCAGAGATCAGATGTGACCAGAGGACAAACCAGTTCCTGGACTTGACAGGCCACAAACAACATAGGAGGAGAGCAAGAAACATGAAAGCAGCTCTCCTGGAAACAGCTATGATCAGTCTGCAGGCAGGCTACAGCATGAGACGTGGGGACTTTTTCTTCCCTTTCTTTTTCCCTGGATGCATCAGGCTAACCAGTCAGCTAGAGGGCAAGATAACATGCGTCACCCCGATAAGCTCTGAGCYGTGTTATTGGAAGCACTCTGTGTTTATACCCATACTTATTTAGTTAGTTTATTTAGTTACCCATACAGTGATGCTTATTGTTAAGTCACTTGCAGAGTATTTAAACACATGACAGCACAGCCTCAGCTCTCATGCTACCTTTGTGTTGGTTGGAAAATAAGAATAGTGGGTCATTTTAACATAGTTAAAGGGATGAGAAAGATGAAGGTGCCTTTTTTTGTGGCCAGCTGGAGGCAGCCCTGCCAGAACCTTGACTCTGCAGGGGAGAGGATGGCGTGATTTCAGCACAGAGAGTGGGTGGTTTCTCTGCTGAGATTGCCGCTGTGGCTGGTCCAGCAATTAATGTCACTGAGGTCACCAAGTAGACATGAGGTGGTAACGACTTTCAGTTGCCACTGACCTGCCTGGACCCCAGCCAGAGACCTAGAAATTGAAAGTTTTGCAGGCTGCTACCAGTSCCCTTAGCTACCTTTTACTTAACATATTTCAAGTTATGGAACAACAGAAGAGGAAAAAAATCAAAGGCAAGCAGATGTTGCAGGGATGATAAAGAAAGAGGCAAGAGCAATGGGAAATTGGGTTGGCAGGCAAATGAAGCGGAGAGATACAGTCCTAGAAAGGAGTAGTTTCAGATGTCTGTCTGTCACTGGTTATCGGCTGCGCACCCATCCCRTATGGTTTTAATATTGAAAGATCATGTGCAGTATCTGGTTCTCAAATATACAGGATTTTGTTCTGCAGCTGATTCCCTAAGGTGCAAAGCAAAAGACGTTTTTTTGTTGGCAATTAGTAGTGCTGTGGTGAGTCACTCCTCTACTGTGATTGTGGTGGTTCACTGCCTCCCTCTCTCACATAAATACTTCTAAGAATAGCTGTTATAGAAATATCTTTCATCTAGGGGAATAGACCAAAATAGCAAACTCTATCCCTAAAAGTTAGGGTCCCCTGAAAGTCCTGCTTAGTGATCAGCAGACTATTAGACTAGAAAGAGTAAAAACCTGAAAGTACCTAACAAATGTGTTYCTTATCAGTTTATTTTTCACTATGATTTATGCTTAAAAAGTACAACAAAATTTCAATA
The DNA here is from genome assembly GCA_030449065.1 of Oceanodroma leucorhoa. Lineage (NCBI taxonomy): Eukaryota > Metazoa > Chordata > Aves > Procellariiformes > Oceanodroma > Oceanodroma leucorhoa. The sequence goes on from JASVER010000016.1 coordinate 6,180,358, forward strand.
CATTCATGCTTCCACAGGGAGGAGGAGGTTGGTTTCTTTAAGATCCTTTAACACATTGCTAAGGTCATATGTTGACACCATTTTACTTGTAAGCAAATTATCATTTTGTCATGAGAAAGAAAAGATTTGAGTCACGTCATGTCATGATCCCACTGTTTTTTTTTGAAAAGCAGTACATGGGCCAGAAAGAGGGGCAGAAGCTGTGCCTATGTCAGTAGTATATATTGCTTCTGTAGTGCTGAAATTTGCAGTAAGCTTTGGTGCTCTAATAACTCAAGTCACTCCAAACAGTGACACCAGCAGAACTGGCAGACAAATTTTGCCTGAAGATCTCAACACACAAGCCCATTGTAATTTTTTTTTTTTTTTTTACTATAATATCAATGAGAGGAGGACAGAAAGTGTGCTTTATGCAACAGAAAGAGTAGCTCCCAATGGACTGAGCTTGTGGACTCAGCCCATCTGGRCTGATGTAGTTTTGCATGGTCCTGTGCAGCTCAGTGGGCTTGCCAGTCTCTTTAGATTCTGTGCTTTAGATAACAGGGTTGATTTGCCACAGTGATGTTTGGCAACTGGTTAATCTCCAGATATTCAGAAACAATGACTTTTTAGGTGGCACTTTTATTAGCTTGCTTACCCCCTTATCAGGTTTGAAGGTAGCTAATAGGCCTGGATTTTTTATTTAGCTAACCAAGAACTTCTGAGTTCTCTACTCTTCCTCTGGGCTTTCAGAACTAAAAAGCCCAGGTTATGCTGTCACATGCACTGGGATATCAGTTCTGCTGTGTGTGAGTTCAACTCTGCCTTCTTTTGCAAGTAGCTCCTCAAAAGCCAGACACAGTGAAGAAATAACCCCATCCTCTTCTTAAAACAAGCAAGCTGTGTAGGTTATAAAAAAATAACTACTTGAGTCAAAGCAGCTGATGCCAGGAGAAGAGCCTCTTAGACCAGAAGAGGCTCTAGGGAAGGGGCAAATAAACAAACTTGGGTAAACACATTGAAGAATATGGGCTGGCCCATGCTATTTTCCCTGCCACYTATGCTCTACAAGATATATATCATGTTCCCAGGAACCTGGGCTCAGGAGTTTGTGGGAAGGTTTCAACCAGGAAAAAAAAAAAATCACAACAAAGAGAAACATGTACTTCTGGGCTATTTTGCTGTCTTAGTCTCTTCTCTGAACATACTCTGAATTGTTGTCCTGCTTAGAGTTGCTGAGTATGGTAGCAGCATCAGTTGTCACCAATTGCTCAGTTCACAGTCCTGTGGCTTGCTGTCCCCTCAGGCGTGCTTCAGACACAGACTGGCACAATCCTGGGCAAACAGAGTTGAGATTAATTTCTAACATCATGATTTATTCATTGTAGTATTGGACAGTGGTACAGACTGACAAGTCTGAAGTTTGCACCTTGTGGTGCCTTTTAAAGGCAAGTTTGCCAGTTTCTATGCTCCCTCAGCTCGGCAGCTCCATTCACTGGATTATACAACTAGCCAGGCTAGCTGATGTGAATCATCAGCCAGCTTGGTGCTTTGCCTCTTGTTTCCTAAATCACAGTGCTTGCTGCTATGAAAAATTCTGATACAATGTCTTCTCACAGACCAAACATGATGCTGTCCTGGCAGCTTCCTCGGTGCAATCTCCTGATATGGGGATGCAAGTAAATTTGGTAAGGAAGGACTAGCAGACTGCAGGCTAGGTGGTGATTCCCTCCAGAAAATTGAAGGACAGGTCATGGCAAGGGAAGACAAGGGCAGCAGATGTGCTGTGACGCTGAGGAAAACTATGGCAGGACGAACAGCATTTGTTCGAGGTGCCGATAGCATCTATCCCAACCAGGGTATATTGAGTTATAGCTAGGGAGGAAAGGGAGTTACAGTCGAGGTCATTCATGTCATCAGATTTTGTATACGGGCCGTATAAAGTACAGTTAATAGGACCTTAAGTCCTATTAACCTTAAGTGCTGTATTATCACTGYTACCATTTCATCACAGTTCTACCTCCGAAAACTGGAAAGGAAGACCTGTCTCTGTATTATGCCTGGGCTCAGCACTGACGGATTTGTTCTCTTTTAATTAGTCACAGCCAGCTCCAGGTTGGGTCAGGGGAGGCTGGAAGTGGGAATCTCAGAGTGAGCATTTAAATCCTGTCTTACTGCACAGGGATAAGTAGAAGGATATCTCTGACTCTTTGAGCTCTGACACTGTGTGGACTCTCCTAAGCATTAATTCCCAGTACAGCATTTGCTACGAAGGGATGTGCACAGCATTAGCTCTCAAAGACAGAAGGGCAGTCTGAAAGTGACAGCAGAACGTGTGTGTACATTTGGTTTTGGTTACAGAAAAGGTGGACCAGGCAGGGCATGGATACTCTGCCCCTTCCCATTCCCACTGTGCTGGTGGATGGTTACCCTTGCCTCTCTGTCTCCAGCACAGTCAAGAACAGTTGCACTCATAGGTCTGTACTGGTACAGAGGTCCTGAGGCCCCTCTCAGTCAATGCCAGCCAGACATGCCATGTAGCTATCCCATCTCATCATGCCTGCAGTAAGTAGAGGAACTGCAGTATCAACAGGTCATCAAGGGGAGCAGCCTTTTCTGTTGGCACAGCAGCTGTTGAAAAGGCCATTTTACCTACATTATCCCATTCATTATAAGATCATCCCCAATGCTGATGTCATATGTGAGGGCTTCACCCTCCTCTGGTGGAGGGGAAGGGCAGGGGGGCACATAAAAACTTAGATATTGAAATCCTCTGTGAATCTGTTAGGTGTGGCAGAGAGGGGACCAAGTAGAAATTGCCCTCTGTGCCTTCCTTTGCACAGAGATAAATTTCAAAAAGAAAAATTAAGCGCTACAGTGATTTGCAAAGATAATTAGAATATGGTTTTGGTTAATGTCCTCAAATAAAGAACTRGAATAGTGATTTTGCTCCAACTGGCTGAAGAAGATCATGAATATGGCACTTATCTGAAAAGAACTGACAAAGATTTCTTCAGGTTTTTAAATAAATATGCTTTGACAGTGTTTGTGTCCATTTTACGTTTGTTTCCTATGAATATCCTGGCAGAARGATTTTCTGGCAAGAATGTGCTTCAAAACAGTCAATATTTTAAGTATTTACTGATAGCAGGTTTGGAATCCCTGAAATTTGCACCAAACACCTCATTTTCAGAGAAATAATTATCCAGTAGAAGCACAGAAATACCATGTGACTAACACATTAAATCCAAACCAGTTTTATTTTGATTTTTATTTTTGAAAACCTACCAAAAGCTGCTCACAAACAACCTACGGTTTTTGGAAATTATCCTCAGAGCAAGTTAAAATGAAGAATAAGGTAAGTACATCATAGACTGTTCAAGGAGATTCATGRACAGGAAAGAAACGGACTAAATGCCAAAGTAAACTATTTAAATTTTTACTGCTGGAAACCTACTCATTCATGTCCCAATATGGTAGGTGTTTTAAAATTATTCTTCCTAGTGTTTACTAGAGAGGTTTTCACTTAAAACAAAGTGAGGGTATAAATGAATGCAGAAAAAATAACAATTAGCCCCCTACCACCATTTTAGTGACACCATTTTTTCATGTTTTTCAACAGTGAATTTTAAGCTAAACTTGTTCTACAGTTGTATTATCATTAAACTGCCATAGCACTGTTATTCCACATGGTGCACCGAAGAGTGCACACTCTCTGCTCTGCACGCTCCAATCCTACAGGCTGTCCCACCATGGTCTTTGATTATCCTTCTAATATTTGGACTTGCAACCAGTTGTTCTATGACCCTTGCTGTAATGTAAAAACATTACAATAGGTTTTCTCTGACCTTATGCAGCTTCAGTGTAGTTCTGTCATTATCTCTATCTTGTAACTGACTGCTAATCTCACAACAGCAATCTTCCTTCCCTATACTGTTGATCATACTAGCTTCTTCTCCCTCCCTCCCTGCCCCCTTTCTCTTTCYAACCTTTTTACTGATTTTCTTGTTCTTCCTTCCTTGCATATTAAAACAAACCTACTATAGGAATCTCTCTGATGCTCTCATTTCTGTTTCTTATTTTACAACTCTTCTTGTTGAGTTGGGCAGCCTTGACAACTGAATAAAAGTAACTCCAGGTTAAGGCCGACTACTGAAGAGAGGCCTCTGTACATAATAACGCATCATGCCATTTGTCCCATAGAGGCTTTTTGGGACCGTCTACAATGTGGTCTCTGACATAGTATGCAGAACAAACRAGACACATGAGAAATAGGATTTTGAAAAGCAGGCAACTTGCACCTAAGCAAAGCAATTGAAGCTGCCAATTTCAATAAATATATAAAGATTTGAAAAAAATATTAGCTATATCTTCGCACACCCACATTCCATAAATGCAGACACCCACACACTTTATCACATATATTGCATGCTACTTTTCTGGCAAATAGCCTGGAATTTAAAATAATGAGTGAGTTGATAGTTTATTTTAGGCTATATACATGCATATAGGAGGCTGGCTATTGAAACACTGCTCTTATTCAGCCACTGTAAATGCACAGATTAGCTGTGTACAATGCAGACAGCACCAGCACTGAACACTATCAATTTGAAGAAGCAGCCTACCTCATGGCAAAAATTGTGGGAGTAAGCTAATACAACTTGGGGGTGGATAGCACAAGTCTGATGGTGTGACTTCTGTTCTGAAATGATTCTGACTATTGAAGCTATCTGTGGTTTTCTGCAAGTTAAAAAACTTTAAACAGTATGTCAAGTCCAATTCCTGTTTGACTTCCTCTCTAAAAAAAAGAAAACCAATCCTTTCTGTTTTCAGTTGCACATGGTATTGCACACTTTGTTGTGAACTTAACCCCTCCCCATAGTCCTGTGATCATTTCTGTGTGATTTGGGCTGGGGGTGGAGGGGTTAGAGAAATAACCTGTAAACAAAACTTTAGGTAAGCCAGCCAACATTGTGCTGTCCCACAGCCATCAATTGTGTGCCCTTTCTGTACATTAAGAGCCCTCAAAGGGCAGAAAAGAAGTTTCTCCTGCTTTTCTTTCCCTCTCCAAAGTGGCTTCTTGCCTTACTTGTTTTTGGCCACAAAATTAATTCATTCAGAGCCTGGCCTCCTGCCATATTGCAGGTAGGAAGAAGGGCTCAAATACTTCCCAATTGTCCTCAATTTTGCTCTGGTTCTCTTGTTGGAAGGCTTTCATTTCCATAGCTAATGTTACGGTTGGCTCACTTCTGCCCCGCATGCTARTCCAAGGCTTCCACAGTCCACTGGGCATATCAAAAGCTTGATCCTATGCCATTGAAGTCAATAGGAGTTTTGCCATCAAATGAGCTAGAAGCAGGAGGCAATCCATAATTAGTCAACTCTGATTGCTGGATGCAACTTGCTCTGTAACAGCCACTGAATTATTATTCTCTGCTAATCTGTATCTGACTAAACACTCTCGGCCAGTGTATTCTGGAGCACTTCCCCCTTCCCAAGAGGTTAATCAAATGACATTTGTTGCTCTTTTATGTCAGAAAGAGGGGATAGGGTGACATAAAACCCACAAAATATAAGCTAAATAAAAGRCCAAAAGAGACAAAACCATGGATGGCTAATGTTGGGTGTCTACCACAGAGTCAGTAGCACCGGGGCTATCCAGAAGCCCGAGTTTATCATGAGCAGCAGCAGCAGCAGCTCAAAAGTCCTTCAGCCCCCCAGCTACCGCAGCACTGCCTGATCACCTCCTGCCTGCATCGTGTCTGATTAACAGCCAGCTGCCTCAGCCCTGCGCTCAGGAAAGACTGTCCAAAAATTCATTTAAACCAAGTGGGGGCTCATTAGTCTCAGAGTACTCTCTTGGTGCAGTGGAGTGTGAGGCTGGGACTACGTATTATTTGGTTTTAATCAACATTGCCGATATTTGAGAGCGAAGAAGAGAGAGCAAGGTTTCCACTGCAGCCTTTAATGTGGCTCTAGTGAGACGCTGTTATATATTGGGCTGTGTCTCAGTATAGGGGCTTATTTGACAGGCCCTGTCATCATCTACCTCCAAGATTATCATTCATGCTGCTGGAAAGACAACTTTATTGGACTAAATATTGGCATGTGTCTGTGTGGCCCACACAGGTAAAGACTCTCCCTGGGCCTCATTGGTGTGTCTGAGTCACTGTGTGTGGGTGTAACAACTGCACTAGTTATTATTAGTCTCTCTGAAACCTCTTTACAGTGATTAAGGGAGTACTGTATGAAAGCAGTCTGCTTTGTGGGCTCTCGCCAAGGAAGACCCACTAAGCAGATTTTGTTGGATCCTTCAGCCAAACTGCTCTTTTCTTGGCAACCGAAATGCGCATCAACATAGATGTAATGTCAATTTCGAGCATTTTTTTAATGTACTTTATTCATGTTTTTTGGACGCTACACAAACCACTAAAATCAAAGTGCAGTACTTAACATAGCCAGTCACTTTTCTGATGTGCCAGTATATATAAATAAACCTGAGCAGGAGACAAGAGGTCACATTTAAAAGACAGAAAGAAGGGAAAAGCATGTGTGTTCTTGCCTCCAACCGCCTTTGCATGAAGAAGGGACTTCAGCGAGGGACTTTGGTATGAGACGAGTGTCGGGTATATGTCAGCAGGTGCTGGACCCCCCCAAACTGTGACCAGAACAGCTCAGCAAATTGCCAGGGATCTGCTCAGCTTTTTCTCCAAGCCGACTGCTAAGGGCTAGGCATTTTGGGAGTAGAAGAGCCAAGCTYTCGCTGAGTTAGCCATGAAGATGAGATCATGGGGCAATGGCCTGCAGCTACATGGAATGTCAGGTAACCGTGGCTTTGGGTGAAAATAATGATCGCAGAGAAGGTTTTAGCCTCTGTATGTCACTAAACAGGGCTGGTAGCTAGATTCCATGGCTGAGTCAAGGGGAGGGGGACTCGTATTCTCTAGAGGAAGACTCTAGTAGGTTTCATCTGACCCGAAATATTATATTTTCTTTGAGCTGTGGTATCTTTCACTTCTGTTTACTCCTGTATATATATTTTAAAAAAAAGCTCCCCCTTTTTCTCTCTCCCCATCCCCATTTCTGGCAATTGATCAAAGCCTGGATTTACTATTCTACTATGTGCCTCATGACATCTTGTCCTCATACACCAGAAAGTGACTGTCTCTAAAGCAACTTTATGAGGCTAAGTAAAGCAGAGTAAAATAGCAGCAAACTGAAGTTTTTCCAGCTTAGTCTGTCCCAGGAGGGCTAGGCTGCGGAAAAAYAAGACACTGTGAAGGAAGCAAAAAATAAGAATAAAAAAGAAACCAGACAGTCTCAGGAAGGGAGAAAAAAAGAAGAATTTAACTTGAGGCAGAATGTCAAATAGATATTTGGAGTTCAGAGTGCTACACCAGCCTGACTATACTCAACTTTGACCACCTACAGCAATTTTTATATCAGCAGCTTTGTGTCATTAAGTAATTAATGTTGCAGTGATGTGCCATTTTCTCCTGTACCACTGCACTCACTACACATCATATGGTCATCATTTCAGCTTCTATTGCATTAAAGTACTTAACAAGAGACAATTCYTTTCTGACTTGATGTATTCTGTGTGCATGGGTTGTGKTTTGGGTTTTTTTTCCCCCATTTCCAGAGAGCAAGAGATCCAATATGCCCAGGAGGCCTCTGAAACTCATTTCTTCCATCTATAAGGCCAACAAGCTTACCCTTAAGAAAACAGAGAAGAACAGACACACAGGACAGTCTTCGGTAGCTTAATTTTATGCCCTATGCAAAACATGTCATATCCTTCTGCCTTCTATACATAACCATAAAATGACACTGACTAAATGAGGTTATTTACACAGAGAGGGGTATTTGGCTGTATAAAACTGTGCATCCTTGAGTGATTTTCAAAAAGAGGGCTATGTATCCAGAGTATCACCCTGCCTCCACATCAGGCAGAGGAACTATCCTTGCTTTACCACATTTGAGATGGTGCCAGTTATCCCATTTTAGTTTCATCTGTTCTGTTAATCTGCATCAAGAGGCTGCCTAATCRTGACCTTGCCCCTCTCTAGTGATGTACAGTCATTGCTGCAGCTCTCGTCCTTGCAATAGGAAGCAAGACAATGGTGGGCAAATGTCCTTTCTTCCCCCTAGGACCTCCACAAGGGGTGGAAAGAGTAAGGTCTTTTACTGGGGCTTTTAACTGATTGTATTTAGATGAAAGGCAATTTATAAACTTCAAACACTATTAAAGAAATAGGATGATGAAGACTTGGCTAAAAGAAAAAAAAAATGCAAGTGTACGCATGAATGAAATCATAGCGCCCAACACCACCAGTCCTTGCTGGTTGGCCMGAGTTAATGGTGGTGGAGGAGGGGAAGTGTTAATGACCCCTTGACCTCCCCAGTAAATCCACATTTGAAAGGGAGGGGATTAAAATGTCTTAAAAATCATGTGCTGGAAATGAGAGAGCTTAACATTTTCCTTATGCTGATGTCAGATGACTTTCCCAGCCCCTACATCAATTATACATACTCCAGCAGGTCAAAACAGAAGCACAGGAGTGCTGATATGTTAAGGTAAGATTGCTTGTAAAAAATTTTAGGTGTCTTGACTTGACATGGCTTCACCTTGCTGTCTTTGTCCAGGGACTGCTATCACATGTCTGAACTGCCTCCACAGATTATCGTCATCGTCTTCTCCATTTTGACCACTTCTCCACTTTGTGAGTGTGGGAGTGCACAAACATGTGAGCATCCCAGTGGAGGAATCTCCTTTCAGATTTGCAGACCAGTTGTGCTGGGCTCAGTCAGCTCTTCTTCCTGCAAATGGAGTAAGTGTTCATCCAAATTCCTGGCTTTGCTTAGCAGCGTGAAAAAAATTAAAAAAGAGAAAATACAAGCATAGCTGTAACCCATCTGGTGAAAGCGGAGAAATATAAAACTCTACCAAGTAGTCCAAAAAAATTAAAAGGTTCATTGTGGTAAAAGGAGAAGAGATAATAATCACTATGCTAGAATGAGATGTGTAAACAATTACAGGGAAATATTTAATAAGATCCAACAAAAATAAAATCTAAAAGATAAATTCAAATTATCTAAACCCAGAATCTCCCAGAAAGAAAATCTTTTTGCATGTTATTAGCAGATCTCTATGTGACACTGATAAAGCCTTGTCTGATATTACAATAAATATGAAGAGGAGATAGCATTACCCAAAAACATCAGCAATCTGTCTCTGTTCAGTCTTCCAGTAATGCAGTTATAAGTTCTGTGACTAACATGAATGAGAGAAGATTTTTACAGCCACCCTGTCTGCACAAGACACAACTGCAATGAAATTGCCTTCTTACTCCAGAGAGACACAAAATTTAACTTGTAGCCATCAGAGAGCTGCCTGCAGAGCCACATTTGTACTGGGGAAAAAAATAAAAACACAAACCAGGCTCACATTTTTGGTTCACGTCCTTTAAAGTCTTTTGAAATTACATCCACAGTAGCTTGGAAATGTCATTTACTACTTTATGTTACTTAATACCTGTAATATATACATATATATAAATTATTATTATATTGTGTTTATTATATAATTACAAATTATATTATTATATAATATTATTATATAATTACAGATGAGTGATAATTTTGTCTGATTTCTTGAGGAACCCCTCCACTGCCATCCTCTGAGTCTGAAAACAGCAGCTGCTTCCTCCCCAAACTGAAGGCAGATTCAAATCTCTGTTGCTCTAAACATATTTCCAAGGTAGTGTCAACTACTCCAAAGCCTTATCAGGAATTCATGGCACCTGTTCGACCCTTCCGCTGCATATGATGCATACATCAGCTTGTGGGCTGTTATGGCTCACTGGCTGGTACTTACTTAGAGGCAGTTCTGCCATCCATAGTCACCCCAAATAGCATCTCACTGCATGAATAGTCTCCCTGCAGCAAAGCGACCACTTGTAGGCTCTGGAGCAGTGTTAGCAGAAACCCAGCATGATTTCATCCTGGTGGGGGGCCTGAGCACTCTACCACTATGGGTGCTAACCAGCACATGCAGAGGAGCATACTTTTGGCCCAAAGTCTGGTTGCAGAGTCTGAATCAGGAAAGTCTGCCGGCTGGGGCCGCATCAGGCTGCATTGTGAAAAAGGACTGTGCAGTGTGCCAACAGCTTTAGGAGACAAAAYCAAAAATGAGTTATATTTTATGCTGCTAACTTTTGAGTATGCTTTAAAAGCTGTTTTGTTAAATTAGTCTCACTGCCAATTTCTAGTGGGGTCAAAAATATTTTCAGTATAAGAGTAATCTTCCAAACAGAAAAGTTATTTATCCCTCTGATACACTCTATCTATAAGGTGTTTGTATTTCTGAACAAGGCACTATATACAACAAGCCAGAAATAGTACACGTATCTCAGTAAGGCTGCAGGACAACATTTAGAGCTCATAGAGCTCATTTTTAGGATGCTAAATATTCTTCCTGTTTGGAAACTCAGTATGGTTTGATATATATGCAACGGAGATGGGGGACTGGAAATGGCTTAATTAGCCACATTTTTGACAAATAACCTTTATCAACCATGGAAAAAAAAAAAGAACCCAACACCCTAAAAACTAGCACTATTGTAAATTGTATATTTAGCAAAAATGAAAAAGTAATTGTGTCTCTCTCTGACAACCATCCATCTTCAATATTAGTCATCCTAAAAAAGTCATACAGGAGTGTTTTATCCGAAAATCCTTTGAAAAGCCTCTCTACTGTCCTCCCACATGAGAAGACTTGGCCAACTCTGCTATGCAAGCGCATTGCAGAGCAGCCTGCACTTGTGAGGAAATCGGTATTACTTTAGTTTCTTTGTGTACTAACATSATCGCCTAGTGATATTCTTCACTTTACCTAAGGGCACATACATCTCACCTCCGCAAGAAATCAGATTACAGCAGGGTCTTACACATAATTTAAATAAAACAAGAAACCCTCTTTAACTGAGCAAGATGGAGCCCCATTTGGATGGTGCCCAAATGTCTGAAGGTTTCAGAAGTGGCTCCTAAAGACTGTAGGAAGCTGGAAAGAGTGTCTTAGGGCCTGCCACAGCCATCTCTGAAAGAAGGACAGTGACAGCCCTGGAGAACTGGACTGTGTGTAGCCCAAAGGGCTCCAGCTCCATTGACTCCCCTGCTGCCTGGTGAGGAGTGGGCAAGAGCACTCCGTATGTCCAGCAAAACATGATGGAGCTGATATTTTACTGCTGTGAGGACACCCGAAACATGAAGAGCTGCTTTGTGCCCAGTACCCTGCTCTACAACAGTGCCCAGCTTCAGCTCCCTTTCACCTTGCACTTTTCCAATGCACAGTAGCTATGAAAAAATGTGGAGGATCCTGCAGGATGTAAACACTTGTCACTGCTGCTAGTCTGAGTTGTGAAAGCAGGCAGAAGTCTTTATTTTCAACCTGAGGGACATGCAGCTCTGCCATGGAAAAGAATTACAGGAAGACCGTTCCAGCTACAAAATTGTTAAAACTCCATAGGACTTCCAAATATTTTTCTTTTTTTTTTTTTTTTGAGGTCTGAATTTCCAGTTTTCTTCTCAGACCATCAGTATAATCCTATGTAATGGAACCTGTTCATGTCTCTTGGTGTCGTGCTGTGTTTCATTTGCAGCTGTATGGTGTACATAGCAATTAGCTGCTGATGTACTTTTATCTGGTCTCTAGCCTTTAGCATGCTTTATTGTACTTCACATTCTCCATATGCCATAGGAATTCAGTCAAAATACTAATTTCCTTACACAAAAAACAACTTTGAGCTGCAAAGACTGACATTGATATTAAAATGCTTGATGGAATTTCTGTGCACTTGCACTTGCGTGTGAGTATGGGCACATGTGTGCACATGTGTGTGTGTGCGTGCCTGTGGGAAGAGGAGAGAGGAAAAACATTCTTTCAAATCCACCTGAGCAATTCAGGAGAGCATACTCGTTAGTGCATTTGGCAAATATGCTAAAAGGGATTGAAGATATAAATTTTGTTTGGAGCTGCAAGTTTCAAACAGTTATCTTTTTCTGAAGGTGAATTTTCATAATCTGCATGCATATTCTTCGACAGCAATGTAAGCAAACATCAGCAGAGCCCCAGCCTTGTGTTAATTTTTGTCATACATTTTTGTGCCTTGTAAACAACTATTTATTGCCATGTTTATACCAAGAATGTGGGAACAGGGAACTGTGACTGATTAAAAATTTCAAAAATTAGGAAAAAGTAAGACTAGAATCTTAATAATGAAGAGAATGGTCAACAGGGTGACTTTCATAAACAAGGTTTTAGGGCAAAATATAATATTCAAACAGACACGCTCAGCTATTTGAACTCCTGATCCCACCAAAGAAAGTAGCAAAACTAATTTCTTAACGCGTCATGTGAAAGAAAAAAAGATTTCAGTACAGCTTCCTTGTATTGGGACAAGAAATGTTTATAAAAAAAGGGTTTCAGTAAAAACATTGTTTTTTGGCAAAATTAAAACCTCCTACTTATAACACAAACTGAAAATATATCGTTTTGCTGGAACCCTAGCTTTTTTGTGTGCGTGATAGAGATAAATGTAATCAAAGTGAGGCAATTTCAATGTAAAGGAATCAAAAAGACATTTTACATCAAGCTCCCTTTCCATTGTCTCCCTTGACAATAATTTCACAGTATCTCTACTTTCTGCCAACGTATGGCTGGAACTTCTCTTGAGGAACTTCAGCATCCAGAAAGGCTGAGGTTCCAGCATTGCCTTTGCTGAATGAACCAGCTCCTTCATGACCTATGCGTGTCACTAACAAGTCAGGAAGAAGGTGAGGCCATGGAGGTGACTCCCTGGGTTCCTCACGAATGTGGTGTTGAACRGAGGTGCCGCAGCCAGGGGAACTCCTCCCTGACAGCCTCTGGGAGAGAAGCTCATCATGTTCACAATTTGATAGGCATTCCCATGCCGTTCTCACCTCCCCATGTAGATGCCACACAAACACTACTGGGTTTAAGTTTCATAACGTCTCTGCAAAAGGAAAATGACTCTGCCACCTTCACATTATAAAGGGCAAACTAAAACACGGGATGGGCTGCAGGTACAATTTATTTGGCTAAAGGTAGCTATCCATAATATAGATGCCCACTATAAACATGGCGACCCTGAGGTGGCCAGAAAGAAGCAGTTCCCTCTGAGGGATATTTGTCTCATCCTAAGATAGGAATGAATTAAGTCTGATGCACTGCACTCTTGATGTGCCCGTTAATCTTCATTTCTAGCTTCTGGAGGGAGACAGAAGTAACCATCTCAGATGTACAGTGTAGTCATCTGTAGTGAGGTGGCATCATTTCCACCCTTTATGCCAAACTCTTATAGAAAGTTTGCACTCCAAGACTCGCATCCAGGTCTCCCAAGTCCCAGACACAAGCTAACCAAAAACCAATCTTCATCCAGTACTGCTTGGCACAGGTGTGAATGGGTCTCTGTAGGTGCAGTGTAGTGTATTAGGAAAAAGAAGGACAATGATGGGAAAAGGGGAAAGGGGAGGATACTATTTCAGCAGTAGGACTTCCCTCAGAGGTTCTTGGAAGCCTTTGYCCAGGGGAAACAGATGTCTCCTCTTTCAGCCTCACACACAGCAGAATTCAACATGTGCAACCTGGAAGCCAGGGTGAGTTTCCAGTGACGTTTCCTACAAAGGAAGAGGAGAGCCTTGAGAGCCCCCTGGCTGTTATCAGAAGCTTTGTTTCAAAAACAGAGAGCTGAGAARATCAGGGAGCTAATATTTAAAGGTCTTTGGGCCTCTCTCCTGTCTCTGGAGCCCTTTTAACAAAACGGGTGGAGAGAGTTTGTGGCAGGGAGTTTGCACTTGCCACAGCCCTGCTACCCCAGCAGTATGGCCAGGCAGGAGGGATGTGCCTGGGCTGGTCCACCCATGTGTAAAACCAGGCACACGCTGGCACTGTTCTTGGCAGATGATCCATGTACCTGAAGTCCTTTATCACCTCTAAAYTGGTCTCCTGGGACTCAGCTGAGCTGTTAGCAGGAGATCGCAGTGCTGCTCCCTCCACCAGCAGTGTCYGACACCAGTGGTCCCCAGGTGCCCTCAGGAGCATGAATGTTACCRTAAGCACTGAAAGGAGAGACTGCATTTTAGGAGCTGGATGTTCTATTATTTTGTGTCTGTAAGAAAGGCTGTTTGTCATAGTCAAGGAAGGCAGCCACAAGAGGTTGCTTAGTTATAAGTCAGGATCACAAGCTACAGGCACAAAAATGCAACCCCAAGCTCTGCCTTTGTCACTAGCCCCCATCCTTTTTCCTTCTGATACTTTTTATTTAGATCACCATTAATTTTCTCTTTTCAGTCCCTTTACCTTGTTTCCCACTCTTTTTCTTCCTGTCTTCCCTGTTGCTAGAAGAACGTACAATTTTGCAGATGCAGAAAACAAATTTTCAATTGTAGACAACAGCAGGAAAATCCTGCGTGGGCTCATCTTTCCCCTTCCCAACCACACAGAGCTGACAGGAAGAAAGAATCATCCCGCACCTCTGCATGGCCATGTCAAACCTACCTGGATTTGAGGCACGGTGCAGAGTTCGTGTCTTGATCTCCTGATATTCACTCGGCAAGTCAATAGGCAAAGAGGCAGAAGGCAGTTATACCATTTTGGTCCTCATCTCACAGCCAGAGTGATGGGCTATAGCTCTCATGAGAGACCAGCTTTGCCTTGTCTGGKGTCCCAGTAATGTTCGTCGCTCACATTTGGGAGCAAGAGGAGGGTTGAGGAGGCACCAAGGGTCACCTCTGAAACTCAGGTCCCTTCAGGCACTCTAATCCCTTCTGTTTTTGCAGGATTTTCCTGCCATCATATCTGTCTGCCCTGTTTTTTCTTCTCTATCCCTTTTCTTTCTCTTCTCATGCACCCATTCAGCACCCCCTTCCTAGTAAAATGCTGCACAGGGAGGCAGAGCAGCCTGGCACTGGTCTTCCAATATATTTAAACACTAGCAATTCACTGAGCTGGAAAATTGTAAATCTGCAATTTTATTGAAAAGGGTGGTCACCCTGTTCTTTGGAGCCATGTTCAGAGACAGCRGGATAATTAATGGACCCTTATGCGACACAAAGGCAAAGAATGGCAAATTTTAATAAAACTGGTAAGATGATTTTTTTAATTTCTAAGAAACAGACTTTCCATGTCTAGTTTTGCTTATTGTTACAAGAAAAGAAAGGCTGTTAAAACCATCCGGTGCAGGTGAAAACATTGTCACACAACCCTTTTTTTCTCTGAACTAACATGGAGGAGGACAGCATCTGGCACTGAGGGATTAGTAATGCCTGCTAACAGTGTGTATGCGGTGCCTACCCTGCACTGTGTCTAGACACCTTCCTAGCATTTCATGGAACAACATTTCAAACCAAAACAGAGACAGACCAGAGCTGTCAGCACAGCTCATTTTAGTTATAAAGTGCATCCTTACTTGATGTGCTGCTGGGAAAGTTAAGCAAGACATACAACCCAAGTGAAAAAGCTTTCAAGGGGAGGCAAAAGGCCACCAAAGTGGAAAATAAAGGTGAAAGGTTTCAAAGGTAGGACAGGAGTCTCTCACATAGAGGGGGAGTATAAATGAAATGAAACATAATCCTTTTTACGAAATGTGGGTGGWCTGATGTAGCTGTACTGAATTACGGATAGTGTT
Source organism: Oceanodroma leucorhoa (assembly GCA_030449065.1). NCBI lineage: Eukaryota > Metazoa > Chordata > Aves > Procellariiformes > Oceanodroma > Oceanodroma leucorhoa. The sequence goes on from JASVER010000016.1 coordinate 6,196,044, forward strand.
GTGAATTATGTGCACAAAGAGCTGCTAGACAGATGACATAACCCCAGTCTGGAGAAGAAAAAGGCCACAGAGCTGTACAACCTGGCCACAAAAGTACAGAAGAGGTGGTGAGAGAAGAAGCACCAGCTTCTTTAGGGAAACCCTTTTGAATTAAGGACATGGTATGAACTTAGAGTGGAGTACCTCCTCCAGAATAACTAAATGTGTATGTCTGATTTTTTGAATAAGAATACTTTTTCTGAATTAGCAAAGCCACTTTAGCAGGAACATGTCTTCCAGAATAAGTGGTTAAGCAGCTAAGCCCTGTGAGAAAATAAGTACTCTGCAGAGAGGATGGGGAATACAGCAGCTGTAGAGCAAGCTCTTGGTTGCTGACGGTCACTTGCCTTTGTTAGATAATTAAGATTTCCTAACACCCAAATTAAATGGTTGGCTGGGGCCTGAGCCTTCAGCACTTTTGGGAGGAGCTCTGTCAAGTAAAGATAACTGAAATGCCAGGTTAAAAACAGACTTCTTCCACCCTTTCTGTTCTCCTTATTTTGCCAGCTCTGTCATTCAGTCTCTTTAACACATCCATCATTCAGAAGCTGAGTCATGTGCTTAGTCCCTCATTTAGACAGCAAGCCCTGCAAACATCGGGCATAGCTGAAAGGGCTGTGGTGAGCTGGTGATATCTGTCAAAAGTAATTATTAATTCAACCCCATGATATTTAAAAATAAAGTAGAAGAGCATATCAATTTGTTTCCCTACTTATGTTAAGCTGCATCATTTATGAATATAGCCTGTGCACTAGAAGAAAAGCATCTGCTGTGAGCTTGGAAAACAAATTATTATTGCCCTTTAACATCTTTACATAAATATGCAGGGAATTTGTATATTAATGTTGTATTTTGTAAAGGATTCTCTCTCCTGTTAGCCCCACAGCCTCTTCAGGTTCTTATTTTCTGTGCTCTCAGCAGTTGTACACAGTTGTAGCAAATCAGGCCTGATGAACCACAGGCACTTTCACACTTGTCTCCATAGCTGGGTGCAGCACTCAGTGAGAGGAGCCACTCAGGCATATGGCCTCTAATAAGCTGAGCTCCAGCGAGTTGGAACCTCCTGCTTCAACAGCTATTTGGCCATTTGTTTTCTTGCTGCAGCTCTTTGATTGTTTCCCTCCTTTTGACAGAATGATGAAAGCAGCCACAGGGTTTATGTGCCACCTCCACCAAATGTTGCCCATATTCCAGTAATCAGGCAGAAAACAGGGGAGGCAGGCAGGGATAAGGTGCCCATTGACTCTGGAAGTCCTGAGGATTGAAAGGCACGTATTCTTCTGAAAGACAGACTAACATATGTGCAGTTAAAACTTCCCAAACCAGCTAAGGAGGGTTGTGGTGAACTTTCAGCTGAGGTTGTCTATGCAGCAACTAGCAGTCTGAGTTTTCTTTCTTACAGTGAAACGAGGATAATTATTTTTTACCATATATCTCCTCAGTATTTATTACAGCATTTCATTTAGAGGCACATCAGCTTAAAGGTATTTGAATACTTTAATCCATCTCAGTGAAAAATATAACTTAAAACAAACAGGTGACACGCCTAGTGCAATGACAGAATTGGAAATAAGGCTGAAAACCTTCAAACAAGTGAGTGAACAAACATAGGGCTTTGTGCAATGGAAACATCCAGGGAAGAAACAAGCAAGAAGAAAAAGCTTCATCCCTGGACTGAAGAATGGCAAGTCATACCATTTCTGAGGAGAATGCAAGGGGACTTTCAGCAAACTAGGCCTTGTTTCCGTCCTCTCAAGCCTATATCTTGAGCACACAAGCTAATCAAACACTTACTGCTACTGAAGATGCAGGACAACAGCTAGGTTGCCTTCTGAGCTCCAGTAGATAGCACAGAAAGCTCTACATTTGTCCCAGTTGGAACCAACTGAAAAGTTTTACATCTAACTGTTTTGTAACAGAGAGTGGAGCTTTCAGTGGCAGTGAATTTTTCATGAAATGGTTCTGCTTTGCACAAAAGATTTCAATTTTTCATTGAAAACCTGAGCAAGCAAACCAAGAAACTGGACGAAATACTACAATTCTGAMGGGCCATCACAGCACTCCGGAGGTCTCAAGTGCCTCCCATTCCTATTCTTTGTTGGGGACTTTGCCCCTCAGCCAAACTACATTTCCCAACAACACGGTGAGTCCCTCCAATGAATTCTCCGGGGCTGGCCGAGGGAGTCACTGACTCAGGGATTCCTCAGCTGGACAGAGATGGTCCCATCCGGGGTGCCAAACTGAAACAAAAATGTATCGAAAGAAACTCTCTGAGACTCGTTTTGGAGTTTTAGAAAGCAGGCATTCTTTAATACAGCGCTGGCCAGCACTGGGGATCGTTCTGCCACAAGTGCTCCAACAGGTTAGCAAAGCACATCAGTTCATATACAGAAAAATTATACATATTCATCAGATTTCGTGGAAAGGGCAATCTTAYGGTAATGAGTTCCCAGAATTCATTTACATAGTCCAAGCATGCACAGTAAAATTAGGGTTAGGGTCTTTTCACCCTCCGGTGGTCATCCATAGTCTYCCTCATGCTGTCCACTAGTTGAATTTAGGGATTCCTTTGTCCATATATAGTCATGGAATTAGCTCATCAGTCCTTGGACTCTGGAATGTTACAAGGGGGTCAGTTTAAATTGTTTTTTTTGCACCTATCTTGACACAGTTGTCCTGAGTTCCTATTATCAGTGATTTACACAGGAAGCCTAACGAGCTAGCCCAAGGCCTGTTTAATCTTATCAGGCAAGGAGTTACGTGTTTCAAAACGTCCTCGTTCTATTATCAACTCACTAAAACTATGCAAGTGAAACTAAGGAAAATGCAAGTAAGGCTTTTATGTATCACAGTAAGGTCTCAGTCAGGGATTGTTGGGGATTTAACCCTTTCACTCTGGTCAGGCAGCAGCGCTGATGCACACCTTCCCACCTACATGAGAGAAGAATACTGTTCATTATGGAAGATACAATGAAGTCAGCGAGTCACCACTTTATGTTTATTTGTTGGGACTTGCAATCCTCTACCGCCTAACTCAGTCATTGTTGAAGGGATAGGAAGGAAAAAAGCATGAGTAAAGGGCAATGTGGAAGAGAAATGGGCATGGATCCTTTCAGCCTACTCAACTGCAGCAGCTATTTTGTGTAGGAAATGAAGCAGTGCGAGAGAGCCCTCTAAAAATGAACAGGACAGTTGCTGAAGTATGAAAAACTTATTGAGCAGAAAAAGAGGCCACTAGGTCTTGCTCAGTGACAACCATAGGATGTGTCAGCCAGCTTTCATACAGACCTCAGCTCAGCACCCAGTCTGAAAGTCAAGGTGCAAGAGAAGTGAATATGTTGAATGAAGGAGAATTTACACCCAAATAGCRCAAAGAGGATCACAAAAAAGTACAGAGAAAATTCAGAAAAACAGTCTTTGACATCCTCAAGCCGAAAGTGAGCACTGACAAGAAAAGCAACTTAAAGTCATTTGGCAACTGTACCTTACTTTCCCGACAGAATTGCTTTTGATTTCTCCAACCAGAGTCTCAGCTGGTGTAACTTAGATAGCTGATTTCAGTAAAATACATGTCAATTTACCTGTTGAGCCTCTAGCCCTTAGAGAACGGGCATATTATCTAAGGTGAAAAACACATGCTTTGGGTATGCTTAAACTTCTGTTCAAGCAGAAAATACCATGAACTGGAGGCTTCAAAACCGACAATGTTTCAGCTATTAAAAAACAGAGGCAAAAAGTTGCTTTCACTCCTGAGATCAAAAAAAAATCTGGCATTTAGTTTTGAAAAGAAAAGGGAGTCTTCTGAAGCAAGGTGAAGAGTAGGGATGTTAATGTAGGGAAGCTCTTAAACATATCTGCAAAGAGGATCAGAAATAAACATGTAAAGGGAACTCGACACATTTCTCCAAGGGAGATGTTATCAATGATTGGGTATGTTTGAAACTTGGTGAGATGACTTTCAGAACCGAAAGATCAAGACATTCTTGATCAAGGGAATCTAGGAGAGGCAGAAAGAGAGGCAGAGGTGAAACCCATAGCAAAAAATCTTTCTTGCTGTGTTTCAGGCCCTTTTTCTTTCTGGTTAGAGCTGTGGTGGGGAGGAAAGGACAGAGATATGTGAGCACCTGTCTTTTAAAGCTGGGTAACATCCACTGAGCCTCAGAAAAAGGTTTGATCTGGGCTCTGAAGAACAAGCTCCGATCAATTCTCATCTTAGTGGTCCTCATTTACTCATCCTTCTGTATAAGGGAAAATAATTGGTGAGCTGATCAGATAAGGAAATGCCAAACAAGGTACCGATTATAGCAGAAAGCATCTATGGGAAGAATTAGCCTCTTGATTCTCTGAGTCACATAGAAAACTGGAGAAAGATGAAGAAAATTATCAGGCGCTGATGAGGAGTTTACTGGATTGTTTTGACTGTGCCAAGTGGTTCGCAGGGCAGGATGTTCAGCAGTGCTTCCAATGCTGCTCCAGAAAAGCCTGGCATTTGGTCTCCCCTGAGCTTAACATCGGTGGGCAAGCATGTATGCAGATAACATGGGTGACTCAGTCATTAATAGGAGCTCAGCAATGATACACAGAGTAGCACAGTTAGAGATCCATGACTACCCTGCCTTTATCCGTTCCTGTTCCCTCAGTACTGGCAGCGCAGAAACTAGCTGTAACAGCAGAGAAGCGTGGCTGGAAGGGCATGCACCATCCCCCTGTGCTATTGAGACCTTTTACAAGGCTGATGCCGCCGGCCGGTGCCGCCTGCCTGGCTGCCAGCTGTCAGCTCCGTCCCGATGCGAGGGCTCACTGCCTCAGCTGCTGCAGCTGCCTGCAGCCACTGCTGTGCTCATCTTTGATCAGCTGAACTTAAAATACAAGTTGCTATTGAGGCAGGCAGCAACTTTTCTTTCTCTAAGGTGCAGATGCTGGCAACTGTTTTAAAATTCCATGTTGAATAATCCTCTGTGCGTGTGTGTGTGTGTGCACTCTGTTATTTGCAATATCCGCTTAGAAGCATTAAGCAAAATGCCTTTGTCAGCTTTGTCTTTTTCTATTTGACAACTGCTGATGTCATTTTACTTTTGTTTGTGAATCTCAGCCCGCTTGCTGCTGAGTCACAGAAGGAGGCAGCAGATAATAAATATAGCCCCTTATCAAGCCAGAAAGCTGTGGACCACTGGAATGACAATCAGAAAGGGAGTCTTTTTTAACCAGCAATAGCAGAACAGAAGGATCCTGTTTCCTGTGCAGATTTCCCTGTCACTCACAAGCTTTGACTGATGTGGGCTGCATCCTCCAAAACAGAAATGTGAATATCAAGAGTCAGTAGCAGAGACTGCCCTATCTGTGTGAATAAGAGCAGAGGAAGCACAGCATTCTCCATACAGACCCCCTAAAACGGCTGTCTGCTGCTAGAAATTGTAAAATGCAAAACAGGAAGCTGAAACACGGAAAGACAACTGAGCCTTTCACATCCATGTTCTGATTTCCAGAGGATTTATCCCTCATCCAGCAGTCCTCAGACTTTCAGCTGGCTTGACTGAGTCACGAAATACTCCAACCATTGTCCATATTTTTAAGTTTTAGGAAAGTTCTACTATTGCTAAGACCAGCACATTTCAGATTCACTGGAGGACGGCAGCATCACAGGAGACGACTGTGTATCCACACGGTGATGGAGTCATTGCTACTTGATTCTCTGAGACTGAGAGGACAGGTTCACATAGCATATAATGATACAATTCTTAGAAAATTGGCAGGCTATAGAGTCCACTGACACACACCACCATCCTTGCAACCACTGAGTCCGGTGAAGTGATAACTACAGTGGGAACTCTGAGCTAATGAATGAAAAAAACAGAGTAAAACCCTACAGCTATGTCATGGTGGAGATTACATGGTTGTCCAGCTGGTAGCTTGAGAGATGGAGTGAGACAGCAAGATCCATCTCTTCTTCCATATGAATGAAAGGCTTTCTGGGACCCCTACAGTGAGACAACAATATGACTAATCCATGGACTTGGAGGTATCTATCAGCCTTATTCAAGACAGCATATAGACCCTCCAATGTTCTTCACCAACACAGTCCAAAATATTTTCATCAACTGTAACCACTTAAAAACAGCCACCACAAAGTCCTGCCTGTTTTCCTGGGAGAAGAGGTGTTCCTGAAGTCCTGTGGGGAATCACAAGAAGGATTGTGGTGTGCCTACGAAAAAGGCTGATCACAACAGGGCAACCACTGGACCAAGTATAAGATAGGCTAGATGAGATCCCTGGAATTAAACTCTCACTACAAACACAACTCTCTTCATGGGTATTTTGGCTTGAAAACATTCTCTGTTCCTCATGGCCAGGTTTGTTTTGCTATAAAGGATTCATTCAAGCAGGCAGCAGGGTAATATACAGAGACTTCCCTCAGGGCACAAAGAGCAAGGAAGTATGATTTCCAAAACTGTGATTGGCAAATCACAACCATTGAAGGTTGCAGGGCTAATGTAGACTCTCCTACATACACAGCTAGCAATGCAGTGTGTTTGGGAGGCTTCCACCGTTTACTATTCTCAGCTTTCTCCTTTTCTCTCTTCTCAAAGTTGCATCACATACAATACAGTGTTGCTACTTCCAAAGTCCAGTCACCTGAGGAAGCCCAGAAAGTCATTCTGTTGTTCCCCATTTTATATGCATCCACACTAATTATTCAGTTACTGAATAACTGAAGGGACTTTGAATATTTATTAAAACTACATCAAAGGTGCAGCGCTGTTTTCCCTTCTTATATGACCTGCAAGGAAACAGAAAAAAACCCAGATAATTCGGTTCAAGTTCAAGTTATTTAGTCCCATAGCTTTCATCTGAGTATTTTTTCTAAGGGGTTATAGGCTGGGTTTTGTTGTTGTTCTTGCCATGGCTAATTTAGTTCTCTGCATGTGTTTCAAGCATTTTGCTAAGGAGCTGCATTGTTTGTAATGACATTGACAGTGAAGGAACATCAGCTCCTCTCTGAGGTCCTACACTGGCTGAGGGGAAGGCTCCCACAATCTCTTTGTCAGGCCAAAAGGTACACTATAGCCCATTTATTTCAGAGGCAAATGCCAGCAGGGTTGAAATCTGAAAGTTTGCCTGCTCAACGTGAGCAGCAAAGAGAGGCTGATCCCCTGCCAAGCAAGAAAGTTGAAGCGATGAGAACATTAGCCTGCTAAGCCACAGCACTAGACTTGATTGCAGACTTAACAAGGATAAAACACATTTTATTCACTGCAAAGTGATAACTTCAAATAGATATTCAAAATATATGGCTGAAATCATTTCTCTTACTCACACTCTAAAAAAGTTGTCATTGCCTCGGTGCTAGTGGAGCGTACTACGTTACATACTTACCCTTTTCATGGGTTTGACATTAATGCAACAATAAGCACAGGATTGACAGTTGATTTATTTATTTATTTATTTATTTAGGACAATTCCATGCATTGAATAGAAAATCATTAGCATCAGCTGGCCTTAGGGCTTTCTAACTGTTCATCCTTCCTGAAAATATGTGCACTCTCCTAATAAAAAAAAAAAAAAAAAAAAGAAGAAGAAAATGTGGTTTTGTTGTTCAGCGTGAGCTATGATTTTCCTTTGTTATGGGTTATGGCAGCAAATTTCAATAGAAGCCCTTCTGAACTCAACAGGAAACTAAAATGATAGCAATTCAAATTTTTTTTGGCTTCAGGTGCATCAGTGACCTCAGTCCAACTTGTCCGGGGCTCGATATTTTGTTCACTCAATTCAGTGGTTAAAAACCTTTAGCTTTCATGGCTAAAGAACCAGAGATTTAGCAGAAATGCTTACCACTGTCTGTCTCCGCCTTCCACAGCGCCTGGTGTCGTGGTATTTTACAAAACACAAGGTGTTTTTTTTCCCTCCCAGCCCCACCACATGGAAATAACAGAGCATTTTGGCTGTTCCAGCATGTCCGTTGTGTGAGAGCACTGTCCTCTTCTCATCAGCCTGGGCTGTAAGTGGGATTCATTTCATGTTACTGCAACTGTGGTAAAACTAAGGAGATATCATCCCTGGCATTTGTTTTTGCTCCTTTGGGAGGGCAGATCTTTCTGGTTTAAGCTGTCTTCCAAGTAGCTGGGATTCATTAACCTCTGGAGCTAACCAGCCTTTTGTGCTGGTACCTCACTGTACAGGAGCCTGAGAAATTAGTGTAGACGAGACATCTAACTTTTTGACTGCTCTGACTAGTGGAGATGACTCCCATTGTAGGTAACATCCTCTGTTATTAGTCAGGGCTAGTTCCAAGTCACTACAGCACACTGCTCTTGCTCGCCATGGTTTTTGTCCTGGACCCCAGTCACAACTGAGTCCCTCACAAGAAACTCAGCCCCCAGAACTTCAAAGCCATGTCTTCAACCTCTGAAAGCTGCACATGTGTGTATTTCACTGTTATCCTTTTCTTACTCCTTATTAAAAAAATGCATGTTGTCAGAGTTAATTCTCCACATGGCACATTCTCTCTGCAGTTCTATATTGCATTTTCATAGTTAGGCTTTGCTGCCTGCACTAACTGAAAACTACTATAACCATAAAGTACTTCAAAACAAGCAGGTGTCAAAAAGAAAGTTCTCTCCTAAGTATCCCCCTTGCTGCTGGCAACCATTACTTGCAGTTACAAAGCAGATCATTTAAACCTTGTCTAGCTGTCTCCCACATTTCTAAAGCATCTCCTTCCTGATGGAGCTTTAGCTTTAGCTGTCCTATTCTTTCACTCAGGGTATTTTCTTCACATTACTCCTGTTAACATATCTTGTTGAGAAATCACTCAGGGCCAAGGCATCTGACAGAGGTCTGCTGCTGTCAGTGCCTGCGTCCTAACTGATCGGCACTGGGTTACAAGAGTTGCATGAGCTTCTGTGGCACAGCACAGCCATCAGCAGTCACCCGCAGCCCAGGGCTTCCCCATCTCTGGCTTGTTAGTCATAGGTACGCCAAGGACTGCAGCATATATTTTTTGAAGCTGGCATTACCAAGTAGCAGGTGGTATGTTCCTTGAACCAACACTGAAGTTTACAGTTTCATTCTGGTGTATTATGTGCTTACTAAACATTTTGGTGCGGATGTCACAGCGAGTAACTAGAAGACAAGACAGATGTTGAGACCAAACTATTTGAAACAGCACCCACCCCCTGCACAGGGCTGAGCTGCTCTGTCTGCATTGCAGTCCATGTTCCCCTGTTTGTCTGGACTGGGGAACTTATTGCAGGATGTTGTGGCTCCCTCACTGCTCCCACCCAATTGTTTTTTATTTATTTAGTTATTTTTAAAAAGAGGCAACAGGAGGATGGAAGTGCTCAGATCTTGTCATGACATTCAGGGAGGGAGGAATCAGGCTACAACCCAAGAATGGAGTGTTTGGGTGAAAAGTTATCTGTCCTATGGTGTAGACGACTTCATTGTTGGGAGTAAATACACAGACTGTTACCAAATTAGTCTTGTGACTTTTTATAAAACAAAACTTGGGTTTCTGACACTTGTTATGTGGTGCAAATCCAGAATGATTCTGTTGACCTTAGTTCTGGGGCTCACTGGCAGGTGCTGATTTTAAACACAATTGTAGCTTTTTGAGAACTTAGGGATAAAACCTATGCTGGCAGAACTGATGGGTTTACACAGAGTAGTTCAAATTATTTTGGTTTTGCTCTGCCAATGACTGATGTACAGCAAACCTTAATTGTTATTCTAATCAGGTTGCAGTACATTTGATGTATAAATCCAGTCCTCCATTTACACCACAGCATAAATCATTGCTACAATTGTCCTCATGTGTGTGCATATTTATACTTATAAATACATATGCACTCAAACTATGTATACGTGTATTTATATACACACACAAAAACTCTCTTTTATACACACAAGTATATATATAAATATATACATACAAGCATATATATATAAAACCCTGTGAGCTCTTATGACCTACAATAAAGAATTACAAACTGGATAGAGGATAAACGCAATTTTCTTTTTTTTTCTTTTTTTTTTTCTAGAATGGGTTACACATCCTGTGAATGGAGCTAAAGTAAAGCATAATTTGCAGCACAGAAAGGAAATGGTTTTGATGTTTATGAATCACTACTGTCAAATTTGTACAAGTAAAATACAGTACACTGGATATATATACACAGCAGCCCCCTTCATGTTTAAAACATTCTAGAGAGCTTAACAAGTGATAACCTAAGATAAAGTTACTGTTGGGTCAAAGAATGAATTAAACAAGTATTGCCTTTAGTCTTGACATGAAAGCATTTACAGAACCAATGCTCTAAATCTCTGCTGGCAGAATATTCAGAGGTGGAAAATGAAAGAGCACTTAAGATGCACAGGCTCTTTCAGCTATGGATTTATAATGATATTCCTGTAGAGCATTTGTAGAACACAAAACCTGACTTGGGCAGTAAGGAAGTAATACTTCAGCTGGATATGTAGGGCCTGGAAGATTAGATGAGCACCTGGAATACCTTTAAGAGCTAACAAAAGCCTGAGAATAGATCACCTTCTGGGGGACCGACAGCAATAGCGGCTAACTTGGTGACCCTTCCCTCCCCCTCGCTGCTTTCTTAAATTCATAGAACTCCAAGTTTTTTCTTGCTTACATTTTGCAGACACTTCATGGTTATGCAACTGCCAGGCTTTCAGGAGCTGAAAGCTCCTAAATGAGAGCTTTTAGGAGCTGAAAGTTCCTAAAGGGGTATCACTGGCACAATGGCTACAGACATAGTTTGTCCAAGAAACTACTTCCCTTCTGTCCTGAGTGAATCAGCACAAAGCACGGGAGAGGGGAATTTGCCCTCTGTGGCCGGTCACTGAATTTGACTGAACAGTTTGTTGTGTTGCTTTCATGATGTGGACACCTGTCAGCCAAGATACAGAGAATTGGTAAGACCTGGGTGGATGGTCTGTCCCATACAGCATTGAAAAGCTGACGGACGGTTATGACTTGCAGTTGTTCCTCAACTGATCCCAACTCAATCCAGCTCTCTGGTGTGGACCATACTCCATCATAGTCTTGGTCTATTGCGCTGTATTGAAGTGAACCATTTGTGCCTTCCTGAACCCCAGAATGTGCTTTTAAATAAATTGCATTCACTTTTGAAAATCTCTGCTTCATTTTAAAACAGCCTCCGGGAAAACCAAGGGGCTAACAACAAAGATAAAACTCTAAGGACATTTAGAAGTAGCCAATTCTCAGATCCCAGACAGAAGCCTTTCATCATTATAACTTTTTCATGTAAAGTGCAGTAGACAGAGCCATAGACTAAATTGTCCTTGACCCAAATTTTATTTTGTCCCGCTGTTCGGAAACAATGCGTTTCAGGAGAATTCCAATAAAGAGTGAAAGCGCCTGAAATTGGAATAAAGTGGATTTTAAGTGCTTAACTCCAGAATTGCTATCCAAATCTCCCTTGCTGCCCACACTCCATCAGTGTCTTGTGTTTTGTTTTCCTTTCCGTAAGCTCTAGAGATGCCCAGGATTCTGTTTTCCTGACTACATAAAAGCACCCTCTGTCTGAGCATCTCCAATCTAATAAGAGTCTAAAAATTACATGGACAAATACTTGTCGTAGGGTACACCGCAGCCACAGGGGCAGGATCAGACACCACGCCAAAGGGACGAGCTCTCCTACGAGAGCCTGATGGTCAGGAAGTGGCAGGCATGGCGTCTGTGCCTTCTGCAGCCTGCCAAGGTTCAAGCACGTCTCCACACTGTGGAAGGGGTCCTAACCTTAGCAAGACAGGCTAGCCTAGGCAGAGGCTCTGTCCACTGGGCTTACTGCATCTGGACAAGAAAAAGAACACAGAAATTGTAGGATGAGAGACAAACAAAATGTGAGGAGGGCTCAAGCAGTTAGGGCACTCACCTACACTCCTGGAGATGTCGGGAGTTCAGGCCCTCGCACACCAGGGATGACAACACACCTGCTACCTCTGAACAAAAAACTGAATTTCACAAATCCATTCCTTTGTGTAGTCCCCGTTTATATCCCCAGATCCATGTAAGGTGTGGTAGCATCTTTACTCAATACGCCGTTTCATTTTGCATTTGTAAATGGTTTTTAGAGCGCTTACCTGAAGAGCAGGTGCTTGCCAAGGGACTGGCAGCTGATTGCGGTAACTCGTTAGCATTGTACGGTGAAGGGGCTGCACCGCGCACCTCATGCCAAGGAGCTCACCTCTCGGCTGTGTGAGAGCACACCCCTCCACAGTCACGGTGCTGAACATCTCTGGATGTAAAAACTGCTTAAAAGGCTGCGGCTAATATGTACGAGAGGTTAATTCCAGAAGTCAGGAAAACTGATGTTTTGTCTGAAAACAAACACAATATATGTTTGTACTGGAAGTTGTAAACAAGGAAGCATGCTGCGTAGGTAGCCTCAAGCTAGCAGAATTTTTTAAAAATCCTGAGACTTATCTTTACATTATTTATAGGCTGGAGAAGATTCATTGTTTGTGAAACAACAGGCAGCCCTTGTGCTACATCTATTGACACAGTGAAACCTTCTTGGATTGAAATTTGCTTTGATATCCTGTGGAGATTTCCTGCAAAATTCTGAGTTTCTTAAATACGCTGCACTCAAGCTCGCCCCTTCTCTCACATGCATGCTCTCTTGCTGCATCTAGTACGTTGTGTACAACACTTCACAGTGAACCGCACTCCATGTGGTGGGAGAGAATTATCAAGGGTGTATGGTATCTTTAAAGAGCAAATTAGTAAAACATTGATTCTTATTAACTCAAATAAAAGCAAATTTCATGAAGGCGTTAGCAAAGAGTGAAATAACTGTTATGTACACAAAGTTGGTGTGTTCTCTGCAGAACCCAGCGTGAGATAAAGATGCTACTTTTATAATATTATCAGAAAGCAGGGAACAAAGCAAGAAAGAGTGCTGAAAGACTAATTCATCCCCCAGGAAAACAAGACAAAACACTATGTCCTAAGAGAATAGTCTGTACTCACTGCCATCCTTTATCCTTCGTGGCAATGCAAGAGCAGACAGCAAAGCCTCAGTGGGCCAAATTCCGTTGCATGTAACTCCTCTGAAGTCCAAGATAATACACCAGAGATTAACACAGCCCGTATCAGACTCAAAACCGGTTTTGCATTTTATTTATTGTTATTTATTGAACTGCAGTAGCCCCTAGAGGCTCTCAGTAGGACTGCTGTCCTGTTGTGCTCCAAGAGCTACCAGGAAAGGACAATAATGGGACACTTGGGCACTCACTTTGATTTCACCACGGTCTGGCACAAGCTCAGAAGTCTTCTTCTGTACTTCCTTTCCAGAGATCAGCTTCATGTCCCCTTTTTGTATGTATCACTGAGTGAGACCCTCTGACTGAAGACCCTCAAAGTTGGTGAAATTACTACTACACAGAGCTTGCTGTTGTCTGCACCAACTCATCCTCACCTGTTGCAAGCAATAACTCATTTGCCAGAGAGAAACAATGTCCCTGCCATGTGGTAGATGGACTTCACAGCAGAGATCTTCTATTAGCCCGTTCCAAGAGCTCCAGAGGAAAAATAAAGAAAAAGAAAAAAGTCAAAGTTTCAAAGTTAGCAGTACCGTTGTCAGAAAAGCACTGGAATAGTCAAATAGCAGCTTCGGTCATTTCCCCTGGACTGGAAAGAATGATGTCTTGTCATGTGGAGCTGTTAAGAGAAAAGTAATTAAAAGCTAAAAAAAATAATAAAAAGAGACCCGTAGGAGTACCCCCTCTAAAACAGATATTTTAAATTGCTAAAGTCTGCTTTTTCTTTATTTGAGAAAAGCTCTCCTTTTTTTTTTTCTTTTTTTTTTTTTTCCTACTTTTCCCTAGCCTAAGTCTTCAAGCTATAACATTGCTAGAGAAAGTAGCTTCACTACTAAGTAGGCTTTATATGATATGAAAATATCACTACATACTGCAGGGACAGGCAAAGGATAGAAGTAGATATGACAGTAATGCTGGACCCCTGCCCATTAAACATATAGGAAAACAGCCTCTGGTGCAGCTGGCACTGGCTAATAGGCAGTTTAACTTGCTCAGCACACTGTTGAGCCCTAAATCCACTTTGTGCAGCACTGTAAGTGGTCTGAATATTACTCTTCCGTCCATGGTATCCTGATGTGTTTTGTATAAGTAATATTTTCTTTTAAGGATCCTAAATTGTTTTGCAAACTTTATAAAGCTCATTAAGGTCTTGCAAAACTGGTAAATATATTTTAAATTAATTACAATGCAATCATTGAAAGCATCATTGATTCTGTCACTGAGATTCATCCTGGAGGTGGATGTGCTGTACTATATTTGAAATCCAGAGGAGGTTTGACATTCCAGAGCAACACTACTCAATCAGTTGGGAAAGGAAGTGCATGACAAAATCACATGTGTCAAAAGGACAGCAAAGAAGGTTCTTGTTTTGAGAAGGTAATCTTCAAAATAAAAATGACCTGTAACAACAAATCTTTCTGACTAATCCAATTTGCCAGAAACAATCAAGGGATCTTGGCAAGAATCTTAATTTTCTCCATAATCCAAAGACTGAGCCTTTTAGCACATGGCTGTGTCCTTATCCAAAGGGATCAGGGCTTCCTAGTCACCTGCCAACATCAGTTCTGCAGAGTTTTCTTCAGTGACTTCTTCTATTGCAAGTCTTTGCCTATCAATACCTACTGAGGCTGGATGGAGCTCATGCTTCAAGATATTCTTATACGGCAATTTAGCGCCAATTCCTCTGCTGGCTGTGACATGAGGTCCTCAGAGGGAGATGTAGAAGGCAACTCTGCTTTTCTCAGTAGCAAGCCAAGACTGGTTTCTGCTCCTCAAATATAAGTAGTGAAAGGAAAGGATGTGACAAATAGGAATGGGAAGGAAAAGTCATCCAAGCACATCCATGAGAAGGTCGTAGTTAATGAGAAAGTGTGAAGAAAAGGACATGAAGAGTACAGTCTGACTGAGCAGTGTTTGTTAGTGTGTCACCGCCACAGGCCTGATATAAACACCTAAGAGGTTAAGGAGACAGGATATAAAGCAATCATAACCACTTTTTCTGTAGTTTTCTTTTCCTTTATAGAATCATAGAATCATAGAATCATTAAGGTTRGAAAAGACCTCTAAGATCATCGAGTCCAACCATCAACCCAGTACCCATGCCCACTAAACCATCTCCCGAAGCACCACATCCACACATTTTTTGAACACCTCCAGGGATGGTGACTCCACCACTTCCCTGGGCAGCCTGTTCCAATGCCTGACTACCCTTTTGGTGAAGAAATTTTTCCTAATATCCAATCTAAACCTCCCCTGGCGCAACTTGAGGCCATTTCCTCTCGTCCTATTGTTTGTTACTTGGGAGAAGAGACCAACACCCGCCTCGCTACAGCCTCCTTTCAGGTAGTTGTAGAGAGCGATAAGGTCTCCCCTCAGCCTCCTCTTCTCCAGGCTAAACAACCCCAGCTCCCTCAGCCGCTCCTCATAAGACCTGTTCTCCAGACCCTTCACCAGCCTCGTTGCCCTCCTCTGGACACGCTCCAGCACCTCAATGTCCTTCTTGTAGTGAGGGGCCCAAAACTGAACACAGTATTCGAGGTGCGGCCTCACCAGTGCCCAGTACAGGGGCACGATCACCTCCCTCCGCCTACTGGCCACACTATTTCTGATACAGGCCAGGATGCCATTGGCCTTCTTGGCCACCTGGGCACACTGCCGGCTCATGTTCAGCCGGCCGTCGACCAGCACCCCCAGGTCCTTTTCTGCTGGGCAGCTTTCCAGCCACTCTTCCCCAAGCCTGTAGCCTTGCCTGGGGTTGTTGTGACCCACGTGCAGGACCTGGCACTTGATCTTGTTGAACCTCATGCAGTTGGCCTCGGCCCATCGATCCAGCCTGTCCAGATCCCTCTGCAGAGCCTTCCTACCCTCAGGCAGATCAACACTCCTGCCCAACTTGGTGTCGTCTGTGAACTTACTGAGGGTGCACTCGATCCCCTCGTCTAGATCATTGATAAAGATGTTAAACAAGACGGGCCCCAAAACTGAGCCCTGGGGAACACCGCTCGTGACTGGCTGCCAACTGGATTTGACTCCATTCACTGCAACTCTCTGGGCTCGGCCGTCCAGCCAGTTTTTTACCCAGTGAAGAGTACACCCGTCCAAGCCATGAGCCGCCAGCTTCTCTAGGAGAATGCTGTGGGAATTTCAGTTAAAGAAATCCGAATGAACTCACTATTTGCCAATTCAGCTTTCTAGTAGAGGCTGTGGCCTGCCTCGAGTGGGCAGGGGTGCCAGGGGTCCCCTGAGGACTCCTCCCCAGGTACCTGCATAGCTCCCAGCACCAAATTCAGCCCAGCAGTGAGAGGAAGGCAGGAACCCCCGCCTGTCTGCCGGACGTCCAAACCATCCTGCTAGACATGGAAGAGAGCACACACACTGCCTGGAAAGGATGCGTCTTGCATATGTGTTGCACAAAGCCCACTGCACACTCAATGACAAAATTTCATACCTTGAACCGCTGGGCTCAGCCAGGCATTTGTTCTTGCTGGGAATATGATTATTCAGCTTTTTCTTGGGTCTAACCTAAAGACCACCTACACAAGGGTAAGGGCTCAAGGTAGGAGATGCTCATAGGTTTCACTTATACATGAACTGGAACAGAAATAAAATAATACAGAAGGGAATCTGTACAAATAATCATTTCTCACGTCAATGTGTGCAATGGGTGGTATTAATTGCATGTTTTTTTTGTTAACTAGTATTTTTGTTAACTCAGAAAAGATGCTCTGGAGTGCCATTATTAATGGCAGTGCTGCAGTGTTATGTAGATGAAGCTTCAGGCCAAAAAGATGAGTGGTGCAGTTTATACTACATTTTTGTGGAACAAAGACAAATCTAACCTTCCTTTTAGCCCCTCTACAGGGCTGACTTTTTTTTCATCCTTTAGATCCAGGATGATTGGGGTGACCCTTCTGCCTGGAATGACCAATATAAGTTCAGCAACAGCGGTCACAATGTATTTAGGGATGTAGGGACAACATTAGCATCCAGACTCTGGATCCTTTCTCATGTGCTTCCCACAGAAGGAAATCTGGCTTGACATAGTTTTTGCACGTAAACTGAACAAAAACTAAATATTACAGTTCCACCCCCACCACTACCCTAATGCCTCCACTGGGCTTCATAAATGTAGTTCTTTCAAAGAGATGCTGTCAACGGGAGCAGAAACTATTTTCTTCAGTGTGTGCTTAGAACTAGCCAAGAACTAACCGAAAGAAATACCCCCAGCAACTGGTGAGCACTTGGGATCTGCATAGTTTCCAGCTCAGAGGGAATTCACGGGGCTCCGAAACTGTGCCAGAATTGATTTGGTGGGCCACTGCAACTTGAAGTTGAGAGCAGCATGCAGTATGTATCCATAAATATGTGTTTTCCTTGGGAGCTTAATTTTTCCTTCAGCTCAGGCTGCGTAGGTAGTTTGCACAATGCAATTAGCAGAATTTGTTGCTGCAATAGGAGTTTGCAGCAGTGGTTCGATCAGGATGTGTGAGCCACAATCGAATCTAATTCATTTTTTCCTAACTGTATGGAATCCTCAATGCTAGTGCGAGTAAAGGATTGTAAAAATCCACTTTTTGTCACTAAAGTAAAAGCTCTGCCTGTGAATACATACACAAAGCACCCCTGTTGTAAAAGCAGCAGCCATTTTACATTGTCACTTCTAGAAAAGAATTTGACTTCCCAGAGTGAGAGAATGCAACACAGGACAATTTTGTGGATTTTATTTGGGCTAGCATCTTCAGCAATAAAGTAGTGGGTATAGTCCTTAGAGAGAGGTTCTACCATTTTAATCACAGCAGTAGAGTGGTACGACTCTGTGTGTAGGCAAGCGATAAAATAAATTTTGAGAGCCTGTTCTGAGCTACGGCATTCCTGTGTTCTTGCTTTATACTTTTTTTCGCAACCTCCATGAATTAAGATGAGTTGTAACCTAACGTTAACTTAGATGAACGCAGAGTTTGCAAGCGGTGCATGCAGAGAGGGGTTTGTATATTTTGGGAGGGTGCTCTGTAGCTCAGATCCATTCCTTCACTTCTGACTTGTAAATAGCAAAACTATTTGTTATTCAGTTTTCAAAGACAGCAAAATGTGTCGGCCTGTCACACTCTGTAAGTCGGCTGTCAATAGGAACTTCTGAAACAGCACATCTTCCCTTCATGGCTAGCAAATAACAACTACCAAAAACTAAATGCTTGCAATTTATGTTCTTTGGGAAACAAGAAAGCAAGAACAAAAAATTTGAACATTAGCCTCTTCCATGGAGATTCTTTTATGTGCTGGCACTTACAAACTTTTGGAATATTACCTTATTCTGGCTTCATTCACTATATCACCATTAGCTTTGTGTTCTGGATAGCATTGTTAAATTATTGTGAATGCTATGGTTAAATTATTAATGTTGCCTTGGTTGCTAATGCAGTGCTGACTGCTTGTTACCTTGGATTGTGTGGCTGGTTACAGTTCATTGCCTTTTGTCCCTGTCTTCCCAGGGTACTATCTCTAACCAATTACCAAGTCTGATGCTTTATTATTATTCTTGCTAGTTATTAAGCAGCTCTCTTAGCTTTTCCTTTGGCATCACAGCAACAGTGCTAATAAAAACTGGATTGGACCTGTAATATGGAAGCTGTATTTTTATCCATGGAGCAAGCCCAGCTCAGCCTGCAGCACAGTAGGCTTCCCTGCTTTGCCATGTCAGACCTTGGCCGAGATGCCGAAGTGGACTAATTAATGCTATTTCTGTTGCTGTCACCTACACCCAGGGAGGTAAACTCATACCACACAGCTGAAGTCATGCTATCAACTTTTCCTTGTTCCCATGCAGGCCCTCTGGATTTGAACCAGCAGCCCACGACTGACTCTATAGGCTGCACACATTCCTAGAGCTATCTACTGCCTTTGCCATGGATTGTTTCAGCAGTGTCCAAAATAAGTCAATAAACGAGTGGACAGAGCCAGCTGGGAACTGAAATTTTTGTTTGCAGGCTATCCTGCATTTCAATAATTTTAGTTCCCAGTTAGAATAAAAGCTATTCCTAAAATAACCATTTTCTGCAATTGCCATTTCTTAAAAAAAAAGTCAGTAAAGAACCATTTGAAAATATTTTGCACTGAATCATTTCACTTTGGATTTATATGACATTCAGTGTTGTAATAGTGCATCTTTAATATGCCTAATATCATACACAGATAATATATAGCAATCATTTACAATACTTTAAACAACTCATCGAAATGAAATGCTCCAGCATAGTATTTTGAATTTTCCCTACAAAAAGTAAAAAAATGAACTTCTGCAAAATACTCTGATTTCTGTGAAACCACATTTTTAATGGAGAATTCGTTTTCATCTATTGCTACCAACAGCTACAGGCAATACCATGTTACATTTATTTGGCATATCAGAATGCACTTGGACATTGGGGTTTTTTTATATCAGTCAGTGTCTTTGTTAACACTCACAGATTAGCAATGCATACCTAGAACAGCAAAGGCTACTTACTCTCTGGATCTGGAGCTTCCCTCCTTTCTATGTTATCCTCAGGCTTGATTTGGCTGGTTTCTGGCTGTGCTGGATGTCATTGCCCATGCCTCCTTTCCAAATATTGGGAGATAGAAGCACAGATGTGCCCATCTCAGTGGGCTGGCAGGGACCCTCCCACCCCTGCGTCACTGGACTGGCAGAGGGAGACCAATGCTACCCTGGAGCCCAAGAGAGCATACGGAGCGGAGGTCACCTCTTTGCAAGGAAGTGCTTGTGCTAAAAGGATTGCCTGTGTTTTCTGGCCACACATAGCACCTCCTTGTTCCTTTCATATGCCAAAACCTCATTGTCTAGGTGGAAGAGACTTACCCTGAAGTAATTTTCCTATATATGTACATATATAGGTATTTTTTTAGTTATCCATACCAATATAGATGTATTGATATAAAATCCTCATTGTATTTAGATGGTTTTGCCCATCTTTGATATTGAGGGAAAAGGTGTTTTAGTGAAACCCCAAACTGGCTTCTTTGATTTCCCAGCTCATGAAGTTATTCCTTGGTATACTTGGGAAACAAAAATTGGCAACCTTTGTCAGACTGAAGACAGCTGCAGTGCCAGGAAGGAGGATAACCCCCATCTACCACAGCAAAAAACACATAGCTGCCCACACACTAACGTCTCTGCTGCCTTAGAAAGCCGCCCCAAAGCAGTCCATGCTAACCCAGCAGAGGCATCACTCTTCTCCTCCTCCCCAGCCCACTTTCAACCTCCCTCTGGTGTGGGTTGGTGCACCAACCAACCATCTGCCAAGAGCAGAAGCCTCAGCAGGGGAAACTCTTGTACCAAGTGTGTCAGGCAAGCCAGGCTGCTTTACTTCAGAGTTTGAGCTAACATGAAAATTAGCAAAAGGCAGCAGACAGATGTATTGCCTCCAACTACTAAGACACTATCAAAGATCCACTGCTTGACATCTGTGTCCACAGGGAGTACTTTGCCCTAGATGTTGATGCAGATGCCAGACCTTCTTGGATCTTTAGCAAGACAGAAGACCTTTAAACTTGTCTGTCTCCTATGTCTTAGATACACTTCCTTATCATCTTGTCTCTGCAACAATTTACTACCTTTACTACTATTTATTGGTGATAACACCAATGAGTCAAGCAGCTTTTTGCTTTGGCTGTCTCTGTGAAATGATTGTCATGTGAAGCCCACTACTTTCTGCAGGCTTGGCAGAGCAACTTTCGATGCTGGGGAGGAGCAAGGAGAGCATTTACTTGTAGAGAAGCAGTAGCAGGGATTCATCTAAGAGGGAATATTTGTTTTGTCTACACCACAGAGAAGAGCCATGCTGAAAAAGATGGCTTACAAGGTACAGCTGAATTAACAATAAACTAAGTTTTCCTCAGTGACAGGCAAAAGCAAATGATATTCGGTATATCTCAGTCAGTTAGATGCTACCTGGTAGCAAACAGTTCAATTCCATTGTTGTGGTTTAACCCCAGCCAGCAACTAAGCCCCACACAGCCACTCACTCACTCCCCTCCAGTGGGATGGGGGAGAGAATCGGAAAAGTGAGAAAACTCATGGGCTGAGATAAAGACAGTTTAATAGGTAAAGTAAAAGCTGCACACGCAAGCAAAGCAAAACAAGGAATTCATTCACCACTTCCCATGGGCAGGCAGGTGTTGAGCCATCTCCAGGAAAGCAGGGCTCCATCACGCATAACAGTGACTTGGGAAGACAAATGCCATCACTCAGAACGTCCCCCCCCTTCCTTCTTCTTCCCCCAGCTTTGTATGCTGAGCATGACGTCATATGGTATGGAATATCCCTTTGGTCAGTTGGCGTCAGCTGTCCCAGCCGTGTCCCCTCGCAACTTCTTGTGCACCCCCAGCCTACTCGCTGGTGGGGTGGGGTGAGAAGCAGAAAAGGCCTTGACTCTGTGTAAGCACTGCTCAGCAGTAACTAAAACATCCCTGTATTATCAATCAACACTGTTTCCAGCACAAATCCAAAGCATAGCCCCATACTAGCTACTATGAAGAAAATTAACTCTACCTCAGCCAAAACCAGCACATTCTCCACCCCTTGTTCCATACCAAAATGTCTGTAAAATGTCTGTAAAATGTCCACAAATGTCCACAAAATGTCCATTGAGTTCATTTAGTCCATGACTCTGGGCTCCACCTGTTATGGTGGTCAATCAGGACAGGAGAGGTGGTGTGTTGTGTGGAGTTATTGGGCACCAAAGCCAGGTCAGGTCGAGTCATTGCTGAACTTGCACTGCTTCTGTAAGGCTTGTCCTCCATTGGTTCTGGTGGTTCCTGCTATAGTAATTCCTATAACATGCAACTCAAATCATGGGTTACAACAATTTAAAGGTATATCTATTACAATCTCCACCCCTGGTCCATTTGGGCTAGGTTATAGAGTTTAACATTGCAATGAACTCCTCCCCTTGCCCCTGCTCTGGCTTGGACTTATCCACAGGCTGTAGTCCCTTCGGGGTGTACCTGTTCCAGGGGAGCCTTATCTATGAGCCACAGTCTCTCCAGGGGTATACTTGCTACGGCATAGACTTATCCACAGCCACAGTCACTTTGAGGTGCGCCTGTTCCAGCATGGCCTTCTCCATGGGCCACAGTGCCTTCAGAAATATATCTACTCCAGTGTGGCCTTATCCACAGCCACAGCCCCTTCAGAAGTAAACCTCCTCCAACATGGCCTTACCCATGGCTGCAATCCCTCCAGGAACGTACCTGCTCTGTCGTGGTCTTATCCATGGCCACACGCTTTGAAGTGCTCCAGCATGACCTCATGCACAGTCACGGATGCTTCAAGGTGTACCTTCTCCAGCATAGATTTGTCCTTGGGTCACAATCCCTTCAGAGGTATACACACCCATCTATACTTACAGACCACCGCTAGGTCCGGGGAGCCATTCTGATCTCTGTGGTAAAAGACATGAAGTACTTCTCATTGGTGCCAACTGAGCTGGGGCTCCTCGTTAGCCCATACCATACCAGCTCAACTCAGGAGAGGCCAAACAAGAGGTCTGCACTGGGGTTAGAGGAGGGAGGAACATTTCTTTGTCTCTGCTTTTTGAAAGAAGAATGGGCTGAACTTTATGACAGAAGAAAATATTCCTATCCCGAAAAAAGAAAAGAACTCACTATAACATGGCATTCAACTATATTTTGGCTAAATTTTACAAGAAATCGGAAGCAAAATTGAAACACTTAATGCCATTTCAAATGGAAATTTTTGTTTCATTTTTACTCATGAAAACATTTTACTCATAAAAACTCATGATTTATAGAATCATGCTGCCTGCATATCAGTTTGTGTCTTCCTTCCTTAAATTTGAATCTCTTGCCTGAGTTCAGCCAAATTTGACAAAGATACAGAGTCCTCAGAAATAATTAAGGCTCCTCAGATTTCTTGGCTGTCTTCAGAACAGCCTTTAGGTGGCTGTGCAAAAAGAGTGAGACCCTGTCAGCGGCTCTGGGAAGAAGAGGCAGCAATGTGAGTTCACCCACTACACATCAAAGAGTTCACGCAAGAAACAGACATTATAAAACGTTCCAGCACTTGGAGATTTTCTATCAGAGCTCTAAACAACCACAAATTTAAATCCTTAGGAAAACAGCCACACTGAATCTACAGCTTGCAGAACTGCTTTTCCCCTTTTTCATGATACTTTTTTGCTTTCTATCCCTAAATGTATTACAAAACTGAAAGGCATGCAATGTTCCCTTTTCTCCAATTTCCTTTCTTTCTCCACTCATAGTTTCTCAAAAATCAGCCCAGGGACAAGTTTCCAAATGGAAAAAGGGAGCATGAAGGTCTGTAACTGGTACTTGCTAACTTTTCCAAAAGCAAGGAATATCTGTGAAAGCAGACTTAGTAAAAAGTAAGCTTTGACTCACAGGGAATCTTTTTTTAGAGTAGGAAAAAGATAAAATTTATAGGAGAAAGAGGAAAATAAAAATCCTTCATTTCCAAAACACAATGATAGTGAAAAAAAATTAAGAAGGTCCACATGAATTCCCTGAAGTGAAAATAACTTCTATGTTTTGATGTTTTAAGCAACAAAACTGAAAGATCGAAGAACTTAGTCATTAAGTGAAGGCCTCATTTCCCATACAAATGCAGAAACATCCCCTATAGTATATCTCCTGTGATAGGCTGCTCTTTTAACACATGTTTGTCAGTGACACCTGAAATATGTGACTTCAGCTTTCAATCCCTGAAGGTGGTTTGTTACAAGTATGCATGTTGATAACGGCTAACATGTATTTATATCTTAATTTTCAGTGCCCAAAAGGCACCTAAGTCTTTCCCTATAAACAACACTTAAATACAGTTATTGGATGCTAGCAGCTGTTTTGCCATTAACTTCTCTTGGGCCAAGAAAGCAATGAAGATTTTAATTATGCAGGTCATTTGTGGAAAGCCTTCCCAGAGCCCAGCGAGATACGTCTCGCTTATTGGAAATTTTGTGTTTTCACATATTGGAATACGAGCCAATTTTTTTTCCCTGCTATAAGGATAGCTTATTCACTTTTGGACCAAGGCAAGGACTGGAGTATTTAAATAACGATTTACTTAATTCCTATTTTTCTGTTCTTCTGAGTGTCATTTTTTCTTCCTTTTTTTTCTTCCACTTGGGAATAAGAATATCTATTGTCTTAAAGATAACCTCAGTTTTCTGAGACCAGCTAATCTGGGTAGCTTGGTGAGTTTATTTTCTAGGAAACAACAAAGTGCAGAGCATAAATGGAATTGCTTTAACAGCTAGCAGGATGGGTTCTGCGTGAAATTTCCCCCACTGTCTCAGCTGTTCTCACTATATGCCAAATCACAGTTTCAGATGGCTGAAATAGATTCATCTCTTCAGACTTTGATTTGGCTGCTACAGAACCCTGTCCTTCCTGAAAACAAAGGCTCCTTCCATAGTCTTATACAAATTCCAAAGAATTT
This sequence comes from Oceanodroma leucorhoa, assembly GCA_030449065.1. Classification (NCBI taxonomy): domain Eukaryota; kingdom Metazoa; phylum Chordata; class Aves; order Procellariiformes; genus Oceanodroma; species Oceanodroma leucorhoa. The sequence continues at coordinate 6,220,630 of JASVER010000016.1, forward strand.
GGATTTACAGACTAAAACTGTACAAAGTTTCAGAAAAACAGAGGTATATACCATTGAAAAACATTGTCCTGCGCCAACTGGCATGGCTCCTGCCAAGAACTGGTTTTTGGGGAAGGAGACAGTGTGACCCATGACTGGCACTCAGGAGTCTCTCCCTCTGATGTTGCACTGACAGGGAAGGAAAAAAAAAAGTAAAAAAAAAAGTATAAATTTAAATTCCTGAGTGCCAGGTATAAGCAGTTCATCTGTACAATCTGAGTATACGTCAGTATTCAGTATTGAGTATACAGATTTTATTTAAACTGTTCTTCTAAAGCACATCTTCTGGTAGCCTGCTGCAGCACTGACTGGCAGGTGGTGCCCTGTATGTGCCTTTCCACTCACGCAGCCTCGTCTGCACCTTTGGGATAACTTCAACACCCCAAACCACAGGGATGCTGGGACCTTCCAGTTCCCTCCTGTGGTCTGAAACTCCAGACTGGCAATGGGTCACATTAATCCTCATACCACTGAGTGATTACCTGACATTCAGGAATCGTGCAGTATAAAGCATGCCCTATCTTTACCAGCTGTCAGAGGATGGCTGGACATTAGAGAGCTCCCGGAGCCCAGGACCATACCAACCTCCTCCAGCCCAGTGAGGAGGAGTCGTGTCCCAGGGGCATGCCTAGACCCAGCTGAGCTGTAAGGTGCTCACCACACTACTGCAGGTGAGGAATGTGGTCTCCCCAATAGTGTATAATCTTTGGTTCAGGGAGCACCACTGGTGACTGTCCGTGCAGACCCCTCTGTCACAAGCTCAGACGTTTGTCCCTTAAATGATGGGCATGTACCATTTTCATGACAGCACATACAAACAGTCCACACTGAAGTCCAGCAAGTCTATGAAGTTTTGCTCAGCCCTGTTGAGCACTCTACTGGCTATGAAGCGTGTGAGTTTCACAGATAGTCTAGGTTTTGTGGGTTGTTTGGTTTTTTTTTTTTGCAGCGTCCATGTGTTCACCAGCTCCATTTCAAGAGATCATCACGGAGCCCTTAAATAGCAGCGACTTTTAACTGCTACCTATCTGTACTGGATTTGAACCGGTGACCCAGAGATTAAAGGAACCATTCCTGATCCCATTACCCATCTCCTGAGTCCACTGGTCCCTGAAGAATGTGATTCATTAACTGAACTGCTCTTTTGCTGACTGTATTTTTCCAGCACCTCATAACCTACATGAAATTACAATATTTTTCCCATTCTCACTGTATGTATGTCAGATACTTACATATCACCAGTTATTTTGCTAGCTAGCCTCATAGGAGTTGTGTAAATGGCATTATCAAAATTGCATCTCCCTGATTCATTATTTCCAATTTTATAAAATAGCTGAGTTAGTGAAGACACTATCAAAGGGTTTTTTAAATAAACATGCTTAATCTTCTGGAGATTAAAAGAGATAGTATGGGTGACATATAATGATTATTTTACCCCAAAGCCATCAGAAATACAACGTACAAGAAAAACACATCAAACAAATAGGCACAATAGAGAGCATTTCAATGAGAAGATAATCACACTGCAGGATTTGCTTCAACTCAGTGGCCTAAATATTGCCCTATATGAAAAATAAAATGAAAGAGGAATATTAAAAAAAACATATTTATACCACGCAGCCTGCTTAAGAAAATGAACTGCAACTAATATCTAAGCTCATTTATTTTTGAATTAATTCTAGGATTTAAATTTGTCCAATAGACAAAAATTAAAATAATTTAAGAAGCTAGAAAGAAAAAAGCAAGGCGATCAATTTCTAGCATGATGCAAATTTTTATTGATAAGAGTAAAATGAATAGGAAATGTGTCTCTAACCAGATATCGAGAAAATTACACTGGCTCTCTGATTATCTTAATACTTTTCACAGAAAATGCATGGTACGTAGAAGAAACACATGGCCTGCCAGTGTAGAAGCTCATGGGAAGCAGTGTAGATTCAACCCTGTAGAAAAGGAATTCATTTAATAAATCACAGATTCTTCTGCTATTCATCCTGGCTGCAAAGGGATGGCTGATGCAGAATAATGCCCAATTTTCTTACACTGTGCTAGGCTATTAGATGTACAGATGCTCTTAGGTTCTGTCCAGATCCTCTGTTGGTGTAACTGGCATAAATCAACTGAAGTTAATTGAGCTATGCAGATTTACCCAGGTAGCTGGGAGAAAATCACATATTCATTTACAGCATGCCTGAGAAGCCCAGAGAAGGGTATTTTGAGGCATATTGTGTTCTTTGAAGTTAGGAACCTGATTAACTCTTTCCAGCAGATGCAGCCTCTTTGTGACTAATGACTTTTCCACTGACTAAATATTTGGACTCATACTCCATAGGACCCGAGCTTCCTGCCAGCTTTTCACTGAGACAAGATCTCATTTCTACTGTGTAATTATTCTGTTAATTAAGTTTTCACACATTTCAGTCATGTGCACTGTGGCATTTCATCTGCCCCTAAATCATTCTACAAACGCAAAGAGTCAAAGTAGGAAAAAAATCAGAAATGGTACCTGGCTATATAATTTCACTAAAAATTTTGGATCAAGTCTCTTGCCAGCTGGTTGTCCATATAGCCACCTGACTAGCACATAGCCTAACTTCATGAGACCCAATGTTTTCCAAACAGCCAAAGCCCAAAAGAGCCATGGATCGCTCACAGCACTTGGGAAGGGAAGAGCTTTGCTTGACCCCTCTAAAAGACCGGGCTGAAATCCACTCCCTTCCTTTCTCCCCAAGCATTTTGCTTTAATAAATTTTGCTAAGATAGCTTCAAGCACTCCAAACTCAAATCCACCCCTCTAATATTGTTTGCTTACCTGGCGTTACAATAAAACCTCACCTCAGGTAAGGAGTCCCACCACAGATTTCTTATCAGTCACCACCTACGAACAGTACATGCTGTGTTCACACCAGCACCAGGAGAAGAGGAATAAGCAGTCACCTCCCTTTTGCTTGAAGCTACGGACAAAAGGTTTTTACTCTGTTGTATGACAAATGCATTTCATATCAAGCAGTGGGCAGGCTCGCAGCTGCTGCTGGAAAGGCAGCAGTTACAGAGACCATTGTGAGCTGGTCTAATGCCTCAGATCTGTTCAACAGTGCTCGGCTAGTTCAGATGCCAGATTCACCTCTGCTGGGCTATGACGGTGTCCCCTGTACTCAACTGCACATATTGACACCAAGTGAGTGTTAGATCAGGGTCCCAAATATCCAGAATTCCCAAAGTGCTTTTAGGCTTAAATACAGGGACAACACAGAACCTCATGGCTTTTGAACATTACTTGTTTTCGTTCCCAATACATCTAGCAAACACAAAAAGTTGTTCAGACTCATAAAATTCTCCTTGCAATTGATGATTGGGCTATACTTACAGTGTACTGGGTATTTGATGTAATCAGGCCGGACAATTCATGATAGCTAGTGCCTTGCTCTCCTAGTAACTGAAGGAAATAGTCATATAAAGTAGAAGGAGGAATCTGACCCCTAGATTTAGTGTCAAAATTTCACTTGCCTGTTGTTCTGTAGTTGTATAGTACTAACAGTACTTCTCAGAAGTAGTAACATACATCAGATTCTTGTTGGCATGAAAAAAAAAAAGAATACCAGCTGTTCGATATTCAAACACGACAGTCACATATTTGCATTGACATGAATGAGAAAGGTTTCTCACTCATTTCAATGGGAGCTTGGATGAAAGAAACAGATCTAAAGGTTTCTTCTACTGCTTTTTTTTAACACTGCCTGCAAGGTACTTTTCTGCCTTCTCCTTTTTTTTTTTTTACGTTATCAATATGTATTTCGGAATTTTTTACTTTTATGTTTAACACATCTTTTTTAAAAGGGAGTGCAATCAGTTTCTAAGGATGCTACTTAGAGGTACAGTGGTACAAAAAGGCAACCACAGACTGGGAGGAAAGCTTTCAAAAGCCCATGGGAAGTGACAGGGATGGAAAGCTGATCTTTCCATGGCAAGTCAATCCCTTGAACCTTCCAGGTTATACCCAGCTGCTGTATATCGTAGCCTTTCACAGGTGCCAGGTAGTGCTCTGGACTAGGATAGCTCTCTATTACCAGTGCTGAAGACAAGCCCAATGTTGTATGATATTACTGTCACGCATCAAAATGAGAGCCTTGAGTTCTGCTTTTCCCTTCAGAAAGTACTTGAGTTCACTTATCCCACCTTTTAATCAGGCACCACTTCTCTTTTGACTAAAGCTTAACCTAAGGGAAAATCTGAGTACAAGCTGAGAAGAAGAATCCTACCTGACTTTAGTCAAAGAAGAGTGGTTTTATTCTTGATTTCAGGCAACAGCAGTCTGATCTTAATAATATTGTGCTATAACCTCCTCTCAAATTAGGACACTAAGAGTTCTCCCACTTTTGTTTCTGCAGGTCTTTGGTAGGTGGTTCTGGTTTGGAATATGATTAGCAATCTGTACAAAAACATGAAGCTAAGAATAAAAGAGTCAATCAGGGTTACGTTCAGGTGAGCATGCCACTCTAAAATAGTAAGAATTCAAATAATTATCCAGTTCAAGGATAATACATCCTAGTGCCTCCCTTGAGAATCTTCAGTTCATCTCCTGGTGCTTATGTCTAAATTGATCCTTGAATCCATTTGTAGGTTAATACAATTAACAATAGGGGTAAACCCTCTGTAGTATTTAGTCAATTGGATTTGCAGAATTTGCTTTTCTTTGCTATGACCAGCAGGGGTCTGAGGAAACCTTGCCGCCCTCTTAAACCTTACTTAATTCTAGCATCAGCCAATGACATGCACACTCAAACACCTCCTTTTAACTGCACTGAGGGTACCAGAAAGGCAAAATCAGTTTAGTTCAGTATTTCTTCAGAAGACTACTACACAAACCCGTCCCCCCACCCCACACCCACACACTTGCTATCTTCTCATTGTACACTGACTATCCAAATTGAATACTGCCAGCATGTCCTCGAAGGCATAGGATTATTCTTGCAAAAACTCAGCATTAGATTTAAAAACAAAAATGAATGTATAAAAATAATGTTTTCCCCACAGGAATGTAAAGAGGGAAAGATTCTGTAGGGTTAGACTGCATTCAGCATAAGACATTGATTGCTCTTCTCTCTTCTCATCGTTATTTTACTAGCCTGCTGCTGTTTTTAGCTTTTCCAGATCTTTCCAGCTGGATGTGAATCAGAAGCACATGGGTGCTTCTCTCCCTGCCTCTGTCTCTTTCCTTATATGCTCATTAGCTTTCTGAGCTTCATATTATAGTCATCATAGTTAAATATGCAATTTAGATTTTCCTTTTAATCACCTATAAATGTATAGTCAGGACCTGGTGTACTTCTTTTCCTGATCACAGATAAACTGTATATGCAATATTGGTTCCCCTGGTCCCTTTCATCTCTCCTTTTTTAGTGTCTTCTCCTTCCATGCTCATTGCGTTGTCCTGTCCTTGGTTATCACACCAAGGGTCTCACTAAGGAATCTCAAAGGGCAACACCAACTGGCAACGGGTCCTCTAGTTTCCAATGTCCTATTGACCTCAGCACCACAGCTAAGCCATTTGACTTTCCACCCACTATTCAATTTTCAAAGCTTCTTAGATCATGTCCTTCTCCTCTAGATAACTCCTTGCAGGTGAGTATTTACCTTCCATTGAATATCTCTCCATCAACAAAGAGACAGAAAGATAAGCATTGATGGAATATCTCTGCGAGACTCACTTTTCCCAAAAAGAGACTGGTATCATGGTCGCATCCTGCAGATGTCCTGTGAGTGCTGAAAGAACCTGAAAGCCTGCACTCAGCACTAGATGTTATTATTTTCCTTTCTGCAGAATCTCAGAAGGTTTCCAAATGAATGTTTTTGTTTTCTAGGCCCATGGAGAGTCCATTTTTTTTAGCTTGTAATAAAAAAAAAAAGGTAAAATGAGACCAGCTATTCTTAGTAAAGAATTGGTTATGGAATATAAATACTGAAAATTGAGAGACAAAAGAGCCATTTTTAAAGAATTTTTGATTAAATCTATGTCCCCACTGTCCTCTATTGCTGTGTGTCCATGCCTTCTGTGGTTCCTTTCTCTTTTTTCAAAAATAGAGAAAAAATCTGTAGTGCAGTGAAGGACTTATGAGGTAAAAACCTTCATCTGCGTGGTTATACATTCAAAATGTGTGACTGTAGAGTGGAAGCCTGAAATGAAAGGGCTTATTAATAACATTTTTTATTCATACAGCAGTAAGAAAAGGCTTCATTTGTTCATTCCTTGATCGTCTTTTTCTTTTCAATTACCTTTTCTAAAAGGAAGTTTAATGTCATCTCTGGATTGCAGCAGGTCTCCAGTCAAAAAGAAAACAAGACAAAACACTTTCAACTTTGGGCAGGTTTTCCTGTGACTTTTTCCTCATCATTTTATTTGCTAATGAAGCACCTGATATCTACTAACCTGAATCCAGAAAAACTAATTTTTGTGGGGGCCAACAGAGCTCATGCCTCCTAGCCCGGCTGCCAATCCCCCACGCTGGCTGCCTAATACCAGGACCTTCCCCCGGTCTGGGACCTCAGAAGGACTTTGCACCTGGGCTAACCGAGCGGAAGAAGCTGCCCCTTCTGGTGCTCTCTTGGAGTCCTACTCTCAAGCGTTCCCTGCTGCAGAGCTTGCCCCACCGCTGCCCTCACCGCACCACCTGCGTGTTGGTGGTGCAGCAGGAGGGCACACGGGAGCTCGGTGTGAGGTTGTGGGGCAGACCTGATCCTACTCTAGGATGTACTTCCCCCCCATTCTCTTCTGTTGTGCTGCTCTTCCTCCTTCTACCTCCGCCCATGGTTTATACTCCTAAGTCCCCAGCAGTGTTCCCTGTAGCATTCTCCAAGATCTCACATTCCCACAATACTGATTGCACCCCAATCAGCTGGGGCAAAACAGTCCAGATTTTGTGAGGCTATCACTACGAGATGAGGGCTTCTAAGCTGCGTCAAGCCTAAATTGAAATAGGAATGCAACTTCCTACTGGAATCCAGCAGAAGAGTATCAAAGAAAGGAACACATCCCCTACACAAGTCTTCTTCCCAATCAGCCCGTGTGCAGGACTGCCCTATAAATATGGTTCAGAAGGATGTAAAAAACTTTGCAGTGTGACCTTTGTGACCCATTGAGAACCTATGGCGCTCCAAAATCTAAAATAAATGAATATTAAATCTTTCCATGATCCTTGGGCCTTGGCTGGTGTTGGAAAGAACACTTGAGTAGAAAGAGAGGAACATCTCCATATAGTTTTGTACAGATGGTAAATGATCCTTAACCCATCATTTCAAGCTGAACGTGCAGCCCAGGGCCGAACTTTCTGCCTGTATACAAAGAAAGGCTTCTCCTTTTACTGTAACATTGGAGCAAATCACCAACATTAATTAATTTATCTTTGCAGTATTTCTTGCCTAGCTTTACTGTTTGTATGGAACTGACACTAATACCAGTTTACACATGCATTACAGGAGATCACCTATATTTCAGGTCAGGGACAATGTTTCCAGTAGATGGGTTTGTTGAATGCTAATTAACACTAACCACCAGCACAAAACACTTTGTAAAAAAAACAAACAAACAAACAAACAAATGTAAATAATATGGTGTTTGACTGGCATAAGAGGAAATGGTACTATTTTTTTAGAACAGGATTATTGGTAAAATAATTGTCAAACAAAAGCTTCTTAAATGTACTTTCAGGAAAGCAAACATAAAAGAAAAATAAACAGATATAAATATGTAAAAAGCAGCAATCACTTGGGTGGGCTGTAAACTCTCCAAAGACAATTTACCTTTCCCTTATCAAAGGGCTGTCAATGATCTCCTGACTGACTGGGATCAGTCAAGACAACTTTGAGAGGCTCTGCACTAGGAAAGTAAATTCTTTTTGGCTCTGCAAAGTATATTATTTCCTGGTTCCTACATACGAAATGGAAGAATAGTACATTTAGAGAAGACCTGTATGCAGTTGGATGTTTTCAGTACTTCTCAGTATCTTGCTGCTCTTGTACAAAACACAACTTTGTACACTTGGCTGGCTTGCCAATGTTGCACTTTCTCACCTCTCCCAGAAATCTGATTCATCGGTCTTTAAAATGTCCTGAGGGTCAACATAATGGGGGAGAAAAAGGGGCAGAAAACCAGCTGATCTGTGATGGGTTATTCTGCTTCCCCCCGATTATGCTTTGTCAGGTTGCTAAGAGGGTTTGTTATAGGAGAGCTTTTGATACCTACCTCCTTTACAGAGAGAGTCTAGCTCTTCTTGGTGATGGACTCTTTGTAGTAGAGTTGGCACCCTGAAATAGGGAAATGAGTGCTTAAGCAGCTATTTTTATGTCTCTGTAATTCTATCTCACTTTTTTTTCTGTGATTTTTCTTAAGTCCAATACTTTAACAAGTAACCCACCTCCCTCTTGCAAGTCAGAGAAGAATTCTTTTTTAACAAAGCCAACTGATTGCTGCCAGCCTTCTATTTAGTGGCTATTTCAAGTATTTATCAGTCAGCTGCTATTGATAGCTTATAACATTGTCTGTAAAGAAAGATATAGTTGCACATGGAGCAGGTCTGTGTCATTGCATACTCTCTCTGCAGTTTTGCTTAATCCTCCCTGGCTCTCTAGTCCAGTGTGCTGTAGGAAGCCCAGATTCAACCTTCTGTTCTAATTGAGATCCGACATGTCCAGGATAAGAAAGAATACCCTCCCTGTCATCAAGCCATAGGCTAGGCTGGGCTAGACCACCTTCAGCCTGTCCTTTTGTGTACAGACAAAGAGGGCAAACACAAGGATGGCAATACCACAGAAAGGAGTGCTACTGTCCCTTGCCTTGGTTGCTCATTTCCAACCTTTCCCATGTGTTGGCACAAGTGCTTAACCTGCCACATAGAAACATGGATCAGTGAATGAATCTGGTTAAAACTGGTCCAATATAAAGAGAAGAAAATTAGTTTTAACCTTGAATGTGGCTGCATTGGGGAAAATTTCACTCAGGCTATTGTTAACGAGCACTGGCTGAACAGAATAATTGATTGTGGTGGGTTGACCCTGGCTGGATGCCAGGTGCCCACCAAAGCCGTTCTATCACCCCACCTCCTCAGCTAGACAGGGGAGAGAAAATATAATGAAAGGCTCAAGAGATCAAGAGAAGGACAGGGAGAGATCACCCACCCATTACTGTCATGGGCAAAACAGACTCAACTTGAGGAAATTAGTTTAATTTATTACCAATCAAATCAGAGTAAGATAATAAGAAATAAAACCAAATCTTAAAAATACCTTCCCCCCACCCCTCCCTTCTTCCTGGGGTCAACTTCACTCCCAAATTCTCTACCTCCTCCTCCTGAGCGGCACAGGGGGACAGGGAATGGGGGTCACGGTCAGTTCATCACACGTTGTCTAGCCTCCCCTTCCTCCTCAGGGGGAGGACTCCTTACACTTTTCCCCTGCTCCAGTGTGGGGTCCCTTCCATGGGAGACAGTTCTCCATGAACTTCTCCAATGTAAGTCCTTCCCACGGGCTACAGTTCTTCATGAACTGCTCCAGCGTGGGTCCCTTCCATGGGGTGCAGTCCTTCAGGAACAGACTGCTCCAGTGTGGGTGCCCTATGGGGTCACAAGTCCTGCCAGCAAACCTGCCAGCATGGACTCCTCTCTCCACGGGTCCACAGGTCCTGCCAGGAGCCTGCTCCAGCGGGGGCTTCCCATGGGGTCACAGCCTCCTTTGGGTCCATCCACCTGCTCCGGCGTGGGGTCCTCCACACGCTGCAGGTATATATCTGCTCCACCATTAACCTCCATGGGCTGCAGGGGGACAGCCTGCCTCACCATGGTCTTCATCACGGGCCACAGGGGAATCTCTGCTCTGGTGCCTGGAGCACCTCCTCCCCCTCCTTCACTGACCTTGGGGTCTGCAGAGTTGTTTCTCTCACATATTCTCACTCCTCTCTCAGGCTCCAATTGCTGTTCCCCCTTCTTAAATATGTTATCCCAGAGGCGCTACCACCACCGCTGATGGGCTTGGTCTTGCCCAGCAGCGGGTCCGTCTTGGAGCCACTTGGCATTGGCTCTATCGGACATAGGGGAAGCTTCTAGCAGCTTCTCACAGAAGCTACCCCTGTAGCCCACCCGCTACCAAAACCTTGCCATGCAAACCCAATACATTGATGCATACACAATTTCTATGTTTAAAAGTACCTTTTCATTTTGGCAAGAAGCTTGTTTGAATACTATTTATAAGAGATCTGGTCTTGTGGTTAAGTGCCAGCAGGAATGAAAAATAAACCTTGAGAGTAAAAATTGTCTCAAGAAGCCAATCAGAGCATGGTAATATGATCAAAAAATCCCTGCACCTTCTTGTTTCCTGACATTGGGTGTCATTGGAGTTCTGTGTTCACTTTACTTTGAGGAAGCAGAGATAAATGACACTGAAATATCAAATTAATTGCTTTGCAGTCAGCAGTCCCTCTGCCAGATGTATTGGATTACTCATTAGCTGACCATCATTTCTAAAAGACTTTGCTTTCTAAATTACGTTCAATTAATTGCAATTATCCTTAATTTGAACCTAAGACCCCTCTCCTCAAGACATTATCCACTAAATGAAAAGAAGTTTTGACACTAATCTATCTGCATTTCTTTTTTTTATGCAGGAGTCCTGCATAATCCAAGCAAGAGTGTGTCATTATGCTAATCTCAGACACACAAATCTGAATCTATATTGAATGAGCAGGTAAGATTAGTGTGTCTCATTACCACACACAAATCCTTCTGCAACTGTGTTTTACACTTGGGTGGCTAAAATGGCAACCTTTTTGACAGGGAGAGAAAACAGTTTAAACACCAATCAAAGCATTTGACATAATTAACGTAGTTTGAACATCTTGGCAAGATCATTAAAAATGGAATTAGCTGTTGAGTGATAGCACAAATGTGGTACTCTAAAGGACTTCACATTTCTGGAGCTTATCTCATGCTCTGCTGAAACTCATCAATGTATCTATACTAAAAACTGTGATTTTAGAGAAACTGAAACTAAGAGTTTGCATGCCTATTTACATGCAGATTATTGCAAAGGAATTGAATTACCAGTTGTTCCAAGGAATTCAATTTGACCAGGTGTTCATGTGCAAGTTAAATAACCATACCTGTGGTGTGTTCTGTACAAAACCAAGGCAGTTTTATATCAGAGATTTTCCAGACAACTCAGATTATTATCTCTAATCCCAGGGTAAGGATTAAGAACCTGTAATAGAAGTTGGTGGCTAGAAATCAGGCACAATATTTACATTTTAAATGCCAGATTCTCACAACCTATCTGTACTCTGTATGGGGGACTAGAAACTTCAGACTAAACAAAATGGGATCTTCTCTTGTTGTGGCACTACACACCAGCAGCAGAGGGACATGCCGTTTGGAGCCTGTTCCTGAAACACAGCCTGTAGTTTTCTTCCTCAAAACCCATTCAGGTCTCTGTGTTTCCTTTAAAGGCCTGGTAAAAGGAAAAATATGAATTAGGTAACAGTGGTGGTGGTGACAGTGGCATATTATTCAGTTTGCATTTAATATAAAATACAGAAACATCCTATAGAGTAAGCACTGGTACCCAAGACTCTCCCCTTTTACTGTTGTCCCCCTTTTCTCACCTCTAGCATTACATTCCTCATTTTCCATGCCTTTCTCCCCACTTCTCTTTCACTCCCAGTAAATTTTATTGATTTCTCCTTTTTGCAGTAAAATAACTTCAACATGACAGGCAGAGAGTATCTCTCACTCCCACATGGTATTTAGGACACCTTCCTTGGAGGTGGCAAATGTAGTTTTGAACGTCCTCTGATCGAGGAGTGAGTCAAAGTCAATTTCCCAGTTCCGTCCATGAGACACTGCTTTCTCACCATTGAAATTAAGCTATATTTTGCGTTTTGGGGGAGCCCAGTACTCCTGGTATATGCTAGATGAATTATGAGAATCTCTATTGGTCACAACTACTGAAGATGGTGAGGGGGAGTTTGGATTTTCCCCATAGATATCCCTATTTTCCTTCCACCTCTCACCTTTCCATACCAAGGATCACACAATGCTGCTGTCCTTTGAAAAAGCCACTAGTTCATGAGTCATTTTTAATTACCACTGTGTAGGACCAAAAGTCATCTGTAAGGACGGGGAACCCATTGCCAAAGGCAATAATGAGAGACAGCCTTTTTTCTGAGCAGTTTACAACCAAATGGCAGTAAAAATGAAGTGGTATTTTGCATTGTTTTTCATGGCGGGGTGGATGGAGACATGGATAGATGAAATGGCTTGAGTATAGTCACGCAGGAAGTTCAAGACGAAACTGGAAAATTAAGCCAACATTGAAGACCTTGGTGGTGCCTTAGCCCCTAGCCCTTGTCTCATCTGTTAGACTGACCTTTTCTGAACCAAAGACAATCTTTAATTTTTCTGATGCTGAAGCAAAAAGTGTAAAAACTAGGGTAGGCACAGAGCAATCTTGCCCCTAGAAACCCGTCCCAGTTTCAGGCATAGTTGTGGTGCTGGAAGATGAACTGCGACCTAGGATTCAAATTCTGGTCTCTCCCTATCTCAGGAGTAGGAAAGTTAGTCCAGACTAGACTTCATCTGACTAAGATGACCCAGTCTGGCTGGCTGGTGCTCTGAGGGGGAGCAACGTACTCAGTTCTTCCCATGCTCTGTCCCACCCTTCATGTGCACCTGGGAAATGACATGAAATCGTGGCCCTGGGAGTCTCTCTCCTCCGCACTGGCACTTCCCATGCCATTAAAATGAATGCACTGGAAATGCTTCTCGCCACATGACACCTTTTCCCTTCTTTTCCTTGTGCTTCAGTTTTTCCAATTATTTGGAGCACAGAGGAGTCCTCAGAGTGATGGTGACATATATGAAATTACATAAACTTTGTAGCCTATAACAAGGAGAGAGAGATATACACACACACATATATATGTTCTTAATATCAACATGTTTTTATTTATTCAACTTCATATCTCATTTGCACCGTGCAGATTTCTAAATCTATTCTCAAATATTTTTTGACTAGGTCTCTGAATGTCCCCTTAAATTCAAATGTCAGTGTATTTGTCCAGTCCTACTTGCAGAACCAGCCAGCTGAGAAATGGAGCATGAATTCATTAGCAAATCATACTCACCAGAACTGACCTTACAACCTGCATGAATCAAAAAGAAAGACTTAGCTTGGCTGACTTCTTCTGTGAAAAAACAGAGGCTAACCAGCACAGTCAAAAAGGGCAAGATTCACAAAGAACAAAATGTTGTTATCAATCTTGTAACACCAAATCAAAAACAATGGAAAGAAAAAATATAGAAATAAGTCTCTCAGACTATTCCAGTAAATGTGACAGTTGCTTAGTAGCTTTTAAAAAAAAATGCACAGGTAGCCTTTATCAGTGTGGAACTGGAGAGTCACATAATGACAGCCTACGCATTTTCACTCCAGGGAAGAAAACGTTTTACAGCATAAAAGAAATTACTGTAGTGACCCAGGGGAGCTGCCAGTGTTTCTTGGATGAGGACAATTAACCAAAACAATATTGTTAATTTTGCCACAGGTTTTAAATGATCTAGAAAGCAGAATACACACTTTGCCTTAATAGACTCAACTTAGGCTCTGCAACGGAAGGGAATTTCAGTAAAAACCTGCAGCAGCCAGGGCTGCAAATGAGAAACCAACACACCTGCAGGAATAGATATGCACAGATCTCAACAGCACAACTGAACTTCTCTTAGCTGGGTTCAGAAGGGAACAATCTAGACCAGCACAGGCCAGCGCTGCGACGCACCCCGGTTGGCACCTCTGTCACCACTAGAATTGCAGGGAGCCAGCAACAGCAGTAATCACCTGCACACAGTGCCTTTCCTCCCTGGAAGGGTCTCCTGACATACGCATCTGCATCAAAACAGGCATTGCCCTAAATAAATATTAGCTCCACACCACAGATAAGGAATTAGAGGTCCATGGCTTATCCCTGCTTACACAACAAGCCACTGGTACAACTAGTCTCCAGTAACAGTCCCTGCTGAATCTTGATTCCCACACAACTGTGCTTACAATAATATTAAAAATTAGCAGCCCCATTTGTGAGCCCCTCAGCCTCAGAAGTGGTGAAGCAGGAGAACAACCCATGGCTGCCTGCAGTGAAAAGGCCCATAACATTCAGGCTGGGGGCACTCCAACCTGTGCCGTAGAGGCTGAGGCGTACACACATCCTAGCTGGTTATAACAGTAGTGTTTTAGGCAAATACTTGCGCCAGGGAATTGCTGCCTGCCGCTGTCAGGTGCCAATGGAGGACGAGGCTGTGATGGATGAACGCACCCCACGCGAGGGCATGCCAGCCAGGCAACACGCTGCAGAGCTACAGCAGCAAAACACCACTTGCAGAGAGCCTTGTTTCTTTGTCAGGAGTATTTCTTCTTTTCTCCTTTTTAACTAGATGACAGGGACCAATTAAAGTAATGAGCCTCACAAAGTATTTCCCTTGGCTAACAGCAGCCTGTATTAATGTCTGAAGAAGCACAGCATTTGGGCCATAAGCTTTCTTGTTAGACGTTAACACTTTGCAAGATGCTTCAACATCCTGTGAAGTTCTCCGTCTCTTAGACTGGTGCCTTTGTCAGGAATAACGACCCCTCTCCTGTTTCCCCTGGCTGATTGTATCCCAGCTCCCTTGTAGATGTGAGCACCCAAGCAGCACAGCTGTTACTGCCCAAGGCCCAGCTTCTCCTAGAAGAGCCACAGAGGTATGAATCCCAGCCAGGCAATTTCTCTTCTGCGAACAGAGCCTAATTTTACAGTTGTCTCATTTAATGTTTTTGTTTGTGGAGTGGGTTTTTTTTGGTGGGGGAGGCTTAAGCTAAAATATATAATCCCTTCAAGTTTGATCTCCCTCAACCTGCTAAATCAGTTTTGGAAAGAAAGCCACAGGTTTAATTTTTTGAGATAGCTTGTTTTCATAACTGTTGTAATAAATTATTATGAAGAAGATTTCTCTGTTGAACTTGACAAGCTTCTGCTTACAAAAAAAAAAAGGTAACCATTGACTTTGGCTTGGATTCTTCCAGCTTGTTCTAATTACCACTCTTATTATATTCTTGTAAAATGCCAGACTTTCAAATGTGTTGTAAATGCAAACAGTGAAAAGAAATTAAACATAGAGATAGCGCCAAAAAAAACAAAGAGAGTTTATTAACTTCTTCAGTTCCTGTTTCAGTGCTCGATCAAGCAGGTGCCCTGTCACGATGGATGCAGGCCCTGGAATTTGGATCCAGATCTGAATCTGTTTGTCTTCCAAATCAGGGCTTTTCCAGACCTGTGGCTGCCTTCCAAGTCCGTCGCTGAAGCTAAAACTAAGGCACTGTTCCACATTTTAGACTCAATTTTGGTGCCCAATGTTAAACCCTTGGGGTGATAAATGAGCATCTCTGAGGTTGAAGGACTGTAACAGCCTACCTCAGGCTCCAGTTGTGGACTTGTGCTATAACTTTCCTGTATGACTTGGGCCTCTACTTCATTATTACAATGTATTCTGGTCAGCGTCACTGCCAGTGAAAACTGCCTGGACATCTTGGTGGGAAGTTAGTACAGCAATGATCCAAGGCTCCCCCTCTACCACCAACTCCTGTTCGAGGACCACACGAGAACCAGGATGGACAAAGGAGCAGACATACAAGCAGAGCACTGCATTTAGGTGGAAGGAAAGGACAGAGCACTTTAAGCACAGTCCAGCACCATGTGCAAGAAAACCAAGCTAAAGAGAAAAGAGGCAATGGCTCAGAGTACCCTCAAATGTGGGCACACATGCAAACTTCTAAAAGGGCTAAGATCAGACTGAAGGTGGTATAAGCCAGGACTTTTGGTCTTTTGATGAGGCTTGTAGCTTGTGCTATATTTCAACAGCAAAGTGACTAGAAACAACTTACTACTTCAGAGCAGAAACCAAGATCCTGGACCTGTAAGGAGTTGCCCAGATGACACTATCCTGACACCAATGGCACGGGTGTATGTCACTTGGCAGGACGATGCCCTAACCGATCATGCCAAAGACACAGAGGGCAGTGCCCAGAATACAAATTTTAACTCCAGAAAGCAGCTCTGTTCAGGAAAGCAATTAGACATGTCCTTAAACTTGAGCATGTGCTTTTCTGTTCCAGGAACAGAATACAAGGCTCCTGACTACCAGTCTTTTGCTCAAAGTATTATTCTTGTCATTAAGAATAATGTTGTTAAAACCTTGAAGGAAATAGTTCTTTCAGATCAATCTAGAGGGCAAATTCATCTTGGATTCTGCTGTTGCTATTGAAGTCAGTGAGAGTTTTGCCATTAATTTCAGTATGGTAATTGTATGGGATTATATTATGGGATAATCCTGATGATAAGGATCAAGCTCTTAATGCATACACTAATTTTTAATTGAGTAAGGTAAAAGAATTAGGCTATTGTTTGCTTTGCACTCACCTGAGATTTTATGCAAAACAATACCTTTTGTTTTACTTCAGTGACTGCCAGGTGTTCTGAACAGTCTGTGCTTTTCCATCTTAAAGCTAAATATAATGCCAATTACAAAAGACCTCTCCAAAGACATTTGCCAGGTTTAAGACTGATTTTAACAGACATTTGGTAACAGTTGCTGGTAACTCTGAAACCACTATAGGCAATGATTGCTTTTATTGAAGAAAATAAAATGACCACAATTATATTAAATTGCACTCTCTTAAACTTGGAACTTGAAATTGGAGCTGTGCTGAAAGGAACAGATACTGCACAGATGCTAATGTAATATACACTAATACTTGAAATTAAAAGCCACAAATTACACCAGTCATCTTTACTTACATAAGTAACTATTGGTCACTTAATGATTTCTTAACCATCACACTGAAGCAAGACAGCTACATGGCACACGCTATATTATTGCTGTAGGCCTGTCCAAATCCCAATCTAGGTAAACTAACGATACTCCACCAAGTTAAATTCCCCCTGTGTTTTGGTCTGGTGTGCTGTTTTCTTCACTTCAGCTTATATGCTGTTATGGCATGTTGCTAGGCATTATTAAATACTTAGAGATGCTGTCCTCACATCGTCATAGCAGGTGAGGTCCTCCTTAGTGTAAAATAACACTACACTGCTGCTGTCTAGGGAGCTACACTGAGTAACTTCAGGCTGAAAATTTGACCCACTGCGTTTAGATATACAAAAGACTTAACTGATATAATGTAATAGCAAGGAGAGTAAACAAATGGCAAAAAAAACAAACCATGTTCTCATAGTAACTGTTGCTCAACCTCACTACGAATCAGATGCATTTCTGGCGTGTTTAGGAAGGTAAGCATTATGATCCTGATTGTAATGCCAGTGTTTGGGGTTTAGTTGCTAGTCAAACCAGAAATCGCAAATTTAGTAGTAACTTGCTGGAGAAACCTTTTTCAAACAAAAATGTTATATATTTGAGCTGTCATCCCCGGAGCTTGCTAGCACATGAAGTCCCTGAAGGATAGAGCAATTTTGAAGCAAACTTACACAATACCCCACAACTCTGCAGGGCACGGAGCACACTCTGCACAACCCAAGGGGATGCTGAAGGCACCAATCACCCTGCAGGTATATTCTAGATTAGAACGTAATGAAACTGTTTACAGGAGTCTTTATTTCAAGTAAATTACTGTCCCACTATCCAGTCTAAGTATTTCCACAACCTGTGTATCTCTACACACACACACACACTTGTATGTACCTGTCAGCAAATTAAGCCACAGACCKACAGTGTTTATCCTTCTGTACTGTGGAAGTTATTACACAACCATTCTATATGATACAAGGCCTGCTTCTTCTGATTATATTCYCTCTCTGCTTAACTTAGCTCTTTCAAAGGTTAATTTCTTCAAAAATATGCATTTCCTAGCACATTCCTATACAAAAAAAAAAAAAAAAAAAGAAAAGAAGAAACTTTCTTAGAAACAGTTAAGTTTGAAACTGTGTTAGGAGAGACCAGAGAGCAAGCAAACACCCTGAATTTCTGAATAAAATGCAATATTAAGAGAGGATTCTCCACTGTTTTCTCATACAGTTGCCTAATATTCTGCCCTGCCTAATTCTCCTTCTATGCTCCCCCTACTGCCAATGGGGACAAAGAGGCAACAGAGCAGAAAATCCACCTCACCTACTTTAGAAATTTGTGCCAGAGAGAAAGGATCAATTGATTTTTGAAGGTGCTTGGCTCTCTCTACTGGTCACAGAGGGAGCTGAGATAGTTTACTTGGACTGGACAGTCAACTTTTGCTACGTTTGTAAGGGAAAAGCCCATCCCTTGAAGACTTACTAAAAGGGTCACTGTTTAGATGAGCCTAAGTTTCTTCAAAAAGGTGGTGAATAAATATACTACATGCAGCTGAACACAGTCAGTACCATCCCTCAGCTCTGCTTTCTCTCTTTGTGCCTTTGCTTGGGAAGGGAAGTCCAGAAAGATTTCTTGGTCAAGATCACATTTCAGTATCTCAGCCATTATCCTGGGTCCTTCAGAAGATTAGAAAGTTAAAAAGAGCCTGTTGGCATTGTTTCCTCAGGAAAGGATGCAGAAAGGAGCAAATCTCTCCTCAGTACATGTTCACACCTTAAAATAAGACTTGTTGGAAAACTTTGCCTGCATAATAGATAGACTGTGCTATCATCGAAGGTGAAAATTGCAAAATTGCATTCCTTGTTCCCTTTCAACACTTTTTTTGGGGGGGCGAGAAAATGAGCCTTCAGAATACATTGGTTGTGAAACTCCAATTAAGTTATTTTCTCATTATTCTATTTGCTTTATAACTTACTGGTTGGTGATATACACACCTAGCCACTGCTTGGAAAGACCAAATATGATGTGAGGTCACCCTCTCAAGGAAGCAATGGCTTGTATAACCCTGTTTTCTCTGATTTCCTGCAGAATCCCTCAAATCCCCCTCTTCAAAGGTATCGTTTGCTATTGATCTCTGCTGCAGCAGAAAGCATATCCTAACACACACACTCAATGAAAAGCTGAAAATGAGAGCAGGCTGGAAAACAAGAATCCCCTTTTGCAAAACAGGCTGAGATTTTCCCATTTGAACTTGTTCTGTACCCAGTAAGAGAAAGAGAGGAGTAATCATCCCACCAGCCAATGCTTACAACCTGCATCTGAGATGCACAAGAGCCAACCTGAAGTCTCTAGCTGGCCTGTCCACAGTAGCTTTCTGAACCTGTCTCTTGCATGTGGGCTGGAAGCTCTGACTCCCACACTATGGATTCAACCACTCTCAATGCCTCCTATTACAGCTTTTCCACTTCATATAAAAAATTAACTACTACTTGGCCCAGAAACCCAGGATCACGCAACGCTTGGATTTGGTCTTTGATCTCCCACATCACAGGTAAGAGGCTGAATCACCTGGCTGCGTTTAGTGAAAACTCCAGAAGAGATTAAGAGAAAGGCTGACTACAGGCTGCTGGATAAAGGCACTATTTGGCATTAGGAAGATGCAGGTAGAAAATGGTCTTCTGGTTTAGGATTTTAATGCCAGTTTATTATATTGCAGAACCTAAACAATGGAGTCCTGGTAATGTTGGAGTGAGTCCATATCTTTACCTAAGCATCCAGGACCCCACTGAAAAATGTCCTGTGTTGCTGAATCAGTGTTTTTCAATGAATGTTCAAAGACTGAAGAGAACATGATGCCAAAATTTCGTGAGCCACTGTAGTGCAGTTCTGAGTAGCCTGTTCTGGCAAATTGTATATTTATATATATCTTGCCTAGAGCAGTGCAGTACCAGTTCAATAGCACTTGGTAAAAGTTACATCGGTCCCAGGATTTACATATAGGTCAGGCTCCCTTGTCCAGTCTTAAGCAAATGGTTTGAGGGAGCCCAGACATTGGGAAAGGAGTTATACAGTTTATCCAGATGTCTCAAGACAAAAAGAGAAGAGAAACAATTCTTTTCTGCTGCTGCAGACTGTTTTGGAAGGAATTTCTTGAGCTGAGGTGGGCCAAAACCAGGCGAGGGCAGGCAAGAATACCCATAGTAACTTCAAATCCTGACAAAGTGCCTCCGGGAACTTTTGTACCTTGATGAGCAGCATGCATTTGAGAAGGCTTTTCGTTTGTTGTTTGTCTTGTTCAAGATCCTTTTGGATTCTGGTGGCTGCAGTTTTATTAAAAACGACCCCTATTGTTTTGCAGGCTCCTGAGCTGATGGCCTCCGGTTGAATGCATGCCTTTACAAGTGGCTTGAAATCACTCACTGTCACACTGACTCTTCTGTTTCATTTTCTGCTTACTGAGCACAGAGCGGAGATGGATGCTTTCACTGGGTCTGTCACCTGCAAAGCCTTGGAGGGAGTGCCCAGAAATAAACATGGTGATTTTTCTTTCTGTACTACTGATCCCAGTGGAAGTCAACTTTTTCCTAATCCTCCTAGAATATTCTGTGGTTAAAGGAAAGAGATCATCTCACCTATCTTTTTGCACATTAATGCCACATGCATACTTTCTGCCAACCCCCAGTATGGAGATGGCTCTTTCACTTGAAGGTAGCCAGAGGCACATTGTGCCATTTCCCAGGTGACTCCAGCATTTGCTCCCCACTGTGCTTCCAGAAGAGTTCAGATCCTTCCCTCTGACAATGGGAACAGAATYTCACTCTGTGTTACCTTTGCATTAGCCTTCCCAGTTCCTCAATTCGTTATCTCATATTTTTCTTTACTTGATATTTTTTCCTTTGAATTTGTGTGATGACAGTGATCAAAGCTGGCTCCCCTTTTCTTCCTCCACATGACATCCTATCAGTGAATGACCCTGGAGATGTACAGCTCTCAGAGCACATACCCATCAGGTACCTCTATGAAACCAAGAAAAGCCAAGCAACTTCTCTAGTAGATTTTCATCAGATGGTGTTAAGTTCAAAACAAACAGAGAATAGCAATTTTGATTTTCTCTGGGTAGGTAGAGTTAAAGGTCTGGAGCTCTATAAAGAAAAGTGAGAGAGCCCTTCATAGACCACAAAGATGGAAAGAAATGGGAGAGAAGAGATGACTTCTCAGAGAAATCCCAAGTGAATAACCTGTTGCTCTGCATAAGGCCAGGTCAGAAAAGAGCCACTCTTAATGCTTACATGCTCCTTACCAAGAGGTACACCAGAGTCCTTGGTACTGAATCTGTCGTACCAGGAGTGGTGCTACCTCTATGTTGTGCCCTCACTACAAAGTTTTTTTTATTTCCTTAAGCGTAAAGTGCAGCCAGAAGGGGCAAGTTTCCCCCAGGGTTAGGACTGCCTTTTTCCATGTATTCCAGACCACAGAAATTTTAAATGTCCCCTCTGTGACACTTCTTCTTTCTAAGTAATTTTTTTAATTTTTTTGTTTTACAAAAATTGCATGGATCATGAGATCAAAACTCCAGGATAAGCTAAATTCTTCCAAACTGTCTAACCAAAAAAACCCCTTCACTTCTGACCTTAACAAACAAAGAAGGTAGTTTACTTTCTAATTTGTTGTTCTTTTTCTTCTTCTATATACCATCTCCTTGTGTGGCAGTCGCTACCGATTGTGATGCAGGGTTTGTTGGTTTAGGGTTTTCTTTTTGGTGATGTATGATTTTTTATTAAGATTAAGATGAAAACCAAGAAGTACTTTCACATTAACCATCAGGTAGCTTCCCAGTCTCTTCCCATCTGAGTCACAATTTAGAAGCAAAAACTTAAAAATCTTATGTCCATTCATGTGAACTTCCGTGTATCCTAGATATTTTAGCACTGTTTCTCAAGCTGGTCTTAGTCTCAGTAATTGCATAACTGATCATCTCTGACAGCTAAGGTTTTGACCTTTTTCCATGAAACAAAGAGTTCATCTTCCAGTTTACCAACCAAAAGAGACATCAAATTGAAGTAAGAAATTAAGCTATTGGATAATACCTCACAATATTGTTTTTCTTTGGTAAAGGAAAAATTATCTCAATAGTAGTCTCAAAGAACATCAGGGACCAGTGGAAATGCTCATATTTTTAAATTTGAGAAAGGATCTTTGCTGAAGTTCTTTGCTGAAGAGGAATGAGAATCATAGAATCATAGAATCACAGAATTGTTTAGGTTGGAAAAGACCTTTAAGATCATTGAGTCCAACCATTAACCTAACACTGCCAAGTCCACCACTAAACCATGTCCCTAAGCACCACATCTACACGTCTTTTAAATACCTCCAGGGATGGTGACTCAACCACTTCCCTGGGCAGTCTGTTCCAATGCTTGACAACCCTTTCAGTGAAGAAATTTTTTCTAATGTCCAATCTAAACGTACCCTGGCGCAACTTGAGGCCATTTCCTCCTGTCCCATCCCTTGTTATTTGGGAGAGGAGACCGACACCCACCTCGCTACAACCTCCTTTCAGGTAGTTGTAGAAAGCAATAAGGTCTCCCCTCAGCCTCCTTTTCTCCAGACTAAACAACCCCAGTTCCCCCCCAGTTCCTCATAAGACTTGTTCTCCAGACCCTTCACCAGCTTCATTGCCCTTCTCTGGACGCGCTCCAGCACCTCAATGTCTTTCTTGTAGTGAGGGGCCCAAAACTGAACACAGTATTCGAGGTGCAGCCTCATCAGTGCCCAGTACAGGGGGACAATCCTGCTGGCCCAGTCCTGCTGGCCACAGAATGCAGAAGCCCAAAATTATATCCACTGCAACTGCAAAGTAGGAAAAAGATAGGAGAGCATGAAAAGCTGTTGCAGGAGATGCCTTTTAGGGCGCTTGAGATATAGAGCAAGAGGTAGTCAAGATGAAGTGGTGACCATTTAGAAGTCAAAGTCATTATAAAGGTACTTCAAATAGTTTCAATACTTTGGCTTCTATGTAGTCACCCTGTCCCATCCGCTTGTTTCAGTGACAAGAAAAAGGAGCTCCTGCTTCAGTTCGTACTGTAGCTCTACTGCAGCTGTGCAAGAGCAACTAGAGCCACCCTGCTTCATGCATCATTGACAAAGTTGTCAGCTGAGTCCCCGGCTGCAGATTCTTTATTGGTGGTGATAATGCGAGAAACAGAAGGGAACACAGCTTGACTTGCAGGGCCCAGGCTGAATTCCCATTTAGAGAAATAATCCCTTTACTCATAAACTGAGCAAATCTGATAATGAGTTATCAACAGAAAACAAATGGGGAACCCCTGCAATCAGCTGTAAGGGGGGTCCATCTGACTCCACAGAATCTGCAGTAAGGAGTAAAGAGATGAAGGGAGGGTTCAGTGGGATCAAATTCAGTGGGATTGTACAGCAGGTATGTACTTTCTATATGTAAAATATTTCAGAAAACTGTGAAAAAATCATCAATTATTAGTGTGCAGTTGGCATGAGAAAAACAAACAGTGGACACAGCTGAGATGTAATCCTGCCTTGCTACTCACATCAAAAGGTCAGTAGTCAAGGATGGTGACCCTCTTCAAAGTGAGGAAGAGACATGGGAGTTTGACCACCTTATCTGTGCATGGGGAATTTTTAAATGGGGCAAAAAGGATGAGTTCATCTGCAGCAAAGAGCATAAATTTCCAAGAGTCTTGCAGAGAGAAAATCTGAACAACAACAAAGGAGTCTATTTAGCTACAAATATACAATTACAAAAATGTTGAATTTTGAACATTTTGAGTTGAAAAAGAACTCTGCCAGCATCCATGGCTCAGATGCTCAAAGTCACCACTGAACAGGAAGCCTTAGGAAGTAGGGATGGAGCAGAAATTCTTAGGGGATCCGTCCCCAGTACAGAGCCAAGAGATAGAAACCAGGAGTTCAACCTACAGGCTAGTCTCTTGGGTCCAGCTCTCCATAAGGCTCAGGAGGGATCAAGGGTTTTGCTGTGGTGTCCTGTTTTTGGCTGGCATAGAGTTAATTTTCCTCCTAGTAGCTGGTATAGTGCTGTGTTTGGATTTAGCAGGAGAATAATGTGACAACACACTGACGTTTTAGTTGTTGCTAAGCAGTGCTTATACTAAGTCAAGGACTTTTCAGCTTCCCATGCTCTGCCAGTGAGGAGGTGCACAAGAAGCTGGGAGGGAGCATAGCTAGGACACCTGACCCAAACTGTCCAAAGGGATATTCCATTCCATATGATGTCATGCTCAGTATATAAACTGGGGGGAGTTGGCCAAGGGCAGCGATTGCTGCCGAGCGACTGGCTGGGTGTTGGTTGGTGGGTGGTGAGCGGTTGCATCAGTTGTTTTTCCTGGGTTTTGTTTCTGTCTCTCTTTTTTGTTGTTTTCCTTTTCACTACAATTTATTATTAGTAGTAGTATTTTATTTTATTTTATTTTATTTTATTTATTTCAATCATTAAACTGTTCTTATCTCAGCCCACGAGTTTTCTTTTTTTTTGCCCTTCTGATTCTCTCCCCCATCCCACTGGGGCTGGGGAGGGTGAGTGAGCGGCTGTGTGGTGCTTGGCTGCTGACTGGGGTTAAACCACAACATGTGGGAAAAGGAGTCAAGCCCTAGGCGACAACCACATTTTCTGGTGCAAAATGGCATGTGCAGCCATAATCAAAAAAGGTGAGATTTTGATTCAGTTTGCCTTTGCTTTGCAGCTTAAGGATGGCACTTTCAAATCTATAGTGCCATTTTACCCCACCCAACCTTTCTACCTGGAATAAAAAGTGCTACTGCACTGTTGAGTCAAAGTTTATTTAGCTGCTTCTCAGATTGCATCTCAATGCAGTTAGCAGCCCTCCATCCTCAACCTGCTGTTGCAATACTTGACATAACAAGTGCTCTGTGGAGACCTGACAACTTCAATAGCACAGAAAAACAGTCTAAAACCTAGCTATAGTTACTTTCCAGATAAATATGATCAGTTACTGTGTTTTACAGGCTAACATTTGAATGGGCAGAACTCTGCACAGCAGAGAATTTCCATCATAAAACTCTGTCCTGTACTGTACTTTGTAGTTATAATCCCTACAGAATTAATTAATTGAAGCAGGAGAGGTACAGGTTAAAGTCTATTTTGTCCTACTCCACTAAGACGTCATACATGTGAACCCTTTCCCTCCTACATTCCAGGGCACCCAAATCAGGCTGAATGATGACGTCATGCTCCTCAGCACTAGGCAGAAGTCCCAGTTCACTATCCTATAAATCCTGTATAATAACATACAGTGTCTAAGAAACAGGACTCATGACTGCACACTCCAAAGCTGCAGTCCTGAGTGTCTTCTGGTGTGTCCACACTAGTGTTTTAGTTTGGAGCAAGGTGCACTTTTGAAGTGAAACTCCAGACCACCCCTATTTAGTGTGTTTTGCTTCACGTCACAGAGCTGTCCTGGCTCTGAATCCTCTGCAGAGGAAACTAAATCAGGAGACGTGCTCCAGGAACTCATGAAATGTGCTCCAGCTGCTGATCAGCATTCAGCTCATGGGACCAGGCTAGAGCTACCACAAAATGATCCTCCCCCTTGCCACACCTCTGAAAATATGTGTTGTGCAGAGGTCACAGCACCAACCATTCACCTTTCTGAACCTGCTTCTGTTGGGTCACAATATTTGGTAATACAGGCACAATTGTTGTGCTCCCCACTGAACCCACGGGCATATCTGGAAAGCAAGCTTAAGGAGGACTGTAGCATGTCTTGAGGATAGCTGAGGATACCTGTCATCAAGTATGGGTGTCATACCTGTCACCTCCTACTAACAAGTAGGCAACAACCCTCTTCCCACAAGGTTTTAGATAACAGCCAGAGTGGTAACAAAGCCCTTTGTCTTTACTACTCTGATAGAGACCACAAACGCACCTTCTTTTGCAGTATAAACATGCCAAGAGCATTTAGACAGACAATTTGCTCCTTATGCCTGGTCCAATTGTTTTCGTCTTCCGTAAGCCAATATAGAGCAGAACGCCTCTCTGCTTTAGAGTGACTTCCTTACTGTAAGACTAGGTCCACACCAGAGTTTCATGTTTTAAACTGGATGTCTGGGGAAATGGACTTTGTGCTCATAGCTTTCTGTGTTTTGGGCAAGTCACGCAAATTCTATGCATCCCTTTTTCAGCTCTTTAAAATAAAGGTAATCATTCTTCTAAACCTCTGTAAAGGAGCCAAAAGCTACTATAGCAATGTTTAAGTGCACCAGTATCCCAAAGGCTTGCAGTTTCCCAATAAAAAGTTAGCTCAAAAGATTTTGTATCTTCCTAGTTCTGCCCAAAAACTGCTTCAAGAAAATTACCTGGTAACAATAAATCCATATTTTCAGTACTGAAAACATTGTCCTGGCTGGAAGACAAAAGTACAAAATTGTGCCAAAAAGAAAAATATTTCAGGCTCTTAAATAAAAGAACCTTTTCAGTTTTTCCACGAACGTTATGGAGAGGTACTTTTTTCTATTTAATCCCAGCCAGTTTGCCCATTTCTCAGTCAGCACAGACACACACAAGATCAATTCACATCTGTGCAGGATCTTTCTACCTACTGTGTTTAATTTTTCTGTCTAAAGCCATCATTTAAATAAAGAAATAAAAACCTTTCTTCATCTGTGTTCCAACCTACAACTGTTTTCATTAAAAACAGCAAAGGTTTTTCTGGGTATGTTGCACCTTTAAACCTAGAAATTAATTACTGATAGGCACTCCTGCTGTCAAGCCAACCCTGCATTTCCTTAGCTGAAACCCAAATAACACAAAATCCATTCAGAGACCATTATAAAGCCATGTTTTTAACTCCTCATTGGTGTATAATTTTTATCTTTTTCAGCTTTAACCAAGTCCTTTACTATTTTGAACGTTTCTCTAAGTCACCTTGAAATCTTCCCTTCTGCAGAGAAAAAGCTGTCAGCATTTTCCTTTCCTCTCTTCATTTCCCCTGAACAAATATTCCTCATTTATCTCAAACTTCCTTTTTCCAATCAGTCTCACAAAAAGTCACTTAAAAAGGTATAGCACAGATGTTCCATAACAAGCTCTTTGTTAAAAGATTTTTTACTTCCTTCTCTGATTTTGAACCTTCCCAGAGCTATTTTGAGACCTGGGTTGTTGTTGCTGTTGTAGGGGTATTTTTTTTAATTTTGCCATAAATTTTTAAGTAGGTTCTTGAATGAATTCATTGGAGTTCTCCCAGTGACTGGCCCTAAGCATTGTCATTCATTGCATTTTCACTGCCATAATCTGCTCGAAACCTTCCGAGTTAGTTAAAACTTAACTTAAGGCTCCATTCACACATGGCTGTCTCCAAACAAATTATGTCTTTTGAATTGCAGGGTGTTCCCTCCCTACAGCCATGCACATTGTTTTTAATACTATAACTGCAATTGATACTTAGGAAATTACTCCATAATTACTGGATGTGTACTATGGATCTCCTTTTGTAGAGAGTGACCAAACGACACTGTCAGCCAGTAAAAATCTAACTCATACTTGGAAACTTTCAAAAATTTCTATTGGGAGTTTTGTTAATTTCCATTCTCTCTCTTCTCTGAGAGGGGCAATTTGTGTACCATAAACATAGTCATCCCAGCTCACTGGAGCTGGAACTCTGAGCAGAGGAAGACCCTCTTGCACTGTTTTTTTTCCTGTTTGATTCTTATAGGGGAACCACATGAACATTCATATGTATGCATGTGCGCACACACACATGCATACACGCCCTACAATAGCTACCTTTTAAAAAAGTAACATTTATATACTAACTGCAACAGCCTACTACTTATAGTGCAGAGAATTGTTGTGTTATTTCTAACATCACTGTGTGGCAAGGATGGGGAGATGAAGACTTCTTAATGACTGCTGCCATATATGCCTGTACAAAACAAACTGGATATAATTGTAAATGGTTATGTACAAATAAGAAGACTATTCTGAACTTATGTCGTTCCATTTTAGGAGTTTGAAATTATATTAGCAACACTTTACAGGTAAGAAACACAGGCAAGACTTAGTGGACGCTACAAAGTTTTGCTGGCATATCATTTAGGAGTATGAAGCTAGTCTTTCCTGTAGTTTCCCATAAAAGAGGCTGGATAGATCCTTAAAATGGATGAGAGCAATGCAGACTGGGGCTGTGTCGGGGCAGCTTGATTTCTGTGCCCACTCATATGTTTCAACTCCCTAAGGATCTCTCTAAACTGCCACAATGTGCCTGTGAAGAGAGTGGTGCCCGTCACTAGGAACTGGAAGGAGAGCTTTGCCTCTTTGCACACTGCTCAACAATCATCACATATAAGCAAGCCACAAGCTAAGAATAGCTCCCATCACTGCTGACTTGCTGTGTGCTTTCTTGAAGATCGGCTTGGAAGGTACTATTAATCTTCACATAATTTCCTGTTTTAGAAATGGAAAGCTGCTCTGAAAAAGCTGGTCATATAATTTTTCATCATTGTGGCTCTCTTCAGTCCCTTCCATTGAAACACAACTGATTCTTAGCACTCTATTTTTTTCCTGCTTTGCGGCTTCTGTAGTGTGAGCACTCTCTTTAACCATGTTAAAAAATTTTCACATTCTTTAAAGTAAAAAAAAAAAAAAAATAAAACCAAACTCTCTATTGCTTCTTTTCCCAGTTACTGGCTTTTAAGTAGATAATCTCATCTTCTAAGTTGCTTGCTCAGATAAATGTCGATTAATATGTCCAAAATGGCTTGTGATTTTGTAGGTTGCAATTAAAACGAATGGCAGAAGGAAGCAATCCTTTAAATAACTACAGAAATGTGCTCCCTTCTTTAGAGTGCTTATAGTTATTATCATGAACAATGTCCAAGTCATTAAACCCCCCCTGAGATCAAAGCTCTTACCTTACAAGCTTCTTTTATCTCTAAAGACCTTTCTGATATACATGTCCTAACTGCTCTGGGGAGATAAAGAGGAGTCTTAGCATAACCTGACTGTATTCATTGTCCTGAATTTCCACCAAGCTGTCTACGCTGGGGACAGAGCTAAATTATACACCTCTTTCACCTTGCAAATCTCATGATATCTTAGTAAAGAAAAGCAGGCTTTGGTTTTATACCACATTTCTTACTCAAGGTATCTTAAAGGTTCTTTGCAACAAGAAGTTGAAGAGTGATGACCCAGAATCCATGGCAGCAGATGAGTTAGAAATTCAGTCTCCAACTGATGTCTGGTAGCAATGGCTGTCTGAGATCCCTGGATCTAGGCTTTTTACTAGAAAAGATATTTGCCATAATGGTACTTTTTCAATATTCTTCTTTTCACAGGGTTTTTAACATCCAGTGAGTTGCTTACAAGAGGCACTCAGAAATTAAGTCAATTTAATTAGACATTGTGAAGATGTAATCTTTAGCAGAGCAGTACTATGACTCCAATGTTCCCAGTGTTTTTTGTTACTAGCACCTGACACTGAATCTGAATCCTAGTATAAAAAATGAAGCCACAAAACTCGTCGAGAAAGAAGAGGAAAGCAGTAACTCACATAACCATTTAGGCCACTGTTCCCATTCTTTTTCTCCTAAGTGCTCAAATCATCAAGCCCTTTGTCACACCTGTATAAATCAGTAGATTAAATTATGACATGGTACAGCATCTGCTCACGTCTGGCATTCCAGTCATGACAACCTTATCTTTGAAAACAGATCCTGACCAGCAATTAGATCATAATCGCAGCTACCATGGTTTGTTATAACAGATATTTTTGCTTCTCCCTGTTGACTTTTCTTTGATTACCTTCTAATCATTTCCTACAATGCTAACTGTTGAATACATTACCAATACCTCTAAATTACCTCTAGACTTCTCTTTTTTCCCTCTTAGATATTTATACACTGAATTAAAATCACAGTAGGACATCTATGTCTTTGCTTCCACTTGCAGAGATTTAAGTTGCCTCTCTCATGTGTTGATAGATGCACGTAGCATAATGCAAGCAGGATATTAAAAAGCTAATTCTTTTTCTTTCCCTTCTTTAAATATCTTGCCTTTTTTTTAAGGATCAACTAACTCAAGTAGCTCTTTTGTATTCCTTTATTAGCTTGCAGCATGCTTTGTTAAGCATGACATGGCAACACAATTTAAAAATGAACAAGAGTGGCAATGATGAATGTGTTTTTTAAAAAAGATTAATCCACCATTTAGTCTGATTTCCCCTTTCTGGTTATGGCTTTTTTTTTAAGTGGGCAAATGGCAAAATGACTTAGGAGATTTCTGGAAAAACAACAATTAAAATAGCAAGAACGCAGCTTGTGCCTATAAAAAATGACTAGAAAGGTTAGACAGATTTGTATACCCTGAAGTAAAGTGTATTTCAAGTGACTGTGTGCTATAGAGAAAATTCAGTCTCATTTGGGCACTACATGGATTTCCACCAAAGAGAGTCTGCTAAATCTCTTACCGTCCTCCTCTCCCAGCAGGAGAATGTGAGATACGAAACTAGTGGTGGTCCACCATTACCATCCATGATGGGTCACTAGTGTTGCACCTGTGCATTGTGAGAGTAAAGCACCATCAGTTCAAAATGGCAGCACATACAGTGCTAGGCTCACAGCTGGGACTACCCAAAATGATGGGCAATGCTGGATCAGTCTCCACAGGCTTTATTCCCAGGGGTTTCCTTTCATGCCAACAATTCTTCTCTAGTGTAAAACTCAAATGGCTCCACTAGATTTGATTTGAGATGCACAGATCTTCGTCAGCAAAGGATCTGACACAATGAAGTTAAACATGGGAATAAACAGAGGAACTGAAGAACAGATAACAGTGCTGATGTTGAAGGTCACCTAGTCCAACATTCCTGCTCAAAGCAGGTTAGCTAGAGCAGGTTGCCCAGGACCATGTCCAGTCAGGTTTTGAATATCTTCAAGGATGGAGACAACTGCTCTGGGAAAACTGTTTCAGTAGGACTCTTCAGTAGGATGTCACCCTGTATGTTTGCAGACATGAGCAAATAAATAGATAAAGCACCAAAAATATTTCCAAGCATGTACTTGCATTCCTTTCTCTGGGAAACTGTCCTCACCCAGACTATAAAAATCTCAGGTTTAATAGTTAGAGATTATAGGGGAATACCATCAGCAAATTTGTTCCTGGTCTACAGATCATTTGCAAAGAGTTTGTTCCACTGGTTCCCCATTCACAGTTCATGCTCTGATGCTTTGTTACACAACTCAACCTCTTTTTTTTCTGGAATATTTACATAATTTTTCATCCCAGCACAAAAATCTAAATAGCAAATTTTACACTACATGAAGTATTCTCTCCGTAAATGTTTGTGCATTTCAGCCTGACATTTACCTTACACAGTAATAGAAGACCTCAAGCACTCAAATGATGGTAGACACAAATGTCTTGCAAACAAAACCATTAAATCTGAATTCACACTCAAATGTGAACAAGTATTCATAGAGTAACTGATCCTAACATTCACTAAGCACTCACTAGTCAGTGTTTGGGAAGTGTATTTGCTTATGGTCCTCTCTGGTCAGTGTGTGATTTTGAAAAACATCTTGCTTTTCTTCCAGTTCTGATTCTCATAATTTATGGCAAATGAGCTTATTAACAACTGCTGTAGGTTTGCTCTGAGTTGCTCCTGCCCCCTCTCCCACTCAGAGTCTGCAGTTGCCTGACTTCCCAACACAAGAGGGTTGGGAAGTCATTCTGGAATTTCACTGAACAAATTGTCCATTATTTTGAGGAACTAAGGCATGTCCCATGAGCATTCCTGTCTGTTCTGGGTGCGTAATATAGCTGCAGATTTTAGTCTTTTAAGCCATGAGTTTGTTTCAAAGCATGAGGCGGTGAAGACCGTGTTGGCACATGGAGCGTGCGTGTCCTGGCAGCTGACCTGAACCTCTAGCCCACGGCTGCCCACGATAATGCTGCCTCATGATACTTTGGGCAAAATGTTTCCTGGTCCAGTTGCCCTTTTCTGTCAGCAGCACCTTTTTAAAATTTAATTCTGATTTGCCCTTTTAATGAACCCATTGCTCTCTATTTTGCTGTTTATCTTCCTAGCATTAGTAGTCTTCATGCATTTTTATGGACTTGTCAAGTTCTTCTAATCAAATAAACTTATTTTTTGGTCTAAATAAATTGAACTCTCAATTGTTTCTACTTCCCTTTATTAGGCTGTTTACCACATTTTAGCCCAGTGCAACTTTTTCAATTTCATACGTTTGGTATCTGCTTGGATCTCCAGCCACAAAACAAGCCTGAGGTACCTATTCTGCACAAGGTTGAGTCCCTTCTGCAGGGTACCGAGAGCCCTCACTACATGGAGAGCATCTCTGCTCCCTGTAGGACTGAACCAGGTTTCCACTGATTCTGAGGTTGCGAGATCTCACTCTATTTTAATCCTTTCCTTACTTTATGGTCATGAACTGCACAACCCTTCTGACTTTCTACCACCCATTTAATGGGGCTCACTACACTCATTTTCATTTTGTTGTTTTTCCCTCCATAGTTAGAAAAACTTTTTTTTCCCCCCTTCAGTTTGCAGCTTACTCACTTCTGAGGCAAAAAACCCCCAACGACCAGTGAATAGAAATAAGAATTCTAGATGGCACTTAAGATAAATAGAGAAATAAATAAATAAATACATGTGTAGACCTGCATTCCTATACAAAATTGACCCAAATTACTAAGTGATGAATTAACTGATGAATGCTCTTACTCCAACTGACATTAATACAAGCTGCTGGATGTTCAGATCTATGCAAACTTAAGCCTAACTTCGGGTATCTATTTTTGACAAACTCAGCCAAACTCTCCAATAAGAGAGAGAAACAAAGAACTGAAAAATGTACTGTGAGCAACTGTAACATTCCATATTTGCAGTAAAAACAATAGCAGCTGCTTCACAACAGGCAGGAAGATTCCTCTGTATTTAAGGGCATATGAAGAAAAAAGAGACAGAAGGGTACTTCTTTCATTATTGTGTTACTCAGAGTACAAGTTTCAGAGGGTATTTTTAGAAGGCTTCTACAATATTATGTGGCATTACTGGCAATGTTGACTGACATAATTTAGAGTTAACACTGCAAAATGGGAATTGACACTTTTTTTTTTTCTGATTTCTTCCCATAAAAAATAATAATCCTATAGATCAACAGCACTTCCAGAGAAACAGTGAATAAACCAGACAGATCTGATATTGGCTTCAAATTCACAGATGACGCTCAAGTGCTGTCCTGAACTGTCTAAATATTTTGACAGCAAGACTGGACTGGAAATATCATTAGATCAGCATGGCTTGTACAATTTCACATTTCCCTCTTTCTGGTCATTCTGCAAATAAGTTGTTTTCCTTCACAGCTTATTGAAATCAGTGAGTTTTACACCTTCCTTGAGCTTAGGAACAGCCCTAGAGCGAGCTTTCTCCTTGATATTTTGACACTTGCATTTCTGTTCCCAACAGAAACTAGGAATTATAGATGTGCCTTTACAGAGGTACCCATAGAGGTAACTTGCATTTTGGAGATTCAGGAATGCTGGATTCTGGAAGGTGATTGTATCTGGGCTAGGCAGCACATCCCTCATTGAGAGCACACAGGTAAAGCAATGAAAAGAGGAGATCCCATTTCACATTTCTGCTAGTACCTGTAAAATCTGCCTAGCCAAGTTCAGCTGTTGAAGCACATGGGTGGTCTAATTGTAATTTACAGCTCCATCCTGGGGAGACTGAACCATGCAGTGACTCAGTCCGTGCACAGATGGGACTTCTCTCTTGCATCAGCTGCTGCAAAAATACACTTGCTTTCCATAATAACATCTTACCTTTTTCTGAGCTCCCACAGAAGAGTGAAGAAATTGCATCTCAGACACTGATCTTGTTACATGAACAAGTCCTGAGTCTCCCATATCACAAATGAAGTCTCATGAACTTCACAGCCAACTGGAGCTAAATTCTCTGGCCAGGTAACCCTGTTACACTTCCTCATCGCAATGTGATGTATTTTGTTTCACATCCCTGCTGTGACTGCAGGCGCGGGCAGACACTCCAGCATCAGCTGGCTCCTGTTCTCAGGCAGGTTTGCCTTGCAGATGGAAAAGACCAATTAGCTTTTCTTCTCTTGTTTTTTCAGTGAAACCTTACTTCCTCTGATTAATCCATCATTAGAGAGCATACGAAAGCTGTTGTGCAAGGAAGAAGGGAAGGCAAGAAGCAACTAATATGTGGAAAAGTTAAAGGAGTTTTTTTTTAAACTTGTTTCAAAATACAAGGGGAAAAAGACTGAAAGGAAAATGTGGTAAATCAAAGCACATAAAAAGCCGTGTTGAGGTAGGCAAAGCATAACTTACTTATGGAATTCACTGCTGCAGTAAGTCCACATCTGACTTTTAAAGATTAGTATTTTGAATCTGAGAGCTTCTTTGGAGTGAATCACATTAGCTTCTATGAAAGTTCACACTGGGAAAAAAAAAACAAAACCAGGGATCTATTAGGAATCATGAATATGAGCTTAAAGACTTTCTACAAAGTTGATTTTTCAGGCCCATTGCGTAGATCTCTATCAGTTCCTGGATCATTTAGCAGATAAAGGAGTTCTGACCTCCTTTCTCATCAGTTTAGCTGCTAGAAGTGTGTACTTAATTCAAATGCTAAAAATCCTAAGGACATTTTTATTGATTATAATAACACAGCAATGCAGCCACAGTAACTGGTTTTTATACTGCAGGAGAATGGCTACCTTAACTAATTTTGTCAAAACATTACCAGATATCAAACTTTAYTAAACTAATCACCCATTTGTGTTATCACTCATATCCACTTTAAGTCATACAAATGCAATTTTGAAGTCTCTAATCTATAATGCTCTATTTTAATTAATTTATTTATTTAGTCAGAGACATGGAGGAGGCTTATAGTTTAAAATTTCAGAGCTAGTTTCTACTGGGAAAAAAAAATCCTAGTGTTTTTTTGGTTTTGCCTTTTTTTTTTTTGCTTTGCCAATCCCCTTCATGTACTACCGTCTTTAAAACAGCAGATGACCTTCCCTTCCTTTTACAGTCAGAATGGTTTTTACACTGTCTTGATCTCATCCAGGTTGCCTTGTGTGTGAATATGTGGTAAAAACACCTCTCCATGCTACCAGAAGAGAGACCACAGTCTGAACTGGCATCATGATGAGTCTCTAAAATAGCTGCTCCTTTAGGTCCAGGGGGAGAAAAGCAGGCCAGAAAAGCTTCCATTGCTGCTGTCTACACTGTTTGCTTTTGTAAATTAATCTAGGGTAGCTTTTTGAGGGGTCAGTATTTAATTCCTTTGTGGATTGTTATCTTTATTTGAAAGAAAAGGTAAACCAGCTTTTTCAAAAAATAAATGTTTAGTAAAATTTGCTATGCTTTGTTAAAAATGTACATCCTGTGTGTTAAAGAGAATCAAACAAAATGCAAGGCAAAAGCCTTCTTGGAATGATACATAAAATAAATCAACGGAGACAATGAGCCCACTTCCATGCTTGCATTAAAACTACTTTTTCCCCCACTTTCTTTAAATTCTTCTGGAAGAGACTAGGAAGTTCCCAGAGAAACAGATCTCAATCTAAAGAACATTGTTTTATAGTATTTTACTGTATTTTGGGTCATGTCACTGACTTCCATGGCTCAACATTTATGATAGAAAAAAAATCCAAAATTTTAACCAAGTCCAGACACCCAAAACTTCAATATTCAGAGAGGCTTCCTGATTGTTTTCTTGTGCCCCTGCTCTCTATTTATAAGAGGTAAGAAGCTGCAGATTTTGTACGCTAAACTTGTATTGTGCAAGCCACCAACGATGACAGATGTTTTTTCAGCTGCAGTTAGTGAGATAGCATAGATTGAAACTCTTCCGTTATATTATTGCTTTTGATGCACACAAATCCTTTAAGAGGAATTTTAGCAATCGTTCTATTATTGCATGTCCCCTCTCCCCTTTAGATGAATTATTCATACTTTGTTGTCATAGCAATCCTTTCTGTCTCTGAAATGTTTAATAACTAGTCTTGACTCCCAACTAGACAATGAATCAAGGTGTTACAAAAGCTTTATTAACTAATGTGCTTTGAGGCAGACGCATTGTTTGTCTTCTACCTGCGCTTGCCTTGAGCTGTTGTCAGTTCAGTCTGGTGGTATTAATGATGACAGCAAAGACGCCTGTAAGAAACACCCTTTACATAAGCTAGTTTCTTAGATAGTGTCCATCTCCTTTGCAGAGTGATGAGCCTCTACTTTTCTGTTAGCCTGACTCTTTTCAAATCGGTGGTAGGCAGCCACTGCTCTCTGCAGAGGACTCCCTGTCGTGACGGATGTGGATATGGGGATTAGTGGGACATTAAGAATCACGGGAAGTGTCAGGTCTTAACAGGGAAAAGGGTGACAACGGCATTTTTCACTGTTTTAAGCCTGTGTCTACATTATGTACCTGTGTTGTTTTACTCTTTAACTGTGTCCACAATGCAGACCAAGTAGATGTTCATCTAACTTGTCTATTTGCTCCAACCATTATGGTGACCAGCATGACCAATATTTTACATCTGAGTGCTGTATTAGAGATCCTCATAATCTTTCCACCTACCATACACCTGCCGAGGAAAAATCCAAGTGCAAGAAAGTATTCAGAGAATATGCAGATTTGAACTTTTCCTACCATTTTTACAACAGTGCCTTTGGGAATATTAGTCAGAGAGCATAAACATACCCTTTAATTTTTACTTTCCTTAGCAGAAAGATGTCTGCTTCTTTAGCAATGGTGTCACCTCATACAATTGAAGACCTAAAGTCGCATTAAAGAAGACATTTTCCCTTCATTTGATGAATGCTGGAGAGCCAGCATGAGTGACGACTAGTGGCTCTCCCAGAAGCTCAGCTTCAGTGGTTCCTAGCTTCCAAACCCAGTCTGACTCCAGACCAATACATTTCATTCCCTGCACACTTTTTTTTGAGGTCAGCGATAAGATACTTCAAAACCGATTTTGAGTTCTCTGTGTGCATTCTACAGTCATTTCATTCAGTGTATTATTCCCCTGATTTCATAGTTTATGACAGCCCTGGTCTTCTGATGCCATTCCTAAACCTGAGAAGGTGGTACTGTCCACCAGAAGGCAGGTTCAGCCCTGGTGTTTCAGTTTGATTCAGTTCAGTGCAGGTAACTTTATAATCCCTACCCATACTCACTTTGCAGTGTCATGTATATCTTGTACGGGTTTCCCCTTGGCAGAAACAGTAGACACTGTTGGTCTTAAGCAGCTGACATACTGTACCGCAGCCAGAGCTGTGTGTAAGTGGTGGACAAATTATCTATAGGTTGAGTCATATGGATGTATTCTTCTGTAGTGTTCTGAATGAGCAGTGAAGGGCCCAGCTCACAGTGTCAGTAACGGCCAAAATCTACCTGATAGTCAATAGAAGCCTTGTTCTAAAAATTCAACGTTTGGCCTGAAAAGTGGTAATTCAGCTAATGCAACAGTCTATGAACAGTCCTTCTGGATGAGAGGCCTGACAGAAGTGTAAATCACTAGAGCTTCTGATGCTGGTTCTAATTCAGGAATAGCAGTCCGTTTTCTTGGAAGGGAGTTCATGGGAATAACAAAGGCTTATATTTTAGGACAACAGCTGCCTTCAAGCCTGAGCAAGGCATTTGGGATGAATGCCTTATTTTTTCCCAGCCTGCTGCAATGACAAAAAACAACGTCCTAGGCCAACAAAGATTTGCTTCCAGGAAGGAATGTGGAACCAGTTGTGTTCCCCAGCAGTTCTGCTATGCTCAATGCCCATGAGCCAAAGATGTCATTCAGGGAAGTGGTGCCAGGAGCCAACAGGTGACCTCCTTTTTCTTCACTTCTACTTGAAGTGTGTGTAGGGAAGAAAAGGAGTGACTTTGCCAATACAGATATTAGAAGAAATGCTGTGGAGACCAGTTGTTATCCCAAGAGATGGGCATGGGGGCACAGCACCTTTTCAAATTAATCCTAACTTTGAAATTTTCTTTTGGCTGTTGTTATCTTATTTTACTACTTTACCCTGGATTTTGCTCGTTCTGCCTATAGTTTTGGCAGTGTCTACACCCAAATTACTCCCTTCAGTCAGGGAATGTCTGACATGCTGCTTCTGAGCAGGCTCTGCCCCTGTAAGACTTCTCATTTGCTTTTCTATCCACATGGGGAGTGGTATATTCAGCATCATTTATTCATCTTCAGTTTGGTACATATATTTGATCTAATAAGTGCTTATCTATTCAATGCCCTATTGAAAAGGTCCACAGAGTCCTTTGCAGCTTTCTGAGACACAAATATTAAATATAAAGCAGAATATGCATGACTGGGTTTGAGAATATTTTGTGACACTAGTGTTCATTATGGGGGACCTATGCCAAAAATGACATTATTTTAATATTTTGTCATAAATCATCATTTGCTGTTGTGCATCTATTTTACTTCATAAATGTGTAATGAATGGTCTCTGGGTTAGACTAAATTTGACTTTTTTAGTGCATTAAAATCAAAACAAGTGATGTAAAAGGAGAACAATATTTCAAAATAATTTCTCTGGCTCAGTCAAAATAATGAAAAAGGTGCAGAAATTTAACAAAAATATCTGGATGATTTAATAGACATTTCAGGATTGTGAAGCAATCGTTTTCCATGCAAAATAGAATGAATAATACAGTATGCAATATGTGGCTGTGCATCAATTTGAATAAAAATCATGGGTTTTTTTAAATCACATAAAAATACAGGTCTTGTCCAGCAAAGTATACTAGCTTGTGAGTCCCCTAGATGAATTCAGCTAGTCTCACTGAATCACCTGTCATTACAAGAACACATGCTTAAGTTTTGTTGGCCTAGACTCACCTGAAGAGCCAATCTCCTCCTTCCAACCCAGTCCCCTGAGATGTTTTTTGATTCTTGGTCTTCCTCTGGGCCTCTCTTACTTCTTTTTTTCCATTAAGCTTGGGTGTTTTTCTTTTTTTCTTAATTTTTATCCCCAGATCACTTATTGAATGAAGTACTAGAATGGTTTTATAATTCAACTCTTGCTCCTGTGTCCCAGCACTCCAACATTGCAACACCTTGGTATACTAAGTGGTTATGAGATTTTTGTGATCCAGCGAATTAAAAGGAAATTTCTCTTTCTTGGAAGCCAGGCTTCCTGTTGCTTCGGTGGACCCCGCAGTATCTTATAGGATCACTATTGTGAGAAAGGACTACAAGTAATCTCCTTTGCAGTGCATCAGACACAATCCATCAATACCTTGGCCTTTGTTAATCCTCCCAGACAGCTCCAAAGCTATAGGATTGAGCTAAGAGCTGAAGTCTGGAAACAAGATAGTCAATAGTCTCATCTCATTCTTGTGCTGCCTGTATGGATGTGAACATGGGTCTACAGTAGGGAACAGCCCCTCTGTGGTCTGAAATGATCTTACCTCTCAACACACACTTCAAAATATCTTTTATTCCATTTTTGTTTCCAGGAAGCAACAAAGAAGCTCTCCAAAACAATTCTGGACTTCACAGCCTTCTAAATGAGTAACAGAAACAAGGTACATTTCTGTGAGAAATGTGTGATCTATCAGTCAGGCATACACAGTTTTATTCTCCCTATCCACTTACCCCATCCCCTATCAATACCGAGCCTGACTGCAAAAGCCAAAGGAGCCCCAGGTCTGTGACCTGGGTATCTTCCTTTGCCGTGCTGTGTCTCCAGGGTGCAGCTTCTCACACGTGACAGAGCCCGCTCCCTTTCTTCCCACAGGTACGTGGAGGAGCCTAAAGCAACACCCAGAGCTGCAGTTTTCAAAGTCCAGTAGTTCTTAACACCACAGCAATGACACTCCAGGGCTTAAATGAAGGAAACAATGTCATCCTTTCAAGGATTCACTTGTATTCATTTTCTCTCTCCATTATTGCCTCAGACACAAAGCTTTCAGTTAAAAGCTGCTAAACATTTCCTAACTAAGGGACAGCTTAGTTCAGGGCCTCAAAAATTCCTCCAAAAACCAGACTATTTGTAAAAGTAATATGAAGAAAAGCACCACAGACTCTGCATCAAGTGCCTCTTCAGACTTATGCTTTCCCAGCCTGGAGGAGAGGCCCACATGTGCAGCAGCCCCTTATCTATGTGTGTTGGTTTTGGCTGGGATAGAGGTAATTTTCTTCGTAGTAGCTAGTATGGGGATACATTTTGGATTTGTGCTGAAAACAGTGTTGATAACACAGGGATGTTTTAGTTACCGCTGAGCAGTGCTTACACAGAGCCAAGGCCTTTTCTGCTCCTCACCCCACCCCACCAGCAAGTAGGCTGGGGGTGCACAAGAAGTTGGGAGGGGACACAGCCGAGACAGCTGATCCCAACTTTTATTTAGCATGAGAATAATGTGATAACACACTAATGTTTTAGTTGTTGCTAAGCAGTGCTTATACTAACTCAAGGACTTTTCAGCTTTCCATGCTCTGACAACGAGGAGGTGCACAAGAAGTTCAAGGGGACACAGCCGAGACAGCTGACCCCAACTCACCAAAGGGATATTCCGTACCATATGACATCATGCTCAGCATATAAAGCTGGGGGAAGAAGAAGGAAGGGGGGGGCGGTGTTCGGAGTGATCGCATTTGTCTTCCCAAGTCACTGTTACACATGATGGAGCCCTGCTTTCCTGGAGATGGCCCATGGGAAGCAGTGAATGAATTCCTTGTTTTGCTTTGCTTGTGTGCTTTTGCTTTACCTATGAAACTGTCTTTGTCTCAACCCACGAGTTTTCTCACTTTTACTCTTCCAATTCTCTCCCTCATTCCACTAGGGAGGGAGTGAGCGATCAGCTGTGTGGTGCTTAGTTGCCAGCTGGGGTTAAACTATGACACTATGGAACACCCTGCTGAAAAAGACCTGTTGGTTTTGGAGATCAATGTGTCTGGTTCAAAACTGAAATCCTGTACATTGTTTTTCAGGACTTTTTCTCAAAACTTACTCATTACTTGATAGAGAAAACCATATCACTGTTTTTAGGAGGGAGAGAGAGAGAATAGGAACACCTTGATTTTGTTGCCATTCCACACCTATATTTGACATGCCTTAAAACTACCATCTCTGGAAGATCCAGAACGCAGCCTGCAAAAGTTGTGTGGCCAATTATCAGCATTAGTGACTATAACCCATGAAGCAATGCTTTGCTATGAGCAATCAAAGACTCAACCATAGGAAGACAACATCACCGCTGGTTATATTGCTACAGGCCTGTGTGTGTGCAGCCCTCGGCTCCCCTGTACTTTTGGAGGACTCACAAGCATGCTCAAGCCCCAGGAGAGATTGCTGGCAGCAGCAGAGGACAGGAGGAACGCTGAGCTGCTGCCAACCAAAGTACACTTTGGCCCCGGGGCAGCTGAGCTCTCCAGCCGCGATCACCACTTGGACCCATCTACATACCCTCCCACAGAGTTTGGATATAGTCTTTCTTCCTATTTCCGGTAAAGGAAAAGGCTGCAGGCAGAAATGTACTCATAAACATAAGCTTTAGTCCTCCAGACCTTCCTGAACTGACTGTTCTTACGGCTTCTGCCTGCAGGATCTCTGCTGTTCCTTCTTCTCTCTTTCTCTTGCCTCAAAGAAAAGCTCCGTGTTTTATACTTCTGAGTTAATGAGCCGGCCTGCCTGACCTGACTGTCAGAATGAATCAGCAGGCTAGTTCTGCACCTCCATGCCATACCGACACTCTCTCTCAAGTAGATTTAATACCATTTAATAATATTTTCTCCTGTATTAGTCCAGTGGTGATTCTCTCATACCTTAGAAGCATGAGTTGATCATTAATGTTATTTCATTTAAGGTGGGTCTCATAGTCCAGCTTCAGCCTATGTACAAGATGGATTTTGTTCTTTGTAATAATCTGTATCAACAGCTACTGGTCGGTGGGTAACTGTTTCTGTCCTTTTGCATAACTCTGTAAGGGGGATTCCAGAGTAGAAGCCTACCTTCAAATTAGATTCCTAATTTAAATTTCATATACTTTTATAAACAAACATATATAAAATTAAAACTTAAATACTGGCAACTCACACCCATACCTGCATTTATTATAATTCATGAAATTATTTGTATGAAATAAACATTAATATCCCCATCATACATGTGAACTGCTGAAGGCAAATCCCTGAACCAGGTAATTCAGGAGTTACGGAGGTCTAGATCTAAATCTGCGAAGGTACTGAACTGGTTAAAAAGCTATAGCCTCTTCTGCAATTGCAGGGATAATATTTTCTGCATTTCTGTTTGTTTAGTTACTTAAATTCAGTGACTAATTTATTCATAGCTGAGAAATTTTTGGCTACTGAAAAACTGGATAGCTTATTATCCCCTTCCAATCCATAAATATAAATGAGGTGTAACAGGATCAGATCTGGTAGTTCTAAAATCATGACAGACACGATGATCAGAAACTATTAGTACAATTTGTTAACAATGGACAATACTTCTTTTGTTTAATGAATCAATTAGTTTTAAACCCCATTTCAATAAATTAATGTTTTCCCTAAGTAACCAGCTACTTAAGATGGTTTAATTTAACTAAAACAAACAACTTTATAATGTTGGGTTTGTGCTTTTTATTGAGTTGCAAATTGTATACAACTGCATCTTGACAAGCAACACAAATAAGAGCATAATCATAATAGGGTAAATAGTAAATGTATCTTTCACCATTTTTCTAAATTACTTTATAATCGTAGTTTGACTAAAGGTATATCAGGCTATACACTGGCTAAATGCGTATAATATATTCACCTCACTAAAATAAACACCTTATTTAACATACAGGTTGCACTTATGTGAAAATCAACATGTTCCTGTGGTTACTATCAGGAGGGTCCAATATTCCTTTAAGAAGGTGCCTAGTAAG
This sequence comes from Oceanodroma leucorhoa, assembly GCA_030449065.1. Taxonomy (NCBI): domain Eukaryota; kingdom Metazoa; phylum Chordata; class Aves; order Procellariiformes; genus Oceanodroma; species Oceanodroma leucorhoa. The sequence continues at coordinate 6,263,483 of JASVER010000016.1, forward strand.
TAAAAATGCAAACCAAGGTTAAAATTGATTATTTAAAACTAAGCTTCCTGTTTGCTGGTTTAAATGATGATTAAAATTGGCAACAGAAATTAATCCACAGTGGTCAACTCCTGCTTTTTATTAGAAATACTGCTTTAATTGTTTTTCTGTGGCAGAATATATCACAAAGTAAGAGAAGATAACTTTTTGTGATCATTTATCTATGTGGCAATTTCTTAAGCACAAAGGACCCTTCTACTGTGCTGGGGAAATTCTGTGGACTGGAAGTTAATGAGTAAGCACCTCTTAGGAGTGGCACCAGTCCAACATGATATCATTTTGCTGTAGACTTCTAGCTTAATTTTAAGCCAGCTTTAAGATCATTTACATGTACATAATTCTTTAATTACCAATGAGAGCACTTTGTAACGTTAGCATAATATCCGGCAATATCATTCACATTTCTTTCATCAATACGGATGCTTACAAATACCATAGCATATGGAAAGCTGCCAACTTCACTTAAGCCACTGAATTTTTCTGCCCATCATTCAATTTTCTTAGCATACATTCAAAAAATAGAGGCATTTTAAAGGAGCAAATGATAGTAACCTGCATAGTGCTATTTGAAAGACAAACCTCTTCGTCTCAACTGTCCCCTGGTCACCTCTGTGTGGGAATCTCTTCAGCATCCCTTCTCCTCTTTCCCCTTGCTCTTGTGAAGTGAAAGACAACCAAAGTCTTGTCAGCTAAGGGCTGAAGTGACAGCCCTGAAGACCTTAACCTTCTATAAACCCCTAGGTAGAGGCACATCTTCTACATTGTAGGAGACAGTTCATTTCCAGCAAGGACTCAAATGCAATTTGCTGAAGCAGAAAAGAGGAAATTACATCCTGGATATTAGCTGCTTTAAATTTTCAGGAAAAAATATTAACATTTAAATAATCTTGCCATACTGCAGTTCAAAGCCAAGCAAACAAGATGTTGCTCTACAACTTGCATCTGAATTCAAGGAAAGAGTAGTGCATGATCTCTGCAGCTCTGTGCTGGTGAGATTTAATTCTTAGAGTTAAGGAAAGAGACAGTTTTGTCCACATAAACTTACAGCCCAGTCTAGGTCATAAATTAAAAGGCAGCCCCAAGTGTCCTTTACAATGCTATTCAGATGGGCCTAATAAAAACAGTAATGGCTTTTGCTGTGATCTATCTGTCTCAGTAGGGAAGAAACAGAAATGTTACTGAATATAAAGGATTTTGATGCGATGTAGTCCTGTATGTGTCATACCATACCTAACAAAAAGTTCAGAATAGGAGCTATTTTATGCAAACTAGTTCATCTCCAGAAAATTCTGCTTTGATCCTGTCTCCTCTATCCTCCTATCCTCAGTCTTATATTTAACAGAAATCCAAATGAAAACTGGAATATTCTTCCTATAGGAAATTCCAGTATTTCAATACCTGATTTGTGTATAAATACCTAATGAGGGGACAGGAGGGAGTAAAGAAGAGGGAGACAGTGGTGCCCAGCAAGAGAACAAGAGGCAATTGGCACAAACCTATAGATAGGAAATTCAACTTAAATATAAACAAGGAAATTTTACTGTGAGGGTGGTCAGACATTAACTGGCGCAGGTTGCCCAGAGAGACTGTGGAGTCTCCATCCTTAGGTACGTTCAACACCCCATTGAATGTTACCTTGAGCAACCTGCTCTAGCTTGGACCCTGCTTCTGACCAGAGACTTCCAAGGGTCCCTTCCAACCTCACCTGCTCCATGATTTCAAAGTTTCAGCAAGTTTCTAAGGTAACACAGCAAAATATCCCGCTGCGAGATTTACAATCGAAATAATCATGTCAGTGTTATTGTACAGAAGCATTCCAGTTGAATCTAACTGATAAGTTTATTTTCAGATCTGTTTGGCATTAAATTAAAATCGCTTCTTTTACCTGTGATTATCTTGGGGTAAATTATTCACCATTATTACCTTCCCTTACCAATCCATCATTTACTTTGGTATCACGTGTCCTGTCAACATATGGCACAGTTAAACTGTGGTAGAAGAAGAACATAAGTGATAAAGTACCCAAAATGCAATTTCAAGAGCTTGGGAAAATCTTCTGTGACTCTAGAGTAAATATTTTTGTTTGGTTCAAGAAACTGAAATATTTTAAGTTTACCATGCAAAATGACCAAAATGATATAATTTTAATATTCCTAATATAGAAAAAAATCAAATCTTTGGAAGCATGATTCTATTCCATTTAGTTTGTAGAAATTGCATTTCCCACAGAAAAAAAACCCACATAGATGCAAACTACAAATAAGCACTGGGTTAACAAAGCGTAACTGGAGACTCTCTATTGTGCTTCACAATCATCTTTGAAATTCTCTTAGATACTCTGCAGCAGAAAAGGGGCCACTACGAATTTGGTAACTCCCACAGAGGGCTATGGAGAAAAATATCGTGAGCGGGGAGTCAATATCCCAATCCTACTGTCACCCCAAATTGTCTGGTTACTGTTGTATGTGGCAGAAGTTAGGAGCTAATAATGAGCTACATGCATCTATCCCATCTAGCAGCTTAGAAGCAAAATATTTGTTCCTGTACACACTGCCATAAAATCTAAGGATCAGTGGAGGATACACAACCCAGTGAAAAACGAGAACTCAATTGGCTCCACAGCCCCACGCCCCGCTCTGCCACTTCGCAGGGTGCCGCTCCCTTGTGCTGCAGGGGAGCTGACCCAGCCAAAAGCAGCCCTGCAAAACAAAGAGAAGGTCGCTTTTCAGGCTGATCCATTCCCTGAACTGCGACTGCCCATTCACAAGGAAGTCAGCAGGACCGCACAGCCAGTGGGCACGAGGAGCAAGGACAGCCTCAAATAGACCAGCCTAAGTGGCCGCTGAGCAGGTCCCTGGCTCACAAAACTGTGTGGGCGCGCGTGCGTGTGTGTAAGGGAGACCTTTATCTTTTCAAAGCAGAGAGCTGTTAATTAACTGGGCAAGTACTGGCACTTGGTCTAACGGAGAGAACTGGCACCTCTCAGGAAATGAAATAATGTTTAGTTCAGTCAAGAGAGAAATTGTGAAGAGGAAGATTAAATCTGTACGTACCTCCTGGAGGACTTCAGATGGACTATAAAAGCTAGCATCCCCAAGGGGCTCTCTCCACAGCGCGCAACCTAAGGTGTTAAATACACACAAGTCCAGGATCCCTAATGAGGAAAAGCACATGAGGAAAAGCATCAGCAGGTTAGCTGGACTGAGGGGCACACCCTCCCGGCTGAATCTCGGAGAAGGCAAATTACACATAGCTCCTCTGCCCCTGTCTTTTATAACTGTGCTGCTTACCTTGGATGTGCACAATCACCACATTTTCCTTTTACCTTGCCCAACATGTTCATGATCTCAGGGCTCCTGCACAGCAAGGTATTCTTCATCCAAAGGCATGGCCAAGCCACAAACTGTGACACAAAGCACCCGCACAGGCATCCCCGCTCCCAGCCTCTTCCCTGGAGCGAGCGAAGGGCAGCAGAGCAGCAGCTGCTGTAGTCCTGATGGCACAGTGTGTGTCTCTGGGCATTTTTCACATCCTTGATGCACAGTCCCTTTTTCAAATGGCAGAATCTCTTCTCTGTGTTCATACAGTATATTCCATTTTGGAAATGGAAAAAAAGTCTTTAAGTACCTCAGAGAGACAAAAAATACCCAGCAATTGATCTGTTGTGACATTTATGTACACAAGTAAAGATCAGCCGCCATATATTATACATAATATACACTGTAGATATATTTTATTCCCCTGCTGTTCTTGAGGAATGAAAGTGCTTCTGAGGACAGGTGTGAGAAATCTAAAGTGCTTGGATTGTGTAGGGAAAGATGGTTCTGAATAACATTAAATTTTTAATAACTTGTGAGTTGTGTCATCAGCAGAGCAGCAGTAGATGTGAGAAAGTAGAAGTAAGAACCACATGGAAATCTCTCCACACATATCGCTCCTGTTAACTTTCATTTTTTCCCCCACCAATCTTTTTGAAGGATGCTGCTGACTCCGAGTCTTCTGCTATTGTGAGTCATGTTGTGCCGATCACCTGCCGGAGCCTGGGAGATCTCCAGGCAAGAGGCATATGCAGGTTGGAAATAAGATCTGTTTGAAGGGAAAAACCAGCCTCTCTTATTTTTCCTACAGCAAAGCAAGCAGAAGTAGCGGTGATTTCTCTTTGGCAGAGCTAGCTAATTCAAAACACACCTCCCTTTTTTCACTGCTTGATAATAAAGAAATACAATATTTGTCTGCTTCCTAGTAGAAATTAACACGAAACTGGGTTTAGGCATCGATTGTTCTTGTATAACCAGCTGCTACAGCTATCTTCTCTCACCCTGTTAATCTAAAGAGAAAAACATGCAACAGCCTRTTAGACACTACTGATACAGAACTGATACAGAAAATCTGCACAACGTGGGATGCAATATTCAGCTCACACAGCTGGAGTTCACTTGACCAGTTGTGTGCTGAAGATCAGACTAAGCTAACAATTGTTTAAACACATATTCTTGCTCATCTGGTCAATTATTCACAGGTACAGCAGAGCAGGAAAAGAGTTTCTGTTAGTGTGAAACGTGCATCTACATCTATCAATGACTTGCTGCGAGACCATTAGCCATCGCTTCCCTTCTCTGTGCCTCTGGTTTTCCTCCCACTCCTCGTTCTTTGGTAGCCCAGGCTCACATGGTCTGAGTGGCCACCTCTTGCTGCATAACATGGAGCATGATATTCTTTGTCTCGGTCAGGTCCTAGAGGTGTTGCTGTTTACAGTTAAGTAACAGCTGCTTCTTTTTCCCTGCTGTAAACTACAATATCATCCTTCCCTTGAAGGAAAGGTGTTAAGCTGGAGCTCAAGGTAAGTTACAGTCCCTGCCCCACCATGGCTCCTCTGCACAAGCCAGGGCAGCCCACCGAAGGTCCAGCCCAAGAAAACAAGAGATGAGAATCTCAGCACCTTTATGTACTCAGTAACCCTTGAAAACCAGAGCAAGAACCATAATCTGTCTTTCAGCCCGTGGCCCAGCCCTAACTCTCATTCAAAAGATAGACAATGTCTGCTGCCTYGCTTAACATGGCTTTTATAAGTTCATTATTGTTGCCACGTTCAGCTTCTGCACTGATGACAACCAAAGGTTCAGAGGCCAACAGAAACAAAGTTTGCCAAAATACCAACCTATGTGGGTTTTTGAAGGCCTGTTTTGAAACACAAAATCCCTATTAATTCACAATAATAATTTATTGCAGTCTCACACCTCTGCAGGAAGTCCTGTCATATTGATAGGACTAAAATCTCACATGCCTTATATTTGTTTGAAGGGTTTGCAAAGCTTTTTATCTGTTTTATTTATTATTTAGGGAATACTGTAAGCGTAAAAGATGCCTTACGAAATACAGTAGAAGACAAGGTGTCTGGCACCAAAAGTCCTGTGATCTACTTCAGATACAATACACGTAACATCAGTTTAGATGCAAGTGTATGTAAAGGTGTCAGTTATGTGGGAAAAACAATGTACAGGTTTTCATTAAAAGACAAAAAAAACTTACTTAAACTCTCAAAAGGCCTCCACTGATCTTTTTTCTTTGAAATCATGCAATGATATGTATTCACAATTCTGTTTTTAAAATAAAGCAGTAATGAAAACTGGCAGCATAGTACATTTGTGCAACTTTACACTAACAGGCCAGAAGTTGAGCCTATTAAAAAGAAGAAAAATCTATACTGAGGCAACAGATTTCATATTTAAGTATAGTATGATTACAGAAACAAATAAAAATGCCTTCTTACTCCACATACATACTATATGCAAGATTTCTGGAGGAAACAAAGGTCCTGGAGGTATAATTGCCTTTGTTCGCTTGAAAGAGTAATCTCATGATAATAAGATGTGGAAACTGCKATTCTAACTCCAGACGTCCACAAAGCTCTTTTCTTTTTTAATCTCTGCAGACCCATAATAGTTATGATACTTAATAGTTCCTCTTCCAAGAGATTAGGATTTGGAGGTATKCAGGTGCTGCTTCTGTCCTTTGGACTTTTTTTCACATCATACCACAGTTTATGCTGAATATTAATTGTGAATTTGCATCGCACATTTGACCCTTAAAGAATATAATTATGTTAAGTATTAAAATATAATACAATGTAATAAATATAATATATAATAATTATTATATTATGAGGTATTATATATATGCTTATATATTATATACATTCTCATCACAACCAGTGGRAACACTGTCACACCCTGCAGAACACAGAGGAAAAGAGATGAGTTTGGACAGAGAAACTGTTGTAATGCACTACTCCTGAATCAGAAAAAATTCCCTGCTAAATAGTCTGATATTATTTTAAAAATTTGGACAGTTGAAATCCTTTCCCAAGACTGAAAAACACGTATGGCAAGCATACCAACAAGTTAGTTGCTAACATATCTTTATCSGCTGTAAGTGAAAAAAACAGACATTAGATAGAGTACCAATTGCTTCACCTCTCAGATATATTGTTGAGATCCTTTATTGCTTGCATTGGGATCAAAAGGAGATTGCTTAGGAAAAGACTGCATTGTGCCCACTCTTCTGGAGCAGATTTTCCTGGATTTCATATGAAGCAGCAGCCTGTTAGGAATTAAGTTGCTGTGAGCTCCAAAGCTCCCACATACTTCAGTASTTCATTCAAACTAATGATGGGCACTCTTACAGACCAATATATTTAAAAAGCCCCACCTTTCCCTGCATTAGAAACAACCGTTTTCACTTTATGTTCACTAGTGGTGCATCTTCAGTGTTTTTGCATGAGAAATATTGTTTATTTATTTGCATGGACACCAGGGACCAGCTTCTGCTCATTAGAGTAGCAGAGGTGCAATGTAATTCCACTGAAGTTAATCAAGCAACTATAACTTCCTACTGATATAATGCCTACCCTCCTAATAAAAACATGTCTGCAGAATGTTATCTGTTCTTTAAATTTTAATATGCAGAAACATATATATTGAAAAAAATCTCAGCCATAAGACAGAAACAAACACTTTAGAAAGAGTCAGTTTTATCTTGCATCTAGCAATTACTCTTGCTGATTGCCAATGCACAATTACATGAATGTACAAAGATTTAATTCTGTTCCTACACAACATTGGGCAGTTTGCGTGTAAATGAGCCTACCCACATGTGCTGTCTCCACACATTAGTTGTCACTAATGCTAAATAGTGGTTTGCTGTGCCAAGTGAGTATAGGATATGGTCTAAAAGAGGATGGAGAGCAGAGAGAGGTACATCTATTTTCCATGTCTTTACCAGGTCAGGAAAAAAAAAAAAAGGAAAAAAACCCCAGATTTCATTACTAATGACTGAAACTAAAAACATGCAATTAAATACATAGAACAGATTCCAGTGAAAATTAAAGGCATTTGAAAGGTGAGATCTTAGCAAATTGTCCTGCATTAATTAAAATAAAATCTAAGAAAATGTAAGTATAAAGTTAACAAAGCTCAGTAATTCTTTATTCTCTGAGCAAAATAAAATCTTGAATGTATGTACTGTAGGTACATTGCAAAATATTACTACATGACAGAAAATGTGTCAATTATGCTACTTTAATATAACCTGAAGATTGCAATGCAAACCAACATAAAGTGTCATTACGTGATATAGCTGTACTTCTGATCCTTTTGCGACAATAATTAGGCTGAACACAACACTGGAAACAAGGAAGAGAAAGGCATTGGAGATACTATTTCATGTAGACTTACTGCAATCAGCTCTGTAAATATAAGTATAATGTTCCTGTCAGTATTTGTTCACCTTTGTTAAAAAGATGGACAGTGTCAGAAAAGTAGTAAGCTGTGGGGTAGCTGCATTGTACCCAATATTTTGAACAAGATCCTATAAAACACTATTTTTCTTGGTATAGATCCAGGAAGACACTGACGTGTGTTCTTGGCTGTCTGGCATGGAAAGAATCTTAATGCAGCTATTTAAACTTTTCACATGTTTGCCATTACACACGTACCCATTTGCTTTTCTGGATCAGGGCCATTTACACAGGAAGCCAAACTACCTGTTTATCTTGAACTAGCTGCCTGATCAAGGGAATACTAGGGCACCAGAACTCTATAACAAAATTTGCATGGTAAGGATCTAATTCTCAAGTACTATGCTAGATGCACACGCGAGGAGTTGGGACCAGTCCTAAGAGAGAATATAGGGTATCAATCTTCTGATCTTGTACCATTCTAAAAGAGTAATCATTTATTCCTGGTATGTGTTTTCTGCCTCCCTGCTAAATTGTTATAATCAGTTTCTCACTCTCTAATCCTTAATTTTCTTAATAACCTCTTGTGAGAAACTCTGCCTTGTCTTAATGCCATCTTTTTCATCTGCACAATTAAGATTAAATTATCAGATTTAATCACATATTATTCACATTAGGCAGATTTGGATATCATTTACAGGGATCCCAACTGAATCTAAAAACCCTGCCAAAATCAATGGAGTTAGGATTTTTTTACTTGATAACAAATAAGGCCACAGGCAGTGCTGACTGGGTGTGGAACAACAGTAGGCACCGGCTGGTATTAGCTTTCATGATACCTTGAGTTTCTGACCTTGTTCATCCTACTGCATTTTGACTGGCTGGCCATTTCAGGGCTTCTGCTGCAATTAATGAGGTTGTTAAATAGAGGGAGGTTATGGGAAGCTGATGAATTTTGAGAATTTCAGACTTCAGAAAAATCTTCTTTCAAATTTAACTGACAGCTTGATCTTCTGGGAAAAAGTTAGTAATCAGAAACAGTCAGGCTGAGACATGACCTGCAGAACTCATTTGCTTTGTGACCTCCTTGAGCTTCATCACTAAAATTACAGGAGGAGAGTTTTCATAAAATTCTGCTGCTCATAACAAATGGTTTTAAAGGCACAGAAACCATGCCAAGAGAATTCGGCTCTCAGATCTGTAAGTGTAATGAGAAAATCAAACCAGGAAAAAGTTTCTAATCTTTGTTGTAAGATCTAAGGACTGACTTTTTCCCCCCTATATGTCCTCCTAGAAGACAGAACAATGGTGAAAATAATAATTTTTCAAGCATCTTCAAAGGACTGAGTTTGTTAACTTCTTAATCTTTCGTGTGTAACTGAAGAATGAATTGCATTCTCTGTATCAAGCTTTTGCATCTTAAAGAACAGCATATAGATTTTTAAAAGGAGCCTTATAAAGACCAAGTCTAGAATTATTTATCATGTTTTGATTTCCCCTTTAAAAATAACACCAGTCACGAACTATTAAATGTAATGTATTTCATCTGGTGTTCTCATCTTTTATCATGGTAGTGTGGTCCACCAGTGTGTTAATCAAAAATTAAGGACAAAGCAATCCCAGACACTCATAGTAGTATTTTATCCATGCAGAGATTCCTGAAGWGATTAGGACAGAAAAACATAGAATAAGATTTCTACTGGGCAAGTCTGAATTTTTATTAGATTTTACCATTTCTGTGTACATTTTAGGGCAATTACAGTGCTAACAGAAATGCAGTGCACAAGCTTCATGTATCTGGTGAGGATGCCTTTGCCAGTTTTGAGCAATTCTGTACACAGAGCACATGCTCACTGYCCTTGAAGTGCCAAATCTAATCTAAGGTCTATATTTTGCTCAACTTCTAGTTAGCTTTGATGTATCACAGCAGACCAGCAGGTATCACTAAAACACAAAACACCACAAATTATGTTCTTAGCAGTTCTGCTTCCTGAAACAGAAGATCCCAGGGTGAGATGAAATTTTTATTCTAAATTTATACAYACTCATCATAGTGCTGTAATCTGCGGTTAAAGGTTTAATCTAYGTATTTTATCTCGGCTTTTATACAACTTGCCCACTCAGAGCAAAGCCTGTATGTGTCAGATGGATAGATTAAGAAATGGACCAAAGAGTGTCTGAGCTCTGCAATTATATCACTACATCAATACCAAGAAGGAAATCAATTGGCTTCAATAAAATAAAAAAGAATTTTTAGTTAATCATCTCACAAAGTTTATGATTCTTAAGTATTTTCTTTGAATTTTCTTATCCTTGAAGTTCTCACTTTTTCCTAGACCTAAAAGAAGGCTTTTCTTTATATTATTTCCAACATAGGCRTGTCATGAGCTACTGGAAACATCTCCCATTAAATTCTCATGAAATGTCCATCTCAGTTTCCAATCCAAATAATTTTAGACAATTTCAGATACATTAGCTTAGATATGTTAAGGCATATGAGCAGGTTTTTTTAAGCTTCAGATAGGAAGGACTAAGACCTCCTTAAAACAAAAATTAAAAATTTGAYAAAACTGTCACAGTTCACCTTCCTGAAACAAGCACTTTCTCTTCTGCTCAGTAAACTGCAGGCTTTTTATGATATGCTATTCAAAAGTCAAGATCCTTTCCAGTTCTCACAGACACCAGATATTCCATCATATTCATTAAACACATGAAGAGTGTAGAAATATTATTTGTCAGCATTGTCCTTCCCTTCCTCCAGCAAGCTCTGTGTCCATGTGGCTTGCCTGCACAGCTGCATCGCCCAATTCATTCCYGTTGACAAGGATTTCTTAACTGACTGTAACAGAAGCAATGCTGAGTCTTAGTTTGAGGTACATGATATACATTTGGTGTATGAGGTACATTTGGACTGGGGGTGTATGCACAAAGGTTCCCCCATCCTTACCCCCAGAAGGTATGTCATATATAGTGTTGTAAAATGATTTGGACTGAGAGAGAAAAAAGAAAAAGGAAAATAGTGTTGCTTGAGCTTTTCAATATTTACATCAAAACCAAAYGGGCTATGATATATGGAAAGAAATTATATGTGTGTTCATGTGTCAAAAAGTCTTTGAAGTGTTTCTAGCAAACCTTTGTGAAGGAGATCAATATCKAGCAGCAACAATGGAGTTTTCAATTCTACTAACGCTTTAAGCTGATAATCCGTTTGGAGGAAAAGCATGTATAAACTTCTATTCTAGTTATGTAGCCCTCCTCTCCTGCTGTGTGGAGCTCAGGTGCCAGCTGCCCTTACTCCACAACAGCAGACACAGTCCAAACCTAGGAAAACCTCTTGTCTGTTCCTGCCCACTCTGGATGTCTGGGAATTTTTATTCTGAAAGTCAGACTTTTCAGTGTTGCTTCATACATATCCTTACAGAAAGCACACTTCAGCATTTGGGGATTTCATTTAAGAMCTTTCTTTGTAAAGAAATTTTTCCTCCAGCCCCTGGTGTAAATTTCCCATGTTTTAGAAACTGCCAGAAACCAAAGTAGGAGAGGGCCTTCATGTTTGTATATGCCTAGAAAATCTAGTTTGCGAGACCCTGGTGTTCTTTTGCTGTTTCTGCCTACCGTTGCTGTTTAATGAGCAAAACAAAAACCCACACAGCTGTCTGGCAGAACTTTCCCATTTCTTCCAGATTAYCACATTTTGTTTCTCTTTCCTGCCYGKTTTTTCCTGAAAGTCACAGAGCCTCACTGAACTTTAATCTTTCTCAAGTCTCTGTTTCTAAACAGTCTGGCGGCATTTCTCCCTTTTCGCATCCTCCCGTGGAACAGTCCATACACACACATCTCTCCTGCTGCAGCCTTCACCCTCCCTGCTTCTGTATGAGTTACCACCATTCCCATCAAGACTTCTTCTTTAACAAAACATATTACATTTATTTAATGCCTTCCTTACAAAAAAACCTGTAAGCAGACTGGCTGGGAATTTTTCTGTCATGACTTTCCACCCCAAACACACACAAAAATGGAAATCATAGCTCTTTGAAAATTCCAGTCCCTGGGATTTAGGATAAGCCGAACAAACGTTTTGCTTCAGTTTTCACAAAGGAAAATGGAAACAAAATTTGTGATCTTTCTAAAATTGAAATATTTCTGGTTTTCCAGCCAAAGTGAACTGCTTTGCTGGTCTGTCTGCCTGTGGAGTTACAACTCCTCCCAGGAGCAGCAGTCTGATTATCTGTGGCACATATTCCTTGTAGGAATTCCAGGTAGGGCTTCCTGTTTGAGCTATTGCTTCTAAGATAAACAGCACTGTCCCATCTGCCTTCTGCACTAATTCAAATATTTTAATTATAAAATTATTTAAACCAGCTTTTAGAGATATTCAGTCCAGCAAAACACTGAAAACCACCCTTGTCACAGGAGGTCAAAAGGCAGCTTTAGAAACTAGTAAAAGCAATGGAGAGGCCTGTATTTAGACTGTTATGACAGCACAGTATTTTCCCTACAAATAGTTAGGAAGGACGTAGATACTTTTTGCAAGGGTAAAAAATCTTTACCCTAAAAAATTTGGTATAAATCTCCTGTCTGAGGAACAGGCTTTGAATGCTTTCTTGGCAACGTGTCATCCTCCACTGCAGACAATCACAAACAATTAGAAAACAGAAGTACAGTATCATGCCGCTTCTGTTCAAATGTATGTTCTTTTAAATCATAGGGTAAATTTTTCCTTCTCTTTCAAATAATCTAACACCAGAAATGAATGTTAGCCCAAGGAATTGTGTGCACAAAAAGAATCAGGCATGATCCCTTCCACTTTGCATAGTACCTTTCATACAAAAGGACATATATACTAAGTATTGGTAATTGCCAGTTACATATAAACTGTGTACAAGATACTTTGTATTTGAAGAGTCAGGACTTCCCACTGTGCAGAGGAGATGCATCATATTCCCAGGGCTAAACAAGATCCTTCCACCTTAGTCAGGCAACTGCATTGAGTGGTAGCTGGAAGTGGAAGGGGCTGGGTGACCTCCCACTGTTTTTTCCTCCACTTGCTTGAGACTTTCTAATTTCCATTTCTACAACCATGGGGAGATTGCTTTGATCTCATGCTGGCCATGTAAAAGGAGGATTGGGCACTCTTTACTTCTACCTGTCGTATCATGTATCCACACAAGGCAAGAATGGAGCACAGGTGGGAGTGAGGTACATCATCAAGAGATATTGACATTCATGATCAACACTGAAAAGTATGCCAGATGTGAATTTGATTTGGAGTCTGTTTAAACCTCACCATGTCTGTCTTAATGTATGCCTAACATAGAGAAACTGTTACAATTTCACATCCTGGTTCCATTCCTCASAAAAATTCCTTTTCAAGCAAATATTTTAGGGTGATATTTAAGGTGTACATGTACATATATTTATACAGATGGCAAAAACATTCGTGAGAACTTTAAAAACATCTTAATTCCTGAATGTTTTCTGAATCAACAGGAATTAGGCAGTCAGGAACCTAAAAAACCAAAATCCCTCTGCCTGCTTCTTTTTACATTTAAGAGCATAAAAATTAGAAGCTAGGCAAAATATTTTCTGTTGATTTTTCAGGAGTAGTATAAAAAACTGGATGACTGAATGGCCACAGATAAATACTTACTGGCTASGGGAATCACCCACTTAGTAGAAACCTTGGATTCAACTTTCACAGCCTATTGAAGCTGTTTGAGCCTTCATCTTCCACCTTCCAAGAGGGTATCTTGTCTGCTAAACTATGGCATATGTTATCGTTTTGTATGATATGTATGTGTCAATGTGAGCAAGAATCACCCTCTCTCCTAGCTTGATTAGTATGCCTATTGCATAGGTAAAACCAGTCAGTTCAGAGTGTTTCTCTTTTTCAAGTGGAGGAAGAAAATGAGCCTCAGGAAGGCAGAATGAGAGAGGGACTATCTTCCCTGGATGCCCCATGGCCTTTCTCAGGAAACACAGGCTCAAAGCCTGCAGGAAAAGGGAAGAGTGATTCAAGGAGCCTTGCACCAATTGTGAGAAATTTTTTAGTGTAAAAGGCCAATGTCAACTACCTGATTCAAGTCCTTTGCTGCCTTCCTTACATGAATACAAAAATATAACAAACACTTCCATTCAGGAGAAACTGGGGACTTTGTTCGACACAAAATGAAAGTTTGCAACATTTTGTCCTTGTGAGAAAAACTGAAAACTCTTCTATTTGATTTAATCATAACTAATTGTGTTTGGTGGTTTGTTTGTTTTTTGGGTTTTTTTTATTTGGCAGCTGAACTAAGAAATCAATTATTGTTCCATGTATTGTACAGTACAATACACTGCTGCACCGTTTTAAATATCTTKTTAAGTGATGACCCTTGGTTCCTAAGGTAGGTTTCCAGAAACAGGAGGTTGTATTTTCCTTTCTAGGTCAATAAAATCCCAAGGGAAAGAAGAATGTTTTATGTGACAGAAATTCCCAGACTGAAATCCCTAGACCTTTCCATTAATTTATCAACCAAGCAGAATTTATGAGGTATCTAAATTGGAAATGAGATGTGTATCTGAATGGTCTGTTCCCCCTGTAAGCGAATGAATAAATAAATAAATCACRCTACTGTTGTGGACAAAATGCAAAGTTACTTGCATCTCACTATTCGAGCTTTAAACACTTGCAAATCATTATGTGAACACAATGAAAAGAAGGATGATAGAAAATGTGTCATATGCCCATTATGCAGTGTGCAAGAAAAAATCCATTTGTTGATAAGATGGAAAGTAATAAAGATCATTACAAGGATAAAACACTTTCACTAACAAAACACAGATTTTAGAACATCCCATACTGCTGTGGCTTAAGATATAGAGAATATTACTCAGCGGGTGTAGAATGCTGCGTGTCTCACACATTGAAAAAGCAGTGTAATTCATTATTGCCATGGGGCTTTCAGGTCAAAACAACTTGGTGYATTAAGATTTTCATGAAAATAATTAATGAATGAATGTTAGACTTGAAACCCCAGGTTTACAATGATGTGCATGATGACCTAACCAAAAGAAATGATTGCAGACATCTGTAGCAGGAAACCATTTCGCACCTACATCCCCGTAACTCATAAAAATAAAAATATCACCTACTTTTACACAAGAGTCGCTATTCCAAAATACTTGCTACCTTTTTTTTTTTAACATTGGCTTTSCAGGAACATAATCTTTAATACTATAGCTGATCAAATGTAAATATATTTCTATAACTAGACTGCTTGGAACCTGCTCAAAATTGACCTCCGACCTCCACTTATGAAAACTGGACATGCTTGATTGCTCCACACCGACACAGAGCATGTTCAATTAATGCTTACATTATAAGGATTGTGCTAACAACACAAATGGAAATTAAACCTTTTCACTACCCATCTGCATCTGAACATTCATAAATTGAAATAAGTGTAGAAGAGCTGCACTCAATCAATTTCAGCTCAAGTCCCTGACCTGATTGTGTTATGCATGCCAATATACATTCTCTTAATTAAATGTGGTTCAGTGAACACCAGTGGTAAGAAAAAGGGAGACTATTGTCCACTTATTGCTACCCAAGATATTACCGGGAAAACAATAGAAAGTAAGTTAATGGGGAAAAACATCAACTAAAGACAAAGCTGTTGTGTTATAATGTTCCCCTATGTTGAGAATCCAAGCAGGTAACAGAAAGTGTCACTATTTTTCCTCTGATGACCGACTGTGGAGCTCAACAACTACACAAAAAGGCATAGCGTCTCTGAGGAAAACCAAATGCTACACTTAACTGAGTATCACCAATCATCTGCTGTTGCAGGCAACAGGAAGGCACCTGCTGGAAAACTGCAATTTAAGAATGAAAGAGTAGCGTTGAGCCCAAGGCTTCCTACCACCCTCAGCTCTCTCCATTTCACACCAGCCTGATGTGGTTTCTGCACAATACAGCAGGCTTTGTGTTTTGGTTTGGTTTTATTTTTTCACTTTCTTTCTTCTCAATTCTCTCCAGTTTCCTGGTCCCTTTCTACCTCTTCCCTAACCAGCCTGCCACAGTGACACCCACTGAAGCCATCGCACGGCGGTTGTTGCCACACACAGCACATAAATGGTTTCCACAGGGGAATGTTTTCATCAGTATGATTTGGTAACAGAGGGTCTCACACAAAGACCGAGTTTGCAAGGCTGCAAAGAGTTGATAATCATGTTCAAAGGCATTGATTAAGTTACTGGCAAAGGTAGCTTTTTACTCAGGGTAATGYAGATCCTTGGAAGAAAAGAGGTGATGGACAGGAAGAGTCACTGAGCACTGGCATAGAGACTGATTCAGGAGGGGAAAAAAAATATCTACAGTYGGCTTGTGTTATTTCTGTGGTATCTTTCTCTTCCCTCTCAGAGTCAGTTATGATTCAGAAGGGATAAAACATCCTCTGGTGTGTTAATGAGCATGTGTTGCATTGCACAGATGGGAGTTAGATGATCCCAAATATCTATTCCCACCATAGCTGGATGCACGTGGTAGACAGCAGCTCATTTTAGCCCATTGTGATGAGCTAATCAATTCTGGACMTGGGAATAATATTTAGAAAAAGACCATTTACGTTCACCTTCATACACAAAAGCAAATTAAAACAAACAAATCAAACATGTTGAAACAAGCTATTTGGAGCAGACTACACTGGAACACAGATCTGACTCCAGCACAGTGTGGCAACTGCAGTCAGGCTTGTAGAGATAAATACGATGACGGCTCTCCATCTTGCCTTCCAAAAACCCTGCCAAATCCTACTAACACTCTCTGCCCCCTCTCCAGTTTAACAGCCTTGAAGTCCAAACAGATTAGAGAGGTTTCAATTGCATCTATTGAAGCATATAAATTTTTGTCTTATTTAGCTCTTTTTTTCCCCATTCATAAATGGTCTTCAGTCAGACTACAATTGTTTCTTATTTATTTGCACAACAATTTCTGAAAACACTTATAGGCCTGAGATTTTCCACACATATATAGTGTGATTTTTACTGAATAGCAAGAAAATTCAACACTATTTGCTTCTGAATGAAACTCAGAAAGATGGTCCCAGTCCCAACTGGAAACAGCTGCAAAAAACAGTACATGGCCAAGAAAACACAATATTATCTGTGAAAGAAAAGACACAGGCAGTAGAGGCTAAATGAGTAAAACTTAGGGTGTATTTATTTTCAGTACAGAACTATGTGAAGTGAAAGTATTAAACTACCATGGGAAAACATTTTACCTTTTGGTGTTTAACAATGACTGATATTTTCTGSTCCCATTGTGGAAGATAGGGACCAATCAATGGAGGAGAAGGAAGTAAGTTTCTATTTTAATCAGTGCATGTTTCTCTAAGTAAACTCCTTTACTGAAATATGTCAAGACAGCAAAATAACAGACATGCAAACTGAGATCTGGAAAATTCTATTTTGGTTAATTTGGCTACTATAGATGGAAAAAACTTTGGGTCTTCAACCTTATTTCTTTGAAGCAGAGGAACATGGGGGAATGCTTGTCTAACACCCCAGTAACATCCACTTCTCTACCCCAGCCCCTTCCCTGCACTGGGGAAAATATTTTTGAAAAAGTATCTAAACCTTGACCAGCATCTCCTTTGTACAGGAAAGCCACACACCACTGGGRACTTGACAATGATCTATTTTTCCAGCAGCCCAACTCTGTATTATGGTACGGTCTTTATTTTCATTTTCTTTCAAGGGCTCGCTGGGTGGAGAGTTAGGGAGGGACAGAAAGGTCCTAGACAAGAAAGTCAAGGTAATTTTGTTATTTACTAGCTCTGCTGGGTCTATGTGTTCTCACATTTCAGTGAAGGTGGACTAGAAAAGCAGCTACGCAGATACCTGTCCCACTGTCTTGTCAGTAGCTTTTGGTCTTGCCAGCGGCAAGAGAATCGTCAGCAAATACTAAATACRGACCTCATAAACAGCACAAGCTAGGAAAAAGCCATATATTCAACCTTCAGTACTCAAATAAGCAATTGACACAGATAACTTGTCTCTAGTTCCTCAGGCTACAAAATCATGTTTAACATCGTGTTAGTCCATACGACTTCAGCTATGAGCCATCTAGGTTTCCCACCACATTCATCATACTAAATCCAGGGCAACTACTTCTCAAACTTCTAATATGACCTGCTTTTCCACATAAGATAAACCTCTTGCAAAACAGTTCATGAAGGGTGATAAGATACTTCAGCCTTTGCTGATGTTGCCAAACAGGATGCTAATTAAAGCTATTTCTGGTGATAGCGTTTTCTTATTTTCTTTGTTCTTTCTTTCTTTCAGTCAGTGTCAACATTTAGTCACATAAATCCCAGACTAAATGCAAACAATCTTAATCCAATGCTAACATAGAGACCCTCTTCCCCATCAGCTTTTCAGGTGCTCTGCATGACAGGCAAGGTCCTAGAATTTTAAACAGCTGCCATGCTGGTGCCTCTTCCAAAAATTTCTCCCCCTTCCTCTGAGAGTTCTGTAGGCACAGTACTGTAAGTAAAATCARTGACTACTCTGATAATTGTAAATCTGTCAGGCTAGCACAAGAAGGGTCCTTTTTTCCCTATTTTTAAAATCAGGAAACTATGCTTTTCTGTTGACCTTCCAGGTTAATCCAAATTCCCCCTTTGCAAGAACATCTGGAGGAAATTAAATGCAATAACACAAATCTTTCTAAATGGTTTGAGTTGATGCTTCCATAAAAGTCCTATTTAATTTATGTTCCTATATTTCCCCCTGTCTTTCCACTCTCTCACTTATTCAGGGGCAATAAAAGATATTACTCACATCTATCAAACGACACTTAAGAGCTAAGGAAGTAGA
Source organism: Oceanodroma leucorhoa (assembly GCA_030449065.1). NCBI lineage: Eukaryota > Metazoa > Chordata > Aves > Procellariiformes > Oceanodroma > Oceanodroma leucorhoa. The sequence goes on from JASVER010000016.1 coordinate 6,282,117, forward strand.
GCAAGTCCACCCAGTCTGGCCTATACTGTTGAAGCAAAAATCCCAAACAAAACAGCGCACACAACATATGTAAACTGTTAGATTTCAAAGCCTGAGGTTGGCTCTGTGACACACAATCACATAAAGATCYTTCCATCTTTTCACACAAACACCTCCGCCTCGGTCAAATAATTTCTCTCTTACACCATAAGTTTTCTCTCCCAGCTCATCACATGTACCAGCGAGCTAGCTCAAGACTTTCCATTGGTTCTGTCTCCCCTTCATCCTTTTGTCTCTCTGCCTGCCTCAATCCATTAGTCCATCACCCCCAGCACCTAACTGCTCTCTCAGCAGTAAAATTTAACTTAAAAAAGATAAGAGCTGTCCAATGTTAAATGCATACTGCTTCTCCGTCTACATCCCTGCTCATGTCCTTATCTAGGTTATAAAATAMAACCTAATCTTCTATATAGAAAATTCATATAATAATCTAAAAGTAGTAACCCATGAARTTCACATTTTTTTGTATGAGATGCATTACAGAAATTATGCAGATAGCAACACTGTTTGCCTTTTGCCATTTAGGAAACTTGCTGTTTCTTCCCCTGAGATAACAAATTCAATAGCTTGACTAGAACAGTAGAGGAAGTATCTATATTTCTCTTTCCCCCTCAGCCACATGGCCTYTGCAGTGCCATGTAAGAAGCTCCACCTACAATGAATAGCACTGGTGTTATATTGTGACAGATCAAGGACATCTCAGTATTATAAATTTCTTATTTACTGGTTGATAGTGAAGCAGATGCCTGCAACTGATGATTCTATATTTTGTCTTTAAGGGCTACTGAATTGATATCCAGAGAAAAGTGGCCTTGCTGTTGTATTTTCATAGGGATGCCATGACATCTGGAATACAAGTCAGTTAATTTTACTCTTGGTTAATACTCCCCTATGGCAATCCACCCAAAAAACAGATCAATTACAATTATACACTTGTGCTAAAAGTCTATTAGAGGAATGTGTGACCTGATAGTTAAAATCAACCAAAAAAACCCAAGAAATTTTGTTTCTGGTGATGAAGCTGCAAGTCTCAGAGTTAACTTGAAAAGGATAGCTTTATCGGTTCCCTCTTGATATTATCTCTCTCTTTTGCATCATTATCAAAGATAAGGTTGATCAGTTCAGCCTGAAGCTTGCACTTGCGAGACCCAGATCGTGATTAAGCCTGCATTCAGTCGCGTGGCCTTCCAGTTTTCGTGCTGCGGGTCTGATGGCAGCAGGCTGATTGCTTGTCTGTGGATGTGTGGTGGTAGATGTGCTCGTGCTCACGTGCAAAATTTCAGTCATAGATTTCTAAGAATGAGTTGGAGTGAAGACAAATATTCAGCACCATTTAAAGGTTCCTACAGTCTTTTCTCTGAAACGTATTGGTACCCCACAGTTTTGAGTAGAGAATTTTCCGTTCGAGAAAAAGGTAGCAATAACGTCTAGGCAGGACAGCACTGAACAGATTTCCTTGATGATGTCAAAACTAGTTTTTCATTGAATAAGGCCAACTGGTATTTTTCCAAAACAAAAATTTTATTTCAGATTTTTTTTCTGCTAAAGTTTTTCTCAGTTCTAAAGAAATGCATTATTTCAATTTGGAACTTCAAAAATATTTAATAATGCAATATTTTTAAACTACTATATTAATGTAGGATGATACATCAGTATCTGTAGAGCCAAATATGCATTATAAATATGCAATACATGTTTTTTCACCCAAATGATTTTTTAAACCTTTTTCCTTTCATTTGAATTTTTTTCTTTTTTCTTTTTCCATATTCAAATTATTAATAGTTTTACTAAAATGCCACTGTGATTTAAAAATAGTTGAATTTACATACATTTTAAATGTGTTAAAATCATTAAGTCATGCTACTTAGTACAAATGGAAATATTTTAACTTTTCTGAAAAAAAAAATTGTGGGGGTTTATGTATTATGAAACAATTTGATAGTTTGATAGAAAGTGATATACATTCAATATATTGCCACATAAAAAAAGTGTAAACTAGAGCAATATTTTATCTAGAGTTTCAAAACTTTTACATACATACTTCAAGCCTACTTCTCAGACCATCAAAAATGTCTGCTTGCTTCTATTTTAAGTCTGAATTTAATCATCTCTATCAAAAATGCTTATTAAGAAGCCGTAGGCTAACATGCTTCCAGTGAAAGTCTCTTCCTACCCTTCAATGTTCAGAAAAGTCTAGKTAAATATTAAGCATGGAACTTGATTTTTTAAATGCATTAGCTACAGCAATTCTGTGAAATGTTGGTATTCCCAACCACTTGTGTTTTTCCTGGTTTTGGTCTCAACACTGTCACATAGACATGAGTTTTACAATCTTAGAAAGAGCTTTTCTGTGTCCCCTTTATGAAATTAGACACCTACTGAAACACAGTGACTCTGGCCCAGAATTTTCTACCCAAGTTCTGCTAACATTCACAGTTTAAGCATGTGATTTTGTAAGCTGATGGGTGTAATATAAGGACAGGACTCGGTAATGAGAGGTCAGCAGCCATAGATAAGACAGTATGATCTTGTGACAGAAAACTGATGACCACATTTTTTAAGACACATGATTATAGATTGAGAGCCTTTTGGAGGAAAATGTCAGTATCACTGTTACATGGTCAGTAAATAACAAATATGACAAAATGATATAATCCTGTAATCTTTTGAATATCAGGGTCCAGACCTGCTCTTTCCAAAGCCAACAAGGACTTAGGTTCAACTTCCAAAGACTTTAAAGAAGTTTTATCTCAAGATAGRGGAACAACTTATGCAACAACTTCCACCATTTGAACAAAAACCTTGTAAGATTTCAATGCACTTAAACCTGAACTGAATTTAAATCTAACCACTMTCTCTTCTGCTCCCTCTCCTGAAAATAAGCAGTTGAATAATCTTTGTTCATTTTGTAACACAAGCTGAATCAGAGGCTGACAGAAATATATTGGGTTTGCATAGTGGTGCTGGAAAAAGAAAAGATTTCGAACCTGAAGGAGATAATTTGGCCAAACACCAGATACMTAACTTAAAACTTCTGAAGCCATTCTTCACCTGGAGTGCTTCAACTGAAAGGAGTTTTTATGAATGTTACATCACAACATAATTATCAAAATGTAGGGTGGGAGCATGCACACATGCAGAGAATGTACAGATAAAATTTGAGAGACTATTCATAATGAGTGTGGAAAGTTTGGATTCAGAAAGAGTTTRGAAGCCTTTCCTCTCTATTCTGCAGAAAAGCTTTTTTCACACCATGATTTCTTTAATAGGCCTGACTGAAGTATATGGTACATCTTGATGGGAAAAATCTAAGCCAGATGAAAACTGAGTGGACTCACTCCTTGCATATTCTTGATTCTCCCAATAAGAACCATCCATCATGCTCCAAGAACCTCCTAACAGCTCAGTTTTTAGGAGATGTTACAGATTTGAGGGATTTTTTTTTCCAGAACCAGCTTATTATCATTAATTAATAACTTTATGTGTATTGGGATTGCAATACCGTGTATACTGTATGGAGTAATTCTCAGCACTTAACAGAGTGGAGCTTGGACAAACTGTAAGGTATTATATGAGAAAAGGCTGCAGTGAAACCCTCAGCTCCAAAGCTTGAACAAATAAACAGAGCAAATAAAAAGTGGTTTTCTTGCTCCTCTGTGCACTCAGTGGAAAGAAACTATCAAACTTTTGCACCCCACTGCTCCAAGATGCATTAAAAATCTTTCTCAGTTGAGAGCAAAATGTGTCAACCACCATTGCTACTCCAGCTCAATTTAAGGGGAAAGAAATCTATTTTTGTAAAAGCTGTCAGTGAAAAACTTTCATCTAAACATTCATTCATGCTCGAGAGTGGTCCTGTATTTCACGCTTAATGGGCCAAATTTGGAGAGAACCCTGATGCTGATAGCCAGCATTGACCCGTGCTGTGTGTTGACAAAAGGAACACTTATGTGGCACTGTTTTTCTRCTAACATAAGAATGCAACTTAATTTAGACCATCTTCCAAGCAGTTTTGGTTTTCTCTGTTCAGCAGCTGTAGGGCGAGCGAGTACACGATACTTGTCGTATCAGATCAGATCAATGAAGCCAGTGAGCTCAGGGCTTTCCTAGACCACTACTGGACATTTCTGAAAGAGATGCAGACTCCCAGCACTTGAAAACAAAACATCCGTGGTAGGCATGGGGATGGAACTGGGGGAAGTCAAGAGCTGAATTCCGTCTGCAGTAACCAGCTTATCCTGAAGTGAGAAGTTTCCTTATTGCTACTGCAGCACATGGTGCTTACCATGGTTATTGCAGAAGCCTCACACAGTTCCTCATACGATAACTGTAATTACATGTGATGGCTGCACCCCCAATCAATTAGAAGCAACAGGCATGCAATCGTCATGCATTAATATTTGAGGAAAAGCTGTAAGTGAAGAGAAATGAAGGGATGAAGGGAGAATATGACCTTTAAAAGATTAAAGAGAGTATCACATTGCCTCTATCAGTGTGTGCTGAGACAAAACCTGTTCCTTTTCAGATGTCTCTCTTTCCTTCTTTTATAGTAAAACACTGAAGCTGAGCACTTATGAGTAATACTTGGGACAAAACCAGGATATTAATTCTGAGCAATAAACTCTAAYGTGAAACCCTGCCTAGAAGCACTGTAAATACTTATACATTCTCATCTAACCTTTTCCTACAAACCTTTGGTAACAGCAGGGAGTGAATATTATTGTTTTAGCCTAATGCCAATCTAAATATTTACTTGATAAGAGTGCTACACACACAAATTTTTTCCTGGATATCAGCTTTTACTATGAGGCTAAAATAGTGAGCCAAATGTAAGGAACAGACCAGCAAAATACCATTCTTGAGACCATAATCAGAAGTTAATTTTGTATTCATATCCATTTTTGTTGCCATCTAACTCAGAAAAAGGGGTGGGACACCTCGTTTGTACCATGTATTTCTTTTAATTTAATCTTTCTCTGGAAATAAGGTTTTGAAATTCTTCTGTCTAATTGATTTTGGTTATAATATGACCATGATAAGGCATTCCATACTATCAGATGTGTTTCATTGATTGACATTTTAAATGAGATGTGACAAATTTACAAAGATCTGAGTGGTACGTGCCTACTGCTAGGGAACGAACTTCATTTACAGTTAAATCAGTCTGCTTCTACTGTTCAGGAAGACACTGGGTGTCACTGTCTGTGAACAAGCATGTTTCAGACTCCCATTATCATTAAACCACCCCTAAGCTGGGCTTGTAGTTGTTGTTGGCATTTCCCAGCACAACRATCTCAAAAACACACACAGTTGGATGCCCCTTAGCATCAAAGTGGACCATAACCTTGTCACACAATGATAAGAGTTCATGTCTAGGGATTACTCAATTCTGTAAAAAAAAAAAAAATTTCTAATATTCTTCTTTTGCATTCCTATTTTCACATTTTTGTGCACTCCTTATTTGGTTTCTAACTTTTAACTCATTTATTTGTTTTTGCTGCCTGCCTCTGTTCTTTCTTCCTTCTCATGCTCAGAGGACAATAACCCTGCATCCAAGTTCTATGCACATGAGCAGCCACTTTCCCTAGAGCCACTAATGACACTGGCCTGCAGACTCTTGTTGSAGGAGAAAATGTTGCTTTGCAAGAGCTCTTCCTTGTCACCAGCTGCATGGGGGACAACATCCTAAGGGGCTACTTGTTATCAGAAATGCACTGTCTCCACAACCTATATTCTTCCTAYCCTTTTCTTTTACTGTCCACCAAAATACCCACTTCTAATGTGTACCTAATGTCCATCTCCAGTGCCCATTCACTAAACTTTCAAAGAAATACCTCTCAGCTTTCCCACAGACAGTCTCTAATGTTTGSTGTGAACTCCCCGTCAAGGGTTTGTCAGGGTGAATTAGCTGAGACAGAGCACATCACCAACATGGCATAATATTCTGRGGACTCAGGTTACCTAATTTACAGCTAGCTTTTTCTATCATATGGGATACACAGATCCTCAGGCATCTGCAAAAGCACCTCCCCTAACACTCTCTCTTTTTGTTTAAATAATTAGGCATTGTACTTAGGTTGTAAAGTTCTCCGGGGCAGGAGCTAAGATTGTCTGCTCTGTAGTGCTCCCAGGTAACATAATAAGGCAGACAGTAATTTAATTAACTATGAGCATGTGCGCAGCAATATCAGAAGGTAGATCCAGGTAGATGTAAGTTGCACCCTTCCTTACCCATCTGATCATATTTTATCATCACCCTGGCCTAAATCCATATTTTAATCCCAAGTCTAATTAAAGTCAAAAGGTGTTATTTTGAGATGTCAAGCTGTCCAAATTTTGGATCCGAGGAATAATTAGGGAACTTTCCCTACTTGCCCGGTCAGATGGTCTTCTGTATCATGCCTTAGATGGTCTTATTCTTATTTATTTGAATATACCTGGCCAACTCAGTCCTCCCCTTTGAGTAGTTAAGAGGGATTAATTGCAATTTGCATCCATGGGAAATGCAGACTACAGAGACTTGTGAGGTCCAAATACTGAAGCTGCTTGATATACTGTTTATTACTTCCATGGCTTTAGCAGTTAATATGATGGACACTACAGAAGAAATCCTACACTTAAGCCACATAGTTGCATAGATAGTAGGGATGTGCACATCAGGCAGACTGACATTAGAATGTTTTGTGCAGACTCTAGAAGCAAGCACAGAAAATAACAGATGAATTCATTTTCAGGGGTAAAGAACATATGAGAGCAAAGAACAACTCCAAGCCTTCACCTTCACCTAATCAGAGATTTGACATTGCAATTTCACAACATTTCCCTTTTGATAAATTAAATATGATTATTGGAAGTGACTAAACAACTATGTTCAGTAGAAAGACTGGAAAAATAATGAAAATGGTAGTCAATTTTTTATATATTACCCACAGACATGACATCTTCTACATATAATCTTAGATATGCTGTTTTGGAGCTCCAAAGGAGAAACAAYTTTAGAAAAGCAGCAACACTGAAAAAATAATATATCAGTGCACTTATCACCACAGCAGGAAGTGGAGAGTAGAGGCAGCAATACCAACAGTAAGCAAGTGCCTAATGGCTCAGCAGAAACGTCYTCCTACGTCTGGTAGCTCTCCATACACAGAGATATTCAGTGCCCTTTGAACATATACACAGTGTTTTCCAAACTAATTATGATGCTGGCATATGGTACCTTTACCAAGAAAGAAAAAGACAGACTTTTTGAAAGCACTGTTGTGACCATTATGGCAAAGAAAAAGTTGGCCACTATTACAGGGCCTGAGCCAACATCTATTTAAATCAATGCAAAGACTTTCACTGATTACACAGTGGACTTTGGATCTGGTCCACAGTAAATGGAGAGTCTTGCTGAGATTCCTGGCCTCATAAAGAGACAGAGACTACTACAGCACCACCAATGCCTGGCTAAACAGAAACTGTTCTTACAAAAAAGTCTATAAGGCATAATAGGGCTGAAAGCAAAAGGTTTCCGTGGAGTTCAAGAGGCTTCTGAAAATGAATGATACAATTCTTACAGAATTTTAATGATCCTGTGTTATTCAATAAAGAACTGTATCTGTACTGTAAAATTCTATTGATCAAAATTACTGCATATGACTTAGGAGCATTCTCCAGTAAGTGCTATGACAGCTTTCCACAAAACTATAACAATATACAACAATATACGTCTTGTTAAATCTTGTCTCRAAAGAGATTTCTGGTTACAGCGTGGTGCTTACAGCCCTGATAGGGGTTCAATTTAGGGTCATCCCTGAAGAAGTGTCTGTTTGCCAACTAGACCGTAGTCTCCTGCAAGCCCCTCAGCTCGATCCCTAACAACAGTTCACCTCAGACCGGGAAGTTCTGCAGAAGCCCAAAGGCTGAGGCCTGTCTGGGGTTTCCTCAYCTCCAATGTCCCCACTCATGACTGTGTTTCCACCCACCCTGCAGGCCTCTGGCATGGGAAATCAGTGAGTARTAACCCAACAATTCCCTGTCTTGAATTCCTCTCTCCGTGTCCCCCCTCACACTCCTGAACACTCCGCCAACCTTAGGCAGAGACAACTTTGTGGAAGCAGACGAGGCACCTGCAGAGTGATTGTACTGCTTTGTGCAGTGTGACAAAGCTCAGGAGGTACCTTAATGCCTTGCTGGAGATGCAGTACAGATGATTCTGGTTAGGAAGGGTGGTGAAGATGAGACAGCTTGAGCTCATTCAGGACAACACTGGAAACAACAGTAAATATCACAGTGGACACAGCCGAAAAGAAGACCATCAATGCATCTGAGGCTGGCATTTGGAAACATTTGCATTAACAAGCTTCCTGTCTGGGTGCAAACTTTCATGTATATCCRAAAAATGGATTACCAAACTGATGCAGCTCCTTTTTCCTCATTTTTAACTACTACAACTCAAACCCTCAGTTATAAAATACATATTCTACCAGGAACTTCCACCACAGCCCGTTTCCATTAACTCTTAAACTATAACCCACACATTTCTTTTTCACTCTTGCAGGTATTAAAATTATGCAAAGCCCTGCTTTCAAATAGGTGTGCAGCTCTTCCTCTAAGCAGCAACATTTTTCTGAACAGCCTAAAGCTCTGTCATAAGCTTACACAACCAAGTCTGTAAAAAAGCTACCACAAAATAAAAGTATTATGGAAGCAACTGATAAGGTACCTGGGACAGTGCAGGCAGTAAAAGCTGTGAAAGGGTGCTAGCACCGGCCTCCTCCTGTGCTAGTAGAGCAGCGATCCAACACAGATGTCATGTACTCCCTAGGGTTGCTAGTACATGCAGTGTGCTTGCTACAATCTCTCCTTCAGTTTTGCTGTGCAGAGGTGCTTTCTTCCTGAAGTAAAATGAAGCCTAAGAGTGTTTTGGATGAGCACAGAACATGGACGTGGCATCTATAAAATATGACCTACTCAGTACAAGTGCAAAGAAAGAAAAAAGCAATTTAAGAAAAAGCTTCTCTAAAATAAAATTTAAACAAACCAACCAACCCTCAAAAGGCTATGGAACAGCAAGAATTGTAAACCTTCTTCTAAACATTCATTTTTGAGTCTTCTTTTTTATTTCATTTGAAATTTATCCAAGTTTTTGACAGAAAGTATACTACAACAGAACTTAGAACCATTAATTGAGAACTAAAGTGACAAAACAGTTTAGAAAAACATAAATTCAGCAGTGCTATGGCCAACAAATCTGACTGCACTGTGAAACAGGCAACCAGTGCAGAGCTCCTTACATCATCCAAGCATCAAATGTTGCCAATAAAAGAGTTTAGGCTGCATGGAATATATAACCTGAATGACTGTACAATAAAGACAAACGAGTGTTCAGAATTTTATATGGATTTCAAGAAAGCATTTGATATTGTATCAGCACAACAGGAAAGATAGAGTGGTAAAAAGAGAAAGAAATATTATATTGGCTTAAATGCTAAAAAGTGTATCAGTAGAAGATGGTACAGTTAAATTATGTACTCATAGAATCATAGAATAGTTTAGGTTTCAAGGGACCTTTAGAGGTCAYCTAGTCCAACCCGCCTTGCCATGGGCAGGGACATCTTCATCTAGATCAGGTTGCCCAGAGCCCCGTCCAACCTGACCTTGAATGTTTCCAGGGATGGGGCACCTACCACCTCKCTGGGCAACCTGTGCTAGTGTTTCACCACCCTCACTGTAAAAACTTTCTTCCTTATAGCTAGTCTAAATCTACCCTCTTTTAGTTTAAAACCRTTCCCCCTTGTCCTGTCACAACACGCCCTACTGAAAAGTTTGTCCCCATCTTTCTTATAAGCCCYCTTTAAGTACTGATAGGCTGCAATAAGGTGTCCCCAAAGTCTTCTTTTCTCCAGGCTGAATAACCCCAACTCTCTCAGCCTTTCTTCATAGGACAGGCGTTCCATCTCCTTGATCATTTTTGTGGCTCTCCTCTGGACCCACTCCACCAGGTCCGTGTCTTTCCTGTGCTGAGGGTTCCAGAGCTGGATGTAGTACTCCAGTTGGGGTCTCACCAGAGCAGAGTAGAGGGGCAGAATCACCTCCCTCGAYCTGCTGGCCACGCTTCTTTTGATACAGCCTAGGATACGGTTGGCTGCCTGGGCTGGAGTGCACATTGCCGGCTCATGTCCAGCTTTTCGTCCACCAGTACCTCCAAGTCCTTCTTGGCAGGGCTGCTCTCAATCCCTTCATCCCCCAGCCTGTATTGATACCAGCGGTTGCCCCTGACCCAGGTGCAGGACCTTGCCYTTGCACTTGGCCTTGTTGAACCTCATGAGGTTCACACGGGCCCACTTCTTGAGCTTGTCCAGGTCCCTCTGGATGGCATCCCGTCCCTCAGGCRTGTCGACTGCACCACTCAGCTTGGTGTCATCTGCAAGCTTGCTGAGGKTGCACTCGATCCCACCACCTCTGTCATTGATGACGATATTAAACAGTACTGATCCCAATACGGACCCCTGTGGAACACCACTCATCACCGATCTCCATCCGGACATTGAGCCATTGACCACTACCCTCTGGATGCGTCCATCCAACCAATTCCTCACCAACTGGACAGTCCACTCATCAAATCCATACCTCTCCAGTTKAGAGAGAAGGATGTYGTGGGGGACCATGTCAAAGGCCTTACAGAGTTCCAGATAGAMGACATCTGTAGTTCTTCCCATGTCCACTGATGTAGTCACTCCATCATAGAAGGTCACTAGGTTGGTCAGGCAGGACTTGCCYTTGGTGAATCCATGCTGGCTGTCTTGAATCACCACCCTGTCCTCCACGTGCCTYAGCATAGCTTCCAGGAGGATTTGTTCCATGATCTTCCCAGGCACAGAGGKGAAACTGACTGGCCTGTAGTTCCCTTCCTTTTTTCCCTTTTTAAAAATGAGGGTTATGTTTCCGCTTTTCCAGTTGGTGGGAACTTTATCGGACTGCCACGGCATTCCAAATATGATGGATAGTGGCTTAGCAACTTCTTAGCAACAGCAAATCTGCTGCTTCCCTCAGGGCCTATGGATGGATCTCATCTGGTCCGTGGACTTGTGCACCTTCAGGTTCCTTAGATAGTCTCGAACCTGATCTCCTACAGTGGGAAGCTCTTCATCCTCCCAGTCCCTGCCTTTTCCTTCTGCGRCTTAGGCGGTGAGGCTTGAGCATTTGCCAGTGAAGACTGAGGCAAAAAAGTCATTGAGTACCCCAGCTTTCTTCATATCCCAGGTAACCAGATCTCCTGTTTCGTTCTAGAGAGGACCCACGTTTTCCCTAGTCTTCCTTTTATCCCCGACGTACCTATAGAAGCTTTTCTTGTTGCCCTTGATGTCCCTGGACAGATTTAATTCTATCATCAGRGCTTTAGCTTTCCTAACCTGATCCCTGGCTGCTTGGACAATTTTTCTGTATTCCTCCCAGGCTACCTGTCCTTGCTTCCACCCTCTRTAGGCTTCCTTTTTGTGTTTGAGTTTGTCCGGGAGCTCCTTGTTCATCCATGCAGGCCTCCTGGTGGTTTTGCCTGACTTCCTCTATGTTGGGAGCATTGCTCCTGAGCTTGGAGGAGGTGATCCTTGAATATTAACCAGCTTTCTTGGGGCCCTCTTCCCTCCAAGGCTTTATCCCATGGTACTCTACCAAGCAGATCCCTGAAGAGGCCAAAGTCTGCTGYCYTAAAGTCCAGGGTAGTGAGCTTGCTGCGCGCCCTCCTCGGTGCCCTAAGGATCTTGAACTCCACCATTTCATGATCRCTGCAGCAAAGGCTGCCCTTGAGCTTCACATTCTCCACCAGCCCCTCCTTGTTGGTGAGAACAAGGTCCAGCAGAGCACCTCTCCTCGTTGGCTCCTCTATCACTTGGAGAAGGAAGTTATCATTGATGTATTCCAGGAACCTCTTAGATTGCTTAAGCCCTGCTGTGTTGTCCCTCCAACAGATATTGGGGTGGTTGAAGTCCTCTATGAGGACCAGGGCTTGTGAATGTGAGGCTGCTCCTATCTGTCCATAGAGGGCCTCATCCACTCGGTCTTCCTGGTCTGGTGGCCTGTAGCAGACCTCCACCGTAATGTCACCTGTYCCTGCCCTGCCTTTAATCCTGACTCATAGCTCTCAGTCGGCTCCTCATCCATCCTGAGGCAGAGCTCCATGCACTCCAGCTGGTCATTGACATAGAGGGCGACACCCCCTCCTCGTCTCCCTGCCTGTACTTCCTAAAGAGCCTGTACCCTTCCATTCCAACACTCCAGTCATAGGACCCRTCCCACCATGTCTCTGTGATGCCAATAAGATCGTAACCCTGCAGGTGCACGCACATCTCTAACCCCTCTTGTTTATTTCYCATGCTACGTGCGTTTGCATAAAGGCATTTAAGTTGGGCCCCCGATAAAGCTGGAGTTCTCTGCTTATTATATTGTATACTATGGTCTCCAATGAACAAGTCAACATTAGTATGCAGGAAAGTTTTTTCTTGGAAAAATAAAATCCTGCCTTCTTATTCTGAGAAAATTATGTCCTCTCTTTTAGAAGTGATGTGTCACCAGTTACTTTAACTCTTARGTGCCTCAAAATCTTTAACGTCTTCATCTTCACCTGCCTCTGGAAATGACRTTATTCACGTTTCACAGATTATTAAGTGTGCTTTTTTAAAGACTAATGAGTTCTTTTATTGCCTGTTTCTGTTTAAGGAAACTGTAGGAGCCCAGGTCTCACTGACTGCAAAGGCAGCTAGGATCCTATCTGCGTCACAAACTTTAAAAATCATTTTGGACAGTTGGAATGACAGGGAACTAAATACAGATTTCCCTAACCCCAGGCTAGTACCTTAACTTCTGAACCACCTTTTTTCTATTACAAGGTMGGCATTAAGCTAGCAGGCAAAAAAGTGGAGAACTAGGCCATATTCTTAAGAAAGAGGTGAAAACCAAAAGCTTTACTGCTAGTTAAGCTCTCACAAGGATAATTACATGGCACATACCARTCTGATTTAGTTTTCTTCTCTTATTTCTAGAACTGGTGTTGCTCCACRGCAACAGGCTTTTTGTTCCAGAACTTAGTATTCACAGAAGCACATGAGACATCTTAAGCTTTAATAATAATAATAATAATAATGATAATGAATACCAGAGAGTAAGAAAGAGAGCACCATAAAAGTAAGCTGTGCTAACAATATATATAGACCTAAATGATCACATACCATCAGTGCTGATCACATGGACTCACACAACCCACCTATCCCACCCCCCARAATCATTGCTTAATTAATTCTTACCATGCTTCATCATATTCATAGACAGCTCTGACAAGAATCAATAGCAAAGAAGTTCGTTCATTTAACTTGGCTGACTCTTTTAACTCATTTAAATAAATCGGTTTGAATGAACATGATTTATTTAGCCGGTTAATTCTTACAACAAGTACCATCCATATTTGTGGGGAAGGAGTTAGGGGTAGACACAAATTTAGGATGTAAATTTGGGATATAAAATGGTAAGGAAGCAACTGGACAAAATAAAGAGAATAAACTTCATCCGGTAATCCCATAGGTCTTCTTCAGTTTCAAAAAATAAAGAGAGATGGAGAACTGAAGCAGCAAGTACAGTCAGAAGAACTGATTAGAGAGAGTTAATCTTTACAGTGATAATTTGTGAAGGTTGAGTGAAAAAGAGATGACCGAGATTGATATTCAGAGGTAGGGTGTTGGCTGGATCACCTGCACCTCCAGGATGGTATTAAGGGAACAATCTTTCTGATCTGGAAAGAAACTAGCAAAACCTAACAAAAGCACACTGTCTGCTTGGCCTCTTTATGCCACGGGTAACGGTRATGAAAGATGTAAAGAGAGAGTGACAGCCCCTGAATAAGTCTGTAATTACTTCCATTTAAAGATGTTACAGCTTCCAAGGCACAGTGCAAACGGTTTTGAAATGAGTGGCATTGCATACATCTGGCACCACAAGTGCAACATTAGCCAGACAGAGGAGCTTAAGCTCTGAAAAATGTCAATTTTCATAATAAAAGGGGTTACAGACTTTAATGTCAGYGATTTATTCAGATAACACCCATGAACATTAAAAGGGCATGAGTTATGCTCATAACTTCCCATGTGTCAAGAATGACAAGACTATTCCTCAGAGTCCACTGAATAGAGAGATCTATCAGAMGCAGATGGGAAATCAAATTTTGCTGAAAAACGGAAGATTCTGATCTCATCAACAGAACCTACAAATTACTGTATGAGCCCTATCAAAGTAAGAAAGACTATGGACAAAACCTTAGTGAAAAAAATCCATCAGCAGGTGTGCATCTGAGCTGCAAATACCTGGTTCATGTTCCTCATTGTCTGTACTCCATAGCTTTGTCTGCACTKAAGTTTATGAAGCTTTTTGCCTATYGCTAAAATAATGATATACATCTGCAAGACAGGGTTACGCTAGGATGCGTGATGGCTCAGTGCAGAGGGTGACATAGCATAGGTCAGGAAGAACCTTGAATGTTAAAAACAAAACACAGGAACAAAAAGTATCAAACAGGTGCATTCATTTGTGAATAACCTATGCTCAGCATGACTGGTACTGTGTTCAGAGACCACCTCCACCTCTGAAATAAACAGAGAATCCTCAAGGAAGGGCAATTCCCTAAGATCACTCTGTCAAAGGTAAGGAAACTAACYCTACTGCACAGATGCTGTGCACACTCCCCCCATGTGAACGTTACCCAGCTCAGGATACAATCATGACTTGAATATTATAGATGCTAAGGGCTCTGTGCTATAATCACTACTAGAAACTCTCACRCTCCTTTGTCTATTGCAAAACCACCTTCCTCTGGACTGTACTACACAGACCAACTTCCAAGTTCTTCTAGGACCTTCTGTCTGGAATGGACCAACAAAGAAGCAAAGGGTTGGAAAACCACCTTTGAGCTATCAACCAGCTAAAAAATACTGCCTGTATGAAAAATACAGCAATTGAAATTTCTTAACATCTTCTTTTATGGAACCCAGTAAAAAACTGCTCACTGGTTTGCCAAATTTTACCTCTACTTGCTGAAAACTGAACTGTTTAAAGGAAATATCACCCCCATGTTAATCTGTGTAGAGAGACTGCTTTACTCATTCTGAAACCACTTTTACAGTTGGTGAAGCTGGGATCTGAACTGGCTATGTTTCAAGGCCCTGCTCTTGAAAGTCAGTTGGGATTGGGTTCCCTCTGTCAGTGCTGAGCCTTTTCCCATTCTTATGGGAAGTCAGTCAAATGTAGCTATATATGCATTTTAAAAGCTACAGTTGWCATGGTAGAAGCTCACCATTTAGAAACACACTTTCTCCCCCATATAAGAAAAAACCACAAAGTTCTTACCTGCAAGGGATGTTCTAGCTTAGGTCAAGTGGAGCTCTTCCTGCAATTTCAAACACCTGAACCATTTCTCCTTCCACCACCACTGCTGGAGCCCAGGAGCTTCCCAGGAACTGGACAGGAGAACACCTAATGCTACAAATAAAGGTGGGGAGGAGAAGTGGACTGGAGGAGGTGACTTGGGCCATGCCAGAGAGATCTGGGGACTGGCTGAATAAGGCAGGAATATTAGAAGAAAGGACATAGACTTCACATATTTCAGACCAAGCATGGCTTGGGAGCTAGCTGACACCATCTGAGTAAGGCAAMAGGGAAATGAGAGCCCGTGCTGTAGAGGAGGCATACTGAATAAGATACTGGCTTGGAAGACCAGACCTGGATGAGCTGAGCGTTAGGTACTGAGAAGCAGCTGAATGAGGAGTGAAGTCTTCAGGAAGAACAAGCAAATTCTGGAGGCCACACCAAACTAAATAACCTGGAAAAAGGGAAAGGAGGAACTCAGAAATGGATGTAGACAACCTGAGGAGAAGGAGCAGGTAAATTTTCTGACCAAAAGGATGGATACAGATAGGGAGGCAGTATCTGCTGGGAAAGGAAACAGAATTGGAAGACAAGGCAGATGAGACTGGGTATGGAGTGACTCAAGCAGGTCGTAGGAGGATCTGTGTCTGTTAAAGCACACTTCTCTCCAGAGGGTGGAAGAGAGCCAACGAGTCAAGCCTCTTCTCTCCCTCTGAAACCAGCTACTGTCCCTGCATGGCTCACCCACAGGGCTGTTTCCTTCCACAAGGGGTCTTGGCCATCATTACCCTCGGTGCCGAGCGAAGCGAATAGTGAGCAGATGGGGTTTTTTTTCCAGATATTTTTATCATTAATTCTAGAAGCTACAGGTACCACACAGTTAACAGAATGATAAAATTTAAATGCAAATGCTCAAGAATCAGAAAATCCCCAAATTAAATTTCCTTTTGCTGAATTCAATGCATGGGGAGTGTACACAATTTGCTACCATTTTTAACTATGCAATCATAGGCAAACTGTCCCCACGTATATGTCCCCACCCACATTTTGTAGGAATGGCCCTAATTTGCAGTTTTTAGAAGAGCCCTAGGAATAATGAAGCAGCAAGAGAAGTAAACTGTTTTCCAGAGAACAGATCCTTTAACTCTATCTTTTCCTTTTTTATCTTTTCCTACCAAAGCCAAAAGAAAATGAAGACACATTTGTAAAGGAGCACATTAACAACAAAGAACCATTCACTGTACCTACRCTGAGGTTGTTTTCTATCAGCTGACCAGACCACTTTCCTACCCATCTGTATCTATCCTCTGTCTCAGAATTGTTATACYAAACCTAATTTTAAAAAATGAAATAAAGTGCATGCACTCTACTGGAAAATGCATCCTCAGCTCTCCCGCTGCATGGGGCAGCATTCAGGTCAATGACCCTGCTTTGCTAACTTATGAAATAGGGTTACTAGATTCCCACCTCACAGAAGAACGGTGTGGTCGCACTTACAGCCACGTGGGAAGAGCCTGGAGGGAAAGTGCTGTAGCAATACAGAGAGCATGATTTGTATGTAAAACYGACATCTTTTGCAAGGCCAACTTAACTGGAAAAGAAAACCAACAAAGTTTTGGACACGCTAGTCCTTCCATCACAGCTACAGCAGCACTACTACTGTTATGAAAACACAGTATTATAAAGCAAAACTGTTAGTTCAGACCACAAAAAGTCCAGGGCAAAGAAAGAAAATGTGGACAGTATCCAATAACATGCTCGACCAGGCCAAACCCTTTATTGCCTATTTTCATCTACTGGTATGAACGTTTCTGGGTTTGTTTTCTTTACAAAAGCAGAGTAGCTGCCATTATAAGAATTTCAGAACCTCTCATTTTTTTATGTTCATCTATTTTTTTCTTCACACATCATTTCTTGGGTAATACATCATGCTTTCCACCCTTTGGAGCAGCTGGTGTGATATTATTGAATAGACTCAGCGCATTGATTCTGGACTGCTGGGAATTACCGGCTGGCACAGTGGGTAACAGGATAAGTATTAACTGTCTCAGATAGAGTTGTTTCTTCTATACAGAGAATGTCTCTCTTCAGTTAAAAATAAAATAAATATATTCTAAACATTTCTCCCTCTTCACATTTTCACGATTTCCAGGACTTTTGAAGTGGATCCCTATAACTTGTCTTCCATACACAATATTAGCAGATAACAAYCATAGAGGTTTTGCTGCTCTGTATTTATATGCCTGATCCTTAGTTCAAAGCTCTGATTTTCATAACACTCAGACAGATTCAGAATTGATTAGTGCAATGAAACATCTTCCAAATTCCACCTATATATAAGAAATGTGACACGAGCTATGCAGTATTAGGATGAATAAAGTGCAGTAATCSAGGCTGCAACAGGAAGAATTCGCAGTATCACAATCAGCACACATTGCTGTAAAGCCCCTGTGTTTGCTTTTTACAAACAGTGCAGATGGCAACACAAGCTTTAACTCTGGCAAGCATATATGAGATTAGATATTCTTTTTCCCATAATCTTTGTTAAGCTTGCCTCCTCATAGAAATAAAGCTAACAGAGGGCTCTGGGAGAGCATAAAAAATCAAGTATTACAGGTAATGAGAAAAAAGGAGCTTTAAGATATAGTTTAATGCTGTTCTCAATAGACTCCTCCTCACGCCAAATTACATCTCAAATGTTTATGGTGCTTCCAAAGGGAGCGTCATCATTCTGAAGAGAGTATGTAGTCTGGACGTACTCATAGTGCACAAAGATCATCCAATCTTAATGACATTTGTAGCAAGACATTGGGACTGTCAGACATGAATATCGCATTGCAAAAAAAAAAAAATAGTGACAATAAATTGCAGTGCCATTAACTGTATAAGAAACCCTCTTTATTAATTGCATATCATTAGTGACTGCAATAGTTTACTAGTGAGTACAAACACTGTCATGGGAAGCTTTTAAGTTGATTTTTTTTTTTTTTTAAGTTGCTTGAATGTGATTAAGGATCTAAACTCTAGATGATGTTTTGACCTTTGTGGAGCTTAACTGAGAACCTGCGTCAGGAAAAGTAAAAATGACTCAGATTTAAAYTCAATAATGGCAAGCCAATGCACATCATGGGAAGGACAAAGCAGGGGATGATGCTAAGCAAATTTATGGTTAATAACAGAAGAATCTGAGCTAAAATGCAGAAAACATAACAAAAATTATAAAGGATATCAGAAATACACTTCATAATGAGCTCACAATGAGATGTAGCTAAACAGGTTGAAATGGCTTTTCTGGTACATAAGAAAAAGAACAATACTGGTGGAGAAGTCATAATGCCTCATTTCTTGAAACTGATAAGGCACATTCAGAACAAAATTGAAGATATTTAAGTAAGATAGTGATGTTATATATTGGGAATTGGAAGCAAAGGTTTGTAAGCTGATGTAAGGCACAGACTGTTAGACTAGATGAGTGGGTAAAAGAGATTTTAAATTATTCCTTTTTCATTCCATCTATTCTCTTTTACCAYCTCTTTTTTCCCCCCACACTTTCCACAACCATCAAGCATCTCTTAGCAAGTATAAAGGCCCTAAACTAATGTACTGATGTGTACCTTACATCACTTTACACATCTTAATTTGACAATTAGATGAGGGAATGTGAGGAGGAAACATGAAATAACCCTGCAGGGTGCAGTTTCATGACATAGCTAAATTATCCTAATGGCATTCTCTGCCATTTTAGCTACCAAAACTGTCACACAAGTCAGGTGAGTGACAGAGCCATTGCAAGTAAGGAGGACAGAGGAGGGACAAAGACCTTTCCACCAGCAGTTAGTTACAGGATTAATGTAGCTGTAATGCAACACGCAGTGGTTTGTAGTGGAGTGCGTGTATGTTGGTGGGGATGTGTGTGTGTGTGTATGTTATGTTTTTATTCCTCCTCCAGATCAGCTCTCTGATGTGGTACTTCTTATGGACATATTAGCACTGCTATTAATGTGAGCGGGGGAACAGGAAGAGTTGTGGGGGGAAAAGGAAGTAAGAAGCTTTGATCTGGGTGCTTCAAAACTGCATCAAGTTCAGAAGGTACCAAAGTCAGACACTGAGCGAGGAGTCTCTTCACAGATTCTTGCAAGACGTGATTGAGAAAAGCAGCTAGAAATTTGACAGGTACACCAGGGTTGCTACAACTGATCAGGTCATTACTCCATTTGACCTTTGGACTTCACAGTAGCTAAGTTTTCAAAGACAAATAGCCCATAACAGACTGATTACTATTTGGAAATAGTATATGCATAAAAAAATTCCTGCTTTCTCAATGAGCATTGCCCTTATGCAATGAAACTTGAAGTTTGAGTCGTTGTCTTAGCTTGCATAACCGCAAAAATTATTCATGATCCTAACATTACCAAATGCATCTACAAGATTTGTCTGGCTGACCTCCTAAGGCTCTGATTTCCATGAGGCAATGACTATACTTTAGGCAAAAAAGTATTTTCTTTTATTAGTTMTAGATTTACTACTCTTTGATTTTATTACCTGTCTGTTTTTTCGCATGTCTCTAAGCAGGTGAGAATGAGGGGTTTTCATTATGTTCATCATACTGCAAGAAAATGGGAGAACAATTATACAAAAGCAAACATAATCGCATGAAAAAAAGCAGGGAAGAGCACTTTCTCTCATCCTCCACTTAGGCAAAGACAGTTTTCGCACGTTTCAATCTATTTTAACACTAGATACCTCAATGGCAGCTTTGGTTTTAATTCATTATTAACTTCCCTAGGGCCTGCCATGCCACAGCTTGAGCGCGTAAACTTGGAAAGGCCTCCATGAATCCGCTCAACCAAACAATCCCACCTAGATCTTTCAAATCCTGTTGAAGGAGCTCTCTGATGAAAACATTTTCCTGATCCGTCCATTTGTAGATATCTTTCACTAAACGTATTCCCTCTCACATCACGTATCTTCACTTGATATTATAGCCATAATATACTTACGGAATTAAACTCACATGCATGCACACACTCATATTCTCTTTTTTGYTAAATCGCCTGAGAATTGTAATTCTTCTGCCAAATAAACAATCTCATTGATCTATGTAGGTAAAGAGAGTCTGAATCGATCAACTATTGGGGTACCAGACATTATAAACAAAGCAAAACAAGTCTTAATTCTGCCAGACTAAACAGAATTCATCCCAGAAAAAAATAATTTAGTCATCACAGACACCTAATRTATTTCAATTTTACTCAACAGAATTAACATCCTCCTCATTTTAGTTGATACAGGAAAAATAATTTGATGGAGCAGATCCAAGTGTATCTGTACCCACTGTTCTTTAATTTGAGGCAATTTTTTGATACAATAAGAACTCCAGTCACACTATATTCCAATTCTGCAACATTAAGTAATGGATTTATTTCAGCTTGATTTAAGCAAGAACATTATGTTGCTATTGGCACAGCCTTTCTTTCTCTTTCACATCTCAAAAGCAGAATTTTTACCAGTCTAGGATGCCTCCTGCAGATGAGTCAGGAGCCTCTGCTTATATCCATAATCTGAATTCCTCCTCTTTTCCACTCTTAAGATTGAAACAAGGATAATAACCATCATTCTTTGAAGTCCTTCATTCAATAACTCAAAGCAATAGCTGGGATTAACAGCTTCCAAAATATTGTTTGCTTTCTTATCACCTGGCTATAGAAACAGATAGATAAGAACAAATGTTATTTTCTCCATCACTGGCAAAACGCACAGTAAGAAAACAGTTTCCTTCAAGCTCAGGGCAGAACAACTGCCGAGGGGGAACAAGTCAGACCTAGGTCATCTTCTGACTTAATTACTAGAGCAGGATAGAAAGGACAGAGCCAAAGTTCAGAGTTCTGCTGGAGCCAGACACCTCCAGAGCATGCTGAAACCTGTTGTAAACATGTTCATGCTTTTAGGGTTTTTTTGCCCTCTGCCTCTGAGTAGCTTAATTAGTGCAGTTATAACTCAGTGTGCTCTAAATCATCACTTTTGCATGGGAAATTTTATAGCTTTATATTATCTTATGAAAGTTCCTCTTATACAAACAGAAATTAGGTCCTCCTGTGTTCACTTGCTCCCTGTGGATCTTGCTGATCTCTGTGTTTTTATTTCCTTATTTATCTGAAAAAGTCAATTCAATTATTACAAAATATTAAGACAGACATTTTAAAACTCAAAATTAGGACAACAGGTAAAGCTTTGCACTTTTCCAGCCTATGTTTGTCAGTAGACCACAAACCTCAGAAAACATGGAAATAGGTAATTAACTACAGGCCCATGCAAATGTGACTCTAGTCGCTACAGCTGGCATTAGTCACTGGAAATCTTCTTCTTCACTGAAATACAGGGAGGCAAGCATATTAATTTTATTCACCTTTCTCTTTCTTGTCATCCCACATCTTGTGTATACGCATAGAAGAGAGAGATATGTATCTTGAGGGGCCCAGACTATTTCCTTTTCTTACGGAGTTCTGTGAGTTCTGGAAGCAGAAATCCACCAAAGGGGCTGCCCACCAAGGGGACTGCCAGCAGTGAGGGAGAATATGGGTTTCCTAGAACATGTAAAATTCTGACATTTGATGGAAGTCCATGAAAGAGGGCAAAGAAATTGCCTGTAGGTGAATATCAGTGTATGTGGTCGAGCCGGTGTTGATAGATCCCATCACCCAAATGTCAGTTTTGCCATGATAGAGGGAAGAACTCAGACTGCTTTAGAAAAGCTCTGTGCTCTCTTAAYGGTGGGCATCCTGCACCATCTGTGAAAGCATCATGTAAATAAACATGTTGTGCATGTACAAGCACATCACTTGCTCAGGGTAGCAATAAGTTTGTGTCACCAAGTACCTCATCCAAGAGTTATAAAGGTATGAGATATCTAGCTTTGAATATTCTCTGTGACAAGCTATGTATGTATATATTTGCTACAGACCAACACAAATGGCAGTAAGTCTGCTTATGCTGTAAATCTACCACCTCCTCTCTGGCACGCCTCATACAGTTATTCAATAAGCAAGCAGTGCAACACCTCATGTATCTGAGTATAGGTGCAYGGTCATTCTGATTATTCACATATGGTCTCCTCCAGGATTTTCAAACACCCAAAAGCTGGATTGTGCCTGGCATCCAGTAACATACTAAAGACAAAAAGTCCTAAAGGGAAGAAGTGTCTGTGTGGAAAAACCTGACATTGGCAAGGAGAGGAGTAAGGACCACCAAGGTCCCAGCTCACACATGGGGCAGAGAACAGAGTTCAGGTCCTCTGAACAGACAGGAATTTCCCCAAAGCCTTTCAACATATAAGTCTATTTCTAGAACTGTGAATTGTATACTATATATATACGTATACGTGCAGACAGGGGTTGCTAAATGAAGCCCTCCCTTCTGTTCAGAACCAGGGGTGATTTCTGAGTTTGAGGAGATAGAGGCTGCAGCAGCAGTTGTTAGTGGCCCTGGACGGGCACTGCCYCACTTACCGGGCTTGGGCACAGATGCTTTCTCTGAACAAGTTTGCCTCTCTGCGAACAGCTTTACATTTCCCTGTTCCTTTCAGCTGGCCTCATTCCTGCAACAACACTAGATGCTTTGTATTCTCACAGTAGTGCTTCAATTCCCACACACCTGCTTTAGAGGGAAAAACATTTTCTCTSTTATTTAGTGGCAATGAGACAAAGCTCTGACTACACTTGTTTGTCTTTATTTAATAAGGGAAGTCCTGACTGCAGAATATCCAGCTTAAGCATTTTTACCAACTTGAAATATTTTGCTTCGTTAGAGAGGTATTTATTGCTACTTCTAAATGACCTATTACAAAAGATTACCCATCTCCTGTATTTTCCCCTCAAAGATTTTCATGTGCCAGCTCCTGAAAATAAAATACATTGTTCCCATTCTTGCCTTATTATTACTTAATCTATCAAGGACTTCTGAATGTTTGAAACTCCTACAAATCCATAGACCTACAAGATGGCAAACAAAATAAAATGTTCTGAATAGATATTTTTCCCTTGCATGCTTTAGAGGCAAAATAGGAAGGCAGCAGGACCTTAGAGGACTTTCAAATCTGGATAGATACAAGTTTAAGGAGGAATAGAGGAAACACTATAGAGCTGGATGCATAACTTCATAATAAGAAAGAATTTTGAGAGAACAGGGATGGATAAGGTAGTCTGGGTTTCTTTTTTTATGGATGCTGATGGCTTAGTTTGGATAGAGAAATTATAACTGTATTTCTGTAGCAACTTTGGTATTTCACTGTTTTTYTTCTGCTTCACTGATGACTCTGCAGGCAGGCTTCCTGCGTACCAACTCCAGAAGGTCCCACATCTGACAGCTGCACAGGTACTTCTGCAGCCAGCACTAGCAATGTGTCACAAAGCTCCTTCTTCTCCTTTCTGAGAGTAAGACTACAATTTACCTTGGCACTGCTCTCCAGTAGCTCCAGATAGATAACGGATTTATCTTGGTCACCTCTGCTACCACTGAAGTTTGCCAGTGTTTGGCCAACCACTAGTTTCCTTTATGAATTTTTTTACTGTTCATATTGTCTTTGACAACACCAACTTTGGATTCAGYTCAGCCCTTTTTTGCTATGACAGTCAAGCTAAACTTCTTTGGCTATTCCACATATCATCCTTCTTTAGCATCTCTGGTGCTTTCCTTTTTTTCGTTTTAGGTAAGACTAGTTAAAAGAAGCTTGTTGATTTTGAAAACCTTGAACTTTGATGGTCAAACACAAAGAGAACAAAATTAATCTGTATCTTCATGACCTACAGATTATTATTTGCATTCATGTACGTTTAAACAGAAAGTCAGTATGTTGTTAGATATCCAAACTGTACCAGTTGCTAAATAAGGAGGAGTTGGCATTTGGAAGCTTATTNAAAAAAAAAAAAAAAAAAAAAAAAAAAAAGATATCTGAAATTGAGAAGACTGAGTCCCAGTGGAAGTCTAGACCAAGTCACTTGAGGCCTCACATAATAGTGAGAAGCGAAGCCTTGACCAGGAAAATGTAACTATTCCCAAAGAAGTGCCAGCACCTGGAGCCTTAAGAAATGAGCTGTTTCAGAGAAGGTATCCTAAACGCCTGCTTCACCTCACTATGCCACTTCTCCCAACAGCTGCTGATCTCTGTACCGACTTACTACCAAAGCACATAAACTGGAATACTACTCATTTCACTTAAAAGAGAAATGTTAGACTGCAGAAAACTGTCATTAGCTGGGGATTCATTATTATTCCTAAAATGTAATTGTTACTATATGTGGAAGAAGTGTGTTCATCCAGAGTTTGTACCAAGTACTTTTGTAAGGAGAGCTTTCTTAAGCCACTAAGAAAGTATCGGTTCAAGGGGGAAGAACACAAAGGGAGCTAAAAACCTTACAAAGTTGCAAAGACTAAACACAAAAGCCCATTTCAACCTTCTGCCAATCAATACAGAGATCCAGGATACTAATCAAGTGTTCAGAACATCCTGTAGCAAATCTGTAGCTGAGATTACAGGATACAGTATCTGATAGTTAAAGAGCATATATTTGTTGATGTGTTGACTTTGGAGTTTGGCAGGTTTTTTTGGAATCGGTAATGCTTGTGCGGTGTGTTTAATAACACATGTGTTTGTCACTTCACTTCTGACAGCACTCCTGGAGAAAAAGAGGCTTTAGTCTAAGACCTCCTGCAATTCAGACGCATCATTTCAGAAAGAACAGAGTGTATCAGAGACTTACTCATGGCTCAGCTAGCTGATTCACCTATTGAGCTAGACTGCAAACCTCACAGTGTAAATGTCACGTCTGTCTAAATTTGGGTGAGCTAATTAGGTGTCACAGAAMTAAGCGAAACTATTCATGACACTAGGTGTCATTGCAAGCATCCTTGTCCCATGGCTTCCAGAAATCAATTCCAAGTTCAACAGACACTTATCTGGTACCATCAGCAAATAATTATGTTATAGGCCATTCTGTAAAAAAAGTGCATACATGCAGCTATGGAAGAGCTATTTAACAGTGCAGAATGGTTACATGTCAAGTCACTTGTCTCCTTTAATGGCAGTCCAAGGCTCCAGCTGTGGAAATGAGGAGTTCTCCAGCATTTCCCTTGCCTCTTGCACACATGCTATAGTCCTGTCCCTTGACATTTCTTTACATGAGAATGCACAGGCTTATGACCAAGAGACCCAAAACTTGGTATCAGAACTGTATTTCTTAGGGCAATTCAGATCACTCAGTACTCAGGACAAGAAAGGACTCTTTCTGCACACCATCTGCACTGAAGTTGCTAGGTGGAAGCTATAATCTTGTAAACTAAGCAAGTTCAATCTTTGTGGATTTTAATTGCAGCAGAAATTTGGAAGCGGGTACGTGCAATTAGAATTGATCAGGAATCTTATGGCAAAAATAGTTTCCATCAGAAATACAATTCATAGAAATGTGTCCACATCTCAGTTTTTAGAAGCTTCTGTGAAAACTCTGGGACATTTCCATTGGAGACCTTCTAAGCTTCAAGTTAGCTTGTATAATTCCCTTAGGAAACGCAARTCTCCAAAATCTCCAACTTTGAGAGCTTCACCTTGTTTCCTGTCTTGCAATCAAGGTTAGCAGGGCTTCCAGCCCCAAAAACATAAGGAAGGCATGAGGTTCCTGATTCTTTTAGCCTCATCACTCCACTAGGAAACTTCTCTGCCAGGAAGAATGGCTGTAAGTGGGTTCTTGTGCGTTTTGATAAAAATAAATAAAATAAATACACTCCCTCCCCACAGATCCGTTGAGCTAATGGATCTGTGACTCCATCACTGTATAAGGAGACTCTATAAGTCATTCAAAAATTACAGATACCCAGGACTGCCTGGATGTTCTGGTGAAGACCAGAATAAGTAAAATGCTAAATGAGAAAATATCCCTCACTATAAAGGGGAAATTACAAGAAAAAAAAGCCACAAACAAACCCCAAATAAATTTGGTCAGATCACCAACATACTCAACTGAACTTATACCTGGCCATAAATAGGCAGAGAAGCAAACCTTCCCATTTTACATATCAGCAGGATAAGAAATCCAAATACCTATTCCAAAATGAAAGACAGGTTCAGAGAAACCTGCCCAGCACTGACAAGAGATGGATCATGATGAACTACTCTAGCTGCAGCTGAAGAGATGAATACATCATTCCTGTCTGGACACAGACTGGCCTAGTTTTTGCCCAGATATAATTAATTATCCTTAAGCTAAACCTGAAACCCACTACAGCTGCTCTCCATCGCTACATTCATTGTTTTGGCAGAATAAATCATAAACTACAATCACCATCAGAACATTTATTCATGTTCATTTGGTGAAGTTTCTTGATACACATTGGGATAAAACAAACCTCAGCAAACCTTGGATTCACATAAATCCAGTGTTGTTCTTCCTAGCAATGATTCTACCTACAGCGTTTTCTGGAAGATTGTTAATCTTGATGCTAGGGTCAGCTTGTTTTTTCCCCTCCTTTCCTAAGCACATGCTAATTTTTTTGGCCTAGATACAGCAGCCATCACTCTCCAAAAAGATTTAACAAATATCAACAGTTTCAGCATCCTTTGGAAGAGGAATTTACTTTTTTTGTCCTGTATGTAATAGCTGATCACACAGTTAATTGGAGTTCCAATTAATTTCTGGTGATGTTTTCCTCAAGACTTTATAACTTTAAAAAATACTTTCAATATATAATTTAACAACATTATAAATCCCAGAAATGGAGAACATTAGAAATGTGAAAGCTCCTATTTCATGATGATAAATTATGTAATTTGGTATATACACAATACCTCCCATGCAAAGATCCCAGAATTTCAAAAATATTAGTTGAAAGAACATAAGATAGGTGCATGATCAGTGAATTCCACCATGTCATTGTACACACTGGTCAGGTGAGGCACAGAGCATCTACATGAATCATCCTGCCTAAGGTTACTCAGTAGGTAAATAGGAGAGGGAAGGAGAGAGAAAAACACCAGTCTCGACTCTTTATTGTTCTGGCCACCTCCAACACACTCCCGCTGCGAGGAACAGTAGGCAAGTTAATGGCTTCAGTTGCCACAGTAGCCACTGCTTTCCTTTGACACAGGCACAGATTTTATCAATATCCTGGGTCCCATTGTCCTTAGGCAAATAACTGAGGTTATTATTCACCGGCTATGAASTAAGACACTCCCTGCTTGTAATTCCTTCTGCAGTGATAGCAGAGAGGTCACCCATTATACCTGGCAGTATGACAATCATAAAAGGCTACTCAAAAAAGCAATTAAATGTTCTGAATAAAATTACCATTTATATTCATAACAATGAATTTTGGCAACAAACACACCATGTTTACATCTACAAAAGCTTCAGATTATACCTTTCCAAACAGGGCATTTCAAAAATCTTACTATCTATTCCCAAAAAGGATCAGGAAACAATGGAAGAGATTTTAAATTTTAACTTCTCAATTTTAAGACAGTTTCTGACACTTGATTGATGGCCGTAGAATTCAAGAGCTATAGTTTGGGAGCCTGCTGATTAAAAGCTCACATCACCTTGAGCTTGGAGGTGAAAAGCAGGGAGAGTGAAAATCCTCTAGCTGCATGAACAAAAGCAGGGCAGAAAAAAATGAAAAGTGGAGAAAGGAATTATATTTGGCTACTAAATGGTACTGATTTCTTATTCATAATTACCACGGTTCTTGACACCTCAGATAGAAAACACAGCTCCTCTGTGCTAGGTACTGTACACACAGTGAGAGAGTACCAACCGTCTGTATACACAAAGCAGCAGACAGAAGAAGTACAAATCAAGAAGAATTGAAGCACAAGGATTAAGATACTGATTCTTCCCTCCTCATCTGAAGCACTTAACTAATCTACCTAAATCAGGAAGCTAGGAACCTGTACTTTCTCTACATCAGTGATGAAAGTGAGAGGGGATGAAGCAGTGCCTGGGTTTTTCTCTGCCAGCTGTTCACTAGGTTCATGACTGATGCGGTTTGCTGCTGCTACCTGTGACGACAGGTCACAGCAATTTGCCCATGTTTTTTCAGAAGTCAGCCCATAGAGTTGARGTGGGAATTTAGTTCAGATCTCCTCAGCCAGAAGGCCTGTATTCATAGGCAATTTTTCTAGTAATATGTTAGAACAGAAGAGTTGAAAAGCTAGTGATGTAACTGTACGGATGAATACCTAACCCAGAAAGAGAATACTTTTTTCTAAATTGGTTTAAGACAAACTGAAGTGATAAGCTAAATGGAAAAGAGCTACTCCTACGTAAGTAGAACAATACCCACATTATAATTACAGGGATTTTGATTCACATCGCAACTTGAACTGGCAATAACTGCCCAGTGCAGCTGAGTTGTGGTCTATGGCCTTTTCCATAGGAACATCTTTCTTTTTAAGGGAGTTGTAGGAAAGATACCAAATATTGAAACATACTTCCACGCTAAAGCAAAGGTAAGGACTCATTGATTCAGATGGTAACCAAGCCCAGGCATGGGAGCCTCAGTTTCCAACTGCCTCAGTCTCTTGTACTGCTAGCAGAATGAATGCTGTATCCCTCTGAAAGAAAAAGAAACATCTGGACTTTGTTTTAACCATCCAAATCTGGATGGAGATATCCAGGGAACACAGAACTGCTGTTAAAGCAGAAAATCCCTCACAACACTGCCTTTGAACAAGACCCAGCCCAGCGGGCTTTAGAAGTCTCTGCCTGCCAGAGTGAAGTAATTGTTTGTAGTCCAGCATGTATGGTAATAAAAACTTATTGTGCAAACTGCATCTGGGCTAAAGTTCCCTACAAATTCGTATTGTATATGTTGATATGTATCATGCACTGCCCAAAATCTGAAGAGACAGAAATATTTCTCAAACACCAGGGCTCGGAAACACTGACACTTTCTGAACATAACCACCACTTCTTCACTCAGCGTTAATTCCTTCCTGCCCTCTTTAGCAGCTGTACCCAAGGCCTGGGACCTCTGCATTTAGTCTTGTGTTACCAGTTCCTGCGGCAGCCCATCGTTCACCAACCAAACCAGTGGTTGGTTTCAGTTCCCCACCCCACTCTGAGCTAGAGCCCTGCCCACCCCTAAATACTAAGGGGACAGAAGCTCTACACAAGCTCCTCAAAACAGGTAGATGCCAGATGGARCCACCAAAAAGCTCACTTCAGCRTGCATCTGGAGAAAGAGCCATTCCYACCATGAACCAGCTGAGACAAGGGAAGGCTCCGGGTGAAGGAGAGGCASAGAACCCATCTTTTGCCTGTGAATAACCCGGCAGGATATTAACTCGTCTGTCAGAAGCAAAAGTAACATCACTACTGTTCTAGCCTGCAGGAAAGAATTATTCCTCATTGCCTCAGCTCTCCACTGCCTGGACTGTTTTGGGTAGAACAGGAGATTTAAGCAGGAGGAAAAAAAAAAATCTCTCAGTTTTCCCCTGTGTAATTCTCACAAAGGTAGAGATTAAATAATCGAACAGCAGATCATCGTTCCAGCCCATGCCTCCAATCCAAGAAATGCATTGACTACTTGTCAGCAGTGACAACAGGCATTTGGGAAGGCAGAGGAGCCTCCAAGCAGRGAGAGTGCTCTGGGGAGAGGGAAGGGCATCTGCTCTAACCCAAGGAAAAGTGGGAACTCCAATTCCCCCACTGTACAAAACGGGACAGAARATCTCAGTTTGCCAAGAGTTTTAAGGGCTTATTAGTTAAAAATGAGTTAAAAATCATTAGCTAAAAATGTAAACATCCAGGCTGAATTCCAGAACAAAGATTGTGTTATTCACAGTACTTTAAATGTTAACTATTCAAGATTTCATTTAAAATATTTTTCCAACAACAAGATCACCAAATAATACCAAAATACAGTGTATGTTTATGATCTTTTAAGATTACAATTTTTTTTTGATTACATCAAACAACATCTGCTCTGTTTTCTCTTTACCCAAAGCACCAAGAATATGCATAATCACAATATCACTCTGTATTTTGGAATTTGTGAGTCTTTCTGCACATTTCATTAGAGGGGAAGTCTTCCAAGGCAAACTTGAAAATATGTAACACAACATGAGGGAAAAAAAAACTGTCAGGAATACTGCATATTTGCATTTCTTTCACTAGAGGCATTCATGTTGGAAAAAAAAAATCTCTATTGCACCTCAGACTCTGCCTCAACAGTAGAGAAGTCATAATTTTATGTTTATGCCATGCATTGGTGTAGTCAGGCATAGGCTATGATCACCATGGTGTACAATTTTTAATTTCCTAGGGGCAACATTTTTTATTGCAACTGGCAGGTTGTTTATAGTTGTCGTTTTGAGCTGSTTTTTTGTTGTTCTTCTTCGGGTCTTTTATTAACTTACTGCCAGATATTGCTCTATGACRGCCCATGCTGGGTTAGTGACAATGTTGTCTGCAGTGTCAGGTCTACCTTGGCAGATTATGGGTATAAAATGGGCAGGGGGCAATTGACTTGTCAGAATATTTACAAATTTCAGATTGCTATTTGCACCCTTAATGACTTGCACAATGAAAAAGATTGCTATGTCACCATATCCCCGCCACATGATGTACRGTAATAGTTGGAGAATATGGGCTGGGAGGGAGACAGCCTTCATTAAAAACAAATAGCTGTGATTGACATGAAAAACGATGAAYGCAAAAGGAAGGTAAACACAGTTGGATCTAAGTGACTTTATTGGAGGGCTTACTGAACCAAGAAGCCTTGCTARCCTTACATAGACTCTACTGCAGAAATAAGTATCAGTCTGAGCCCAATAGCAGTTATTCCTGAAGGCACCTCCAACTCTTCCCCTAGCTACATTAATCCAAAAACACTGCCTATAATTTAAGAAGACTACCATGGCTTGTCTATCTTAYACTTGATTCATCTCTAACACATTGTTAAACAATGCTATGCAACAACTTTATTTTTAATGTAACCTATTGCGTCTGACATGCATCCTTGCTGCATTTTSCTGTTTCTGACTTTCTGTCCCTTTCCCCGCAGCCCACACCCCTCAGACCACAGAACAGCCCATATTCTGATTTCTCTAGAGTGGCTTCCAGTATCATTTGGTCRGTTAATAGGGAAGGGGAATAAGACAAAAACATCTTTTCTTCTATTGTCCTAGAATATCTTTCCTCATCCCTTTTTCCAGAATGCTCTCGTCCTCCTCCCTTTCCTTTTTTCTCTGTACTTCCTCAACTTATTATCAMTCTTTTCTCAGGCTCAGAGTCACAAGTGTGGTGAATTCCCACCAAATTTGCCAGCCTTTGCTCAAAGYCTCCATCACAGTCTGGGACTCCTGCTGCCAGGCTGGAGACTAATATGGGGCAAAAGCACGAGCCTTTCTCCCACCGAGACCTGACATTTCAGCAGACACCTGTTAAGCAGGAGCCTAAACCCATTAGCCAAATACCTTTGTGAACCAGAGCATCATGAACCACGGCATCACCACAGTACAGCTCTAACACTGACACAGGCAGGCTTTGGACCACACAGTGATCACCAAGAGGGTCTTGTTGGGGGCAGTGAGGGCTGGCTGCCCCTGGGGTGCAAGCTGGGAGCAGAGGCGACACTGGCACAGGCCATGCCCACACCCAGGGACACTGTCCCTCAGGGGCTGAACACAGGGGGCAGAGCCAGGGCTGGTAACAGGGTCTATCAATCAACAGCACCAGGCACAGCAAGGGGACAAACCAGGTCCAGGGAGTCCAGTCCCGAGCAGCAGGAGAAAAGTCCAGAGACAGGGAAGGAGACAAGGTCACAGCATGAGTCCAAGGGGTCCATCCAGGAGACAGGGCAAGAGGCAGGACTGGGCACAGGCACAGCTTCGGCTCKGCTCAGGCAGCACTGATGGCCATGGCCTGAGGTGAAATGGGCAGAGCCTGTGGGTGGGCACCCAGGCGAGGCTGCGCAGGGTCGTTAGGCCTGTTAACGCCATCAGGGCCCTGACACAGGCTTGTTCCTAAACCTGGCACAGGACCTTACAGAAATTGACTGCAGCTCAGGAGCCACTATCTGACCATTCTTGCCACAACAGAAAGCCACTGATTGTCTGTTTCTCCACCACATATCAGTTTCCAGGGATACCTCACCTTTTGTTGCTATCATCCCCAAGCTAAGGTGGGAGGGGAAAAACGTCTCGGTCATGGTAGAAAGCAGTAAGAAGAGAAGTTTATAAAAACATTTTTTATTTCAGCTGTTTTGCAAACTGACTTACACTTTCTTTATTACTCATTGTCTGTGCCCTCCCATGGAACCAACTGCTGAGAGACCCATCAGCATCCCTGCGAATGACTCCATCCAGCCAGCCCTCCTGCCTCTTCAGAGGTTTCAATATTGTTCTTGCCAGCAGCCAAGTATGAGAAAGACCATGCACCCCATACCATCCTAATGGTTCCCTCTGGTGAATAAGAATTTTTCCACTGATTAGAATGGAGGACCATATTCTTACTGAGAGCATCCCGTGTGCTAAAACAGCATAAGATTACTTAGGCAGCAAGATGATGATGATGATTAAACACATAGCTGCTACGTATCACACTTTCATCAATAGATGTCTAAGCACTTCGGTAAAATGGTAAGCATCACATTAGATCACTCTTTCAGATGGCACATGAAAAAAGAGAGACTTGCTCTGACAAAACCRGAAGGATAGTAGTAGAACTGGGGATAGAAACCAGGTCTCCTAAATATCAAAYCTGTTCCTTATCCATCCTGCAATGCTTTCTTTCTAGAGTGTTTTCCTTCATACATTTACAAGAATTTTTGATAGCATAAGGCTTTTGCAGGTTAACTTTGTAATTACAAATGCAAACCAAACTGTTTGAAAGGTGCTGCCTAAAATACCATCATTTACTTGCTGTTTCGGTGTTGTTTACCAGCACCATTTTTCGTAATCTTTGAAAATATTAAAAAAAGGGGTAACAGTTTGAGCATCTGATTTGTCATAAAATGGAAAATGTTTACCTGAAAATGAAAGATTTACAAATGTTTTTAATGTTTCTATGGAAACCAGAAAATCACAAACTATTTGTGTCAGAGCTGTTAACATAGGAATGACACATATTTTCTCCATATATATGTAAAAACGTATTCCCAGCAGAAAAAGCCTGTTTTCATTTTAAAGAAAATGGAAGTGATGGCAAATTCTTTTGAAATCCAGGACCATGGCTCAGCCATGGACCAACAGCAACATGAAAGAGTCAGCATCATAGAACACTGCCAAAATCCCTCATAATCTGAATCTTTAGTTTCTCTCTCAGTGGTCTATTTCTTACATTTGCTATCTAACAAGCTGTCACATCAAAGGCACTTCAACATGTGAAAGTACCTATTACAAACTACCTCACCTTCATCCCAAACAAAAGCACAAAAAACAWTTTTTTTTGCTGTTTTTTCCCCCTTCTCTCTTTTTAAGTGCTCTCATATGAGGTCAGTAGATATTTAAAAGTGAGGGGCACTTGCTTCAGAAAAAGTACTGTCTTTATGAAGAAGCTATTTAGTTCATTTTATGTGGCAAAAGAAGCTTAAATTTATACATGCAAAAAATCTCATCACAGTCAAGAAGCCAATGAGTATATAAAATTGCACATGTACAACTGTACTCTAGCCTGAGTCCCATGTACTTCTGGGCATCTCAGTGAGAATTCTGCACTGGGTACATAGTTATACCCTAGAGCCAGAGAGAGAGTCCTGGGCATCTCCATGGTTCACCAGTTAGATGGAAAGAATCAGYCTTTGGTCATGATCATATATCTCTACTTACTATAAAGGGAGTGTGGAGCAACCACAACTCTAATTCAGAGACTCCCTCAAAACAGGGGAGATGGATATAGTCCTCTGTGCAGGTCATCACTTGTGCTAACAAAAATCTTCTGTAAGAATTTTCAGACCTGGAATAAGCTTGCCCAAAAAGGAAAAAAAAATCCAGTGTATATAGTGGATTAAAGGCTTTAGGAAACTATAATTGGCACCCTAAGAGTAGTCTCTCAACTTGGAAATAATTTTATTTTCACCTGTAGAACTTTAGACTTCATGTTGAGAAATACCTGAACTCACCAGAGTGCCAAGTGAGGCTAGTGGGTGAGCTACATTTCTTGCAGCCTAAAGAGGTAGTTTAGAAACATTTAGGTCAGTAAATATAGATGRCAACTTCAATTTAATCCAGTTTAGTCCTAGACGTCTACAACCATTCATGAAAACTTGACTTCAAGAATTAGAACCCCATGCCTCAGATGGTTTCAAACAAAACTATTTAGATAAAACCATGCAGTAAGTACTTGCATGCTTCTTMGGAAAAAAAAAAARGGGGTGCTTAGCCTGTGAAAAGTATGATGAAAAAGAGAGCAAAATCTAGATGATACACTAAACTAAGTCACTTGTATATTTTATTATTTCACAGAGCATTACCAGAAACAGCTTTTCTTACTGCAGTCCCCTCCAGACTGTCACATCTGTAAGTTTAAAATAGCATAGTGGTTTTTTTGTTTGTTTGTTTTGTTTTGTTTTTTTGTTTGGTTGGGTTTTTTTTGTTTTTGTTTTTGTTTTTGTTTTTGTTTTTGTTTTTGTTTTTTTTAATACAGGCCATAACCGTTCTGGGTATTAACAACCGGTGTAAAGGATGGAATTTCCCTCACCTGATTTCAGATATCTCACAGTTTAATGGCTTGTTAAAGCTAGAAATATAAGCTTTCTTTAATGTCAACAGAAAGGAAGAATCCTACATAAATAAATTAGAACAAAGTGCACTTAAGAGCACACATCCTTTAGATGAGACTAGGTGAGTAGACTAGACAACTTTTAGATGGATAAAGTTAGGTGTAATTAATTCTTTTCCATCCTTCTACCTCAACCAGATTTCTTGTCTTACAAGAGGCTGAAGATCATTACATATGCAATTTCGCGAATCCTGTGTTACTTTCACTAGTATACTAGGTAGAAGTGTTGGTTTAGGTATTACAGTCTTTATGGAACTGTTGGAGTAAACCCAGGGATTAGGGGTCCGGTGGCTGATGAGGACAATGCGAACAACGTGCTGTTCCTCTGGAGAACTAGAATTTGCACTTCCGTGATGATGCTAATCCCGCTAACAAAGGCCTCTGAAAGTCTAGCTCAACTAGAGATATTTCACAACTATCTCATAATACATATCTGAGCACATTTTTCTGAGACAGACTGGGCAGCATAAACTCATACGAATTAATGCAAAGACTCTTCCTGAAAACAGTGGCAGTAGTAAYGTGAACAAATGCTTGCTAAATAAGTCATCTACAATGTGACACATGAAGGTTGCCACCTATCAATCAGAGCTCTTGGAAAAAATCAAGGTTGAGCATTTAGTCTTCCTTCAGTTTCCATGGTTATTTTAAGGTCTTCAAATGACCACTCTAGAGAAATTAAATTAAACATAGAATTTTCTTTTAAACACAGCAAACACTGTGCTTCAGGAAAGAAATGYGCTATCTGTAACTTCATTCAACATTAATTTTCCCATACCCATACACATATAATAGGTTTATAAATTATCATATTGACACCTTGCTCCCTGGCATTTAGAATTAATGTTTTATTAGTCATCACTCAAATACAATATATCAGGACTCCCAATGGACCTCTGCTATACTGGAAACAGTAAATATAAAAAATTACTGTTGTAAAACTAAGAATGTGATGATGCCATATCTCAAAATTGGGATATTGAAGTACAAAACTTCATTTCAATACAGTTTCAGCTAGCCAAAATTAAGGCAAAATTGATGTCTAATCAACCCAGCTTTCAGATGTAGCGATAACATACTGAAATTCCTTACTGTTATTTCTGTGCATATTCATGAACACTACCACCAGTATAAGCCTGCCCACCACAATGTACACAGGAGAATTGATCATATTGCCACCAAAAATACTGCTTCAGGATAGAAGTGAAAACGGAACTAAAACTGTTCCCCCCCAAAAAAACAAAATGTAGTTAGTTGCTTTCACATGTCTGCAGAAATTTTCTATGTTTATTTTCTCCTCTCATTAAGGTAGTTGYCCTTTATTATTAATTAAATGGAAAATATCCATACCCAGTGATTGAATTACCCCGAAGTACCTGCTTAAAATGATCGATATTGATCAAACTAAAGGGTAAAAAGTACCGCTAGTCTTCTTAATGTAAGTGATTTGGCTCAAGAAACRTTTTGATCAAATTAAGTGGAGGATCTAATTAACCTGTGATTAAATTAAGTGGAGGGCAAGCCATATAGGCATAAATCCCATACACATTGAGATGAAACTAATAGTAATGCATATATTTACAGAGGCTGCCAGGGGAAAGCATGCAATAAATTCAGCAAATAAAAAAGGTCACAGAAAGAAAGGGAAAATAAAGCATGAAGGGATTAGAATACGGAAAGAAGATAAATACACCCACAGATAATGATTACCATTGGAAGAGCATTAGCCAAGGCTGGGAGATTAAAGACTGTGAATACACTGGAGTATGAAAAAAATTCTTCCAGATTAAATATCTAATGCAATGCAAAACTCTGTGATTCAGATTGAAATAGAATTACAGAARCTATAAAACAGACTCTTAGACAAGGTCAAATTATATATGTCTGTAGTTTGTACTTCATGGGTAGCATGTGATTAGATCAGTGGTAGGGACAAGTCATCAACTCACAACGCAGGCAGACAAACCCAATGCCTTTCCTGTGTGGCAGATCCTTCCTGTTTGGGAATTGGGAAGTTTCTGGCTCTACACTCACTGAAGAGCCATTTGCAACAATTCAAACAAACAGATACACCTCCTTACATGACCCACTTTCTTATAARAGACCACTGCTTTATTTCTTTCTGAGGGCTCTGAATAGAATCAACACAACCTATTTCCAAAGAAGCCTGCATATTTTCCACCCACTGCCACAATCATCGTACAGCAAGGCTGGAAGAATAGAAGTAAGAGCGCTTTGTGACTCCACACCACCCAACGTTGGAACAAAATTATCTGTCTCCAAAACAATTGGTTTCAAAATTARTATCCCACTTAAAGGAATGAGGAAATTTTAAGCTGGATGCCCTCGAAGTCCCAACACCAGTTTATATGCTATTACCTCATAAAGACTTGCTTTTTTCTGAAGTTTTTAAGAAAGAATTGTTGACATTGTGCAGCTCCAAAAAACAAGGTCTATGTTTGTCTTTTGCCCTAATTAGACCATAATAATACATCAATCTTGATCCTCATCAGCTGGCATTTTGAAACCTCACTRGTACTCCCTGTATGCAATCTGGGGGCATGTATGCAAACTTTGTTTAAACATTTTTGATACATTTTTCAGGTTAAAGCAATGGGGAAAAATAATTGGCTGTAAATTATTCAAGAACAATAATTTACAGATATGGAACTTAATGGCACTATAGAATTCATATATTTCTGCCAGATACTTATAACAGTAAATGATTACTTAAAAGCACCATTCCAGAAGTGATACTTCCATTCTGCCAAGGCACTGGTAGTTTTTTCAGACAGTACTCTCTACTAATTATCTTCCTGTGCTCAGGCAAACATTGCCCAGAATTTGGAGTCTCCCCTGAAGTGCAAGACAATTATTTAGAAGATACAAACCCCACAGTATTTCAGGGCTCAGTGATTATGCATGAGACAGCCATGTGTATTCTTGAAACTTGCCTGCTCTGAGACCATAGGCAACTATCTTAATCTCCAATTTTATATAGGAACTCTACTTCCACATCCACTGGCAATTTTCCACAGCCTCAGTTTTCTTCTTCAGGAGTTTTGGAGGCTTGTGATAACTACAGCAGACAGTGGACTTAGTAGGTACTCAGCATTTTCAGCTCACAGATTTAAGGCACCTCTGTGAAAGACCCTTAAATAAGGAAGTTCTTTAAAAACAACTGGCCTTCATCATCTGGGTACACTAAAACAAAAAAAGGCAGCTTTGGCTAAAGATATCCAARATAATGCTAAACTAAAGTGACTTCAGATATCAAAAACAGTGCAGGCTATTTTAGTGCCATGCTTTGTCTGGGGTAATTAATGCTGCTGAAAACTGCAGATATAGTTTAAGTAGTTCTACATGGTAACACATTGCGCATGGTACAAGTTTCCTTTGTTTCTTGATTTCCTTATCCATGAAGTCGGTGGTGACTACTCTAATCTTAATTTTTGAGGTGATGTCTTTAGACTAGGATATTTAGTGGAAATTTTAATTGTTTAGGCATAGTATTTCTTTGTGTGATTTGCAGAAAGCTTAATTAGCTTCTCTTTTTTTTTTTTTTTTAAGTTCTACTTTGGAGTAAAAGTTCAGCGACATCTTATTTTATACAAAAACTTTTGTTTCTCCCCCATTCTGCTTTGCGCCTCTAGGAATACTCAAGTTGTGAGCAGAAGAAGAAGGGCCACAATACTTCCTGATAACACATGTACTTTGGACATACGCAGAGAGTTATTAAAAAAGAAATCCCCTAGAAAGAAAAAGAAAACCCTTCAGAAGACTGAGCCTTTTTCAGATGCTTTTCAGACCAATTTTGTTGAGCCACATAGATCAGAAAGTTCTGCTGAGCTCTAAACAACTCTGTGAACTTGTGTGTTYACACTGTGTCTGATGCTGACTTTGCAAAGCATTCCCAGGTGCTATCACTCTTTTTTCTTCTCCTCCCTCTCCTGTCTGTTAAAACTGAGGTCTAACTATAGTGAAATTATGCACATTAAAATTATGCTTCTCTGAGTGATGATAAAATAGATAATACAGTTGTAAAATTCACAGATGTCAGCAGCTTGGAAGGGGTACAAGTACTCTGGAGGGGCAGGAGTAGAATTGTACAAGGAATACTACTTGTAGGGCAGGAGTAGAATTCAGAATGATTTTGACACATTGGGGAAAGTCTGTGGAATCAACAAGATGAAATTCAAATCAATATGAGTACAAAGCACTACACTCAGAAAGGAAAAAGCAAGGCACACATAAAAATATGAACCAACTGGCCAGGCAATAGGAGAGCAGAAAGTTGGAAGGCTTGGGAACACTGTAAAATGTGCATCGATCAGCACTGTGATACAGCCTTGTAAATAAGGCAYATCCATTTAAAACCAGGGTGTCATACATACGACCCAGCAAATACACTTTTTTTCAGCTCYTCTCAATGCTCACTAGGTTCGGCTGAGTTTAGCATATCCAGCCTGGGAAACACAGTTTCCAAACATTGAGCCTAAGAAAGAGCAACAAGAGATTTGAAAAATGTGCCCAGAAAAGTAAAATAATTGGGCTTGCTTTCTCTAAGAAAAGGGAGAGCACAAAGGCATTAATAATGATCTTCCAATAATTAAAAAGTTGTGAAAAAAGGAGGCATCGGTGTTAGAAAGATGTCCTCCTTAAGAGGAATATCTCCACGTTCAGTAAAYACCAGAGAGGACAAGTCTAGGTTACTGTACAGCCAGGGAAATTTGGACTGGGTATTGAGATATACAGCAGCAACTTCTCTGGGGACATTGAAGAATTTCTTTCATTGAGGAGTATTTAAAAACAGCCTGGATAACAATCTACCAGGCGAAGGTAGACTAGACCCTTCCCCACTTTGTGAGAAGAAACATGATGGCCCTTTCTACATGCTGTAAAGGGTGATACCTCCATTGTGCTGCTTTAAATGATCTAAAGAAATTCTATTACAGAATAGCATTTTTGATACCTCAATACTTGAGCCACGCACCTTAAGATACTTCCAGGGATACAGCTTCTAGTGGGCTGCTACTCAATACTTTCTGAAAATCAGAAAGTGTTCATAAAGCAGAAAATCCAGCTAGTCCAATCACTGCCAAGTCTGAAAACTTGACACATTTTTTAATATTCCAATAATGCATTAATATGGATTTTTGACTGGTTACATTATGTGCATAGTGATGATTTCTTCTTCAAGCTAGTAGGCAATAACGGTCACAGGCAACCTTTCTTTTTTTGTTTTTCAGTAAAAGAGATTTACTCCTACACAAAATAACCTCTATTTTGCAAACAATAGCAGCACTGAGCAATTGGATTGGAAATGATAGTGCATAATCAACTCCAAGACTCAAACGACAGAATCCCTATTGTTCTTTCCCCAAGCAGACAAATCGAGATCTCTGTTATCTTTTAAGTATCAACAATCGTGCAGTGAAGATATTAATTTTCCATTAATAGGCATGGAATTATATATCTGGCTGCTGTCAGCTGTTTTATGTTACTGGAACAATGACTTAGCCTTACACCATGCTGGAAACTCTGCAAAATTATATATTATATCAAAAGCATCCCTTTCCCAACTCAGATGATTGCAATAACTTTGTATCATAAAACCTTATAAAGCAGTTTAATCTTCTTTTATGCATGAAGTAACTTAATCTTTTTATATAGTAACAGTTCATTTCTGTATGTCTAATAGTAACAATAGCTTAATACAAGGTGTAATAATATTTTTCACTTCATCTCTTTTGGGTTGCAGAACTTGTTGCAGCATCTTCAGTTCCCTATGACAGTTCTATTGGTTTCTTCTCTATAATCTGTTATACCCCAAGCAAAATTGGCAGGTGCCCTGCCAACAATCAGGAACATTTGAAGGGTCCCAAAAAGATCTCTGGTTTTCCACTTCATTGCACATAATCATGGTTTCCATGACCTTCATGACACTTTACCACATGCCCTGAAACAAGGAGGAGAACTAGATACCAAACCTAAGGAAATGGCTAAAACTGAACACATTATTTATCTGGGTTCTCATGACAGCCATAGATTAATGGACAAATGACTCCAGACAATTTCTCTTTCATTTAACTTCTCAGACAGTTTTTTGTTCAGACCTGTGTACCTTAACTCCTTCTTCCTCAGAAGGTACCTACTTTTCTGACTGATTTCCAACTAAGGGACATGTAGAAACATWCTTGCAATTGCTTTGAGTTTATTCTCACTGACAAAAGCAAGGTGTTAAGAGCTAAACTAGGACAATAAACAGTGCATTGACTTCTTCAGTGCAGAGCAGTCCTTTGAATTTTCCTTATGCATTTATTAACTTCTGCGTCTTACACTATTATCTCTACCTGTGGAGAACAATCAGCCCCTTATCCTGGTACTTAATGTTATATATACTTAACACTGTTAGATTTCAGTGCAAGTGATTTGATGTTTATTCCATAAGCAATTTTAAATTACCTTCCAGGSTCATTTTTTTTCCAAGTATGCATAAACAACTGTGTGTACTATCAGGATGGTTGTACTTGGGGCACTCTAATTCTGCATAGGTAGTACCAGTTTCTTAGGAGGCAGAAGGATTTTTTTTGTTTCTTTTTACATGTTTTCAAAGAAGGGGTTAGAAGCATCAAAACAAAGGCAAATTTGGGGGAAGTAATCATTCACTTAAGATGTTCCTAACCTGTAGTTCACTTTGAGAATAGTCTGTAATGTAACACCCACACAGAACACTTAACTTGGGGAAAACAATGAGGAATCAATACTGAGTTCCAGTCTGTGAATTATTCTTCCCTCTAGCATCCCTTCCTGATCATATCTCAACCACAAACTGTATCATGGCTTGTGGTGTGGTTGGTTTCCAAACAACATGCTGATATAACTAATTTTTGTTCCTTATCCTGCCATAGAGATTGGGAACCAAACAAAACTTCAACCACAAAAATAATTCCTCTTTTCAACAAAGAGGAACAAAACTTGACTTCCTGTGCTTAGATGTAAGCAAGTTAAATATTCTTCCTCTATTAATTCATAAAGAACTTCAGCACATTTCTATTTTAAATTGAAAGTGATGGTCTTAAACTTGAGGTCTCTCCTGGACTACCACCCTCTGCTGCTGCCCTCAGGAATGTTGATCTCACCCTGTGTATCTGACCTTGCTCTGTTTTGGACAGAATATTTCTGGCCAAAGAAACCCTGCATTTCCTCTCTCCTTATCAGAAACAGCTTGCTTGCTCACTGGATGTCTGGGCACTGGGAAGATCACTGGAGAACCACTCTCCTCAGACCCACTTCCAGGGTCCTAGATCCTTCTGCCAGGCAGAAGGAGCAGATGCATAGAAAAAAACTATCGTCAAGGCAGAAGTCCAGTGTGTCTGGAGTTTTTGTTGCCTGCCTTTCACACTATTCCACCAAACACAAGGAAGTAATGATTTTCCTCTCTTTTGGATTGTCAGATGTGGGTAGATTTTGATAAGAACAACATCCGAGTCTCAAGCAAGATAATACTTCTGACACTAAGTGGCRATGTAGTTCAGCTTCTCAAATGGTTGCAAGACTGTTTCCCATCACCCTATAATAGAACAATAMATTTTCTTTAAAGCTCACATTCTAAAACCAAACAAGGTTCATTTTCATGTATTGAACCTTCCCCTCATTCCTTTTTTAATTTTTAAAATTTTTTTTAGGATTTCTAAAAAA
Source organism: Oceanodroma leucorhoa (assembly GCA_030449065.1). Lineage (NCBI taxonomy): Eukaryota > Metazoa > Chordata > Aves > Procellariiformes > Oceanodroma > Oceanodroma leucorhoa. Next base: position 6,325,013 of record JASVER010000016.1, read on the forward strand.
TTTGGTGGAAGAAAAAGCCAGGAAACATCCAGGTCTACTAGTAAAATCTTGGCAAAACTGTGAACAATGGATAAAGGGATTCCAGAAAAATATTCCTTACTGCAAGTTCCACAAACAATATATACATATGCTTTGACATCTAGATACCGCTTTTGTCCCAAGAAATTCTGTTAAATGAATTGTGTGATTGAAAGACCTAGGAAGTAATTGCTGTCTTAATAACTTGTACTAAGAAGCAGTAATCCACTTGATATCAGCAATTACAATCAAACCATTTCAGTACAAATCAATATATTTGATATTATAATATTTTACTAAAAAGTCCTTCTGTCCTTCCTGTTTCAGTTCCTAGGCTATATATTCCTTTGGCTTCTGAGGTGGAAGTCAATAGAAATTGCACATGAAGAACTAGGACAGCATACTGGCCTCTAAGGAGTTTGGATGCCCCAGGCAACCTGGAAATCATCCATCCTTCCTTGTTTTCGATCTCTCACACAGCAGAGATACTAAATGTTACACAGCTTTTAATATGCTGATTCACACATATCTCTAAAGAATATGGATATAATTGGCAATTACATAAGAAAACAAAGGAAACAAAAATACACCCAAACGCATAAAAAATCATGACAGAAAACCTCAAATATTTGTTTTACTTTCTAAACCTGTGCCTCAAGCAGAATTGTGTCAAATGCCAAGCAGTATGGCAGAAAGACCACAAATGCTTTGTTTTAAGATCAAGTTTCATAAAAAGATTGCCTTTTGCTTGCATCTCACTGAAGGACAAGGTGGACTTACAAGCAACGAGAGGTCTCTTCTCATTATTACATCTCTTACGATGTAACCTTCTGTGACTTGATTTAGCAAGCTGAACGCTTCACTTAGTGCCTATTTACTTGGCAAAGTGCCATACAGAAATACCTAAGCTGGTATTTGAAGGAGTTGGCTTGTGTACTAGAAACTATGTTAAACAGAATGAGCACACTGGGTCATATCAAAGGTTCATTTGGGCCACTAGACTCTTTCCAGTGGAGGCCAGCAGCATAAGCCCAGTAAACAGCACAGGTTCATAACAATTTCAGCTCCAGAATAGACTCTCACCTATCAGTGATCTGGGGATCAGGACTTTCAAGCCACTGTGGCATCTTTGCCTTCCACAGTCCTCTGTAGTGTTTCCTCCCAGGAGTTTGTGCAGCTGTTTTTCAAGTTAGCACAAAGTCAAAAACGCAGGGATATTGCGATGGGCAATGCACTGCATTAATTATCATGCCTTCATGTAGATATAAGTAAATTATCCTATGAGCACATGCATACAGAGACTTAACATAGGAGGTAGTTGGATATGAAATTCCTATGTACTCAAATGACTGTTAACATGCCCAGTTTTCTGAAAGGAAATGTTTATATGTATCATTATGAAAGATGAAGCAAAAAGACAAGGAGRGCAAGGAACTCTGGTCTGCAAGAGGAAGACAAGTTCAGATTTTAAAAGGTGAGTTTATCTGTTTTGTTTGTAGAGTTATGACTATGGTCACAAACACATTTCACCATTTCCACATTCCAAASCTGAAGTGTAGCAACATGAAATTAGAGCCAAAAAAATTAAAAATTGTTTCATTTAAACATAATTATATCATTAAATTTAATTTTTGTAATACACAGAAAGTTAATATCATAGAAGCTTATTGAAAGAATTTCTGTGAACCTTATCAAGAAAGTTAATAATTTAGATACCGTATGAAGTACAAGAAAAATCCCTGTAATACATTTGTCTGTATAAAGCAGCAGTTTTCAAGGTTATTCCTTTAATATGTCTTAATAGAGGTGAATGCTGCTAACTGGAAAACTAAATATACTTTGAGATTTATTATTTCAGTAATTGTATTTCAGGTGCTAATTAAAAGCAAAGCCAAGAAGAATATTTCAGAAGAGGATAAAAAAAGTGACTTTTTCTGAATACACATGTACATATGATATACAGTACACATACAATACCACTATCTAAAGATTCCCTGTCCAGTGTCTGAGAAGATGTACATGCAGACCTCCTGCAAGGKGGCTATTTTTGACCAGAAACGCTGCCAATCCCCTGTCTGGTGGGACCACAGAGCACCAATCAATTCACTACATAGTGCAATATTCTGGACTGGGCAAAGCGGCAATGAAGAGGCAGAAAAGCTAAAGGGGATTCTTGAGTTTGGCTSTTGCAAAGTACACCAAAGTTAAAATGCAAAGATTGCTACCTGTAGGCTTTAGAAGGGGATTTGGAAGCCAGTTCTAGAAGTGTGAAATACTTCCAGATTTGTGCAGAAAGAGACTAGAAAGTTCAAGAAACAGAAATGAAGGTACTCACAAAAAAAGAAGGTGGAAAGTCTGGGTACCAGGGGAAAAAAAAAGAAGAAGAAACTCAAGGAAAAAGTTCATAAGACCCTTCTGTAATTCTATAGGAAGCTTAAATTGCATTCTCTAGACAGACGTGATTCATGTAGCTTATTAATCTCTGGGTGGAGGGAGAAGAACTAGTGTAGTGTCTTGGAGCAGTTTCCTYAGTTAGCAAGCAGTGGTATCCATTTACCACCATGATGTATTTTGAAAGTGTAGCTGAGACTCTTATTTTCTGCCAAAGGGAGTTTAGTATTGTTTCAAATGTTCACCAAGAGGACAAGAAAAAAGATATAAGGATGTGGGGATTCCAGGAATCATATTAATGTAGAATCTTATTTAGAGGAACATTTTAATTTAAGTCTTTTTCACAATCATTCCTTACACTGTGGAAAMAAACTGTATACCTTTTCATCTCCTTTCCCTTTTCTTTCCTTGTTGCTGGCTGTAATCACCTCCAGGACAAATGGAGTTATTACAGCAGGCTTTCATCCTTACTGGTATTATGTTTATATTTTAAAGAAATGGGTTTGAAGTAGAAGTAGTAATGGATGAAAGAGAAAAGTTGAATGCAGGGAGAAAATAGCCAGGTAGCAGAGAAGAAGAAAGCCAAATGGGAGGGTAAAGACTACCTTATTTGTGTGAAAAGTATTATGGATTATTTTTCATTCCTCCTTAGCCACAGATTMAAAAAAATTAGTGTTTTTAATTTGCTTTTCTCCGTTCAGATTTTTAGTGCCTATATAAGTATAGGGAATATTGCAAATCTAAGTGGGATACCTTGCTTTAAAAAAAAAAAAAAAATACACCACCCTTTTTTCATTATCGTAATGGAAAAATAATCTATTATCCATTTCCTGTATCCTGTCCTTGAGAGACTAGTTCTTAAACAAGATGTACAATTGCCTTTGGTTGAAATACCAGCATAAATAAGAATGTAAAGGTACAAAATATCAAGGCCAAGAACAAACCTCATATACAAAAATGGTGCAGTAGAAGATGTTGCTGGAAATCCTCATTCTAATTTCTCTTGATCTTTGCCACTTTTTAAAAACACATACTAAATTCTCTTCCAGTTTTACACCTGTGTAGTCACTCTGAAGGCAACAAGGCCAGCCAGGGACAGGGATATTATCTGACATACAAGTGAAGTCAATAGCACTCTTCATATAAGTGTGGTTGGATCAGAGTTCAGTTGCGTGTGATGGTACAGTAAATTTAAGGGAGCTTTTTCATACCAGTTTACTACATAGACTGAGGAGTGTGATTGTTGTCTTGTATTGGTTATGTTGCTGAGGCAAATCAGACATGAAATACAACCTACTTAAAAGAAATAATAATTCAAATGGAACTCTTTGTTGTAATTACAAACTCATTTATCTGTTATTAACACCTGAAACTGTGAAGAAAAAAGAACATAAAGAGAAAGAGTCCAGGGGCAACACAATACGGAAAAAAAGTGAAGTTCAGCTTGGTTCTCCCTTTGGAAACTTAAATGAAAATATGTAGGTATTTATTGCAAAAGACATTAACAGAAAGTGGAAGTTGCCTGGTGCTGCTCATCCCATTCTGGCTCAACTTAGGCCTCTTAAATAGAGAATTAAAATAAAGCTTTCCATATCACAACATTATACTGGTATTTTCACATTACAGTGTTCAGGGTATGAATTCCTTCCTTGCTGGCAAGAATACTCGATGACTTTTCTTAGAATCATAGTTTTAGTATTAAAGACTATCAAAAATGTATTCTGAAAACAACACAAGTTTTTCTACAAGCAGCAAAGATGCTTTAGTCTCACAGAGGATGGTTAACTAGTGTTGAGAGGCATTGCAAATTCCCCATGGACCACAACAGTTCTGACTTGRCAGCAATATGTATTGGCCAATGAACATGTATTCTGTTGTCTGCTATTTATTTCTTTAGAAAAAAAAATGCTTCGTAGAACTATCTGATCTCTTGGGAATGATCCCCTGCTTTCTGGATTCAAAGTTTTTTGGTTGGGGTTTTACTTTTTTCTTTTACATAATGGCAGCAACATCTGCAGCTAGTTATCTCATACATGAAAAGACATTGTAATTAAAAGAATGTCCTAATGAAGAGATGGAATAAGTTTATTTTTCTCATTTTAGCAGCCAATTCATACTTAGGAAGCACATTTTCCTCACAGAAGCATGTTCAACTGCAGGAATTATAACAACAGGGATTTTTTTGTCAAGAATCAGTCCCAGCCTTTTGTGATATTCCTAGTTTCTGAAAATTGAGGGATTTTCAGAAGGATTTTTCTTTACAGAATCTGTCTGAAACATGAAAACAACCTCTCTCTTCCCATCTCAAAATCTTACCTCAATAGTATTTTAAGATTCATTCTTTTTCAGTTGTTTACTATGAGGGAGAGGGGTAGAGAAGAAATTGTCTGAAAATGGCATCTTGTGGCACTTTGCAGGAGATGGCAGGTACATGTCAGGAAGCTGGTACTCAGCCSAGTGGAAACCAGTCCTCGGCAGGGATGTTCTGTACTTTCATGTCAGCTATAGCACAGTGACATAGGATTTGCCACACTAGATCAACCCACTCGCCTTGTCAAGCCCCAGCCTCTGGCAGCAGCCAGCACGTGGTGCATCAGGGTGGAGGTATGCAACAGAAATGCCCAGGAGCATGGGATGGTCTATGGAGTCATCACCTGGCTGCCTTCCCCTCCACCACCGCTTCCTCCTTGGCTTTTCAAAGAATTCACTAAATGCCAGCGCTGCATTTGCAGTGTGTTTTCTGTGTTGCTTTCTTCTGAGGTTTGGCTCTGTTAAACATTAGGGATCGGTCCATAATGCTCTCCCAGGGGCAAATGGGCTTTTTAAAAACATCTGTTTTCTCTAGCACCAGGGCAGTTTGAACTGCCAGCCTTTCTACCGGGGTTATCAGCAAAAGGAACATCAGGGTTGCTTTATTATATCAGCTCATTCACAATGTGATGATAATATATTTAAAGAGAAACATGAGAACTATCCAGAGAAAAAGGATAGAGCCATGATCCTGCCAAGATGCAGGTGTTTGAATCCAGACATATTGACAACAGTGCTGGAAGTGGGCAAAAGCATTGAAAACTAAGTAACCTGACTGAAAGAGCTTTTCTAGAGCCAAGGCATTTCATAATCTATCTTACATTTTTGTACACGATCGTAGCTGTCAGTTTATTTGCCCAGGATTTTTGTGGATTCACGATTAAAGCCCACTCATCATTACAGCTGTCCCACAACTCAGTCTGAATAAAAGGTGCTGTGAAGTACTATGAGTGAGACATCATGGTTTTTGCACCATAAAATACCTGTTTTAGACTAAAGAAGGGATGAACAGTAAGCTTCTATGAAATGCAGCAATTTCGTTCCACCTCTGGCTGCTCACGCCATACAGCATGATGACAGAGGAAACGACAACTGAGTCACTAAAACAACATTATTGGAATTGACAGAGACTGAGACAATCATATTTGACTGTAAAAGATGCAGTCTAGGTGTATCTGGCTGGGCTGGAATTGACGAATTTAGGTTCCTGCAGGTCAACATTTGGTTACATTCTAATTTAAATTCCAATGAGAGTATTGATTCTGTTTATATAGGAACTCAGGTGAAATTGGGTGGTCTTTACAAAGCAAATTGTTACCTGAACCATGCTATAAGTGACCACCCGTCCCACAAATAATTTTGTATGCAGTTGCTTATAGAATATGGCTATGCCCGTTACAGATATTGCTGGCTCTCTGGAGATTAAATGTTCTATAGTACTAATTCCAGAGATTTATAACTCATGACAATTTTATGGCCCACCTTAAATAGTTGCCCTCTGTAAAAAAAGCAGCTTGTGCTTAGAACAGTATGAATGCTATGAGCTTCTTTGCAGAGGTTTTACAGAGCTCGTGCCTCAGTGGTTAGCACTAGGTATCAGCTGACAATTCACTCTGAGACAAATTTCAGAGCCCCCAAGGAGAGAAAAAAAAAAAAATTAGCAAATGTCAACCTTGCAATAACCTGTACAAAGAGGCTTCTTATGTCCCACTGTATAACGGCAGATCAACAGTGCAGTTCCAAACAACATAGAAAAAGTAATCTTTGCACACTTCTCTGCAATTTTTCCTTTCATTATGATCGTGAAAGTCCTGTTAAAAATGGAAAAAGTAAGTTACTAGCAGATGACACTTTCAACAGGTAAAAGTAATTGAGACAGTGTAAGAACTGTGTAGACCTACAGTTCTTTCCACAAACACTGCTTATTTTAATGTTTGCTCTTAAATGCATTTTTCCCATGGTATAATGCTGATGGAAGCCTACACATAGTTACATTTCTTGGGGAGAGTATTATGGCAAAATGCTCTATAATGAGGGGACGAAGGAGGAATGTACCTATTCACCTCCTCCCATTTTTGAGCAGGGAAGTTTTGTATCTATGCACTTGATTTACATTTCAGAAGGTCATTCCACCAGGAACTGATATTTGTACTAGCACTCTCATGGCACATATAGATACCCAGGGACCATATAATAAAACTAAGAGTCAGGGAACAGTGTCTGAACAAAGGTGATCATGAGGAACTAGATTCTGCAGTATTTTTCCTATTTGACCACAAACAGCACAGAACATTGAGATGAAAAACAAGGCCAGCGGGCACAGGTTGGAGAGGTTAGGGAAAAACAATAGACGTTTTAAGCTGAACAAATATGTTGGAATTTACAAAGGATCCATTTCAGGCTTTTCTTAATAGTAAATAACTTTATAGAAGCATGTTGGCAGTTCTATGTACAAACCCATTATCAAGGAAACAGCTTTATGAAGTGGCTCCTTCACACATCTTTGAAAGCCTAGTTCAAAGTGCAACCTGGCATGATATATACTGCCAGATGGGCAGATCTATTACCCATTCACATCCAGGTGCAGGAGTCCAAGACAAAACCTGTAACCCTTAACCAAGGTTGGAATTAAATTCTAGGTAAAAGAAAGTAGAAGGATGACAGAAGACAAACTCAGTAGCAGAGAGTAGGTTTGCCGGTGTTTCCAGGCTCCATTTCCCTATGGACACTGACTATTTGCAGAGCACAAAGGTTATAATGAAGCAAAGCAATTTCAGTGAATTACTGTGAAGCAAACCAATTACATTAACGGGAGAGAGGACTTGGCACCAAGCTCATATCTAGCTGAGCTGGAAAACACAGCCACAGAATGGTACAGTAAGTTAACTTTGACTTTGCCCTCTCCGAGTAGAAGTGCTGTAATGTGTGTTATTATCCATTGATATTAATGAGTTTGGGAATATTTGAAAACTGTATTGTGCATGAACAACATAATTTTAACTCGGAATGTACAATGTTTATGGTACCCACTGTAAATCAGTTCTTTGATGAGAGATCTGGTGACAATGGTGAAAAGAAGGGTTTTACAAAAACCCTTTCTTTTTAACTTCTCATCAGGTAAAACTCTGAATAACTCAAAGTTTTTATTACACACTTTATGGAGAGTATACACTTGTTAGGATGCATAGAGGGCATCCYGAGGGCAAGACTGCTGACATCTCTTCCATCTCTACAGATGGTATAAGCTGTCTCTGGGAGCAAACAGCAGAATTTAAAATCAAAGATAGTAAAGCAGGCCAATAAAGAATATTGATGCATAGAGAGGTTTGGGGGTTTTTGCTTGTTCCTTTGTTTTTTAATTACTCAATGTTACCTATGTTTTGCTCTTGATCACTTGAACTTCCAAGCCTCTTAAAAAAGTCAGTGATCTACCAGTGTCAGATCAAACATGGCAACTTCTTTGCACTTCAGCTATTTCCCACAGGCAATGCCCTTCTAGCAATGCAGCATTTTTACTGAAATACTGTCACATGCCACAGGAAGCACACAGGTGTCTCAAAACTGACAGGTTACTAAAGAAGCTGTGTCTTTAACTTAATCAGTTAAATGACATGGAGTCTTAAGCACAACTTAAGCTTTACTGGGACTCTAGAACCCATGGGACTGGAGACGTTTCCCCTCCACAGTAAAATTCTGACATAACCCACATCCCCCTTAGCATTCCAATAACAGAGAAAACCAGGCCAGCAGAAGCACTGACCACAGCCGGGTCCTGCAGTGGTCAATAGAAACATTAGAGTATATTAGCTGCTGGAGCATTATTGTTAGCTTGGCTGAGAAGTGGCATCATATTTTGAAAGAGCTTGCTTTCAGTTGTCAGGTCAATTGTGTCAGCTTTAGAAAGGATCACTAAGAAATACATGTATCTCCAAATCAAATAATTTGTAATTTTCTTCAGAGATTGAAAAAAAAATGGAAAATTTTCCATTCAACCTTCTAGAATTCTTTAGAAGACACAAAGTGATTACCAGCCTAACTCCTCCTTGAAAATTAAGGACTTCAGGGATCCCAAGTACAGATACCTTTGAAAGCCTTTCTTTGATGACCCTTTTCTTTTCTGAAAAGTTCCCTAGGGGCTTTCCAAGCATCCTCTAAAGGTAAATCAGTTTTGTAATGCAAGACAAATGAGTTGTTTTTGTGAATACACAACTGGATTGGCTCATGCCCTTATGCTCACCCTTCTCACAGGTGATCAGGCAGATGTAAAGTTCTCACTTTCCTTGTAGGAAAGCTGCACTGACTCTCCCTGGGGTTTGGCAGGTGGCATGGAGACAGTCCTGCCAAAGTTGCTGTTCTCAGAAATATGCAAGCAGGCACACACACCTGAGGAATGACCAGAGACATGGTTTCATTTGTGTCTGCATAAGAACTGATGAAAACAAATCCACATCTGCTTTTCAAGCAGCCCAATCACAGGCGCCTCCTTACTTGCAGGAGATTATGTTATAGTTTAATCTTTGTTCCGGGGAGTACCTTTGGGGCATAGCATTGCCAGTAGACAACTGCAGGAAACTGAGAAAGTCAGCAAATTGCATGTCATGCAAAAAGCTTAGTCACTCAAGGCAAATTCCACAGGGGTTTGAGGTTAACGCACACAATTAAAAATTAACCATCAGTGAATTAAGGCCACCACATTTCTTGGATAACAACGATGCTTTAGGGTTTAACAGGCATTTGTTTCTCATTCCTAATCAACTTTCCTGTGGTTTCATGAAGAAAAACCATAATGAAACTTGCAAACAAGTGGCTTGTTTTTCTATATACATTAAAAAAATGCAATAGATGGGTTATTACTAGTCATGTAGTATTCACCAAAATCATACAGATGTAGAAATGCACAGCAAACCGTATGTCATGGTTTAACACCAGCCAGCAACTAAGCACCACACAGCTGATCGCTCACTCCCTCCCTAGCGGGATGGGGGAGAGAATCCAAAGAGTAAAAGTGAGAAAACTCACGGGTTGAGATAAAGACAGTTTAATAGGTAAAGCAAAAGCCACGCACACAAGCAAAGCAAAGCAAGGAATTCATTCACTATTTCCCATGGGCAGGCAGGTGTTCAGCCATCTCCAGGAAAGCAGGGCTCCGTCACGCCTAACGGTGACTTGGGAAGACAAACGCCATCACTCCGAACGTCCCACCCTTCCTTCTTCTTCCCCCAGCTTTGTATGCTAAGCATGACGTCATATGGTGTGGAATATCCCTTTGGTCAGCTGGGGTCAGCTGTCCCAGCCGTGTCCCCTCCCAACTTCTTGCGCACCCCCAGCCCACTGGCTGGTGAGGTGGGTTGAGAGGCAGAAAAGGCCTTGGCTCTGTGTAAAACATGCCTGTATTAACACTATTTTCAGCACAAATCCAAAGCATAGCCCCATACTAGCTACTATGAAGAAAATTAACTCTATCCCAGCCACAACCAGCACACAGTAGTTCAGAGCACCATGGAAAACCACAACTAAAACAAACTGAGGAGAGACTTTTTAGGCTATTCCCTATTTGCCCAGCCAGCGAAGAAGAAAAATAGCTCCAGTGACAAGGCAGGTGAAAAGCTTTCAGAGCTCCTCAGAATGGCCTATTATCACCTCAGCAACCCTCAGGCTTATATTTGATATGCAAAAGGGAAAAAACAGCTCTTGATGCCCAGGGCAAAAATATTTTTTGAAAAAAAAAAAGATAAACAAGTTGTGGCATATAAAATCTGCAGGCACTTTGACTATACTGATTAGCATAGGAAAATAAGGTGTGACAGAAACAGAAAACAATCTGGAACATCATCCTAAGGAAGAAGAGGAGTTCTTTCATAAGGGTCCTGTAAGCCAAGTGGCTCAAGGTGTTCCCCAGAGGTGATGCAGAGACCCTTTGAGATGATACCTTTGTGAAAATAAGAAAATAACATTACAGCTGTTTGGTGCAGCCCCTGCTCTGGGCAGACTGAGAGGAAGTTTTCTGCAGAGTGAAGAAGAAAATATATTTTAGCAATGGAGGTGATGCCTGAGGACTTGACAGGAACTCCCCAAGGGATGCCAAGTCCCCAGTGACAAAGCGTCAATTTACTGCTCTTCTAAGCAGCAGTGGGCTTCCTCCATAAGCACTTTGGAAACCCTTCTTTCCAGAAAGCAGAACAGACAGTAACAAGTGGTTCAGTTAAGAGATATTCCATGAAGAATCACAATGCAACGGGTTAGTTTTTAAATTCACCTCTCCCAGCTACTCTAGCTGAAATAACCCATGCAATGCATATGGACTGAGGACAGAAGTACATCACAGGATGCAGAAATACCTGGGCCACTGTTGAATGAACTAGCTTAGAGTCATGGTTTAACCCCAGCCAGCAACTAAGCACCACACAGCTCCTTGCTCACTCCCTCCCAGTGGGATGGGGGAGAGAATTGGAAGAATAAAGTAAGAAAACTCATGGGTTGAGATAAAGATAGTTTAGTAAGCAAAGCAAAAGCCATGTGCACAAGCAAAGAAAAACAAGGCATTCATTCACTACTTCTCATCRGCAGGCAGGTGTTCAGCCATCTCCAGGAAAGCAGGGCTCCATCACGCATAACGGTTAGTTGGGAAGACAAACACCATCACTCCGAACATCCCACCCTTACTTCTTCTTCCCCCAGATTTATATGCTGAGCATGACATCATATGGTATGGAATATGCCTTTGGTCAGTTGGGGTCAGCTGTCCTAGTTGTATCCCCTCGCAGCTTCTTGTGCACCCCCAGCCTACTCGCTGGTGAGGTGGGGTGAGAAGCAGAAAAGGCCTTGGCTCTGTGTAAGCACTGCTCAGCAATAATGAAAACATATCTGCATTATCAATCAACACTGTTTCCAGCACAAATCCAAAGCATAGCCCCATGCTAGCTACTATAAAGAAAACGAAGTCTATCCCAGCCACAACCAGCACACTTAGGAACCAGAAGTGGTTTACCCTCAGCAGTGTGCTGACTTATCCTGCTGATGCACCTAATGATATAATGAGATTGACAAGATTCAGTCCTTGTAATCTGCAACAACATCAAAGTGGTTGAAAAAACAGACAAAACCCCCCCACCATGCTACCTAATATTTGAATTTATCTAATCATCTCAGCCGTCTTTGGAAGGAGGTGACATATCTTTGGCCAAGGCAGCAAAAGAAAGTGTAATGACTAATATTCAATAGATGGGCTGGATAAAGTGCTTATACTCTGTAAGTCTCTGCCTACCAAAATCCTAGATCAACATCCTTGAACAGAGATGGCCAAATAGGACACATATCCAACTCATGACCTGCTGAAGTTTTCAGCCTGTTTAATTAATATGAACCATCACCAATCACAACCTGTGCTAATGTGCTGAGCTGAGAAACGGAGTGGCACGTGAGCTAACATGCCCACTGTTTAGCCTTTCCTGTGCCTTGTAACTTCTTGAAGACATGGTGTAGGCAGCTGTTGACAGTAATTACACTGTGAGTTATGGTTAAATCTACCACCAAGCATGAACCAGGACTCTAATTTGGGTGATCAAATTAAACACGGCTGTGTGAATCTTGAAACTGTGCTCAGTTCCAAGCACGGAGACAGGGAATAGATCTCCCTGGAGAGATGGAGTAGATCAGGTATCTTATTCTTCAGCCATTCATTTCATTTTTCCACAGTGCAACCCAGAAAAGGTATACTGCTTCATGAAGTCAGATAGCTGAGTGACAGGTTTTTGGAGGATGCTCCATTGTGCAAGGCAGACATGTCCTTAATCAAAATAGAGGCAGTAAGCAAGGAAGAATACCTGGTTAAACTTAACATCCTCTCAGTGTTTTGGATTTTTTTACTAGATTTGAGAAACAGAAAAAGCTAGAATCCCTGCAAAGTAAATTTTCAGAAAAAGCATACACAGAACATGCAAACAAACAAACAAAATCCACTTATTGAAGACACTAGGCTAAGATGTTCGATTCAATATTACAGGTGATCAAAACCCAGAGTTACCATCCCCAGGCACTTTCCTGTATTTCTCCTTTGTTTTCATCTAGGGTCACTATATTTCATCTTCAACCATGCACTATGTAGGCTTAAACTACCTCTGTGGAATAATATATGTATTCTACTTCATATGCTTATACTGTCTTTCCAACTAGATTGCTTTTCCCACGAGGTGCTCACTATGGGGCTCCTAGGATATATTTCAGTAGAGGGAGCTTCAGAACAGATGCAGTCTTGTTGAATGAGGAAAAAAGAACAGAAAAGAGTATGTCACGGTGGCTGAGCTGCCAGGTTGTCTTTTAAGCACCTTAACAAAAAGATGATAATCACTTGCAGTCATCTCTGACTTCAAAGACTGGGTGATGATTATCCCTGGAAGAAAAAATAACCTGCTAACATAGGCACTTTACATATACTGGCAAATATCACCAGATGCCCTGAAATAGGGTGATAATTAACCAGTGAGATGACTGCTGCAAGCACTTCTCAAGAGTTTGGGAATTACCTCTTAACATAAAAGCTGGCAGTCAAACCAAAATACCAGCTCTGACAGTATACCAGCTGCCCACACAGATGATTCGATCAACACAGGAGGACTATGGCTCCAGTGTGCCTCTGGCCACATTCAGGTGAAAGCCAAAATCTCCTTCAGCAAGGAAAACCTGAGTGGAGCAGACTAACTGCCTTCAAGTAGAGCAAAGCCCACAGAATTTGATAGTACAAAACAGATCCCCAAATTAACAGAAATCCCCATGGTTGACAGCTACTGGGAAGAAGTGGTTGATTAATTCATCAGACAAAAAAATAAGTGAAATGAATGAAAACGTTTTGCTAAGTGTCTACCTACAACATTTACTCTGCTTACTACCCCCATTTATTTAGCAACCAGTCCAAAAATATATAGCTAAGGACCAAAATGCAGCTATATCCTATTTTGCCAATGCTTTCACTTCTTGTTTAATACACCAATATATTCTTCTAATCCATTGCTTGGTCTAAATTTCCTTACAATTTAAAAAAAAAATCTAGTGACATTTGTGGTATGGAAATCTTGATGGGATGCTCTCAGGCAAAAGGGGATTAATTGTAACTGTCGACTTTTCTGAGCACACTTAACAAAGTAGCAACCACATGCTGCCTTATTCCATGAATCCAGGAGATTGTTTGAGCAGGCAGTGTTATATTACTCCAGGGTGGGAATGAAATCATGTGGGAGCAGCAAGCACAGCTCATGGAGAAAAATTACCATTTTATATTTATTACTTTGGCTGGCTTAAGTGCCACAGGAATAGACTCTCTAATGCATTTGAGTGCAATTCCCCAACAATTTGACTCTGTTGCTTTGTAAACTATTTTTAGAGAAAGTCTCAGAAGGCTGTTAAAGGTACAAGTCATCTGATTTCCAAAGGTTATTTTGATGGTTTATCAAAAGGATGTAAATAATACAATACATCTTTCCAGATTAGATTGATACTTTTAATTCAGCTAGGAGATCAGAATTTTAGGAGAAAAATGCCCATTTTTAAATGGCACATAATTTTTGCTCCATAAGCTTGAGTACACTTCTTCAGTAGGCTCAACATCATTTTGGCTTTCCATTGATAAATGTACAGTGTGGATTTCTTCATGGTTTTAAAGCAAGGTATTATTGTAATGAAGCTACAGGCTTGAACATACACAACTGCATAATTATACTGTTCACAAGTTAATGGCAAAAGAGCATAAAGAAATTCTGTTTTAGAGGAGATGCATGTTAAGGAAAAAGTAAACAGGCACAAGTTCATGTCTTAAAAGGATATCTACATTCTTTTCACGGAACAACAAGCTAATTTCAGGTTCACTTCCCTATCTTACACCTTCATGCAGCTATGGAATATATCCACCTGTCGACATCCAGTTCTCCTTCACCTTCCACACTGGAAATCTGGTTTTCCAGCATAAATATGTACCTTTCAGCTGCTAAGACCATACTAGAGATTAATTTTTGCGTTGGCTTTCCAACACAGGACAGTTAGTACCTTGAGGAAGTATGTGCATTCTTCCTGTGTATGCAGTAATAGCCATATACTGAATGAGCCAGATGCTAAGACTGAAAACTCATCCTGTTTACTAATTTATGACATTATAGTAATAGCTCAGAGGTGCTTGCTGCTTATTTTAATAGTCTTTTCTATCTTAGTCGCTGAATCTTGGGCTGGATATATTCCAAGGCAGAGTCAGAGGATGCTCCAAGTCTGAAATCTCTGAACAAAGTCTCTTTTCCTAGCTGCTATTTCAGTGAATATTAGCAAGCATCTTCCAACCCACCCAGCTAGCTGCCAAAACAACTGCTACACTATACTTTATAAAATATTTATAGTGCTTCTTAAAGGACATACCAGGCTCTCATAACAACTCAAAATCATTTCTGTGAGGAGCTCGCTCACCTTCCACTGGAACTGCCCAGGGCATCCTCTGTCTGCCCTGTAATGCTGCAGGGAGCAGCATTGTGGGAGGAGCCAATACTTTTTTTTTTTTTGCCATTGTATGATGTGTACTAGCATTAGGAGAGAAAGTGAGATAAGCATCGACATCTAGCTGTCGTCACCCCACGAAATTCTAACCCATAACAGTGACTGTAATCCAGAGTGCAACATTAGTCCACGCTAATACATCACAAGCCAGCAGTTTCAAGCTCTGTTTTCTTTCTGAAAACTGGTTGCAATGAGCAGCCAGCCCACCAGGTTCACAGATGAGGACAACCACGCCGAATTGTCAATGTCATTGAGCCTTGCAGCATCTGATAGGAACCGCATGATCGCTGCTGGACTGCAGAGGCCTTAGGACTGCAGCTGTCTTCCCTAGAACAAGACTTTAAGATGGCTGTTCCCACTCCTACCTCTCAGACAAATCTGTGAATTGATGCAGGTATTAGAAAAACGTAAGCAATTTCTCCTCCGGTTGCACACAGCACCATCTGTGCATGAATAATGGTGCTGGAGCTGTTGTGTGGCAGGCAGTTGGCAGTGAATCGTACCAAGCAAAACCAGTGTAGACCTAACGACTTCAGTGAGTTACATTGATTTAAGTTAACTGTATCTGTAATACACCAAATTACACAATAAAATCAGAAAACACATTATTCTAGTATTTTTGTTATTGCAGTCAAAGCTCCCCGTTTTGTGAGATCTACTAACCCTTTTTTTCAATTTTTGCACATAAAGATACACGTAAACTATCCTATAACAAGATTAAACTATGTGTTAAATGCTCTCCAAGGAACACTGCACAGATCACTGGACAATCTGCCTCAGTGCTTTATAGCAGGCCAAATCCTTCTCCCACTGCTTTTATTCATTGTCCCATTTTCTGTAATTAGATTACTCCTTAAGGAATGGAGAGGAGGTCTTTGCTTCAGCTTTCAAATCTAAAAAGTACAGTGTCTTCACCACTAGTGTCTTCAAAGCTGCATGGATTTAGCAACAGTAGGAAAGAAAAGGATCTTSCAGATCTTGTTCTTCATTCCAGTGAGAGTTTCCATTATATGGCAACAATTTCAACACTTGCAACGTCACTGACTTTTTTTTTTTTTTAAAGTGATATGATATATAGTTGACCGTAAGGGAGAGGCATAGTAAATAATTGAAAAGAAATTAAAGAAAATACAACTGTTTCTCACGGACAAAAAAAAGCCAGGCAGTACACATCAAAGCAGTAAGGTCAACCCCCGCCGAAAATCAGCTCCAGAAAGTTGTTAGAAACAGAAGTCAGAAATAGCTTAGATGAGTCAGAAAAGTTTGTTTGTTTGTTTGTTTGTTTSTTTSTTTCTTTCTTTCTTTCTTTCTTTTTCTCCCCCAGCCCCAGCCATATTCAGGTAAACATGAAGCCACATCATGGAAACAGCAAGTTGCAAATGAGAAAAACAAAGGATAATGCAGAGATCAATGAAAAGAACAACGCAAAGAACAACAAGTGACCTTGCTTCAAGAAAACCTCTGTACTTCCAGACTCCAGAAATTGCATGCAATGAACTACAGCCACTTGGCATTTAGGGATGAAAAAATAAATCAAAAGAAAAATGGCAGCAGTGACAGTACATGAAGATAAATAATGAGTCCTACCACAGCACTGCCTGGGCTATTTAGAGGGAAAGGACACTCACATCAGATAGCTACACTGCATTGGAAACAGACACTTCAGACACATTTCTACAGCTGCTTTCTTCTCATCGTTTCTCACTTAGTATCTGTAACTGTGGGAACACAGAAGAAAACCCAAAGATTTAGAGAAGTAGGGATTGAGAAGCAAGACCTCAATGGTTTCTTACAGAGATGAAAAAAAGGACAGACCAGCAAGATCAAATCTAACCAAGAAAGAAATCACGTATGGCAGCTCAGTAATGGTCAAATACACGTCTCTGGTACAGTGTTTAACCCATACAACACAGAGTCCTAGGTTTAAAATAAGGTAGAAACATTGTCACGTTTGCTTCATCTGCAAGTAACAGTGAAGAATTTATTTTAAATAGCCAGCCCATAGACATTTTTCCTAGCCACAGAAATGCACRATCTCCATTCAGTGACACTGGCTTTTATCTCTCATTTTCTGCTGGTTACTTCATTAAGCGCTGGCTTCTGAAACTTCTCACATCCACTGTGTTCTGCAGCAGAGCAGTTATTACATTTGTCAAACTTGTGAGAGATCTTTGAAAATATTAACTTTGCTATTTAGCCAGGATTTTTTTTAAACACTTTTCTTCATGCAGAATGAAAGAAGACGAGTGAGATAGATAAACTCAACAATTCAGAAACCCTTTCTAAACTAATTCAGAGAAAAAGTTTTTGGTATCAAATAGTACAGAAAAAAGTCTGAGACACACACTTAATTTATATATTTAGTTTCATACAGGAAATACTTTTTGCTAGTTGGTATTATATGACAAAATTCCAAAAAGTGGCTTTTCCCCTCAAGTTCAAGGAAAGAGAAAAATAGAAGAATTAACTTTTCTTTTGCTTTAAATCCACGCCTACTTCAAACACAGCTTTCTGTAAGAAAGGCTGAGCTCACTTTTAGATTATAAAATTAAGCACTTRATACTTCGTCCCCCAAACAATATATAATTCTGAACACTTTTGTCTGGTGAAGCACATACATTTTTAAAAATTAAGAGACTCTGTGGGTTTAAGCAGAGAGACTGAGAAACTTCACACTTAAAAGAATGTTTCCTGAGAAAGTGGAAAGAAAGTTGGGAATAAAGCTCAACTTTATCTTTCAGCCTTAAATTATGGTGGTCTTCTGTGACTCTGTAGGAAGTCCATAGTCTGGTGGGTAACATGCTTAACTAGGGATCAGACGATTGCAGAGTTTATTATCCCTGTCTTGTGAGCATGTGTAGCTTCCCTTTGGAATTTATTTATGCAGAGCAAAACTTTTGAAGCAAAATCAAAAGAACGGGGTTTATATTGCCACAAACTGGTTATGCATTTAGCATATCTGGCTATAATCTATCACTGTTTTTATGAATCCCTCCAACAACCTATGACTTTTTTCTGAGGCCAGGAGGTACACTTTGCTTTAAGTCATTAAAAAAAAAAAAAAATCACATTATTTCTCTACATTTTTGATCATATATTTAAGCTCATTACAGGTCTCCATCCTGGTCTCAAGTTACTAAATGGCTTGGCTTGTCTGTTAGAGACATGAAGTTAGACCTGTAATGAAAGAGTTAACCAAATGGATAACAGACTGGCAATGAGAGGATGCTGGGTCTGTTCTCATGAGGCTACAACACTACATTGCCAGTGACCATTTTTTATTTCTGCAACAGCAAGCAGTTCCAAAGCTCTGCTTGACTGCTTTATTTTCGGTCTAGTCCACCCAGARAAGATTTTCTCAGTGTGCGTGGCTTTTAGCACTTGTTTGCTACGATTGCAGACCCTAACGAAGATCTTGCCACAGTCATCTTTCTTCGATAAGTGAGATTTCAAGCTTCAGGTGTTAAATAAAGAATTCAGGTAAGGTCATTTCTGTCCCCTCACCCTCCCCACTTGTCCAGGCTCTGATATGCAGCTTACCTGAGGAATTAAAAGGCAGCCTTTAACCACAGCAAAAGGATGACCAGTAGCCCTGTTGTGTTTAATTCATGACCCATTTAATGAGTGCTCTGGTGAAACTTCAATTCATGTGATTAGGCTGATTTCTTTTTTTCTTACAGAACAATCTGTTTTATGGCTCAGTCAGCACCATGAGGCAAATCCTGGCAGTCCCACCTCCCAGTCCATGCGACGGGATGTGGGTATGGGGAGGAGGAGACGTGCTGCAGACACCATCAGTCAGCCCAAGGAACATATGAAACAATCCACTGCTCAGACCCAGGCACCAGAAACATCCTGTACTCTCACGTGATGATTCAGACTCATCGGGTGCTTTCAGTTAGGCAGCAGCTCAGCACCACTGCTCTGTCTGTGTGTCATGGTTTAACACCAGCCAGCAACTAAGCACCACACGGCCACTCACTCATTCCCCCCCAGTGGGATGGGGGAGAGAATCCAAAGAGTAAAAGTGAGAAAACTCACGGGTTGAGATAAAGACAGTTTAACAAGCAAAGCAAAAGCCGCACACACAAGCAAAGCAAAACAAGGAATTCATTCACCACTTCCCATGGGCAGGCAGGTGTTCAGCCATCTCCAGGAAAGCAGGGCTCCATCATACYTAACACTTACTTGGGAAGACAAACRCCATTGCTCCAAATGTCCCCCCCTTCCTTCTTCTTCCCCCAGCTTTGTATGCTAAGCATGACATCATATGGCATGGAATATCCCTCTGGTCAGTTGGGGTCAGCTGTCCCGGCTGTGTCCCCTCCCAACTTCTTGCGCACCCCCAGCCTACTCGCTGGTGGGGTGGAGTGAGAGGCAGAAAAGGCCTTGGCTCTGTGTAAGCACTGCCCAGCAGTAACGAAAACATCTCTTCATTATCAACCCTGTTTTCAGCAAAAATCCAAAGCATAGTCCCATGCTAGCTACTACGAAGAAAATTAACTCTATCCCAGCCAAAACCAGCACACAGTACCAGCAAAGCAACTGGCTCAAGAGACAGTGAGTGAAATCTGCTGCATGGGGAAGGATGGAGCAGCAGTGCTACTTTCGTTAGCTATCAGTGGTCAGAAGGTGGTGGAYGTGCCATTGCCCAAGTCTCCCTGACTCAGCACTGATGAAGAAGCACTTTGGGTATCTCATAGATCAGTCAGGAATACAACCTGCTTTACAAGTGCCACTGAACATGTTGCGGTACTCTAAACACACGCAGGCTGGTTTCTATGGGAAAATATTTTAGCTACACAAGCAGTGAGCATTTTGTAAAACTGCCAGTTGATGCAGCCAGCATCGCTAATGTGATCGGGCAAAACACCGATAGTAAAAATTTTATTTTTAAAAAATTGTAGTCCAAATCAATTGGAAAATTAAAAATGCATACCCCAGAATTCCAAAGAGACACCCAATTTTATATACAAAAAGTACCCATATAACCAGAAACCAAATGAGACTGAATTTTCAAGAGGTTCTTATAAAACCAAGAAATAGCTACAGTAAAAGCTGGCCAATTTGTGGTATTTGGGGGATTTACTTATATCCCTTTGCAGACTCCTTCTGATTTTGATTGGATTTTTCAGGTTGTTAGCAGATATATCCTTCTCAAGGAAATCCWTTTTTTTATTGAATGGGCCTGAAATCCAAACTCAAATCCAGGGGTGCGGAGGCCCRTGCAGAAGGTGAACAGAGTGGTGGGAAGGGTCTATCTCCACCTCCAAGCAGCASCCAGGGGTTACAGCCCAGCCCTGTCGCCAGAAACCGAAATGAGTGGCAGCCTGTGCTCACGCGCTGTGAACTGCAGGGATGTCTGGGCAGGGACCGACCTTGTCCGGACCCGGCTCTACGTGGGGCCTGAGTAGGGGGAGAAACAGAGGGTGGTGGATGGCTGGCGAGGGAGAGCAGGGGCAGCAGCCACATCCACCAGCCTTTCTGAGCTTGCTGCCTCCTGGTGATCAGTCCCCCAGGTAAAACACCAGAAAGGACGCAGCAGCCCTGGTTCTGCACGCAGCTGCCTGGGCAGTCCCAGTGGATGGCCCACACGGGTACTGACAGCCATCTCTCTGCAGGCTGGGCTGAAGCTGAAATCCTAAAAGGCCAGGACATGTGACAGCTATATTTTAAACAGCTTGGATACCATGATTATTATACTGTGCATATACATGTATGCTTTTTTCAGGGTAGTCATTTTAGCTATTTAATGATTTGGCTGATGATAGAAAATTAGAACCAGATACTGATAGCCATTACCTACATGGCTGGTTTCTGATCCTCTTTGCTCAGCACCTTGCACTTTATTTGATGAACTGACCTATTCAAATGAAGTAGGGCTGTTGTTCAAGGCGCAAGACTTTATGCAGAGTATGAAAGAATTTAAAAAGAAATAAACTGCTATAAACACTATAAGTTATTTTGAACTCCCTGTTGCCTAAATGAAAGGCTAAATAGTGCAGTGTTTGGGAGCACACAGCAAAACTCTGATTCTTAATTGCTACATTTTCTTCAAGGCTCATAAGCAACAATTAGATATACGTTAAACTATTATTTCAAATACATTACAGAAAAGCAAGTTTCTTCGCCCCCCCCCCCCCTTCATTTTTCCATGTGGATTCACAGCCTTTGAAAGTCTTAAGCTGATAGAAAGAAAGGACACAAAGAACATGTAATTGTTAAAAGGATTTGGGGTTCACATTGTTGTAAAAGCTTCAATGTGACTCAAGTGCCATTCCCACCTTGGACTCCCACTGCCTAATTTAATCATCTGCCCAAATGGGCAGAAGCTATATAATTTTAAGGTTTGTGGCCTAATAAAAACAAAGATCAAATAACTCTTTCAAAGCTGTGAATGCTTTCCAGTGGACTTCTTTTCTGGGGTCTGCTCTGAGGGGAGCTGAGTTACAATAAAGCAAATGAGGATGCTCAACACTTTGCAGAATCAAGTGCTGGGATCCAGTCCTGTYGCCCGCAAACATTTTAATGGCAGCAGGATTGAGCCACAGCGTGGAGAATTAAAATATTTTAATTAGTTAAGTGCTAGTTGCCCTGGCACTAGACATAATGCCAAACAAGGCTGGGAAGAGTTGGGCTTATCACTGAGTAGCAGCCACCAGTGCAGCCTGGCTTGCGGGAGGGAAACAAACTGTGCCTGCAACCTCCAGGTGATGCTCTGCCTCCTGCAAGAAACCTCTCCTGATCTGCTCTCAGAAGAGCAGTTCCAACTCACTCACCCTTTGGGATATTTGCATCGCTGAGCCCTGGATTAACATAAAGGACTGGTAATAAAGTAAATAAAATGAGCTACTTCCCACAGAGGACTGAGTCACAAAGAAAAATGAAAATAAAAAGAAAAGCTATAAAATCAGGAGTATTTTTTTTTTAGTTTTGTGCCATTTTTGAGGAGAAAATAGGAAACAAAGCAGGATGAGGGAAGCAAAGACATTCCCCATTATGAATGCTTGAATGCTGTACGCATGATCTCATTGGTAACGGGTCAATGCCTCCTGCTCTGCCTTGGGCAAGATGGCTGTGATGTATAAAATACTTTTAGTGACTGTTGACATTGCAGAAAGCTTTTATTTCTCTCTTTCCCTCTCTTTTTTTTTTAACTGCATCTATGTCTCCATATTAAGCCTATAAAAATTAAGAACTTCATAACAATCARTTGGTTGAGCTACTAATTGCATATTACACCATTTACCACACATAGACAATCAACATTTGTCACACTGTTAATAAAATGAGCTGAAAATTTAAGCACAAATTAGGACATTCGTGACACATTGTCCTCAGTAGTGCTGATGTTGGGGACTGGTTCCAGCGAATCCTCAGGGGTCTGGAGCCATCAGCTCACACCTAAACCACCTGAAATCAACAAGAAGGCTCCCTTCCAGACCAGGGAGAAAATAGTAAGTGGTGTAACAACTAAGAGGTTGTATTTGCTTTCATTAGCTCATTCATGAAACATTTTGGAAAAACAAACAAAAAAATCAGATCTTTTCCTATCACTCTCCCTTTAGAAAAATTGCTATTTCATGTAATCAATGTCCTCAGAGAAGTACAAAACCCCAAGAGGGCTCAGCAGAGTATCTTAAAGCCTCTGAAGAGAAGGTGATGGACGATCAGATAGGATTTTTTGCTCTACACAGAGAGCAGACAGAGGTTGATGTAGAAATGACACAGCAGAAGAAAGCAGTAAAATTGCGAAATACAGCTTCATTATAGCACATATATATGATCATAACTACTAATGGCAAAAAGCAAGCGAATTTTCTAGAGTACTAGTGACATTTCAGCTTTCTGTAGGACATTGCAACAGAGAAATTTCATGTATAGTAGATGGAGGGCGATTTTTCTGTTTCCTCTGCTTTCCCTAGTTAAACAGTAACCCAAATAGGAATAGACTACTAACATGAATAGAATATAGCACAAAAAAGAAGAAATAATATCTGAGTATTTTGTATCCCATCTTTCTCTGGACTCACTATGGTGCTCATCAGTAAACAMGGAGAGATTAGAGGACCAAAAGCCATCATTGCTTATTTTTATTGTGTTTATTACTTACTGCTATTTACTTGCAGTTCTTAAAACTAACACAGGATGTCATTTAAAATTATCTAGAAGATGAGTTTCACTGCACTATCATCTCCCCTTCCCAAAGGAAAAATGTGGGTTATAATACATAGGCAGTAAAAAAATTCAAAGGCTTGATATCGCCCAGGCTATTGAGCTCCTAAGGAAAAAACCCTCAATGCCAGAAATTTCAGCAAGAATGTACGGTAGAAAACACAGGCGGAATGCCTAATACTAATTATTTTTCCTCATTCATGGTACATTAGTACTTTTTACTGCATTCTTTCTTCTCTGTATTTATGTGCGTGTGAGCTTATTCCATATATGAGACATCAAGGTGTAATTCCCCTGTCTTGCCAAAGGGGCACAGTAAAACTCAGCTGCTTCAGAATATTTACTGCAGGATACTGTTTTTCATGAAAAGTACCACTACAAACAGTGACCAAGAAGGGTAGTCAGACTAATCAGATTCCCCCGCCCCCAATAAATTCTCCATTTTTATAGTTCTTTTTGTGATAACCAGCTTCTAATCAAAGAAGGAAGACATTTTCCACACCGAAAAGTTACTAGCAAGGAAGGCAGAAAAGCAGAAGACCCCATTAGGTTTAACAGGATCCACTTATGCAGATCCAAGCTTTCTGGAGAGCACTTAGTACTCCCGGGAAAGACCTTAAGGAACTGTCCTCACCCCATTTCCCCCAGGAAAGAGACAGAAAAATCTGTAAGATGCGTGAGGGCCAGCCTTCCTGGTCCATACCCACCTCACTCAAGCATGAGCTGTTGGTCTCAATACAAAAGAAACTGAATGCAATTCTTTGGCCTGCACTTCGAAACTTAAACTAGGTGATCTAGTGACAACTTTAAGCCTTGGGGAAAAAAAAAAAAAAAGCCTCTATATATTATTTTTTTACCTTTCCCTCCCCCTGTTTCTCTCCCTCAGAAAACTTGCTGCATCTGTCCATAATTTGACAAAAGGAATAACCAGAAGCTCTGCAAATGCACAGTGTGTACATATGTGTGTGTACCTACACCTCTCCCCCAACCAGGGCCAGAAAAAGGGATGTGCTAAGGGCATACATTAAGTGTCCTGACAAAGACAAGCACTGGATGAAACTCAGTATCTTTTGGATATGCAATGAATACAGGGATGGTAGAGTTAAAAATAGAACCTGTGCTACTACAGAAAATGCAAATCCGTGTACTGTATCTTTCCCRGTTATCTGTTATGCTGTCTCGTATTCTTTTCCCCTCCTTCTATGTGCAAGGCTGCTCATTTCAAAATGTCAGGGAGTCAAATAAAAATCAAAAGACTTCTAAGCCACTGAAAAAAACTCTCAGTACTCACTGAGTAGCATTTGCCTTCAGAGAAGCATTACTAGCATGCGATCCTTGACCACGCAGCAGTAAGGTGCAACAGATGATGACCGCATCCCAAAAGGTATGCCCTGCTCATAAGTCAAGTGAATAGGTAAGGCAACGACTGACTGATTAAAAAAAAAAAAAAAAAAAATCCATCCAAAACTTTGGCTCATCTCTGTCCTGCACACTCTGTAAAATTGCAGCTCAAAAATAAGGAGAGCACCTTGATAATTTATAACAGAAAATACCTCCCTCAGGCATCGTGATTTTGTCTGGCTCATTCCTGAATTCTATTTTTCAAGCTCTTGACACCATGTCCTAATCACGGACGGTAACAACACAGCAACATCTGTAAGAAATACCAGCAAGACACTTCCTAGTCAAGCACAAGGAAAAATGGTGAAATAAGGGTAAAGGAGTGACTGAAAATGCTAAACATTTAGATCCAAGAMGAAACCAGGGCTGAGAGCCTGGCCTCCACACATTCTAA
The DNA here is from genome assembly GCA_030449065.1 of Oceanodroma leucorhoa. Taxonomy (NCBI): domain Eukaryota; kingdom Metazoa; phylum Chordata; class Aves; order Procellariiformes; genus Oceanodroma; species Oceanodroma leucorhoa. The sequence continues at coordinate 6,350,232 of JASVER010000016.1, forward strand.
AATGCAAAAATGAAAAGAGCAATTATAATATTAATAATTAAAATTGAATTAAAAGTAGTGTAAGTTAAGGCCAAGGGGGTATTTTTAGTTCATAATTTTTTTATTGTTTTTGATCAGTTAGAGCCACAGAAGGCTGTGACTACGGAAATATGCATGYAAATTAAACAGTATGCACTAAGATGTCCTAACTGAGGACCTTTTTTTTTTTTATAAACTATAAAAATTGTATAATTAATGTAATAATAGATTAAGGACACGAATAAGTAATGAGAATTATGTTTAAATAACTGCTGTGTAGACAAGGGTCCAAGAGGATTAAAAATACAACCTTGAAGCCAGATTCTCATTTTGTCTTCACCGTAGCAATCACTGCAAAGTTATACTGCTATGACTATCACAGCCATGCATCCTTAGCCTAGCTCTGAATTATTATGGCATGGGAAGTACTCGGTTTGACTTGAATTACCCAGTATTTCTGAGAGCCTTAAAGGGAATCGTTATTCCAGAAGAGTAAGGGCAACAATTATCCTTAGATTTGGAAAATTCATTAGTTATACATTAGTCTCCAAAGGTTAATGGCAAGTCACAAGCATAGGCCTGAGGGAGGGGCAGTGAAGGACTGTATCTCATGGATACAAGGTTACAAGGATCTCATGGATACATGTATCTCATGGATACATGAGATACATGAAGGACTGTATCTCATGGATACAAGGATACAAGGACTGTATCCTCCACTCTATCTGGGATGCTTGGGTACCCTCACAACTCCCATGGCAAGGTTCATCACAGCAAGCTTCAGGAAGGCAGGGGGAGAGGCAGAGCTGGGGGGGCTCAGGAGAGGCAGTCCCAGTGCTCAAAGAATTCGGTTGCCAACCTGAGCTTGGCTGCTGCAAAGGCTATGCTGTTGCATCTGGGACAGGAAGGGGTGTCTTGGGTCTCCGGGAAGAWGATCTGATGATTAGAGCAAAGGAAGCTCTGTGCTCCCAAATCCTCCATGCCGATTTGTAGAAGGGACTTTAACCATTGTGCCCACTCTCCCCTCTGCAGCCCTGGTGTTAGGTAGGTGCAGGAACCCCTGCAGGGCATCGCTCCACTCCCAGAAGCCTCACCACCAGGTGACCAGCACACTGCCAACCTAGTCATGTCTGCTATGGCCCAACCATAGCCAGTATTTAAAAAGCTGGGTATTTACCCAGCTCTTTGAAGATGAAAGGCAGCATCTGTTCATTACAATGGAATTCAATGTATAGGTTGCATAATAATAGATGATGCATGAGGGCTTTTCAAATGTACATTATTACTATTTGGGACTTTAGGCAAACAAGATCTTGTAAAGATGTTATTACCTCTGACACAACTGTTACCCACCACATCCCCAGTTTTACAAGTGGATCTGAGAAGACCCAGGTGCGTAGGATCCCTCACAAATACTCTGGGCTTTGTGCAAGGAGAATAGAGAGTCTGTCTAGAGCTGCCACCACAACAATTGCAGATTAAAGATGAGGTCTGAAGTCCAGCTGCTAAAATAATTAAGAAGTGTTGCTGGCAACATTTGTATGGCAATGAGAGTTTGATGGTCCATAAACTAATAGTACAAATATTTTAAATATTCATATGAGAAAAATATTAATTTAACATCATAAACCCTGCAAAAGATCCACTGATGACAACTGCAACACTGTTCCAGACCAGATTTAAGGACCATCTGCTGTGCGTAGATGTTTGGGCGTGACTGACTGCACTCATTTTCAGCCGTATATGCCATCAGAAAACTTGGACCTCAATGCCCATTTTAGAATAATCACTTTCCCTCCCCCCACCCCTCTCTGATCACCAGAAAGTTGCACTGGGATCCGTTCTTCCTCTTTCCATCTTCCATCCCTACCCCTCAACCCTTACATTTTTTCCTCCTTGCAGGAAGGTCGAAGTGCCAGCAAGACTATGAGAAAAGGAGGGAAGCGTTAATACTGAGAAGAATTGTTATTTTAAAATKAACCTTGCCCATGTGAAACATGATTTCACAGACACCATAAGCTGTCGTGAGCTTAGCTGCTCCTCTAAGCAATTGCAGCACATACAGTCACCCTGAGAAAGCTGTTCCTTGCTGACAAAAGCAGTGCCAGTCCACTGGGAAAACAACCCAAACTTCTTGCCTAGCTAGCCATACGCTTCCTGAGAAATAAACTTTTTCTCCAAGGGCTCTCACACATACCTAAGAGGATTCTCCCTCGAAAATTGTCATTATATGGGTGAGTTTGTGTTCTCTTGTAAACTAATGCTCTAATTTACCATCATTCGTAAAGTGAATACGCATGCATCTCACTTCCAGTGCCTCAGAAAAATCAYATTAAGACATGGACTTAACTCCAACATTATTATCCTTTATGGCTACCAATAATGTTTTTAAAATAAAAATATTGATTACGTGTAGGTTGATGGCTTCATCTCACAGAGCTGAGGAGTGATGCTACATCCATTTTGATTTTTTTCTCTTATGGTACCTCAATGATAGTCATTATGGTAGTCATATGCTGCAAATAGTGTGTGCTGTGGACCTGAGATAACTGCATGCTCTTGGCCTTGTTCTTTGGAGAAGGAGATAGGTGACAGAGTTCAGGAGGCATGTTCATGTTACCTGAAACACATGCCCTTATTTTACACATATGATCTGTCGAAAAAAATCACAGCAGAGCAATATTAGTGCGAAGGAACAGAAAGGTTGCAGAGGGGTTTAGGGGTAACTTTAGCCTTCCAAACAAAAACAAAAGGGAAAGAAAAATGAAACTGCATGTGCAGATTTATTCTGAACAGTAATGGTAAGGAACTCAATTTTGACATGTACAAAAGCTGGGTTTATTATCCCCTGGAGGGAAGATGAGTGGAGAAGCTGGCATTGGTTGCATAGTGACATTTCAGGATGGAAGGCAGGCATGTAGCCAATTAAGTCTAGCATTTGTACCCTGTAGTGTTTTTCCCCTCAAGTGCTTATCTAACACTCTTTAGAATACGTTTCACAGCTGCAGTTTCTATTTCTGCCATTAGTAAACTTTTCTACTCTTGCTTTAAAGAAATATGCCCTAAACTTCCTTCCTGGTTCATTCTTTCTGTGATTTGGCAGGATCTGGGACGTCAAATGAAACACAAACATTTTATTCTTCTTGCTATTTTGAGACCTCTTCTAACTAATTTAAAATTCCCCCTTTCTATTTTAAAATTAGCTCACCTTCAGCCCAATCAGTGCTTATTTATTTATTGCCCTTTGATTTCAAGCTTGCATTGACTAGCCATATTGTTTCTAGTGTTACCCTAGATGAAAATGAAAATACCAAATACAATGTTGGTCTCTCTTGTATTACATTTGCTGCCTCTTATTCACTGTATCTATAGCCATTTACCAGTTCCCTAGTCTTGAAAACAAGGTGTTTTCATAGGATTTCATTCTTAACTGATGCACGTGTGCTTTATTCCCTCGATAACTGTACTACTAAGCATCCTCAGTATGCTTAGCATACTAGCATAATGTGAGGGTGTGTATCAGCTAGACTTTACAGCTTCAGAACCTGAAACAACACAAGGGCCCAGTCCAATTTCCCCATGACGACAGTGAAGTTACAAACCACTATCTGACCTGCAGAGATTTGCAGCCCCTACCTTGCAATTTCACTTTAAATCGTACATCAACAGTAAGCCAACTTTCCCCAAAGGACTACACTTCTTCTCATCAAGGAATTAACAATAAGTAAGAAATGGAATAGATTCCCAATTATTGTTCTATAACGTAATGAGGAACTCTACTTCTCCCTCTGTAAATGTGATGATAGCTTTGGCTGGAAAACAAAAAGATTTTTTTCCTACAAAGCAGAAAAGCTCTGGATATTGACTTAAACCACATCAAAATAAAACCAAAGCACTGAAAGGATTTTCAGGTCCAGAGAAGGCTTTCTAAGTTGGAGCTTTTGTTGTTCTATTAAAAATTTGCCTYCAAAGTTTTTGCACCAGTGAGTCAGTATCCTCCAACAAAAAGTGTTGTTCAGGCTGATGTGGACTATTTATTAACAAGATACGCAGTAACGTAAATAATTGACTCCATTTTAGAAAATTATTATCTACCCAGTGGGATACCTGAGAGGAAAAAGAGCATGTTTTTCTCACATAACTCCACACTCATGTTATTTGACCAAAACCTGGATCCAGATTTTTTTCACTGTAACAAGAGCAGTGGAATCAGAGCCCACACTGACCTCTTTTAGGGACTTACCTGTGGAAAACACAGGCTGATAATTAGGAATGTTGACGCAACACAAGGATGTTGTACATAGCTATGGCTACTCAACAACAAAGGCAGGGTTTTGTTGTTTGGGGGTTCTTAAGCCAGCTATAAGAGATAATGAGATAAAATATAGGTACTCATCTGCTAACTGTTAATATCATTTGTGCAAGGAAGTAAGAAGGTTAGAGTAGAGTAGATAAACGCTTTTTAAGAGCATTGTGAAAGTGTGCAGTAGACCTTACAATGTATGCTGATATTCTAAGGCACTTTACAGAACATTTTGAGGATGTTCTTACAAATTGCAATAGCTCTTGTATATGAAGCTGTGTCATCTGCAAGAGCGTATTTTAGGAGATTATCTGCAAATTTGTTCCTACTTGTCGCTGATGGTAAATTGCTGTCATTAAAGAGATTCCTACATAAAAATCAGACAGTGATTTTGTCCTGGTATAGGCTGTGATCTCTCATTTGGGAACTGTACAGACAACTGTATTGGGACTAATACAGCAGATCCATATGCTTTTAGAATCTTTGGTGTAGAATACACTCTATCCACAGTCTCAAGACACAAACACTACTATTGATATAATTTCTAGGAAGTGTCCCCTAAATTTGTTCCAGAGCTAAAGCACTTGTAAGGCAAAGCACAAAGTGCAGTGGATGAGTAGTTTCCTCCCTTCTGCATGAGGCGTGTTGGTGCTCTCAGTGGTCCCACTTCCCCATTGTTTCATTCAGCAAGTTCATTGTTTTCCTCAGCCCTCCTTTCTTGTTCCAGCTGCGGAGCAACTGATCTGGAGCAGATCTTGTCCTTGCCAAATTTCTTCTTCCCTGCCCCATACAGCTCTCTTTGTCATATGGAAAATGTTCCCAAGAGCAAAATTCCCAAGGAAACCAGTCAGTTTGCCACCTATCTGAAAACCAAGGTGGAAAACAAAAGTGCTTCCTGAACATTAGCAACAATTCTAAGGATACAACTGGTATCACAAAGACAAAGTCACTCTATGTTAATGACCCTTAATTGCTCATCATTGTTTGCTCCCTTGTGTCAACACCTTTTGGAATTTCAGTTCAAGTTGAAGACTAAAAATAACAGAGAATGCACAATTAAATTGACAAAACAGAATACATTGATACTCTAAAACTTTCCAGTGGGCCCTATCTATTTCTTGGGAAAACAAGTTCATATTGGAATAAAATATCAGCACTTGGACCACAGGGAGCTCCTGTCTCTCTTGCCAGAGAGGCTAAAGACGGATAATTTCTTTCACCAGTATGACTGATTAGACACCCATCGGGGCAAACAACAAGGAGGTTTAAGGGACACGCCTCTAGTTTGGGCCATAATTATAGGAACACCTCTTTAACTTCACCTCTACCACACTGTAGTAAATGTACCTAAGCCTCACTAGCGGAGTTTTGGAGCTTTTAATGGCTTCATGGCCATCAATCCACCCACTAGCTCAGTCATTTGTTCACCATCCTGATATTTCCCCTATGAAATACTTTAAAAAAACCCAAACATATACTTAATCTAACAACAGTACTGTTACACTGCATCTCCATTTGTTTATAATTTCTTTCTTGGAGAGATATTTCCATTAAAATCTGTAACTCAAGAGCCTTGTGAGCTCACCTAGTGGAGCTAGACAATGGCTTTTCAAACTCAAATCTCTATTCTAAAAGCCAGACGCTGTTTGCATTTAAGTCAACAACAAAAGTTTAGTCTACTCTAAAAGGAAGGAAATGTAGCAAAATGCAAGTATTTCCTTTTATATTAAAGCAGTGAGAGTACAGGGGAACAGCTTTTGCCGAATCTGCAGAAGAATACACAAGCTGTTGGATGTCCATTCTTCATTGTTCCTGGGGAACAAGGATAAATGAGGAAAGAAGATGATGGAGTAATTATGTCACTGGCCTGGAGATGACCTTGTCTTGATTCTACTTTCCCTGATTTGCTGCTGACCAATGTTTTAGCTGCAGTTTGTCTGTTCTCATAAGCAAGCCACAGCACAGCAAAACACTCTTGTGAAGCCTGCAAAAAGGGGTCTGAAGAGAAAAGGGATCCACTGACTTTGATGCTACATCAAACTGTTCAGTTTCCTGCTTCTGTTCTTTAGCCCACATCTAAGAAGTTAGAAGAGGATAGCTGATGTGAAAACATATGCCAGATGGCAAAGGGAAATGTGATGGCCAAAACTGGAAAAATCAATAGTGAGGTGGGCCAAAGCAGTAAGAAAATTACCTCTTTCTAAAAAGCATATCCAAAAATACTATGATTTTTCATTTTAGCTGACATTCAGCTCCTTCCTTTAGGGCATTGCTTTACTACTGAGTGAAAAACAAAGGTTTCCCTTAGTTACAGAATCACAGGCTGAAGTCAGAAGAGACCTCTGGAGGTCATCTGRTCCAATTTCCCTGCTCAGGCAGGGTCTCCTAAAGCGGGTTGCTCAGGACCATATCCAGATAGTATATATGCATTTATCTATATATACATATATGATCTGTAGAAAAAGATAGATAGTTTACAAAAGCGAAAGGTAGTTTACATATACTCCATATATATAGATAATCTACATAGAAATTATATATATAGATACCAATTATATATTAAAATACCTATACACAATATAGACATAAATATGTAATAAGAGTAATATTATATATAAATATATAAACATATTATATAGAGGGATATACAGTAAAGTGCAGACAACAGCAGGACTCAAGAATCCTAGAGGGCTGTGTGGACTCATCCTGTAGTCAGTAAAGGAAGTGCTCTGGTCTCTTTGCTAAAAGCCCTTGAGTTGTACTTGCAGCCCCAGCATGGAGACACAGRCTCTGTTTAACCCAACCACTCTACATCTAGAGTTCATTATATAGCACCTACGAATGCTAAACACTCAGAGCCTTAATGAAGGCACTATTTTTTCACTCTTGTACAACCAAAGTCACAATAAGCTGTGCACACACAGGTGATATTGCAACCCTGATCTTTTTGTAAGCACAAAGGTATCCCCAAAGCCAGAAGTAGGACATCACTCCAGAATTTTGTTAACATAACAGGTTGTGCTTCATGATTAATTCACTTTAATATTAATCCACAGGAAGATATTCACAGCCTGTAAGTACATGTAAGAGCTAATATCAGTTTCAAAGATGACAATACCTATATAACTGCTTACACAAGTTTGTGCATGTAGTAATTTTTTTGTTTTGACACAGGGAGCTTATTGAATATTCTTGTCTCACAGTGATGGGTCATTTGGGGATTTGCCTCAAAATGCCCTCCTCAAAATTTACTCTCTTCAGCTCAGTTCAAGGCCATCACTCTGTGTGCCTTCCCTGCACATCTGAAGGGAATTACTTATCTATTTATTCATATAGTCTTTCCAGCTTCTCCACAAGAACATCCCCTTCTTAAGGACCTGCAGACTGCTGAACTGCACTCCTTTGTAGTTCCATATTGTTGACTCTTCATTGCTTTTCAAAGCTTGTCATTCCTCTGTTGCCCAGACTTCATTTTTCCCTCCCTCCTGCACTGGTTTTCTTGCAGTAAGGTGCAGTTTTGCATAGCGTTTTTACAAGCAGTTCGTTTGAAGAACAAAAATTACAGCAGATCTTTTCTGAAGAACAGAAGGAATAAATACAACAGGGGTGAAATACCAATGTCTCCTCTTTCTGGTTTTCTTTGCTTTTGGCTTTTCATCTTATTAAAGGTCTAGTCCTTCCTGCAATGGATGCCTGGCTCCCCTGTTAATCACTGCTTCACTGGCTGCCCTGCCACACCAAACTTCAGGATATCCCCATGAACCATTCTTACGTCTAACCCTACTGGCCATGCAACCACCAGCACAACAGGTCCAGGACTTGAGAGAATAGAGCTACTGTGAAGATGCAAAGGCATTATAAGATATTTTCAGGAGGCAGAGGTAAGGTGTCAGGCTCAACAAAGAGGCATCTTTGGAGCTCCTTAAATACAGAAAAAAATTTTCCTCTTATTTGGACACTGTCATTGGTCTCTTCCAAATACTAATGGAAAAATGAGGGAAGAACTCTGCAAACAGATCACTGAGGATTTCTTCCTCAAACTCCTTGACAGGATGGGATCATATAGACCTCTGGAAACCTGATCTATGACTATGCCAGTTGAAAATCAGATTTCCTTGCCCTGGGCAAACTGGGGTCTAATAAAACACAAGATTTCTCTGCCTTTCTTCCATAAATATCAGCAAGGGCCTTTTGACAATCAAACTAGATATTAATAGCATTCTATGAATTGATACAAATCATACTAAAAATGCAACTGGGTTTTTCACTAGTACCTAGACGTAGCAAGACTAATACTGGCCATCAGTTGTGATTTTCTTGTTGTCAGTTGTTGGTATAAGGCCAATAAATATAGCCACTTATTGTATTGCTTTTAATCTGGAGTTGCTTTGCAAACTGCAGTACAGAGCAAGCATTAAGGTGCTAAAATTAGTTTGCACTGCAGTAGCAACAAATTAAAAATGGCACACTGTTACACCAAGCAGTGTACAGTTCTGCCAATTGATTTATGAGGTCAGGAGTAAAAGAATTTATCACCTGGCATTATCTCTGCCCAGATTTAATGCCTGCTCTGTCATCGATGCACACACACACACACACAAAAAAAAAAAAAAAAGGAGTAGAGAAAGGTCTTTTCCAAAGACAAGGGCTGTTTACAAAGGAGTATTTCTCTCTAAGATACCTTAATAAAATAATAGCCTCAGTGGCCTAAATCTCGCMGCATAGTGAGAAATCTGTATGGTGGTGGCTTTTTGGCTCCAGACAAATATTTTTAAACTTGTTGTCAAATTATGAGAGGACTGTCATGTCACCTCCAGCTGTGAGGAACATATTAAGCTCTGGACTGTCTGGTAKCTTTGGTCCCCCTTTCTGTTTCCCGGTAGCACAAATTTAATGACAGACTGAGATCCTTTGCTGAAGTTCAGAACAACATGTTCAGCATTAACTCAAAGTCTCCTTTCAAAAATAAGCACTGACAAAGGACAGAGAACTACTTTGGTTCCAGTATAAGAAGTCATAGGAGGAGAGAGAAAGGGAAAAGGTAGTTCTTGATTTATGTTGAGGCTTCATCTTGTTTAAAAAAGAAACAAAAAAAAAAACCTGGTCAGACTATCAGTAGTACTTTAATGTAAGAACTGCTGCCAAGTTTCACCTCAGAGGTGACTGCGCTTCAGTSACAGATGAATATGTCCCTCTCTACTGTATGCTGAACACATTCAAATACTTCCTGGATTAGAAGAGAGGTTGTAAACAAAAGGGTTTATTATGACAGCATTCATCTGAAGAGAAACAAGAATAAGTATGTACTCAGGAGACCATAAGAAGTTCATCAACATTACCAGCTTCTACTCTCATTGTAATCCTTGATATAAGAATGATTTGGGTGTCTTCCACTTCCACTATGCATAGGCACTCAAAATCACAAAAGTTCTAATTTGCAGCCTTACAATAGACAATTCATGCCTTATTTACGCCTCAGAGTCCATGAAATTCATTGCTGGAAAAATATCATGTGATTCACTTTTTAAAAGGGAGGAAGAGGAATTCCAGAGACTTTATTAAATCCCAGTGAAAAAGTTCAACATTATTAATTCCTAGGAAAGAAGTTTTGACATCACTTCATTTATAATTATGTTAAATACAAATGAGTACAATCAAAGTTATAAATCTAATGTCAAAAGTCAGCAAAAATCTTTAAAGTTTTAAACTCTAAGTATATAATTAGGACCCACTAAATTCAAAACCTGCTTAAGGTCACATAAGTCGTTGTGGTCAGGCTGGGGGAACTTCAGTCTATTTTATGTGTTTTGCTGAGTTGTATGCTGCTACACTTTGTAGAAGACCTGAACTTAGCTACTGGCCAGTCTATTCTTAATTAAAACACAGTCTTCCTCTCTGAACACACTCAGACTTTACAAAAGATCAGCTTTGGAATTAGCTCATTTCTAATTACAAATCATACAGTCTTAATGGAGTACAGTCAAGTACAGAACCCCCCAGCTGTCTGTCACGGTACAATCATTCATCTGAAATTAATAATTTGAATATATTTTTAATTAAAAACTATTCAAAAATATTAAGGGACCCGCATATGGAGGTTTTTAATTTATTTATTTCCTAATTTTAAGCAGCAACAAAGCAAATATGGGCATCACCTGAAACTGCATTTTAGAGACTCTGAGGCATAAATGATAATGTGGTAGAAAAGAATAATTTGTTAGGGATTTGACTGGGGAGGGGTGGAAGGAAGACACATTTCAATCCACCTACTAGGGYCTTAGCTCAAGCTTAATTTTACTACTAAATCCAAACATTCCATAATTATGTAAAACCCCCTAATTTCTCTCACATAGTCACTGTACTTGAGGAACACATTAGAGTTAGTATTTTGTATATAGAATTATTTTGCTCCCAAATGTACTACAAAATGGGACTAAAAGAGTTTCATAGGCCCTGTGGCAGTTAAGGAAAATGAAAACATCTGTACATGTGCCCATTAGGTTCCATTTAATAAATTTGGAGTTTTTAATTTCAAAAGTGGTTGCTGTTCAGCAATCCAGACTTTGTGTCRGATTTTGCAACCAAACCCAAGGAAATATTAGACCCCTAGAAGCCCAGTAATTCTAGCAGAGGTTTGTCTTATGCACAGCACAGACATCGACCTTCTTCCACATCCTACCAAACCTATTGCTTCTATTGCTGAAAAAGATTAGACTATTACGTATGTTTCTCAATAACAATACCAGCCTTTTCTCTTGCAATATGCAATAAGAGAGTCAAAATATRTCTTCAGTTCTCAGAGAAAAATGTAAGCAGTACCTCATAGTACTGAAATTGTCCCTGCAGTGATCTCTCAAGTCAAAGTCACGCCAGCTTCCTTAGCTCCTGACCCAGCACAGCATATTGGGCCATACCTAACATCTGCAGAGTCTCACCATCTTCAGCTGGGCTGCTCAGCCTCTTATACAACTTTGCATTAAGAAATCCTCTTTCAAAAGCTCTTCATCTGGAGCCTTTAAACGTGAGAGTGTTCAACTACATGCAGCAACATGGTGTAATACAGGGACTGGGAAAACACTGCAAATCCTAGTATGTGTAGATCAGCTTCAGGAGCTTGGGGGCTGGACAAATGTGGCTGTGCTTAATCACAGGCTTGTGCTGCGAGCAGGGTTGGAAATTTGGGAAAGTGAACCAGAGCACTCCCATCATCACTTCTTTTTCCCATCAAACACACGTCCACTTTTCTATTTGTAGCTAGCTGTTACACTGGGTGGATAGGATGAGGATGTACTCTGTGACTGTCTGTACYGACCTGTTCAAGGGCAACCCAAAGATCCTGCCCCGAGAGAGACTGAAATCATCCCACTTGAAATTGCCCACAACACTGGGCTTTGGAGCCTTCCTACTGCAAATAATGTAAAATATCAAGAGCAGCATTTCTYGTGGCACCAGAAGAGTCCCAGTGCATTTCACATACCCAAGCTCTTGGCTTTACATCTGTAAAGACCCCATAGGCCCCTGTTGGAACATTAGTTAAATACTGACACAGGAGCAGGTATAATGGCCAGCTAATAAATGAATCACTGACAAGTACTGGAATAAACATATGCTGTTTGTATATAAACACAAGTAAAGTGCGTAGGCATATTAATGGCTGTCCATGCATCTCAAACACACGTACACATGTGAGTAATTGAGACATCATTACTACATACACAAGGCCCGTGAGTAAACTGAACTCCCACACACCTTTTGATATAGAAAGGCAGCGTTTTGTAGTAATTAGTGGTTAATTTGTATCGACACGGGTGCGCTTGGAAAGTTACTGCAGTTCCCTGATGTGCTCTAACTCACTCAGTTTCAGTAAGGGTAAGGGCCATTGAGCCTGTGCTATTGGTTATTTCTGTAAGAAAAAAGAGGTTTCAAAGAGCAAGTTAATCTCCAAGCCTAGTTTTTCATCTCACTAGTGAACATTTTGTCTGGCCTTTGTTATTTTGTATCCCACACCTTTTGTTATTTCTAGGCTTCTCTAAGAAGMCCCAGCAGGAGAAGAGGTCACAGTGCCATAAAAATACTACTGCTTTTGAATAATTTATTTCTAATTTCTKCATTTTAGAACATCTCTGTGCTGTGGATCCCACTTTCCCCTCTGCCATTCACAAATTATATTTTATTACTCCACTGTATTCTAAGAAAAATCTTTCAGCAGCCAGCTTCCAGTGATGCTAAAGCCCCAGCAGAATGCAAAGGTGTACAACAGGGCAACCATGTGGATCTTGGGGAGGAGAGGRAGAGGGAAGAATACCACTAGATACAGAGATTAACCAAATAAAAAGATATACAGAATAAAAGCCAGATAACTGAGGAAGCTGGCAGTGAAACCAATTCTTTATTCTATTTGTGTCACTTGTTCATTTCTAACCTCCAGTGCTGATAGCTTAAAAGTGTTACCCTTAATGTATTGATGATCAAACAAGGAGATGATTCAGGCAATTCCATGCACTGGACATTGTTTTGGAGCCTCTTTGCCCGGGAGTGACTGAGAATTGAGCTTCCCTCTCCACTGTTAGAGAGTTGCTTCTTTCAGATAAAATGTGAGGTTACACAGGTGGTGACCAGTTCTGACTTTTCCTGCACGACTTATATTTCATACCTAAACAAGGCAATTCTTACCTAGGCTGCTGCTCTGTCACCTTTTCCAAAGCGATTTTGGATCCCACCAAAATGTGAAAACTTTTAGTGGGTATAAGAAAAATGCAATTGTAGCCAAGGACTAGTGTTAAAATGCAGTATCCATTCTTATGTCTCAGTTTGCAAAGGCAGGCACATATTGTGAATAATCCTAAAGACAGTGGAGAAATTGCACCAAAGAACTTTGTGGTGGCACAGAGGAGAAACTCATTAATAAGTGCCCTTGTCTTTAATCCTCTTGCACTCATATCTGAAACAATGTTTATTCTCCAAGACYTTACTGCCCAGGAAGCATCGGGGAAAACAAACCTTACAAAATGAAAGGCAACCAAAAGCCATACCAGGAAGATGTAGGGAATGAAAAGTCAAAACGACATCCCAGTGGAGAAATAAGCATGATAGATTTGAAAGGCCGATGTACATGAGAAAACAAAAGTTACTTTTTTAATCCTTGCTTATATGTTTTRAGAAAGGAATACAAATGGTGAATATCTGTGTAACTACACCAAGTGTCTTCAGGAGTGCATTTTGAGGAAAAAGTTCAACTGATATTTTATTACCTGGATTACTGAGGCACGGCAGATATAATTTTTCAATGTACTGTAGCACTTAGGCTCAGGGCCAGTGGGTAGCCATAGCATGAGCCCTTGAGAACTCCACTGGGCCCCATGGAGGCAATGAGAGTTCTTACATATCTATCATCTATCTAGATATTGAAGTTTGTCTTGTAGTTGTTTCTCAAATTCATTCAGCCGTGGGTTGACCAGCATGTAATGTGTGACTGCAGGATGGCCTTGTAGTAGGATGTCTGAGCATTACTAAAGCTTTCTTCTATTGCTAAGTGTTTCTTCTGCTTCCATGCATTTTATCATCCAGCAGCATCGTCCCTTATTCAGAGTGGCACAAGTAATAAAATGAAAAATGTCCTTCAGGGCTGAGGCTTATGTGCTATCACTAATTAGCTGACAAGGCTTCCCACCCTGAGGGATGTGGGAGGTAGACCTGGGAGTTAGTGGCTTGGAGATAAAGTTTATATTACGCATGTGGATGTAACATATTTAATATGTATTTCCCAATACATTCACAGGAAAGTTCCAAAGAGATTCACACCACTACTAAGGATTGCTTTATCTGGGCTAAGGCACCAAAAGGAACAAAAGGAGTATTTTAAATAGGAATTCCCCTCCTAGGAAATTGGATAACCAACAATAGATAGCAGCTCAAAAGTTCAGTGTGCCTCTAAGTTCAGYAAAGCAGCCCTTTGCTGCTGATGGGCAGAGGGGAAGGGGGAGGAAGAAGGAGAAGAGATCAAGACCCAAAATGGCATGGATCAAAGCAGCAGCACTGAGCATGTGTCATGAGACAGGAGTGYTCAAAAGGATTAGCTACGGGCTTCATTACTTAGGAAGATAAGCCACTAAGCAAGAGAGTAGATATCAAACCCTTATTTTTGGTACCTAATTCCCATACAAAAGGTCCTGAAAGTTGAGATATTCCTAAACGCTGACATTCTTTCCCCATTCATCACTTGGCACTTCTGCCCTCCTCAGCATCCTGCTGAAGAGCCAAGACCAAGATTATGTCAGTCTGCAGATCTACACCAATGAAGATCTTTGCACAAACTCTGTTACAAGTGAGCTGCCTTGACAAAAATCTCACCCTTAGATCTATCCTCCGTCATTCCCACCATTCACRTATGCACTGCTTATTCCCTACATGAAAGGTTTTGTATATATTTCCACAGGAGACTGTATTTGATATTATTTGACAGCCATCCTTTTTAGATTGCTTTGCTCCTGACACCAAAAGCAGAGAAYAGCTCAGGGAAATTCTCTGTCAGAACTCCCTTGGTACAGCAGTATCTCTTCCAGGATACCAAAGACCTTATTCCCCCTGATCCTGCCTGTCCTACTGGTAACAGTAGAATCAGAGACCTTTGTTATAGGCAGGCCCTACACTTGACAGCACTTCCCTTCTTCCAATGCCAATTAATAGAAACACAATTCTGAATCAGTTTGTTTTGTTTAATTACCAACCTCCTAAAAGCCTACCTTTGCAAGGCACCGAATCTCCAGTGAATATAAACCCATGTCAAAAGATATAACTGCATTAGTTTGTTACTACACCTCTGGCCCTTTTTCCCTTCCTCTGGCAATATGCCATGAATAAAACACTTTTGCCAAGCATARAACAGTTAAAAAGCATGATTTGCTACAGAGATGCACTACTCACCTTTTTTTTTGTTGTTGTTGTTGCTGTTTAAATAATGCCCAAGGTTAACAAATGGGAAGAACTGGTGAGCATTCTGGCCTTTATCAGGATACAGCCATCCTACGGTACCTCTGTTGACCCAAAGCAGGAATACCTTACAGGGTCTGAGGATGCTGACTAAACTTAGTAACATCACTTACAGAGTAAAAGGTTGCTCTATAAGAATAAGGATGCTAGAGGCTGAGCATAGCTGAAATATTCCATACAGTGTTTAATTAGCCTGGGTTGGTGGATAGTCCTGCTGATAAGCTGTCACAGTTGGAAGATCCTAAAGCAGAGCGAACAGGTATGGAAGCAACTGCATTGCATAGGAAATGAATTCCAATTGTTTCTGGCTGAAATTTTCCTGCTTGAAATTTCTCACCATGGAAGAGAACTAATTAAGTCCTGAATGCTCCTGACTGTGGTGGATGATGTTAATTTTTCTCTCAGACAAATTGTAGGGTGCTCAGAGATACGCAAAGCCATGCAGAAAAGTACTTGTGTGAGCAGGTCACACGAGGTCTTAAATCCTGCTACACATGCAGCTCCAAAAGTTCCTTTTGCTCATCACGTAATTTTAGTGGTGGATTTGTGGTTATGCAGGTGAGGAAAAAAAAAAAATAGCAAAAAAATAATCTTAGGTTTCCATCCGTTATTCACAATAAGGCTGTAAAACATCTCTGAATACCWAAATGAACTTTTCCATTAAAAGCTTTTCTAGCGTTAGCTGAAATAGCACAGCGGCAGGCCTTCAATGATTCCTCTGGAGTACCCAGGACTAGGCTCTGCTAATCCATAATGTTTCATTTTTCTAACTSTGTCACTGCATCCAACTTGTATGTCTAGAAATGGAAAACTTCAAGTTATTCTGGTCTCAGTTACAGCTTACAAGAAGCCCTGGGGAAGTCAGGTCTTTAGACAATGTAGCATGGCTTCTTYCACCGTCTGTAAAAAATTATGAGGTCAAGGGTTGCAAGGAAAACCWCCAAAATATTATGAAATATAGTTATGTGGCAAAAATATGATTATATGTAACTTMATTCAGCTTCCTGTGGCTTAAGTTTTCTGCTATAGTTCTCAATGACAGTAGCCTTTAATATTTCCACGGAATCCACGGTTTGGTTAATGCGGGGACTSTCTGAGCAGTCGTTCATTACTGTGGTGTATCTTCACAGTATGTGGTCTGTGACTTATGACTCAAACTCTGTTCCTGAAACAGAATGATTAATTTTCCCTTGACTTTTCTATGGCACTCCCCATGACAATGCCTGAACAGGAGTTAACATTCACAGCCTGCAAGCAAGGCAGAAGCAATTCCCTCCGTTCTGCAGATGGGCAACAGGGGCATAAATTTATTAAGATCAAAAGTTCTCTGACTTTAGACTTCACAACTGGGCATTGACTTTTTTTCCTGGTGTGCCCAGTACTGCGTACCATCACTTATGTTCATAGCACAGCTCCAAGAAATTCAGTTACAGCTGAAAGAGTTCCCATCTTAGAAACCGTAAATGGCATGCAGGAAACAATGGCAGGAAATTCCTTGCCAGCTGTGACAAGAATGATTTGAAATCCCTCACCTAAGTTCACATAGGATTTCCATGGCAAGAAGAGGAAGAAAATCCATCTCTATAGGCTGATATTCAAGGATACGACCCAAGAAACTATAGTTTCTCTCCTTGCGGCTGCCTATGATTCACTATGCACATTTAAAAGAATGCAGACATCAAGGCAAGTCAATTATAGGGAATGATCTCCTTTGTTACACTTTCCTCACTTCTCTTTTAGATAGGTCCATCCTGCACATAAGTCAGGAATCCTGAGAARAGAGTAGTATCTGATCACATAAATAGGCTGTAATATTAAGCATGTGTATAGTGGAGCACACCAAAGTTGAACTAACAAATTAATTCTGACATTTCCTAGCTTTTGCACATTTGTTGGCTTTTTTGCAATTTCACTATCTTTTCACAKGGGTATATTTGTTTATTTGCTTGGTGTTGTGTGTCTGCGTGGTTGCCATTGTTTTTAAGAGAGCAAACTATGAAAGAGAGAATTTATCCCAAGGCATCAGACTGGTCATCAGTAGGGTTGTAACCTTCACATCAGCCACACAAASCTCCGCTGTTTCAGATGAAAGGCTGATAGCAGGAATAGCCTGTCATTGTTAAGACAGATCAGATTTAGAGGTCAACAAGATAAGCACTATTTTTCTGACTGCTCTGAATATTGTAGAAGAGAGTCTACATATTTCATGGAAAACAGTCTTCACCAAAATGTTTTTTCCCCAACTCTAGGCAAGGTTTGTTTGGAGTAATTTCATACTTCAGCTTTGTAGGCATTCCCTTGCTAAAAGGCACCTTCAGCTGATCTCAAGGTACTGTGGCTTTTCCCACAAGGGCATATGCACTTGCCTGCATAACCTTCTTTGATTTGCCACATAGATAGATGTGCTACTTGCCCCACTGTCCTGGTTTTGGCTGGGATAGAATTAATTTTCTTTCTAGTAGTTGGTATAGTGCTATGTTTTGGATTTAGTATAAGAAGAATGTTGATAACACACT